>CM022298.1:593689312-594358569 GCA_011799875.1 Thinopyrum elongatum
TTGAAGATCTTGCATCTTTCTAAGACTTTCATAAAAATCGCCTATTCACCCCCCTCTAGTTGATATCTAGCACTTTTAATTGGTATCAGAGCAAGGTGCTCCCTTGTTATGTGTGATTCAGTTTAACAAACTGGAGTTTTAGCTATGTCGACTGCATGGATAATCAAAGTCTCCGCTGCGTGCCCTGTCTTTGATGGCACTGATTACCCCTAATGGAAGAATAAGATGCGCATGCATCTTGAAGCCATTGACAACGACCTCTGGTATGTCGTCAAGACTGGCGTTCCCAAAGTCGGTGAAGGCGTCACCGCTGCTGATGTCAAGAGGTTCACGCAACTGGACTCAACCACCAAGAACATCATCTGTGGTCATCTGACAAAAGGGTAGTATGGCCGTGTGAGTGCTCTGGAATCTGTGAAGCTAGTCTGGGACTGGCTGTCCAAGGTCAACGAAGGCGCCTCAACTCAAAGAGATTCTAGAATTGATGTGCTTCGCAATCTCTTCAATTGATTCAAGAGGAATGACAATGAGAATGTCCAACTCACTTTCGACCGCCTCACTGATATCACAAATGAGCTTCGCGCACTTGGCGCCACTGAAATCACCAAGCATGAAATAGTGAAGAAGCTACTGAGATCACTTGACAGCTCATTTGACACCTTGGCCCTGATGATTCAAGAACACCCTGACTTCAAAGATCTCGATCTGTCTCGCATACTTGAAAGGCTCAACACACATGAGTTCCAGCTATCCGAGAAGAGAGATATCTATGGCCCCAATTATGGCCGATCCCGTGCTTTGAAGGCAAAAGCTGTTTCCTCATCTGAAGAAGAATCTGACTGCAGTTCTGATGATCCTGAAGACATTGGCAAAGAACTATCAATGCTTGTGAGAAAGTTCCACAAGTTCTCCAAGAAGAATCGCTTCAAAAAGTCTTCAAGATCCAGTTCCAAGAATGATGAGGCTTCCACTCGTGACTACAAGAAGAGAACATGCCACAAATGCAAGAAGCCAGGCCACTACACATCTGAATGTCCTCAATAGGACAAGGAATCAAAGAAAAAGAAGAAGAGCAAGGAATATGACTCCGACGACAAGAAGAAGAAGAAATCCTCAAAGTCTTCATCATACAAGAAGAGCTCATCTGGAAAGGCTCGTGCGTTCATTGGCAAGGAAATGGATTCAGAAGAGGAGTCTTCTTCTGAGGAGGCGGAGGTGGAGTCTGAGGAGGAGTCTGACTCAGGTGTGGCAAGCCTGGCTCTGGCTTCAGCATTCGTCGCCAAGTCCATCTTCAACCCTGAAGACAATGGTCACGACGTCGATGCCGAAATTAATGATGACGACGACTTTGCTCCCACCTACTACTTCATGGCAAGAGGTGCTAAGGTAAACTCATGCGATGCTTACTTTCAGAGCTCCAGTGAAGATGACTCTGAATGTGAATCCAAACCGAGCTATAAGACTCTTGCTAAAATTGCAACTGAACAACAAACAGCCATGGAAAAGATTCAAAAATTGCTAGACAAAAGCGATGACCTGTTGGACGAGGAAATGAATCGAACCCAGTCCTTAATCGAAGACATAAAAAATCTTCGTGTTAAGTACGAGGAACTTGAAAGTCATCATGAAAACCTCTCAGCTACTCGTGAGAAGCTTTCCTATGATTATCTTCAAAGGAAGCAAGATCTAGAGAAACTAAGAGCATCTCATGAAGATCTTCAAAAGGAAAATGATTCACTACTCGCTCAACAGATCAGTTCCGCTCAGGAAGATTTTGTGCGACCTTGTTTAAAATGCCTTGAGCGTGACAATGCTGTCTCTATTGCTGAATGTTCTACTGCTTCTGAAGTTGCAGTATCTTCAACTGCTGATGTGGTAACTAACCCCTCTTCTGAGGACACCACTACTATTGCTGATGAGAATGCCAGGTTGAAGACATTGCTTGAAACAGGCATGTACAAAAGTCTCAAAGGGCATCAGACACTATGTGATGTCCTCAAGAAACAGATTCTGAACCGAAACCCTAGGAAAGAGGGTGTTGGTTTTGAGAGGAAAATGAATGCTGATGGTTCTTACTGGAAGCCTGAGCAGTACCCCAAAATCACATAGGTTGCTACACAGGGTCCTTCAGTGGATCCATCCACCTTATCTGGCTTCACTTGTGCTAACCCTATTGTCATTGACGAGTCATTTGACAAACTATAAACTGTTCAAGAATCAGAACGGTGAAGTGTTTGCCAGGTTTATTGGAACCAACTGCAGGAATGGGTCTCCTATGAAGAAGTTCTGGGTTCCCAAAAGTTTTCTTGAGAAGCTTCCCATGAATGTCATCATGACACCACCAGGGAAGAAGACAAACACCAGATCAAAGGATTCATATGGCCCAAAGGCTTCATATAGACAAAGGACCTCACAAGGTCACCCTAACGCCAATGTTTTGCAGGAAAACCATCATCAGACTCATGAATATGAGCGTGTTTCTTCAAACCGCTATGTTCACAAGTCAAAGAACTTTTCTGCATATTCTTATGAGTATTATTCACCTCCTGGAAAGCTATTTGCTAGGGCTCCAAAGCCAAAGTTCTCAGATGCTGCACTTAGACTTATTGCTTCTAAGCCACCCCTTAAAATGTGGGTGGTTAAGAAGAATTAACTTCTCTTGCAGGGAAAGGTCTCCAGCCAGAAATCATTGACTTCTGAAGACAATGCTGGGGACCTAAAACATCTTGTGGGACGCAAGATAAAATGCCAAAATGGTCTTACCATTTATTTCGTCCCTGGTTTTCTTGATGATTGTCCTACCATATCCTCAACTAGACTTAACTTTGATGAACGTCTCTATCGATGCATGCTTGCTCTTCACGATACCCTTGGTGAAGACTATCCTACTAACTGCACTGTAGGGTACAACTCCGAAAGTTACTGAATGGATAATGGACACACTACAAAAAAAAAAGACACATCCGTGCCATTTTGGGCCAAACGATTTTTTTTTCTGTCATGCTTATGACACTTCTATGATGATAACTGTGACAAAAGCACGTATCATCATAGATGTGGTGGGCTCCTACTTCTATGACAAAAAATCATGACAGAAAATGGGCTTTTCGTCCTGGGCGGGCCGGGGACGCACCTGCATGACATTCTTTGGACCGTCCATGACGGAAAAAATCGTGGTAGAAGCGAGGTCGAGGAAAATTTTGGGGAGTTCTCGGTTACGGTGGGTGGTTGGGGCCGAGCGATGCACGGAGGGATTGCGTGTTTCCCTCGTACACGTACGTGCGTGGGTGTGAGGCGTTGGGCTCTAACTGAACCCGAGCGAGGCGTTCGCTTACTGAACCCGAGCGATTGCACTAGCTACTTTACTGAACCCGAGCGATCGATCCCTGGCTGTTAACTGAACCCGAGCGATTCCTTCACTACTGCTGCTAACTGAAGCCGATCGAACCTGCTGCTGCCTCTTGATGAACAGTGACTGTTGTTGGGGTTGGATGAACAGTCCCGGTGGGGGTTGGATGAACAGGACCCCGTGGTAGTAGAGGCCATTGCCGCTAGATGAACAGGACCCCGATCGAGGAGCTGGTGGGGGTGGATGAATAGTAGCCGGTGGAGGGACCCCATGGAGGGTTGGTTGAACGGGACCCCATGGAGGGCTGGTTGAACAGGACCCCGTGGAGGCTGGATGAACAGGACCTCGTGGAGAGCTAGTTGAACAGTAGTCAGTGGAGGCTGGATGAACATGACCTCGTGGATGAACAGTAGCTAGTGGAGGCAGGAGGAAGTCGACGGTGGATGAACAGTAGTAGGTGGAGGCTAGAGGAAGTCAACGGTGGATGAACAGTAGCCCGTGGAGTCCCGTTTTGCGGTACGCCACACCCCTCCCGATGAACAGGACCCCGTTTCGACCGTAGCGCTCCAACACAAGTCCGTTTCCTCCGTTTTGTGGTACGCCACACCCCTCCTGATCAACAGGACTCTATTTCGACCGTAGGCACTCAAACAGAAGTCCGTTTCCTCCGTTTTGCGGTATGCCAGATCCTTCCCGATGAATAGGACCCCGTTTCGACCGTACGCGGTCGAACAGAAAGGTCATTTCCTCCATTCTGTGGTAAGCCAGACCTTGTTTTGGCTGTTCCGTTGGCTCCCAATGAATAGGACGCCGTTGCTGCCGTCCGCTGCCTCTCCATGTACACGAGCCCTGGCCGTATGTATGCGCGAGTACGTGTTCAAGACCCCACCCGTATGTACGTACGTGGCCGTATTTTTTGCGATCAGGCTATACATACATGTACACAGTTTAGAAGGGGCTGCCTGAACTGCTACGTCGGGGGATCTACTACTACATGTGCTGCTGCTTGCTCGGCCACGGTTCATCGTTGCAGAGAGACCGATCAACCAGTATGTACGTACACGTTCGCAACCAGACAGACAACGCTACGTACGCTTCGACCGGGTGGGTCCTAGCTGTCAGGGAGGATAAGGACAAACTTCCGTGCATGCGAAGATATAGCTGGTGGGTCCCGGCTGTCAGGGGGAGCAATCATTTTTATTTTGCAAGTAATAAGGAGGCACTTCCTTGTGTTCGAAGATGTAGCTGGTGGGTCCAGCTGTCAGCCTCACAGCCTAAAGTCCTCTTCCGATGGCTGTCATTTGTTGACCACATTGACTACGCCGCGCTGAGAGCACCAAGGCGGTGGACGACGGCGAGGCCTAGGAAGGGAACGACGCGGAGCCGGGGAAGACGTGGCAGTGGATGCCAACGCGGAGGGGAGTACGAGGGTTGACTGCTTCGGCTGCGGTGTGAGCCTGCCGTCGCCGGAGAATAACAGGAGCTGTGGGTGGGTAGAGGGATGGCATGGCCAGCGGTGGCAGCACAACCGGCCACGGGAGGCAGTAGCAGGCAGTCCAGCCGGCGCTGGTTTCGGTGGCTGGAGCAAGAAGATCAGAGATTGAAGAAGCAGTGCGGCCGTTGGATGTTAATCCAACGGTCACTGCTGCTAGAATCGTTTGTTGACTAGGTTAACAAAGCCCTGCATACGTGTCAACTTAGTAGACCCACAAGTCAGCCTCCGAATCAGGTGGGTTCGAGCTAGTAGGGGGAGGAATCATTTTTCTTGTGTGTAATAAGGAGGCACTTCCTTCAGTGCGAAGATGTAGCTCGTGGGTCCCAGCTGTCATGGGGGGACTTTTTTTTTCACGTAATAAGAATGAACATCCTTGCGTGCGAAAATTGTAGCTGGTGGGTCCAACCTATCAGGGGAGGAATCATTTATTCCCGCATAATAAGGAGGCACTAGCTTGCGTGCGAAGATGTAGCTGGTGGTTCCCAGCTGTCAGACTCTCGACGTACTCCATGTTGGCTCTCGTTGTTGACCACGCATCGTCGAGCGGTCCATGGCAGTGGATGACGGCAAGGCCTAAGATGGGAATGATCTGGAGTCATGGAACAAGGGGCACTAGAGTCCCTGGCGGAGGGGAGTACGAGGGACTGGTTCGGCTGCTGGGTGAGGCTGCCTTCGCCGGAGAATAACAGAAGGTGTGGGAGAGTATAGGTATGAACTGGCCACCGTTGGGAGTAGGGTGGGGTGGTGAGGCCTACGCGACAGCACACCCGGCCACGGGAGGCAGATGCAGGCGCTCCAGCCGGTGATGGTTTTGGCGGCTGGAGCAAGAGCAACTAGACCAGAGCTTGAAGAAGCAAGATCGCCATTGGATGTCAATCCAACGACTACAGATGTCAGAATAATTTGTTGACTTTTTGTTTTAGACCATGAAATCATTTTGTTCACTAAATGGACAACACCTTGCGCAAGCTTCGTCTAGTGGGCAAGCAAAGTCAGCTTCGAAAGCTGTGGCGGAATGCAGCCCATTTATTTAGGTTTTACAGCCCATTTCATTTTGTTTGCCAATACATCTATTTCCTGGGCTTTGACTCAAAAAATAATCTATTTCCTGGACTGGGTAAAAATAATAATGTTGATTTACTATAGATGATAATTGACAGCGCATTTGATTATTTATTCGAATACACCTATTTACTGGGCTGGGTGAAAAATAATATTGCGTACATGAAGCCCATTTATCATTTCTGATAATTTACAAGCCATTTGATTTTAGTAGAAATGGACCCATTTTCTGGGATGGGTGAAAAAACAATGATGGTCCGGACTAAGCATTTCATATAAAAAATAATATTGAGATAGGAATATTATAAAAAAAATTAAGTTGGGCTTGGTAATCTTATTATATAAAAAATGAACTGAGCTGTGCATTTTATTAAAAGAAACATAGGCTAGGCTGCGCTTATTTTCGGATCTTGTGTACAACTATCGGCCCAGTTGCATTGCTGATGTGCAACGAAAAAACCCTGTGTAGTATAGTACAACTTTACATGGCTACTCAGCCCACATTCAACGACACCTGAAAAGCCCAAACAAGGCTTCTGTACAACTTTTTGAAGTCGCTGACCTCAATTAATAACTTTAGAAAAAAGTTAGAGTACAGTGGAACCTGTGGAACCTAATTAAAAGCTGTCACGAGCAAAGAAATAATTCAACGGTCCCACTTGTGTGTGTGTGTGAGAGAGAGAGAGAGAGACCCATCGGTCGATGCTCATAAATACATCTTTCAGCCATATGCATTGCTGATGCTCAGTAAAAACTTACATAGTTGACACAATCATATAGAACATCATAGCACACTGAACTTGCATACAAAAATTTCATGCAGGCAGCACAATTAGGGTGGAAGCAGTGGATCCCTATGGGTAGGGCTATGTTGAACCCAACGAACTCATACATAACCGTTTATCATCTTTATCAATGACAGGGAAATATCTTGAATGCTGTGTAAAGAAAACAGACAGACAACATAATAAGTTCTGCTAGCACATTAAGTTGACGTACACCCCTTTCTAAAAAAATGTTCAGGTACAAAAATAGAACAGGTCACAATCAAATGTACTGGCACATCAGTGCTTCACACCGATAGCTCGGATTTAACTAGTATCTGAGAAGATTCAGTTGTTACCTCAAATTAGAGCACATCCAGGCAGCCAGCCCTGCCTCTTCTCCCAAAGAAGAAGTGGCCTCCGCCGCGCGATGGAGTAGGCCCTGTGCCATCCATCATTCTGAGCAACACGGGGAAAGTCTGACGTTGACTCCTGTAATGGACATCGTCGACGGACCCTGGCACCAGCGGCGGCGGCAGGACTTCGATTGATGGATTGACCACTTCTTCGACATGCATGAACACTCGATACAGGTACATCCCTAACGTGGTCCGCGGCGGCCTTGGTGGCGACAAATAGTACAACCCCGGTTCCTGCACCGGTATCTCAACACCAATCACCTTCGGTATGGTGGACGGCTTCTTCATCCATGCCATAACCGTCAGAGCCCAGCTGTCTGGAGGAACAAACATACTTACGAGCTCACCTCCTAGGTCATTGATAAGCTCATTCATGGACTCGCTGTTCCAAGCACATCGAGGCATGCCGTGGAAGGTAAGCTTTGTTACAAACTCAAGCTCAGAGGGCACCGAGCCCCATCCTGGGTGCCACCGATCAAAGCTCACCAGCATGCCATCGCAGAACAAATGCCGGGAAGATTTGAACACACGACTGCAGTCGAAAGTTGTCCAGAACCTAACGAAGAAATCAGCCGGTGGCGGGCAGACTTCGACGAGCAAGTCACTTATTTGTATGCCGTGCGCAATGCCAAGAGCTTTGACAAGGTCGTCCGGCAAGACGGGAGGCCGGTCGCCGTTGATGGTTACCATCAACACTTTGCTGGAAAACTGGTTGTCAAGCGCCGCCATGCCACTATTGAGCGACAGCACGCAGCGCCCGAAGGCAGGATGGACCTCAGGATCTCCTGCTTGGAGATCCACGTTGACCGGCGACATGATAGCTAGTGCGCTTGAGTATAGGGAGTACAGGAGGGGGATTTGGGGGAACTGGAGTAGGAATCGAGATTCCAGAGGTGGGGGAGGGGTGGGAGATCGGGGATGAAAAGGTAGCATGAATTTCGAACACGCGCCAATAGGCTCTCGGCGCGCAAGCGCACAAAAACACCGGTGGCACCCACATGTCGGCCTAAGAGTCCTTTTTCTTTATTTTTTTGAGCGCCCAGCCTGAGAGTCATAATTGACCTGTTTGGCATTGCGTTACTAGTTGGCCCAAATTGAACGACACCTCACTGGCCCAAACAAGTGTACATCATCGAAAAGACACTGAGCTCAAATTATATAACTTGCAAAAAGGAGATATACTCTGAACACTGGAGAATGGTGATGCCCTCATTTAGCCCACCAGCAGTTCGAGACAATAAACAGTTTGAAACAACGATATATACAACATTCAAACACTGACTAGTGACTACTACTGACATAAACAGCAAGACATGATAGTTCATAAGAAGTCTTGCTACACCACCAAAACACACCCATCTGCAGTGCTCAGACTCTCGTGATCCAGACGAGAATGACATTCTAAATAGAGGCAACTATTACATAGTAAGAGTCACATAGACGAGGATGACCAAATGACAAGGAGTATGCATACAAAAGAGAGAACTACCCATCGAGAAGAAGCAGCAAAGACAACAAGTCATTCGAAGAGGGATGATCCAACACCATCATAATTTGCAGCCCCGCTTCAGCCACCAGTGATTCGGAGACACCAGAACTCCACCCTTTCGACACAACAGCGCCCAATTACCTATCAACCTGAAGGCTTGAACCACATCACTGCCTGTCAGACTTGAGACATTCAAGGATCAAAGTTAATCTAGATGACTTTGTCATTCTCACCTTCTTTTGGCTGCAGGCTGTATCGTTGACAATCAGGGGAGTTTGCTCCCGAAGTCCTAGGGCTCGTCATGTAGACACAGTTTTCCCTAGCAAACAGATCCTCTCTGCCATCAAGGTCCTTGCCAACGGTGATCTCCTGGTTAATCGGATAATTGAGTCCGAGAAACAGAGAGTGTGAACCAAGGCTGTTTACCCGCCTCCAACTCAAAAATCCTGAAGGCCCCAACAAGCTGGTATCCTGCTCATAGACGTAACAGCCACTGTTCGGATACTCACGTATTTCATGGTGCTTGTACACAGTGGGATTTTTGCAATATAACTCTTTCGGCTCATGTGTGCGAATGATCATCAGTCTTTTGCCATCGTCTGATCGAGCGAGGAACCAGTTGTGCTTCCCTGTTTTTGGCAAAGGTGGTGTGATTACAAAAGGCAGTAACTGTAGGGACACTACATCATATCAAAAAGGACAGGCATTGTTAATGTAAGATCAGCATTATTCAGAGTATGAGTAGGATAATGCAAGAAACAACATTGATCTGTCCCTGTTGGAACTGAGAGTAAAATACAGGGAAATGTATACTGGGTTCGAAAATATACAAGTGCCATGCATGGTTATACTCATGTTATGTCACAATCGATTCTTCACAGGAAACTACCATGTCATGCATGTTATGTAATCATGTTCTGTCCTCACAAACAAATTCTTCAAGGAAACTAACAGACCATGCATTATTATATACTCATGTTCTATGGGCAAAATTCTTGTGAGGATATTATTCTAGCCATTGATGGCTGAAGGGCGAATATAGGTATGTACACATGGTAAGCATTACAGGATTTCCCTACTTCCAAATATAGAGTTCTCCATATGCACATTTACATCCCTAATGTATGGTTAGATGAAACCAATAGTGTGATGCATGTTTCTACATCATGAAAATGAGGAAACTAACATGGCTATTGATACACACTCATATTTAGTAGTATATAGATTACTATAAAGTAAGGAGAATATCCATATCTTCCTAACCGTTTGATTATTCAAGGGTACAAATTGGCTGTAATGACATGGTCACAATCGCATGAATTAACTCATTCCAAATATAGCTGATTTACGGCATCTCTAAAACATTGCCATAGTTCTACTCAAATTGTGCTCAAACAGGGATATGCCAATCATCACAAAAAGTTCAAGTAGTGTCATGCCGTTATCATTAACATCAGACGAAAACAACTTACATGCGCCGTCCCAGCAATACGTGGTGCCATCTGCTTTGTCGATCGCGTAAATGATGACATTGTGTTCAATAGCATCACAGAAGTGTGTATCAGCTTTGACGATCCACTGAGAGCTGAGTCGTCTCTAGCTAAAGAAGGCACTGGCGTAAAGATGGGCGAGTCCACGGTCGAACAAGGCAATTAGCTTGAAGTCTGGGTAATCTGCATGTCGTGTGGGCACTTGGCATATTACAATCTTCTACAAAACAAGGTCCGTCCAACTGACGTGGTAATCTAGATGACTTGGACCGCGACGGTAAAACCCTATATAATCCAACGGAGGAAGGATAATCTCATGGGAGGTCTGGAAGTTCACGAGCACCAACTTTCTCCTGTCTTCTCTGACGGCAGCCATCCAGTGGGAGTTCATGCCGACCCAGTACATACCTGCCAAGAAGTTTCGGGTGATGGTGATCGGATCGAAGTTGAGGGAAATGATGTACGGCGACCCACTACATACCTGCAAAGAAGTTTCGGCTAATGGAGGTCGGATTGAAGTCGAGGGGCATCATGTATGCCTCCGTATCATGGTGAGTAAATCTCGCAAGACCAGATAGCAGCAAGCAGGGTGTCTTGAAAAGCTTAGGCCTTGCTTTGACGATGGCCATGTGCATGTCCCTCGAGCATGCAGCCAGCCGCACGGCGCTCAATATATCCATACATGAACAACAGAGGTCGAGGATGTCACCGGGGAGATTGCTCCAATCGCGGCTCATATGGATGCTGCGCGGTTCGCGTTTGGCCATGGTGGAGTTTGGAAGGTCGGTTTTTTGGAGGGGTTTGATTTACAGGGGAGAAGGCTCTCGGTGCTGGAGCGGTTAGTGAGGGAATAGTGGTACTAGGGGAGGCGAGCGAGGCAAGGGTACGCGGGTGCAAAGTGAGATGATGAAGAGTGATCTCAGGATCTCCGGCGAGACGAAGATGGAGATGGATTGGTGCTAGGCGGGGAGAGGGAGATGAGGCGAGGCATGCTATATAGAGACCGTGACAGTGACTGCATAGTGCACAAGGTGAGGCTGACTTTGGTAACCCAAACACGCCACCTGGACTAGTGTCACCTCGGGCGCAGGGTCTTGTCACTTCACTATGAGGACCGGATGAATAATATTTTGACCATCAAGTGTACCACAGTTGTACTACTACTAGTACTAGTAACATATGTATGGAGTAGTACTGTATAGCGGAAATAGGTCTCCCGTGCTAGCATGCCTCTGGGTTCACTTCATCCTCCAGGTAGCATCCATATTGCGAGCAGAACCAAATTCTCGTGCATGCGGAAGCGCGAAGAAGGGCTTTTTCTTTTTTTAGGATAACCGCATATATTCCTTAACCAGAAAAGGTTGTGTCTCGTAGGCACGCGCCAATATCAATCCGAACCAGCTATGACATATTTTTTTTGTGCAAAGAGAGGGATATGTTTGTATATCTGTTCGTCCACCCAAGTGGGTTTTGCATAGATCCCACCTGTCAGGAGGGGTGCAGAAATAAAAAGTAATCATAAAATGTTTTGCCACGGTGATTTGAAAGAGTGACCTCAACTAACCAGTGGCACATGTAGCGATAGAAGGATGGGCACGTACACGGACACAGACCACTCCTCAGTACGCTACCCGCATAGCCTTTTCGTTTTGCAGGTTGGTCTACCTAGCCGTCTAATCAACTGCCTGCATGCCACTTCTCCCATTTACTTCTCCATCGGGAACCAATTTTCCTCGGCTTCTTCACCTCTCCTTCATTTGCATTCAAACCCCACTGGACTGGATTCACATCCTCCTTGAGTAATTCCCAAGCCACTTTAAATAATCATCTTCTTCAGTTAGACTAGCCATCTTAATCCTAATTCTCCAAACCATAGCCCTCCGGTCCAGCGGTTCCAAATGGCGAAAGAGATCCCTATGCAGGTTTTTAGTGTCAAACATGTCCTCGTCGAAGGCTCATTGAGCATAGTTGCCACCATCACCGACCACCCAAGGGTTGTTCGGGAGTGGATCAACAATGTATCCAGCTCCCTCCAAAAGGTGGAGATGAAGGTCATCGGTCTCGACGCAGAGTACACGGAGCATGCCACTGGGAAGATCCAACGCGCCGCCGTCCTTCAGCTGTGCCTCGAAGATGAAGTTTTGGTGTATCACATCATACACGCACCCTCCATACCAAGTGAGCTCAACGATTTCATGTCTCGGGATGACATATACTTCTGTGGGGCAGCCGTCGAAGGGGACAAAGAGAAGCTGGCACCGTACAACCTTGACTTGAAAAACATCGCTGACCTACAAACCAGAAGTCCTGTAGAGGATTGTGAGAAAAAAAACACCATCCCTGTTCGACGTAGCAAATTCTGTGCTCGGAACAAATCTTGAGAAGGGTGACGAGACGCTGGGATTAAGGTCGTCTGGATGGGAGAATTATCCCTTGACCTACGAGTGGATAAAATATGCTGCCCTCGATGCCCGTGTGAGTTTCGAGATAGCTGCAAGGTTGAAAGAGCTTGTTGCGAAGCCGTCTCCCGAAGAAGAAGAAGAAGAAGAAGAAGAAGAAGAAGAAGAAGAAGAAGAAGAAGATGGATGAACTATTTCCTCTCTTGTAAAAATTATATTTCCTCTCTGTGTACATTGATATAGATGAACTATTTCGTTGGTGTGCATGTGTTTGGAATATGTGTACTCTGTGTACATTGATATAGGTTCGCTTGACTGTAATGAACTATTTATCCGCCTAGTTTTCTCTACTACTACTTGCAGTGAGCGGTATGCAATGCATGTGTCATGTCTACCGCGGCCGTCTACCGCAATGCATGTGTCAGCAGACATGACAGCTTGTCCATGGAAGTTGAACCACGGCGACCATCATGTTACTACCACTACCACACACGATTCCCACGATGCCGCTCTAACCCACGCCACCACGTCCCCCGACGTGCACCTCACCCTCTCGGCCCCATCGCTCCTCTGCCTTTGTGTGCATGACATGTGGGCCAGCTGAACTACGGCGACCATCAAGTTTCTACCACAGCCACATGTGATTGGACACGGCTTGCATGCTCCGCTCCTGGCTCTGATCCGTACTCCCGCACCATCCAATTTTCATCCAGCGGCTGTGACAAATTTCGTCCTGGGCATCACTCCTCAGCCACAAATATAATAAATAAAATAAAGGCCCGTCTTTGCCTTCTACTTCTGTAATACAGGTAGTACCCGCTGGTGTGGCCATCTACGCCTCGTAACACCCTGACGTCCAGCTGTGGCACCCTCGCCACAGCCAGGCCACCACCGGCCTGTTCATCTCGAATGAGTCACGAACGCCGCCGCGACAATGGCCAGCTGGGCATCTCGAACCACACCGATGCCGATTCCCCGTAGCCGACCTACGCTGGCCCGTGGCCGCACGTCGTTGAGCCGCGTGTTAAAGTACGACGGCAGGAACGGCTCCAGGCTCACTGGCTCAACTACGTCGAGTACATCATGTTCACAAACCGGTATCCGTTGAGCAGGTTACTCCCGCCCACGAGCACACTCCTATATGTATCCAGCATTCCAGCCTCACCGCTGAGTGGTACATCCTCGGGACGGTGCAAGCGGTCGGAATCTCGAGCCCAAGTCGAGCTATGTGCCACGGGTAGATCACTGGCTCCCGCCCGAGCTCATCCGAAGCCCGAGCTAGTAAACGTCATGCGCCACGTCACAACAGACAAGCACCTCGACATGCGTTGGCCGGGCAGAGACTTTTCTTCGCTACAAGCTTCATGGTCTCGTCCAAGATTGGTGTGGTACTGCAGTCGAACATGTGGGTAAAATACTGCGGGAGCAGCTTCATGTGCATGGCCCAGACGACGATGTTGGCGTGGAGGAGGTGCTACTTGCTGGCGGCACAGCATGCTACATGGGTTAGGCAGGCACCTGTTGCCATGCTCAGAGGACGAGCATGAAAGGAAAGGGTCTTGCATGCGTGTACAGATTCATGCAGGAAATTATTTCCTGGAAATACGGCCTTTGTTTACCTTTTTTAAGGCTATAGATGACCCACACGAGGAAATCTATTACAGTATAACCGTTGGATGAAAATTAGTGGTGCGGGAGTACGGATCGGAGCATGGGAGGGGAGCAGGCAAGCCTCGTCCCACTCGATTCCCACGACGCCGCTCGAACCGATGACACCACACGTTCGCCGACCTGCGACTCACCCCTCTCGGTCCCACCGCCCCTCTGCTTTTATGAGAATGACATGCGGGCCAGCCGCATTTAGGTTCCACATATCATTGACTCAAAGGCATGTGCAATAGTCGCTGAAGCTCGGTCCTGCGGGCCCCGAGAGGGAAATGTAACTCCTGCGCCAGGCCTTGTGGTGCTCCCGCAGTACGAACTCGTGCCAAACCCGGAATTTGTTTCTTACTACTACCAATGTGCCGGCCCGTGCATTGCAATGGATCCAAAGTAGTAGAATAATACTTGTTCACAAACTTGAAATATAAACACTCTAGTTTTGATATACATATATCAGTAAAAATAAATTATGCTTCACTGAAGACATATTCCTTGGGCTGGTTTGATGAGGTGAGGGGCGGGTGTGGCTGATTTCAAGATAATAATAGATTTTTAGAACATTGGAGCAGATATTTTTTCTAACATTTTGTAGCGTGGCACGGCATCCGGTGCACCTAAGTGTCTGAAGAAAAAGTGGAGTGCACTCTAAAGATATTTACATGCTCCCATTTAGTGGAGTGCACTCTAAACACATTATCTATTTGTTTTTCTCTAGCCTTTCCTAGCCATGCAACCAAGCCACATAAGCTAGTCATGCATGCAATCCATAAATTGCAATATACTCCAGCATGCAATGCCGCCACATCATCTATTTATGCCTGTTAGTCATAGGTTGTTTTTTGCATTAGTCCAAATATTAATGTTCCATAAAACTAAACTCCAAATGTCCGCTAGAGCCGAGGCAGAGGACGTACGACGGGGGCGGTGGAGGCGTCTTCGTAAGAGGAGGAGAGCTCGAAGGATAATCTTGCATGTCCGCCGCCACCTGCATATCGGCGCGGGACTCCTCCAGCGCCCACTGGAGCTCGCGCTTCTCCAGGGAGCGGCGGAGTCATGGGATTTTCCTAAACCACGATGGGCATCATGCAGTACTCCTCGTAGCCGGGGGCGCGGTGCTTGCGTCCCAACTCCTGGGGTACTGAGCACCCGCTCAACCACCTCATAAGCTGCGAGTATGCCATGCTCGCGGCCGTGCTGTTGGAGCACATGCTCGTGCGCCTGAGTGGCGAAGATGCGATGTTCGCGGGCGTGCTGCCGGAGCACACACTCGTCCACGTCGAGAGTGGCGACGATGCGATGTTCACGGGCGGCGATGATGCGATGCTCGTGGGCATGCTGCTGGTGAACGCGCTCATCCGCATTGTGAGTGGCGAGGATGCGATGTTCGTGGGCGTGCTGTCGTAGCACGCGCTTGTCCACGTCGAGAGCGGCGACGATGCGATGTTCACGGGCGGTGATGATGCGATGCTCGCGGGCATGCTGCTGGAGAACGCGCTCGTCCACATTATGAGCGGCGAGGATGCGATGTTCACGGGCGTGCTGCCGGAGCACGCGCTCGTCCATGTCGAGAGTGGCGACGTTGCAATGTTCGTGGGCGTGCTCTCGACGATGCGATGTTCGCAGGCATGCTGCTGGAGAACCCGCTCGTCCACATTGCGAGTGGCGAGGACGCAATGCACCTCCTCGTGACCGACCAGGGCGTGCTGCTGGAGGACAGCTACCCCTCGTGGCCGACGAGGGCGAGCCGCTAGATCACACTATCCTCCGTGTGGACAGTCAGCGCGCGCTACTCGCGGCCGTAGAGGGCGTGCTCCACCTCGGCGATGTCGGAGACTCTGTCCTCTTCCCAGGCCGTGGTGCTGTCCACTTCGGCAACGACTGCATGCTCCGGTTGGTGTTGTGTTCGTATGGGAGCTTCGAGCTACAGTACCAATGGGGGCGGGGGGTGACCTTTTCGTGGTTTCACATGGACTGAGGAGAAAAATAGAATCGGAAGTAGCACAATATGTTGGAACGTGTCGGAGGAAGGCTGGCAGGAGCAGTACAACAAACATCACATGCGCACCATATTTTGAGAAGGGTTTAATGTAATTTGTGTGAAATGGGTCTGTGTGATGTATGAGTAGTACATCCATATCATTGACATTCATGCACGCAACAAACATTTGTGTGCATGATTTCACCCTATTTTCTTATTCTGTTTGGGAGTGGATTTGATTTTTGTAATCGGAGCTCATTTTTGTACTTGGTTTCAATTTAGACTATGCATGTATTATTACGAGATATATATATAGAGAGAATATTTGTCTGACAAAGAGGGGGGCGGGGGCAGCGATACCTAATGAGAGAGGGGCATATGCATGTTGGAAAGACTTTGTGTGTCGTAGAGAGAGGAGTGTTCGAAAGGGAGAGAGAGGGTGTGTGTGTGTGTTAGAGAGAGAGAGAGAGGTGCGTGTAACGTCGGGATCGACAAGGTTACGAGGTTGCAGATATGGGAGAGCGATAGTGTGTGTGCGATGAAGGGACACACAGACAGTGTCTGTTTGCGTGTGAGAGAGCTGGATAGACCTCGATAGCATGGTGATCTTGTCGTATGCACAAAATCAACCTGAATAACGAGATGGAGTTCCTCCAAGCAACCGAAGAATCGGCTAGAACTAAGATAATGCAATCGTAATTGCCAATATGAAGTAATTAAGGATAATGGTGGGGTTGCTGGTACTGAACAAAAGGCGGTAGTCCTACACACACCCCGCAAATGCAAATTATAGCCCAAACAAAACAATGTGTACACAACAACGCGAGTTCTAACATAGAAAAAGGGTAGTAGCCTTATTTATATCTATAGACTATATTACTATATATTTTATTTGTATAGTTATATCTATATCTATTCCACTCCCTCCGTTTGTAATTTACTCCGCACATATATAGCTTTGACAGCATCCAAATTTTATAAAGCTTGATCGAATTTGGTGAAAACAATATGAACATTTACACTAACAAATTTACACGATGTGGAAATAAAAGCAATGATGAATCAAATGATATATATTTGGTGGTTTATATGTTAATACTTTTTCCTACAAATTGTTGAAAGTATACAAAGTTTGACTTTAGAGAAACCCAATATGCGGTATATGTATTATACATTCTATATTCATTATTTTTCCGGAGTCAGTGTGTGTATTTGCACGTACACGATATAAACCGTTGATTGATGTTGATCCAATGGTCCAGGTGATTGCGATTCGGATCTACAATGAGTACCCATACATGTTCTTCTCAAATGACCAGCACGACAGTGTGATCGATCCACACAAGAAGCTCTAAATAAGACCTCCAGACGTGCCACGTGGCTTCATGGGTGCCCCCCACATCATATTATTCATACTACGTTGACTGAAATAAAGATAAATCACCCAAAACAAGATTTTCCCGTTTTTTGTTCCTACGATGCTGTGCCGTGCACGTACCTAGTTGTATAGTGGTAGTAGTAGTAGTACAAACTTCGTAGTAGGTGTAGTACGGAGTGCTCCTACTCTATCAACGAGTCCCATCTGACACCAAATTTCTTGGCTTCCGTGCTACAGCTAGATCTTCCCCTCCTCGTTTTTGTTTTCCAACGCGGCGGGCAGGGTGCGGTTTGCCGATAGTCGGTTTGCTCAATTGCGGTCCCACATAAAGGTGAAAATGCTAGGCAACACGCCTTCCCTAGGTATGTGGCGTGCCGGACGGGCCGTGGAGTACTCCCGATTCCCGGGCGTGTGGGGGTGCGACGCAAATGCGGCAGGCCTTTTCCTTTTACTAGCATTGTGCCCGTGCATTGCAACGGATCCAAAGTAGAATAGTACTTGTTCACAAACTTGAAAGAAAACACTCTTGTTTTGATATACATATATACCACTAAAAATATGTTACTTTTCACTCAAAATATATTTCTCAGGCTGTTTTGATGAGGTGAGGGAGGGATGTGGTAGCTTTCAAGATAATAAGGGGTTTTCTGCACATTGGAGCAGAGAAGTGGGCTATTGTTGCAAAAATGCCACAACTTACCTCACAGCCGTTAGATGCAGATCTAGTGGTCAGAAATGATGGATGGCAGACACAGCACCATAACCAACTGAGTCTTTTATGGAAGTAGAGAAACATGTATAAATTGTAACATTTGGTTCTGCTCCTTGGCACGATCGATAGATAGAAATAACGATTGGAAACGCTAGGGCGGGTCTTTTCCCTCCAAATAATAAGCAGGGTAGTAGCTAGGTTGGCGTACCGTCAGTTTGGTCACATGCGGTCCCACATGTTGTAGTGATATAAAGCCTAGCCAATGCGCATTGACCGGGGGGGGGGGGGGGGGAACGACAGTGTGGTATGCGACAGGGAAGGGACATGCTTCATGTACGTGTTCCAGTTTCTCGTTTTGAACATGCGAACATGACAGGCGTGCTGCACGAGTAGTTTTGAATTTATAGGTTCGGTCTTAGTTTTTGAATTTAGGAGTAGTTCATAGGTCGGGTCAAGCATCGAACGTAAATTACGAAGTTGATGGAAAAGGTAAGCACAACTTATAAATTGACGGATGGAGTACTAGTTACAGTGATGCATATAATTGCCTACAAATGTGAGCAAAGGGATCACACATGTCTGTATTGACTGGAACGAGAATGCAATAGCACAATAAGAATTAAGGCCACGATGATGCAATCGCAGTGGTGGTTATAGGAGGCAAGAAGAAAGATGAATCCATCAACGTACGACCTCCTCCTCCTCGGCTCAGTGCGCCGGGCCACCGACCGGCGGCTTAGGAGCGGCGGCTTTTGTGGCGAGGTCAAGGTGCTTCTCAACAAAGGCGTCCAAGGCTTCCAGCCGGTTGACGAAGGCCAACGTCATAGCGTCCTCACCGGACTTGTAGATACCTATGGACACGACTTCCTCATACACGTGGATGTGTAGGTCGACGAATTCTTGCAGGGCGAGGCGCCTCGCGGCAAGCACGACCTCCAGGTGGACATTCTTCGTTGCATCGGCGGGCAGTCGCAGGGCCACCAGTGCTTGAAAGAGGTTCTCGCCATGGAGGCCAATTAGGGTGGCAGGCAATGAGGAGCCCGGGTGCACGGGCTGGAGGAGTATGGCGATGTTGTCCGTGAGCTTCTTGACGACGGTGAACTTGTTGATGGTGGCAATGATCATCTGGTCCAACTGAGAGTCGTAGCTGGCGTCGACGATGGCCATGAACCAGCCGGTCGCCAACACCATCTGGAGACAATCCTTGGTGCCATGCCGCAGGCCGGCGTCATGGACCATCTGGCACAGCCGCTGGCTGCTCGCGCGCATCGCCGCCATGGGTCTGGAGTGAGCACTTTTGAGCTTAGTGTAGGTGCTTAGGTGCGTATGATGTGGTAGATGCATTGGAATGGAGGGGCGCCTTTATATGAGTGCAAACTGCGTAGCATTCACATCGTGCTGCCTCTTTTCCCTATCCTCCTCCCATTACTTCCCTCATGCATCCAGGATGCTAATTGAAGGAGGATGCATCATTGGCCGTTCAACATTTTGGGAACCGCTACCCTCTCCCTCGTCTGCATTAAAGCCGTATCGGGAACTATCCTGATTTACTAGTAGCTGTCAAATCGAATAGTACTGCGCCGCCCGCAGCACACCCAGCTGAACACACCTCCTCACCTCCATCAAATGCCTCCATTATACCCGCATGCAAACCAAGAAACCTACTCTGGCCACACGTCCGTTCATGAGCGGGCCGGAATTAAATGCAACGCCGGCCGAGCTCGTCCTGTCCGCCCTCAGTTTAAACGAGGCCAGACACCTGCCAAGCTCCTACCGTCCGCCCTCTATTTAAACGAGGCCAGACAGCGGGCAAGAATCGCACCCCTCCACCGCTCCCCCATCTCCTTCTTCACCATTTTCTTCACTCTTCCGAGGAGCTGTTCTCCAGCATACTACCGGGCTGGGTGGCCCGCCGAGCCCTCCGGATACGAGCGGGGCCGCTCGGTGCTTCACCTACCTCGCTTGGCCCGACAAAGCAAGTTGCCGCCCCAAGCCGGCGTGTGGTTTAGCAACTCGCCGCTCCAGTTCAGTTCGATGAGGAGTGGCGAGTTGCTCCACGCCGGCACGGCGGCATGAGCATCATCGCTGCCGCGTCGTACCGTGCCACCAGTGTCTGCGGCCGCGCCTCCCGTGTCTGTGGGCGCGCCTCCCGTGCCTGTGGCAGCGCCATGCAGGTAGAGACAGAAGCCGGGTGCGCGGAGAGCGACGAGTCGGTGGCCAGCTTCTCCGTGTCCGCCGCCATCATCGAGGAGAAGTAGAACATGGGAGGCCGCCGCCACTTGGGTCCCATGAAGGCCACAGCCGATGCGACGACTGCGTATTCAGGTGGTTTCTTTGCTGCTTCGTCTCTTTCGAGGACCTTCGTCGACCCCACAAGTTTCTTTCCCAAGTGTCTACGGACATGAGGAAGACAAAGGGATCCGCGGGCGGCCATTTAGATTAGGTATTAATTATACCACCAGAGCCGGATTAGCACCGCTTAGTTCATGTAAATGTAATGAAATCCGTCATGTTTATATGAAGATCCGGCTTTTTATATGAAATCCTTCATGCTTATATGAAATCAGTCCATGTTTGCATGAATTTCCTCTGGTTGGTTAGAGTTATGAAAATGTATGCCGCTGGCGTTGGATGTCGTCCTCCGCGGAAGGAAGCGGGAGGAAATTTGCCGGTTGCCGTTGGAGATGCTCTTATGCTGGAAATAATAGAGTCGCATCCAATCCATTTGAGTTAATTGCATGTATGATTCTCCCTCTATAAAAAGTTAATTGCATGTACAGTGTAAATGACTTGCAGGGTGGCTACAGATTCGTACAGAAAGTTAAAAAGAAACAAATCCATCCTTAATCTTGTATTCTAAGTACTCTGTGGGTTCCACTGTCAGTACAGTAGCGAACGAAGTATATATTAAAAAAATATAATATAAAAATCTAAAGTTTAGGACAGAATTCGAACTCAAGTCATCGCGTTGCGAGCATCCGGCGCTAACCAATCCAGCAGATGTTCGTCGTGGACGATGCTGCAGATATATCTCTATGTCTACTCTTATACTAGAAAACCGAGTTGGTGATATGGTGTGCCTGCCATCCTGCAATATAGGCTGTCCGATTTATATCTGACGGATAGGAAGGAAACTATGGCAATTTTACAAAAAGATACCCACACCCCTCTCCACATTTGCAAATAAGGCCTTCCCTCGTTCATCCTTTTCTCTCACAAGATAAACTACTCATACAAATGCATCTTGATGTTCCGTGCAACGCACGGGCATCTTACTAGTTTCTTTTTAAATAGTTACTGCGATAATTGGGTTGAAGTGATATATTTTATGTCTGCCCCGAATGATCTCAAATTCACTAGTAGTAAGAAAGAAAAGGTTGCCTTGTTAATTAACAGAAAACAGGGTGAAAACTATCACATGAGGCCAGTAAAAACAAGACACACTGGGTTCAGCGTCATCGTCACAATAGCTGTGCACGCGCGAGAAGTCTACATATCGAGGGGGCTATGGAGAGAAAGACGTATCGAGTGTGTGTGAGCGAGGCACAGAGACACAACTAGCGTGGGTGTGTGTGTGTGTGTTTGAGAGAGAAGCCAATTGATAGATTAAGATCAAGATCGAGTTGTCACTCTTGTACTGTCATTGTTGGGGGTGGGGAGGGGGGAGGGAGAGAAAGACGTATCAAGAGTGTGCGCGTGGTAGGCACAGAGGCACAACTAGCAAGTGTGTGTGTGTTGAGAGAGAAGCCAGTAGATAGATACTATAAGATCGAGGTGCCCACCTACTCCTTCGGTGTCGGGTAGGTGTGTGTGTGTGTGTGTGTGTTGAGAGAGAAGCCAGTAGATAGATTATTATCAAGATCGAGGTGTCACCCTACCTCGGTGTCGGGAAGTGTGTGTGGGGTGGGTGGGGGGGGGGGGGGGGGGGGGCAAGTGACACGTAGAATAGGGAGAAGGAGTTTGTGTGATACATATCTATATTAAGGGATAGGTAGATAGCATGTGTGCGAGGCATACTTAAAGCGTCACGGAGATAAACAAGCGGTGTGCATGCAAGTGCCGAAAAAAATGAAGAGAGAAACAATGTCTACGCGCGCGCGCGTGTGTGTGTGCGCGCGCATGAGAGCGAAATCTCAAAACAAAAGGTGCTTTGATGGAATCCCATTGTATGTATTCATATGGTTCCGGGACTCGAGTTAACCTTAGGCATATGTGTGCGAGACATAGTTATACTTTGAGACATTAGTGGCGGTGGGTGGGCGGAATTAAAGTGGTGGGCGTGTTCGACAGAGAGAGCGTGTGTGTTTCTGTGTGAGAGACTTGTAGGACGGGGTAGAAAGACAAATTCTAACCTTGATGGAGGGAGAGAAATACACGAAGTGCGCGTGTGTGATTCCGATGCCCACGGAGAAATGAGATATGTATGTGTGTGAGAGAGATTGCGCAATTCATTCATGTAACACTATCTAGCGAGCGTGGATGTGCATCACTTGAACATAAATCAATATCTACTTCGTACCGTGGCCAAAGATACAATATCGATTCAACGCTATAAAGATTGGACACTAACATATCGCATTTTTTTTCAAATAATCATTTTCAATTGTGCATGCCAAAGTTACAGTGATGTTTCTTCAAACAACCACTGTAGCTATCATGTACATGCACCATTGTTAGTTTTGCATTCAAATTCATTAGTCTTGGATGATTTAAGGTTCTATTATGAAGTAATATATGTAATATTCATATATGAATTCAACGGGTACGCAATTTACGAAATGGAGGCCATGTAATCATATGAGGTAACACTTTTAAGTAGCAGACTACAATATCCATTTCTTTTGTGGGACTACAATATCCATTTCTTTTTGTGCGCCTCTACAATAACACATCAATGCATTATGTTTAAAGTAAATAACCAATGGCACTAAATTATATATTTACACGAGAAATACATAGGCTGAGCATTTGATCCGTTTTTTTTGTGAACACGCCTCTACACCCGTACGATTGGTCGCGCCCGTGTGAACGTCCAAGTTATCGGTGCATCATCCCGAGTAATTGTCTTTTTTTCTGGGGTGGACTTCATACCAGTTATTAACTGCTGACGTGTGCCCCGTGTACACAGTCTCGCGTGACCTTCCCGCTAGCACTGTCCAAAATTAGTTGAAACTGGATACGAACGATCCCACGGGCGGCAAAATCTCCCGCCTCCTTCTAAAATTTCCGCCACCTAGTCTTTAGCATGCGAAATTCCCCTTTTGTCCTTGGTGCACGGAGAACAATAGTTACAATACGGCCCTCATTTACATAATAGGTCGGGGCTGCTTTGGTAACTTCCGGTTCCCCCACTACACGGCACCCCCATTTCCTCTCACCCTCCCGCAAAAATGACTAACTCCACAACACTAGAGCATCTTACATCACACCGTCCGTACTTCATCGGCCTTTCTACCCCTCCCCTCTCAAAACCCTAGACTGCTCATCCACCGATGTACCAGAGCCCATTCACTGCCAGCGGCGTCCACCTCGCCGGATCTGCTTCTGCGGCCACATCTACCCCTCCCACCTCCCCTATAAATAAGTAGACTGCTCATCCACCACGGTACCATATCCCATTCAGTGCCGGCCTTGTCCACGGCGCTAGGTCTGCTTCGTCGGTACTCTCATCAACCGCAGCGCATCTGCAGCGGATCCTTCGTACTCCCCACCGGAGACGCTTCGTCCACACCCCTGGAGCCGTCCCACCGACGCCCCCGTCGATGGCCTCTGATCCTCTTCGCCGACACCTTCCTCAACCCTACCGGAGCCACTTCTCCGACACCATCCTCAACCCTACCGGAGTAGCTTCGCCTATACCATTCTCAACCCTACCAGGGCCGCTTTGCCAACGCACAAGTCCATGGCCTCAGATCCGCTTCGTCGCACCCTCGTCCAACCTATCGGAGCAGCTTCTGACGCCCCATCCACGGCCGCAGATCCGCATCATCGACACCATCCTGAACCCAACCTCCGGAGTAGCTTCACCAACGCCCTCGTCCACGGCCTCAGATCTGCTTCACCCACACCGTAGTCCACCCTACCAGAGCCGCTCCACAAACACCCTACTCGACGGTTCTAGATCTCCTTACCAGACCCCGACAGCCAGCGTAGTGTCATCACCCTTGACGTTTCTAACCTGATTTCCACCGTTTGGCAAGATGCCAAGCACCCGCCACGGCCTAGGTACTTGTCACCTTTAAACCCGTCCAGCATCACCTACCCGATGTACTTCAAATATACTAACATGTCGCTGTTACATGTTATGCAGCTGGCAAAAACTACAAGGACGATGTTTCTTCTGGATCTAACAGTTTGGCCAACCAAAATCCTGGATAGAGGCATTGCTATGATCTTGTAGTGCGTCTCTCTCTCTTGTATTGTTGTGTGCCTGCCAGTGTGCTTTGCTAGGATTTTCGACCAGTAATCCCTTTGTGCAGACAATGATTTCGACTACTGGCTACTAAATTAGAGATCTAGATGTCATTCATGATACTCCCTTCGTTCCTAAATATAAGTCTTTCTAGAGATTCCACTATAGACTACATACAGAGCAAAATGAGTGAATCTACACTCGAAAATGCATCTATATACATCCGTATGTGGTCCATACTGGAATCTCTACAAAGACATATATTTAGGAACAGAGGTAGTACATTACACAAAATCATAGGTGGCATGTAGGAATTCCAGTGCACTACATTAGGCTCCCTTAGAGTGCCTGCTAGTCCAACACACAGAGTCATGGCTAGTTTATGCTACGCACACAATCGTTAATTGGTGGTTTAAATATGCGCAAGGGATATGCAATGTATTATCATGTAGAGATATCTGAAATTAGCCATGTCAACTTGCAGATAGGGTTAAGCAATGAAAAAGTACAAGATGTATGTGGCAATTTCATGGAACATCACAAAAAAAGGAGAGGCAGCGGTGAGCCTATACAGTGTGCTATGGTAGGTCACTCCGGCCAAGTTCTTTTGCAGGATTCTCCCAGAATCTACCCCTCTCTAGCTTCTCCTAGAATCTTCGACCCCCTTTTGTTTTACAATCCTAACTAATTAGACCCTAACTAGATAGGATTGTAAAACAAATGGGGCTCAAAGATTCTAGGAGAATCTGGGTAGGGGTCAGATTCTGGGAGAATCTGGCAAAAGAACTAGGCCTCCATTGCAATCATTGTGACATGTTATTTGTATGTCAGTTCTATTGGCCAAGTTTCTTAGGGGTAGTTATGTCGAGTTATCCTAAGAAAATAAGCACCTTTGAATATAAGCTCCAGATAATAAGCCAACCAGTTCTTTTCATTGCCTGCCTTTTCAGCTTATCTGTGGTATGATCAGTGAAAAGTGTAGATTTCATTATATTTTGTCATTTTGCTGCCCATATGAAAATTAATTTGACTTGCAAACATCACAAATTGAACCCAGTGCAGTAATTAATATGATAGGAAAACAGACCATCAATATTTGTTCAAAATGCAAATACAAAGATACCATCTACTTGGCACAATCTACTTTGGTCAATGTCTTCCATAGAGATCCCATTGCCTAATTTAAATGAAGAACGCATTACCTAAATTTAAATGAAGGACAATTATTTATCGAAATTCGATGGTCCAAGTGGCTGGTTATTATCATATAGCAGCACCACCTGAAAGCATCATATAGCAGCAGCAGCTCATAGCAACTCATCATACAACAGCAGCAGCAGCTAGCAATTCATCATATACCAGCTGCAGCTCATAGCAATTCTTCATATAACAGCAGCAGGAGCAGCTCATAGCAATTCATCATATAGCAGCAGCAGGAGCAGCTTATAGCAACTCATCATATAGCAGCAGCAGCTCATAGCAATTCATCATATAGCAGCAGCAGCTCATAGCAATTCATCATATAGCAGCAGCAGGAGTAGCTCATAGCAATGCATCATATAGCAGCAGCAGAAGCAGCTCATAGCAATTCATCGTATAGCGGATCAGAATGAAAATTTGGCAAAAAATCGGAGGAGATCCTCACCTTGTTGGATGAGCTCATCCTTCAACAGCACATCAAGGCCACGGCCTGGGAGGAGGGGAGGGGGAACGAGGTGCCTTCTGCCGGAGTGGGGCATCGGCCATAGTTGTGCGGCGCCCGCCGGAGTAGTGCGTTGGACGGACCACAGTGGAGCAGCTGCTGGAGACCATGAGAATGAGGGGCGGTGCCAGAGGGAGGAGCAGCCGGGGAGATTTAGCCCTACCCGCCGGCCATGTAGCCTAGCTGGACAGAGCATCGTTGAGGACCTGACCAAATGGGACCAGTGGCGACAGCTCGCTAGATGAACCCTAGTGCTGCAGGCAGGGGATTGAGGTAGATGGAAAGGAGAGAGGAGATGCAAGCGGGCAGGGCAATGAACGCTTGCGTGTTTGTTTTTACTTGAGGGTCAGGTGTGACGCGGGCGTGAGCAGTGGCATTTTGAGTGTAATATAGGCAGACAACAAAGTCATTTCACTATTCCCCTTCCCTTCAATTTTTAGTGAGCTTCTACCCGAAGCACCCCCCTCCAAAGCGAAATAAGTTAAGCCCAAGCCCATAACTCAAAAATGACTTCTTTACATCTTTTATGGCTTATTTTGACAATAAGCTCTGAAAAGGCGGAATAGAACTAGCCCTTAACCTGCAATTCAATTGTGCGTGCAATGATGAATCACTCCTGCCTACTATAGTGTACATTTAGGCATCATACATGGCATAACCTAATACATGTGCATTTCATTATAGAATCTGAAATATGTAATGTTTATGTTAGTTCATACGTTGCACATGATGTTTAAATTCCCCTTAAATCTGATCAGTCAAGTGATGGTCTTTAAGCCTCCTTCTAAGCTTCTTTTCTTGATATGTAAGATTTGCTCACACATCTGTTCAATTGCTTGTTTGTATCAGCCAGCCATACTAGGACTATTTGCTTTGATTACTTGCTGTTCTTGACCTAACAGAGCTTGTCAATGATTTAAACACTAAGGGCTGCTGTAGTGGGGGCTTGTATAACTCATAGGTGACATAAAGGTTTGGCTGTACACTAAAGTAGGCTCTCCAAGAGTACCTGGAGATCCAGTTCGAAGGTATGCCTAGTTTTTACGCAGTGCACACATAGTAAATGCTCATTTCATTGTGTGCAATAGATGTGGCATGTTTCATTATGTGGTGTTGTTTTGTTATAAACTCATCCTTTTGTGTTATTCACAGACTGGAAAGTATGCATATTTATCTTCCAAGGAGACCAATAACTAGTTTGTGTCACCTTGCAGAGGGGGTGCAATGAAGATAAGATTGAGGATTTCCATGTACAAGATGTTAGGAAGGAGCCTTGCAAGAGAAGGAGGAGCAGTGCTGAGCCTGTTCAACCAGTTATGGTAAGTCACTGTATTACAATTACCAGGACATACTATTTGTCTGACATTGTGCTTGCGTAGGGTTCTTCACCTGTAACCCAGTCATTGGGCCATTGATTAAAACCCCCTCCGCTCACTACTATATGATGTTCTAACTTTTTTGTAAATCAGATGTATGTAAACACATTTTAATGTGTCTGTTCACTCATTACGGATGTAGTCTACTTTTAAATATCTAAAACGTCTTATAGTAGTGAACAGTGTGAAACTGCTTCCTACCATGGTAGAGTTGTCGATGTCATAAATGTCATAACCAAACGCATATTCACATCATTAGCCTCCCTATCATTACTAGGATATTGATTACATACTAGTCGAGATACTTCATAGGGGGCAAACAATATTACATTACTTATTCCTTTATATAGTAAATGTAGCTAGGCCATGGATGTTATTGAGGCGTGCATGTATGCATGCTGCCAACTCAACAGTTCAATTGCTTATTTGTTTCAGGCATAGTTAAATTGCTCTTTTCAATTGCTTTATTTGTCCTCAGTTAATGAGATGCCCAAACAATGATGCCTGATGTTGGGTACTTGTATAACTATTAGTTGACATAATTAAAGGCCTTACCATTTAATTACTCTGGTGAAGTGTGCCTGAAGCTTTGAAGTCTATTAACCAACTATTACTGCATGAGGCTCACAATCTAGTTTATACTAGGCTAATGATTTCATAGTTTTGCTTGCTGTAGTAGGTTTGTATGAATCCCTCTGCTATTCATTATGCTCCCTAAGACTTTAATTGAGCTACAGAATGGCCAACTGCTTGCTTACTTACACGCAATATATATGTTCAGTAGCTGCGTGTGGTCTAAATTTGTAACCTGTCTGTGTTTTGGATTTGGCCCCAACATCATGCTCCTCTGGTGAGCTAAGAGAGATTTCTATATGCGGGCTGCACAGACTACCATTTTTATAATTTTTAAAATATCACCTGCTTATGCTTCATGACATGTAACATTATTGTTAGTCTAGTTTTGCCATGTACAAAATAGTCTGTCTTGCTCGCTTCACTGTTGTAACTATATTTTTGCCCTAGTCATGTGTACTTACATAAATATTTCAGGATGAAGTGACATCAACACAAAGATCTGCGAGCAGTGTGGCATGGCCGTTACCAAATGATTATGGATTGGAATTGGAATGTGTTGTTGTTCTCGAGCATCAACTAGAGGTGGCAAGACAACGTGTACATGATTCTCAACATGCAATCAACAAGTTGAGACTGGAGTTGTAGGTATTAGATGCAGGAGTCAAAAAAATGAAACGAGACACTGAGGTAACAACAAAGGAATTGGAGATTTTGCAGACTGAAATTTGTGCTATCTGAATCCGGCCAATCCTATTTTCTGAAGAGAATATAGTTCAAATGGTAAGTTCTGTTGATGCGTGTCCATGATGTATGAGCTTTATTTGCCCAGTGTATGTAATTTGCTATTTGTGTACGCTTTATTATCATTGGTGCCGAACTATAATGCCCAGTGGGTATAATCGGCTGTAATTTCTTTATTGTTGTCGGCGTTCTGGGAACCGGGGTACCCAGACTTGCCTGCCTGCGACCCACCGCGTGGCTCCATCGACGGCCTGGTACGGCCCATCTTCAGCACCAACAACACAAGATCCTCGCGAGGGGCCAAGCCTCGCGAGGCGGACGACGCCAAGACCTCCAAAAGGAGTGGCCTCCTTAGGCTAGCTCCTGAGGAGCGGAGATTTCTATGCAAGCCCTCACCTCATGAGGTTCGGGTGACGGAAGCCATGATGACTAAGGCCAGGCGGGTGCCAGCGAGCGCAGTACAGCAGGTTTCCTCTTTGGTGCTAAAGAGGCAAGCACGGGCGCGGAGTCCTGAGGAATCAGCCAAAGGTTTCCATTTCCGTGCTACAAGACCAAGACCGCCAGGACGGTAGGACGGAGGTCATCACCGAGCCCACCACGGCGTCATGACCAGAAGCTTTGCAGGCGAAGACCACCTTTCGTCAGGATAAGATGTACTAGTTGTCTCCCTTCGAATTTGGCCATTGTGGGATCCCTTCCCGCCTTCGTTTTGGGGGAAGATGACCAAGGCCACTATAAGTACAGCCTAGCCACCACCATAGAAGGGGGGAGAGGATTCAGACCACCCTCATCCTGCCCAGCTCAAGAACACACCTCCTGAGGTTGTTCTCCCACTGTACTAGTTCATCCTCAGCCCACCTCGAGGCTAATCCACCACAAAGCAGGAGTAGGGTATTACACTGCAAGGTGGCCCGAACCTGGGTAGATTGCTTTGTCCCACTTCCTTCCAGTTCATCAAGCTAGGCCGTGGGATCGACGAGTTGGCAGACTGGGGAGGTTGAGTTCTTCGCACGCACCCCAGAGTTCGAATCTATCTTGGGTCTGCAGAGCCCTGAATCTGACATTTGGCGCGCCAGGTAGGGGTGCGTGTCAAAGGATCACCTTCGCGTCGGCCACACTCCGTTCTCACCATCGAGCTTCCATGGCCTACGCTGTTCCACTCGTCGCCTCGCTGGGCGCATTCGGAGACGCTCCGGGCCTCCGGGCCCTCTCCCCCGCTCTCCGGCGAGTGCAGTGGCCACCGAAGTTCAGGCCGGACTTACCGCCGCGGTACGGAGGCATGGCGGACCCTGTGGAGTTCCTCCAGGCATACGAGGAGGCGGTTTGGGCAGACGGCGGTGATGACAAGGTCGCGGAAAACTGGCTACCCATGGCCCTTATGGGCGTGCCACGCGCCTGGCTCCTGGGCTTGCCGGAGTCTTCAGTGGCCTCCGGGGAGGAGCTGCGTGGCCTCTTCATCATGCGCTTTGTGGCGCCAGCGCCCCATGCCGTTGCGGCCCTCCTTGGTGGCTCGCAGGCGCCGACCTCGGCCCGCCACATCAAGCAGTTCTTCCATCAGGTGGGCGCCGCCCACGCGCAGCGGGGAGCTCCTCCGGGCTGGGCAGCACCTAAGGCCGACCTCACCTTCGACTCAGGGGACCACCCTGCAAATGCGGCCGGCGCCGGCGCGCTCCCAATGCTCTGCACCCCCACCACCTGCAACGTGGCGGTCACCAGGACCCTCATCGATGGCGGCGCTGGCCTCAACGTCCTCTCCGTGGAAGCGTTCGGCTTGCTTCATGTGCCTCACGGCCGGCTCCGCCCCACCAAGCCTTTCTCTGGGGTTTCCGATGGTTCCACCTGCCCCCTGGGGCAGATCCACCTCCCTGTCACCTTCGGCACCCGTGACAACTACCGCACCGAGCACATCAACTTCGACATCGCCCACATCGGCCTCCCATACAACGCCATTCTCGGGTACCCGGCCTTGGCCAATTTCATGGCGGCAACCCATCCTGGCTACAACATCATGAAGATGCCGGGAAGCAGCGGTGTCCTCACCGTGGTGGGGGACACCAAGGATGCGCTCTCGGCCCTCAAGCTCGCCTTCAGGGCCGCGGCGGCTGCGCGGCCGAGCGGGGAGGGAGCCCCGGAGGGCCCGGGGGCTGCACCAGCAAAGAAGAAGCAGTTGTTCTCTCAAGATCGGGCCAAAACAAAGCAAGTTCCGATTGATGAAGACGGGAAGCTGGGCCCGGCCTTCACCATAGGCGCTGGCCTCCCCCCGGATCAGGAAGAGGCCCTGATCAGCTTCCTCCGCGCGAACAAGGATATGTTCGCTTGGGAGCCCAAGGACCTGATCGGGATCCGAGGGGGATAATCGAGCACCACTTAAGGGTTTGCCCTAACACGCGCCCGGTAAAGCAGAAGGCATGGCAGCAATCCACGGAGAAGTAGTCGTTCATCGTCCAGGAGACCCGCAAGCTACAAGAGGCTAGCGTCATTCGAGAAGTGCGGTACCCGGAGTGGCTGGTGAACCCGGTTATCGTCCCCAAGAAAGGCGAGAAGGAGCGCATGTGCATCGATTTCACCAACCTCAACAAGGCTTGTCCCCAAGACCCCTTTCCGCTTCCATGCATCGACCAGATCGTTGACTCCACCACTGAGTGCGATTTGCTATGCTTCCTGGACGCCTTCTCGGGTTATCATCAAATCAAGATGGCGGTGCAGGATGTTGAGAAGACATCTTTCTTGACCCCCTGCGGGGTGTACTGCTACACCTGTATGCCGTTCGGGCTGCGTAATGCTGGAGCGACCTTCCAGCGGCTGATGCACATCACTTTGGGCAGGCAGCTCGGGAGGAACGCCGAGGCATACGTCGATGACATAGTGGTGAAATATCGGGAGGCAAGGACCCTCATCGAAGACCTGGAGGAGACATTTGCCAGCCTGCGCAAGGTGGACCTGCGACTCAACCCAGAGAAATGTGTGTTTGGCGTTCCGTCCAGCAAGTTGCTGGGATTCTAGGTGTCCCACAGAGGGATCGAGGCCAACCCGGAGAAGGTCAAGGCCATAGAGAGAATGAGTCCACCGCAGACTCTCAAGGAGATGCAGAAGTTGGCAGGCTGCGTAACCTCGCTCGGGCGTTTCATCTCCAAGCTAGGGGAGCGCGCCCTCCCCTTCTTCAAGCTGATGAAGAAGAAGGGCCCGTTTGAATGGACTCCTGAAGCTGACGCGGCTTTCCAAGACCTCAAGAGGTACCTCACCAGCCCACCGGTGATGGTAGCGCCGCGCCCCTTTGAACCATTGGTGCTCTACCTGGCCGCCACACCTCACTCAGCCAGTGCCGTGCTCGTGGCGGTCTAGGAAGAGCGTCAAGCCGAGGGCGCACGGCATCACGCCCCACACCCGACCAAGATGCTGCAGCTCGAGGACGACGCTCCTGAGGCCTTGGCCACCCCTCCGGTCAGCGAGCCTCCTGAGGATGGCGCCCCTGAGGCCGCAGCAACCCCATCGGACATCAGTGCTCCTGAGGTCCCTTAGCTTCAGGAGGTTCGGACCCCCGCTGACACCTCCACCCTCGTCGAGCACCCGGTGTACTTTGTCAGCATGATGCTACGTGATGCGCGGGCATGCTACCCCATGCCACAGAAGCTTCTGCTCACGCTCCTTGTATCCTCCCGGAAGCTGTGTAACTACTTCCAAGGCCATCCAATCAAGGTTGTCTCAACTTATCCCTTGGAGAGGGTGCTCAGGAGCCCCAACGCCGCGGGAAGGGTCGCAGAATGGAACATCGAGCTTCAAGCATTCCAGCTGGAGTTCAGCACCACCAGAGTCATCAAGGGTGCAGCCCTCGCGGACTTCATGGCAGAATGGACTGACGTCCCTGGCCGTGAAGTGTGCGAGGACCATTTTCTCACGCCCGAAGATGAGGCACTAGATGGATGGGTCATGTACTTCGATGACGCATTCGCACGCCAGGGCGCGGGGGCTGGAGCCGTGCTCCTCTCGCCCACCAAGGACAAGCTCTACTACGCCGTGCAACTCTGCTTCCAGCACGGCGAGAAGGTCTCCAACAACATCACGGAATACGAGGGCCTGATCACCGGGCTCAAGGCTGCCGCAGCTCTGGGGGTCAGGCGCCTCACCATCAGGAGCGACTCGCAGCTCCTCGTCAACTTCTCCAACAAGGAGTACAAGCCGAAGGACGAGCACATGGAGGCATACCTTGAGGAGGTACGCAAAATTGAGAAACGGTTCTTGGGCTTGGAATTGTAGCACGTACCATGAGGCACAAACAAGGAGGCGGACGACATCGCCAAGAGGGCGTCCCGGTGTCTGCCTCAGGAGCCTGGCGTCTTCGAGGAGCGGCTCTTCAAGCCGTCGGCAGCTCCTCTCGCCACGGAACCAGCACCACCTCATGAGGATCTTCCGCAGGCTCCCCCGTCGGGCGCCCCAGCTTGCGGCCCGACCTCAGGAGCTTGCCTCCTCCTCGCGCTCGAGCCTCAGGAGGGGTGCTGGACTGAGGAGTTCAAGGCGTACCTTCTCCGGGGCACCCTGCCGGAGAAGGAGGAAGATGCGGAGCGTGTGGCCCGACAGGCCACGGCATACTGCATCCAGGATGGCGAGCTCTATCAAAGGTGTCCGAATGATGTTTCTTTACGATGCATCTCCAGGGAGCAGGGATGCGAGCTACTGGACGACATACATGGCGGGGACTGAGGGCATCACTCCTCATCGCGCACCCTCGTGGGCAAGGCGTTCCGCAGCGGATTCTACTGGCCCACGGCGCTCAACGATGCCATAGAGCTGGTGAGATCCTGCGAAGCCTGTCAATTCCACGCCAAGCAGATCCACCAGCCCGCTCAAGGCCTCCAGACCATCCCGCTCTCATGGCCGTTCGCGGTCTGGGGGTTGGACATCCTGGGTCCGTTTCCTCGAGCGTCCGGGGGCTACCACTACGTCTACATCGCCATCGACAAGTTCACCAAGTGGGCGGAAGTGGAGGCCGTCCGCACCATCCCAGCTGGCTCGGTGGTCAAGTTCATCAAGGGCCTCGTGAGCCAGTTCGGGGTTCCTAATCGCATCATCACTGATAATGGCTCGCAGTTTACCAGCAACCTCTTCAAAACATATTGTGCTAACCTTGGAACGCAGATATGCTACGCTTCAGTGCCACACCCCCGGAGCAATGGCCAGGCTGAGCGCGCCAATGCAGAGGTCCTGAGAGGCCTCAAGGCAAGAACCTTCAAGAAGAAGCTCGAGGCCTGCGGCAGGGGCTGGTTCGATGAGCTCCAGTCCGTGCTGTGGTCCATCCGCACCACAGCGACCAAGCCGACGGGCGAGACTCCATTATTCCTCGTCTATGGAGCTGAAGCGGTTCTCCCACATGAGGTCAGGCATCGCTCCACACGGGTCTTGGCATTTGACGAGGCACGCCAGGACGCCTCGCGGAGAATGGACCTCGTGCTGGGGGAGGAACGCCGCCGCCAAGCCTCGCTCCGAGCAGCGAGGTACCAGCAGGCGCTGCGGCGGTACCACTGCCGCAGCATCCGCTCCAGGACGCTCGAGGTGGGTGATCTCGTCCTGAGGCGGGTGCTCTCCAGGGAAGGGCTGCATAAGCTCTCGCCCATGTGGGAGGGCCCGTTTAGGATTGCCCGTGTCTCCAGGCCTGGCGCCACGCGCATGGAGACACAGGACGGGGTCCCCATCCAGAACGCCTGGAACATCCAGCACCTCCGGAAGTTCTACCCATGAAGCAAGGCCCCGTGCCTGTGAAGGTCTCCGCTCGTGAAACTCTCACGTAATAATGAGTTGGGGCTGTACACGCCCCGGAGTCTCCTGAGTGCCGCCCCTGGGCCTCACGGGGGCTCCCACCCACGTCCTAGTGGAGGCCCCATGCTCCACGCTGGTGGGAAGACGAAGACTAGTCTAGGTGCCGGACGCGGCTGTTCTTTGCTTGCTTTCTGTAGTTGGTTTGCAACTTCTTGAATGGAATTTGGAGATTTCGTGCCTTTCGTTCGCAAGAGCTGGGATTTTCTCTCTTTTTGTTCACTTTTCAAACCTTGTCCCAGGAAGAGCGGCAGTTCCCCGTCGCTCCTCCTCGCGCATCCCGCGTGTGGGGGCTAGGAAGGTGTGTGCGCCTGGGCTCGCCCACGATGCAACCACACCTCACCGAAGCCCTATTGCCCCAGGGCTTCGGCATCCTTAATCCTCGTGAGACACTCTCGAACGAGCTCGTGGGCATGCGCACCCTCTTAAGTCCGTGCCTCCGGGCATCGCGACATGGTGTATCAGCCACAACCAACCCATGCTCGGGAGTTTGTGCGAGGAAGGACGAGACGCCTCATGAGGTTTTCTAACTCTGCAGCTACACAACATCTCCTGAGGCTCAACGGCTCCTGAGTCGTCAAGAAGGAAGCCCCTAGAAGATGCCCCCGGGAAGGCATACCCTCACGACATGGGAGTCCAACACAAGCATATCAAGCTAAGTTACCCTAACCGCACCTAGTAGAAACACGGGTATCATGGCATGATATAAAAATAACAAGCATAGCATAGTGGCGCAAGCGCCGTGGTTCATTACGCGCCCCTGCAGGGCCCTCTACTTTTTTCAAAATGTAGGAAGAAGGGAAAAACAAAAGCAGACCATGCAACTGCAGCGACTCCCGAGGCCAGGCTTCAGCGGCGCCCGAGCTCAGTCCGATTCTTCCTCCTACTTCACCGGGGCACGGCGGCGAGGCGGCTTGTCGCCTCCCCCAATCTGAGCCTGACGGCGTGGCGGTTCGTCGTAGCTGCCACCGCTGGTGCTCTCACCAAAGGAGGAGCCGCCGCTGCTGGAGGTAGCACGGCCGTCGCCAAGGGCAAGCTCATCGTCGCCACTGCTGTCCTCCGGGCAGCACCCCGCACGCCGGCCGTCTTCTCCGAACACCCTCACATAGAGGGTCGCAAGGCCATCGTACTTAAAGTGGAGGGTACACCTCCCGCGCAGGCCTCGCGCACGGGCGAACGGCTGCCAACCGCGGGTCAAGGACACGTTGCCCGCGGCGGTGACCTCGACCCCCACCCACGAGGCCCTGCTGCAGCAGCCATCGGCCTGCAGCCAGAGGCCGTCAAGCCCCGCGGTCGGCAGCGCACCCGTGAAGAAGCGCGGGAGCGGGAGCCAGGTGCTTGCCGGCCTCTCCGACCACACGACAAACTCCGGGAACACGTCCACCGAGTGGGAGCGCGGCCGAGGAGGCCGAACGACCACAACGCTCCTCTCTCCATCGCAGGGGCTGCCCCGTCCTCATTGGCTCCCATCGCGAGAGGAAGCGTGGCCGCGGCTGCCTGAGGTAACGCCGACCCTCGAAGAGGTGTGCCCGCGCCCGCGAGGGGCCACTGCCGGGGTCGCAGCGTACTTGCTTAGGCATCCACGGCCTCTCTTGGGTGGCGGTGAGCCCGGCCCCTCCTGGGGGGCCTTCCCCTTGTCTGCGCCGGAGAACCTCCTTGTTGGCACAATGGACGCACTGGCAAGATGGCAAGACGAGGAAGAAGAGGAAGGAGCGGGCGGCGAGAAGATGGAGATGAGCAGGGGCTCCGCCCCTTCCCTCATTTATAGCCAGAGGGAAGCCAACTGCCGGCCTCCACGATCCCCGGTAATCATGATTCCTTTGCATGCAGCAGGCTCCTGCCAAGTCGAACAGTTGCCGAGGTAGCGTGGGAAAGTGGAGGCGCCCACGTCCCATCAGGCGCCACGCGTCGACCGGGTCCGCAGGTGGTTAGGGCCCGCGGCGCTTCGCCCTTGCCCTTTGGCTTCGCCTCGAAGCCAAGTACGAGCGCGCCTTGGGCCCGGGGGCTACTGTCGGCGTTCTGGGAACCGGGGTACCCAGACTTGCCTGCCTGCGACCCACCGCGTGGCTCCATCGATAGCCTGGTATGGCCCATCTTCAGCACCAACAACACAAGACCCTCGCGAGGGGCCAAGCCTCGCGAGGCGGACGACGCCAAGACCTCCAGAAGGAGCGGCCTCCTTAGGCTGGCTCCTGAGGAGCGGAGATTTCTATGCAAGCCCTCACCTCATGAGGTTCGGGTGACGCAAGACATGATGACCAAGGCCAGGCGGGCGCCAGCAAGCGCAGTACAACAGGTTTCCTCTTCGGTGCTAAAGAGGCAAGCGCAGGCACGGAGTCCCGAGGAATCAGCCAAAGGTTTCCATTTCCGTGCTACAAGACCAAGACCGCCAGGATGGTAGGACGGAGGTCATCACCGAGCCCACCACGGCGTCATGACCAGAAGCTTTGCAGGCGAAGACCACCTTTCGTCAGGATAAGATGTACTAGTTGTCTCCCTTCGAATTTGGCCATTGTGGGATCCCTTCCCGCCTTCGTTTTGGGGGAAGAGGACCAAGGCCACTATAAGTACAGCCTAGCCACCACCATAGAAGGGGGCAGAGGATTCAAACCACCCTCATCCTCACCAGCTCAAGAACACACCTCCTGAGGTTGTTCTCCCACTGTACTAGTTCATCCTCAGCCCACCTCGAGGCTAATCCACCACAAAGCAGGAGTAGGGTATTACACCGCAAGGTGGCCCGAACCTGGGTAGATTGCTTTGTCCCGCTTCCTTCTAGTTCATCGAGCTAGGCCGTGGGATCGATGAGTTGGTAGACTGGGGAGGTTGAGTTCTTCGCACGCACCCCAGAGTTCGAATCTATCTTGGGTCTGCGGAGCCTGAATCCGACAACTGTATAGTGTAGGATTATTCTACGTTTTTATGCCTTAGTCTCTTTATTGTATAGTGTATGTTTTTAGAGGCGATAATATAGAGTAGGATAATTCTTTGAATATGCTATATCATTGAAACGGGGGCTAACACGCCCAAACATTACCTGGACGCCATCCGAACTAACAAACATGTGTAGTCAAAGCGGGCCTTAATTGGGTTGGTCAAATTAATATTTAGTGGATCACAAATGATGTGGCCCACCGTAACAATGGCGCTTAGTAGGCTGTTAACAGGTCGAAAGCTCGATAGGGCCTTATAAATGGAAATGGCCCGCAGGCCTCTAGCAGGCCGAAATAAATGTCAATTTTGTCTCGGCCCTTTTACTTTACGGGCCAGTAAGAGGCCGAAAGTGTTTTGGGCCAGAAGAGGCCCAATTTGCAAACTAGGCTTTTAACAGGCCAAAAGTCGCATCGGGCTGAAATTGTACCCTGCGAAACATGGGCCGCTAATGGACCCAAAATTAGGTTGCACAGTCAAAGGCCCAACTGTTGTGTGGGCCGTTAACAGGCCGAAAGACAAAATGGGCTAGGAATTGGCCCATTTACCGAATGGGCCGAGGAAAGGCCTAAAGTCACAACGGGCTAGAAGTTGGCCCAACTGCAGAATGGGCCGAGAAAAGGCCGAAAGATGTTTTGGGTCGCTAACGGGCTGGAACTAACAATGTGCTGCTAACAGGTTGAAAGAAGGTCGGGCCGTAATTGGGCCCAAAGACATAGCGGGCCGTTAACGGGCTGGAACTGACGATGGGCTGGAAATTGTCAAATATAGATTGGGCCTTTGATGGGCCGATTCTGTGTAACTTGTATGGGCCGTGCTTGTGAATGGGCCTGACTCAAGTAGGCAGCTAATGGGCTGGCCCGCTTATTTTGACAGGCCCGACCTTTTCACCCAAACGGGCCACTGTTGGGCCGAGCCATGTGTCGACGTACCATAGGCTTGTCCCGTCCACTCGCTTGATGACACCTGTACCAACTCGGAGCTGACACATGGATACTAAGGCGAATCAGAATTTTACATGTGAAAATCCCCATTGGTCCGGGCGGTTAACGGGTTATCGGATCCAAACCAAAACCCGATAGCTTAACGGCGACCCGTTACGGTGGATGCCATGTGTCGGTTACCCTTGACGAAAGCACTTCCATGATGCGGCATTTATCGTCATGGAAGTGGACACTTCTGTGATGATAATTTTGGTATTGTCATGGAACACTTCTACGACAGCACAGGTATGACTATCTTGATTCTGCCATAAAATCGTCATGGATGTACATGCATGACAGAAAACGTGACCTACTGTGACAAACACGTATCATCACGGAAGTGGTTTTTTTTTCTGTAGTGACAATGGATGCACTAACCACATGACTAGTGATCGAAGTCTTCTCATGGGTTCAACTCTCCGTCCATCTACTAAAAGCCATATCACATTTGCTGACATTGGTAAAAGCAAGTTATTGGGTCTAGGTAGAGTTGCTATCTCAAAGGATCAACACATGGATAAAGTGATGCTTGTTGAGTCCCTTGGATACAACTTAATGTCTGTCTCAATGCTTTGTGATCTTAATATGATCATGATATTTGGAAAGTTTCGATGCCTTGTGCTTATGGATTATGACAAATCTCTAGTCTTCGAAGGTTATCGAAGAGGTGATCTGTATATGGTAGATTTCTCCGCAGGACCATAGCTTGCCGTATGTCTTCTAGCAAAAGCTTCAGAGTGCTGGCTTTGGCATCGAAGGCTAGGACATGCGGGCATGAGGAACTTGCACGCTCTCATCAAGAAGAAGCATATCATTGGCATCAAGGGCGTCAAGTTCAAGAAGGATCATCTATGTGGTGCTTGTGAAGCCGGGAAGATGACTAGGGCAAAGCATCCCTCAAAGACAATCATGACGACTTCACATCCCTTCGAGCTGTTACATATGGACTTATTTGGCCCCACTCACTACTCTACCCTTACTACCACTGCACATCTTTATGGCTTCATTATCGTTGATGATTATTCGAGATACACCTGGTGCACATAATTCTCTACAAGACTGAAGTGCAGGATGTCTTCAGACGCTTCGCCAATCATGCCATGACCAACTATGGCATCAAGATCAAGCACATCAGGAGTGACAATGGCACAGAATTCAAGAACACCGGCCTCGACACTTATCTTGATACACTGGGCATCACTCATGAGCTCTCTGCTCCATACACACCTCAGCAGAATGGTGTTGTGGAGCGCAAGAACAGGACCCTTATTGAGATGGCTCGTACGGTGCTTGATGAGTACAAGACTCCAAGAAAGTTCTGGCCTGAAGCTATTGATATTGCATGCCACATCATCAACAGAGTTTATCTTCACAAGTTCTTCAAGAAGACATCTTATGAACTACTCACTTGTAAGAAGCCAAATGTTAGCTATTTCAAAGTCTTTGGTGCCAGGTGTTGGATCAAGGATCCACATCACACTTCCAAATTTGCACCGAAAGCACATGAAGGTTTTATGCTTGGTTACGAAAAGGATTCACACACCTACAGAGTCTTCAACCTCTTTCACTACAAAGTGGTTGAAACTGTAGATGTGCGGTTTGATGAGATTAACGGCTCGCAAAGAGAGCACCTGCCAAATGTGCTAGATGAAGCTTCTCCTAGTGAATCTATCAAGCTTATGGGTACTGGAGAAATCATACCCACCTAGGAACAGGCTGAAGAGGAAATTGTCATTCCAGCTCCTACTCAATGTGAAGATAATGCTGAGCCTGAAGACAATGCTGAAGGCGAAGACAATGATCAGCAAAACCAAAGTCTTCGTCCAGTTCATCCTTGAGTGGCCAATGAAGTTCAGATTGAGAAGATTCTTGACAGCATCAATGCACCTGGTCCGCTTACTCGATCAAGAGCTACGCAACTAGCAAACTTCTGTGGACACTTTGCTTTTGTTTCAATATCCGAACCCAAGAAAGTTGATGAAGCCTTCATGGAACCTGAATGGATTCAAGCTATGCAAGAAGAGCTTCAACAGTTTGAGCTGAACAATGTCTGGGAACTTGTCAAACATCCTGATCCTCGCAAGCACAACATCATTGGCACCAAATGGATCTATCGCAACAAGCAAGATGAACATGTCCAATTTGTCAGAAACAAAGCTCGTCTCGTTGCTCAAGGTTACACACAAGTAGAGGGAATTGACTTCGATGAAACCTTTGCTCCTGTGGCTAGGCTTGAAGCTATTCACATACTCCTAGCCTATGCTAACCACAACAACATCCTCCTGTACCAAATGGATGTAAAGAGTGCCTTCCTCAATGGCAAAATTGAAGAAGTATATGTAGCTCAACCACCTGGTTTTGAAGATCCAAAGCATCCTGATATGGTGTACAAGCTCAACAAGGCACTGTATGGCCTCAAACAAGCACCTCGCGCTTGGTATGATACACTCAAAGACTTCCTGAAGAGCAAAGGCTTCAAACCTGGTTCTCTAGATCCCACTCTCTTCACGAAGACATATGATGGAGAACTATTTGTATACCAAATCTACGTGAATGACATTATCTTCGGCTGCACTAACAAAAGATACGGCGCTGCGTTTGGGCATATGATGCAAGAGCAATATCAGATGTCCATGATGGGAGAGCTGAAATTCTACCTTGGTCTTCAAATCTGTCAACAGAGAAATGACATCTTCATATCTCAAGAAAAATACCTCAAAGATTGCCTGAAGAAGTTTGGAATGCAAGACTGCAAAGGGTACATGACGCCAATACCAACCAAAGGTCAATTGGGCCCCGACGACAATGGTAAAGAGTTCGATCAAAAGGTATACCGCTCCATGATTGGTTCTTTATTGTACTTATGTGCATCTAGGCCAGATATAATGCTTAGAGTTTGCATGTGTGCCCGATTCCAAGCGGCACCAAAGGAGTTGCATCACCTCGCGGTGAAGCGAATTCTTTGATATTTGGCCCACACCCCAATGCTAGGATTGTGGTATCCAAAGGGCTCAGAGTTTGATCTAGTTGGATTCTCAGATGCTGATTATGCTGGTCACAAGGTTGATCGCAAGTCCACATCAGGCACATGCCATTTTCTTGGACGATCTCTTGTCTGTTGGTCTTCAAAGAAGCAGAACTGTGTATCGCTCTCCACTGCTGAATCTGAATACATTGCTGCTGGATCTTGTTGCACTTAGCTTCTCTGGATGAAGCAAGCCCTCAAGGATTATGGCATAAAAAAAAGATGGATCCCCTCTACTGTGACAATGAAAGCGCCATCAAGATTTCTCACAATCCAGTTCAGCACTCGAAGACAAAGCACATTCAGATCCGTCATCATTTTCTCAGAGACCATGTGTTGAAGCAAGACATTGATATCATTCATGTCAACACTGAAGAACAATTGGAAAATATCTTCACAAAGCCCTTGGATGAGAAAAGGTTTTGCAAGCTGCGGTGTGAGCTAAATATCTTGGAATCCTCGAATGTCCTGTGAATGGACACACATCCTAATGCTTATGCATATTGATGACTTAGATGTGCAACACACAAAGTAACGTATGTCTTCAGTTCATGAAGACATACACTCTAAGTGTGAATACATTAATGCAGAATTTGACTTCGGAGCGCCACGATAATTGTGCGCCGTGTCTGGGTCTAATACTTCCTATACGGTGGGTAACGCCACCACCAATCCTTCTTGAAGATTTATGTTTGGCATCATGTTGCATTATCTTCAAAGTTATTTTGTCTTCAACATTGATTTATCTTCATGGTTTATCTTCACAATGTTTGAATTTGTCTTCATTGCCTATCATACTTATATATATATATATATGGGTGTTGTGTGTGTGTGTGTGGTGGGGTGTGTGGGTGGGTGTGTTGGTGTGTGTGTGTGTTGTGTGGTGTGTGTGTGCGCGCCGCGTGTGTGTTCTGTCCTCTACAGCATTCACTTATAGCTATGTCTTCAAGTTGCCATTTTCTACACTAAGTGAATGTGATCGGACCCTAACCCCATCTGTGCTTCTCTCTCCAACTCTCTCTATATTCATATGCATTCTATTGACACGTGTCGATTGTCTTCACTGTGTCCTTGTCAGTCGAAGATATAGGGACAAACATTTAAAATGATTTTAATATCCTTATCCTGTTTGCCTGAATCCGGAGAAGCCGGAACGACCACCCGACAAACCAGGCACATGTGGGGTCGTGGCACAACATCTGAAGTGTTGCATGCATGCCACGTGTCCCTCAGATGTGAACCGCCAGGGGCAGCTGAGTAATTTCACTTAGCCGTATCCCTTCCTTATAAATACACACCCCCGGCGGTCATTAAAATCTACTCCCCTCGCTGTCTCGCTCGAACCCTAGCGCCGTCGCTAGCTTCCGTCGTCGCCAGAGACGAAGCGCTTCGCTGCCGCGACTTCTCCATCGTCGTTGTCACGCCGGCCGCGGACATCTTCCTCCCGCCGCCGCCGTAGGTGTCTTTCGCCGCCAAGTTAGGGCACGGAAGATTGGACTGCTCGGCCTCCATCCACAACTCATCTAGCAGTCTCATCTGTTTTTGAGCAGTAATTAAAAGTCTATTTTTACAGCATGTTTGATCCGTTAAAACTTTCTATATCTTCAGAAAGTTGTTTCTTCACTTCCAAATCTGGATCTTCACTTCTATGCATCTCATGACTCGCAAGTACTTTCACTTATGCTTCATTACTAGTTAGATTCCTCACTTGTACTTATTCATGGATTCGTACAAATCTGGAACTAACTCACCTCTATAAGTGAATGTCTTCATGCTATGAGGTCAATGTCTTCAAACTAATTTATCTTCAAATCCTCTAAGAATGCATATGACCTCTTCCCCTTCCCTCGCATCTCTAATGCTGTCACAGGTACATGTCCGTGGGAGAGTCCCTTGGTTCTCATAGTCTACATTCATTTGCAGAGTTTTTACAGCATCATATTGAATCACCTGAAGCCAGTTCTTGTCTGACAAGCAGACTGAAGCCTGACATAGTTGTGAAGCCTATCAGTCTGAAGCCAATGGCAGGTGGAAAATCTGCAAAGAAAGGTGGCCACCAACGCTGTGATAACACTGCATTGGACCTGCCTCCTGATCTCTATGAAATGTACAAGTCAGATCCAGATGAAACCTATACTCAACATAAGTTCAGAGTTCAATGGATTCGAAGATATTGGGCAGAGGAATGGTTTCTATTTCATTTTTGACTCCTGAGTATGCGGACAAGAACGCAGTGAGGCCACCATGGGCTGACATCATATACAAGAAGCTTCAACCCAAGACCAAGGCAGAAGCCATTGCAAAAGGCTCCTTTCCTTGCATGGTCAGAGGCCCTATTCCTGAGGATGTCGACCCATCCAGCCTCAGATGGTGCCGAGAAGAAAATCTGTTTGAAGAAAGTTTGCCAAGAACTCTATAGTTCAAAACAAGAAGGACTTCGGGATTGACTTCAACCTAGGTCCAGCTGCTCCAAGGCCAGATGGCAGTCGCGAGGCTGAAAAAATCTTTTTGGTCCCTTTGATGACTTCAACTCATTTCTGGCACATTGTGCCGCTCAAAGGGCCAGCATTGAAGATGTTGCTGAGGATGAGGAACATGCTGCTGCTCCTGAACCCCCGAAGCATGAGAAGAAATCAAGGGCTTCAAAGTCTTCTGCTGCTCCAAAAGCTTCACGAGTGAAGCCATTGAAATCTGCACCTCCTGAATCTAGTGTGCAGTCTGAAGATTTGTCCCGCACATCTGCAAGAAAGAAGAAAGTCTCTGGGTAAGGCCTCACACCAGCAAGCATTCTTTGAAATGATGAAGATATAATCAACCTATCTAGCGATGAAGATCTTGCTGATGATGCCCTTGAGCTGCTGATCAAAAGCAAACAGGAGGCCAAAATTTTCAATGACTTGCCTCTGTTTGATGCTGATATTCTAAACAACTTCATTGATGAATGGTTTGAAGACACATCTCTTACCATTGACGATCTGCAGCTACCAATTGATATCAGTGTGACATTTCAAAGCTTCATTGCCAAAGAGCTTGTAATTGCACAAAAAGTCATTGAGCAGAAGAACAAGATTGATCATGAAAAGGCTCTCTTCAAGAAGCACATGGCCAAGCTCAGTGTCACTGAAGTGCAAAATTTCAAGCAGATGATGATTGATCTCAAGGCTGAATTTGTCAAGCGTCGTGATGAAGCCAAAGGGTCTCGAGAGCGCCTCAAGAATTATGCTGAAAAATGTGTTCAGGCTCATAATGAAGCCTTGAAAAGGAAAGCACTTGGGCGTCTAGGCATTGACCCCAAGCTGGCTGCTAAAAAGAAGAAGACGGCGCCAGCTGAAACTGAAGCTCCAAGGCAGGAAAGACCGAGCATTGTCTTCCCTACCAGCATGACTGGCTCAAAGCCAAAGGTCCCATCAGCTGCTTCTGAGAAGAAGAAGACAAAGCAAGCTGAGGCTGAAGCCAAGAAGCGAAAGCATCAACAAGCCTCTGATGCCGCTCCGTCAAAGAAGAAGCTGAAGACAAAATCTTCAAAGTCTTCAAGAAGAGATCAAGCTGCACCTCAAGAGCCACTGCTCGTTGAGCCCATCTCTGTTGCCTTACCAGCTTCCTCCAACCGCGAGCGCCGCCTAGTTGTTCATGAGTCTGCTACCACAGAGGCTCATGAGTCTGACAATATTCCAGCTGCTGACACCATTGCAGCTGAAGACATTGCTCATGAAGACAATGTAGATGATGATGAAGTCCTTCCTCAATTCCCCCAGATCATGCCCAAGCCAGTATCATCGCCTGCTTCCTTGAGCAGTGAACAGATCAGTATTGGTGGTCCCACGACACCAATCACTCATGATGATTTCTAGGAAGAGCAACACCGCAACACTCTGCTCCATGAAGTCATTCCTCGCACTCCACGAGCTCAAGTCACCACTCCTGTTATTGAGACTCCACAAGACACACCTGAAGACATGGAGAAGACCGCTCCCTCATCGCAGGCGTCGCCCGCTCTCCGTAGGCTTCGCCGAGGCCCAAGGACAATGGTCTCCATGTCGAGCATTCCTGAAAAGGATGTGCAAGCCACTAGCTCAGTAGCACGTCAAGTGTTCCCTGAAGCCATCCCTACAAAAACTGCTCAAGAGTCTGAAGCCAAAGAGGCTGAAGATATTCCGGCTGCATCAGTCGAGGAAAGAGAAGAAGATCCAGCTGTTATTCCCCCTACTGTTGAATCAAGAGAGAATCAAGATGTGATTGTGCCTGACCCACCAGTTCTTGAAGCCACGACAAATGAGGCTGCCAATACCACCACTACTGAAGCCAATGACGTAGTCATGGCTGAAGACAATACGCAGCCCGAAGCCACCCATCAGACTGAAGCCCATGAAGCCACATAAGACCTTCAGCCATCCACCTCGGATGTTGCTGCTGCTCCACCTGTTCCACACACAATGGCAAGGGCCTTCAATTGTGAAGGTGAGCTCATCAGTGTCAGATGGCCCATCATGACACTTTCGGTAGCTCCTGGCCCTCAATATGACTATCACATCGAGCAAAGGCCTCAGACGCAGAAGCCAAAGCCCAGGATGCCAAGGCTTCCCAGTGCTGTTACCACTCAGGGCTCATTCAGTGTCCTAAGCTTCAGAGAGCACAACACATTCTTTGACAAGGCCAAGAATCCTTACAAGAAGCCCAAGATCTCCTCTGACAGGTTCTGGAGCCACCAGCAACGAAGCTATTATTCATGCATTCTGTATAACCAGGACATGATCTTCCCCCACAAGCGCCTATGCTGCGATGCCATTGGTGGACTCCCTTGCCTTGAAGAAGCTCTTGACTGCTTTCATGAAGTTGGCTTGCTCCCATTTGTCATCGACAAGGAGCACTGGAATGAGGAACTCTTGCTACAATTCTATGCCACTCTTCATATCTCAGGCTACAACAGGGATCCGAAGACATGGATCCTTGAGTGGATGTCAGGGGATGTACATCATGAAGCCAAAGCTCAAGATATCATCGAGCTAACTTCCCTGCCCACTCCTAGCGATCTCTATGAGCCAGGTTGTCAGCGCTATGAACAAGAATTGCAGAGCATCTTTCAGAAGTCAGAGCCCAACATGAGTCAAATGTTAAGCATGATGAAGCCTTTGCCTATTGATGCTGAGTACCCCAAGGAAGTTTTTGTTAATGACCTCTAGTATTTGCCACGCACCATCTATCATATACTGAGACATACTCTATGGCCAATCAAATGGCATTCTCCTCACGCCAAGATTGAAGGCACAATGAAGACTTTGGTCTTCTACATTCCGAATGGCATCAGGTTCAATACTCAAGATTTCTTCATCCGTCAGTTGGCAGCTTCAGGCATTGATTTGTTTGGCCTCAAGTTCTATACTCCATGGGTCATGCGGTTGATCAAGCTTCACTCTACCATCAATTATCAAGCCTCAGCATGCAACCATGTTGTCTTTTTGCCTGAAGTGGATATGTCCCATGAAGCCATATATCCTGAGCCTGCCAAGGAACCTGTTCGTGAAGACAATGCTGCCTTCCAAAGCTTCACATAGCCACTTGAAGGCATTCATGTGCTGAATCCTCCTGCTGCTGCTGGCCCTCTTGCTGGTCAGCTCAGGCTGCCACATCATGCAAACACTGATGCAATAGCCAGCACAGTAGCCCAAAGGCCTCAGAAGCGTGCTCGTGTGATGAATGGCCGAGAGCTTCTTGCTTCACTTCATCAGAAGCAGGATAGGCATCATGACTAGATGAAATGCTAGATGCAGAGTTTCCTTGTTGATGTCAATCGCATCTGCAACCTCACCACCAAGAACTCATTTGTTGCTCATGAAGCCAGTCGGCGTGCCTGGAAAAGCCTCACACTGTTATGTTCTTAAGATGATCTTCAAGCAGATGGCTTCACTGAATGTTTCAAGTTTGACTCCAGGCCTCCACAGTCTGCAAGCTGGCATCCAACACCTTCAATTGAAGATTCTGAATACTCATATTTGGCTCCAACTATTGTTGCGCGAGTCATTGATGAAGAGGACAACACCACTTCACCAGCTATGGCTTCACTGCATCAGGATTCTGCATCAGGCCCCTCTGCACTGCCCAACTCCACCGTCGACCCTGCTGCCCCAACATCTTCACCAACACCGCATGGGAACGCTTAGACACTCTATGTCTTCACTCCTTTTTGGTCATTACTGACAAAAGGGGGAGAAGCATATGAGTTGATAGTCTTCAAGCGGGTCCATATGGGTCGGGTGCTTATTTTTTGCTAAGTCTTTACAACTCTCATTCTTGAACTGTTGGTTTTGAGTTGTAACACTTAAACCTTGATGGTCGTCTACCGCTTTTACTGCTACCTTTTGTTGCGATGATAAATTCCACATGAAGTCATTCTGCAGACGCCCATTTTTCATTGTGCATGTCATTATCTTCATTACATTTTTGTATGCACGATGAATTGTCTTCATGAATTGAAGGAGATCTCCACAAAGCAGAACCTGCCATGTGTATATGCATTCAAAGGCAAATTACTTATATGCACATCTTCAGGGGGAGCCCTTTCAACTTCATGAAGCCAATGATCACGTATTTTAACTTACACATATTTTTATCCCTGTTGAAAACTTCAACCAGTTTGTCATCAATCACCAAAAAGGGGGAGATTGTAAGTGCATCTAGTGCCACCCCTAGTTGGTTTTCGAGTATTGATGACAAACGTGTTTGAGGGACTAATGTGTTTGTGAGAATTGCAGGATAACACAGGTAGAAGTCCCTCATTGATTTGGTTTACCTACCAGAGATGACCCCTAAAAATGTATGAAGACATTGAAGACAATGGTGGTTCGTGAAGACATTCACGTCGAAGATAATGATGTGTGAAGACATTCACTTGAAGACTATGGAGTGAGAAGACATAGTTTCTTTCGTAGTTTCATTTTCTTGTTTCTTGAGTCATAGGAACCACCGAACTGTTAAGTGGGGTCCAAGTGAACAAAGTCAGAGAAACTGATGTGATGCTCAACCCAAATCCTATGTCTTTGAGTGAAGACAATGAGAGTAAATCTTATCCAGAGTTGGATGAGTCATCTTTGCTTGTAGCCCAAGTCAAGCTATCGCGTGTGTTTGAAATCCGACCGTTGGACACGTGTCGGTTCCTTAGTGACCCAGGGTCATTTCGGACATATCATGTCGGGTTGCCTCTTGGCTATAAATAGCCCACCCCCTCCATCATAAATTGGTGGCTGCTCAGAGTTAGTGCACGGCTTTTGTCGTTTGAGAGCAACCCACCTCCGAAGCCTTTGAGAGAGAATCCTTGCGAGGACAAAGCCCAAAACACCCAGAGCCAAAGAGTGTTAGGCATCACTGAAGTCTTTCTGTCTGCGTGATTGAAAGAATTATTACACTTGAGGACTGTGTATCCTCCAGCCGGTTAGGCGTCACGTTCTGAGGATCCAAGAGTCATTGTGGATCTCCGGTGAACGGAGTCTGTGAAGGTTTGGAAGTCTACCTTGAAGACTTACCTGAGTGATTGGGCGAGGACTGAGTGTCCTTAGCTCAAGGGGAATAAGGTGAAGACGTGGTCTTCTGAGTTAAATCTCAGCCTCCCTAACCAGACGTACAGTTGTCACAGCAACTGGAACTGGTCTACCAAATCCTTGTCTTCACCAAGCAACTGGTTCTATCCCCTACTTCCTTTACATTTATGTTTGTCTTCGTGAAGTCATTGCTTGTTTGCCTGATCTGTTTGACTTCACTGTGCAAAGACTTACACCTATTTGGCTTCATACTGTCTTCCTATTCCGATCTGTTCTACCTAGCTGCTATTAGTCTTTGTGCTTTCGTTGTACTGTTTACTTGACTATGGCTTGTCTAGCGTAGCTTATCTTCCGCTGCATATCGTATAGGTGTTATATGGTTGTCTATCTTTGAAGATCTTGCATCTTTCTAAGACTTTCATAAAAATCGCCTATTCACCCCCCTCTAGTCGATAACTAGCACTTTCACCTTTGTTCGCCACTGGTCTGTGTCTCAGCTTGATGTCAAGAATGCCTTTCTTAATGGTGAGCTGCGTGAGGAGGTTTACATGCAACCCCACCTTTGTACTCTGTTCCTGATGGCATGGTCTGCCGTCTTCGTCGCTCTCTTTATGGCCTTAAGCAAGCCCCTCGCGCCTGGCTTGAGCGTTTTGCCTCTGTGGTGATTGCCGCTGGTTTTTTAGTGAGTGCTCATGATCCAGCGTTGTTTGTCCACCTTTCAGCTCGTGGTCGGACTCTTCTTGTTCTCTATGTTGATGACATGATCATCACTGGCGATGACCCTGAGTACATTGCCTTTGTGAAGTCTTGTCTTAGTGAGCAGTTTCTTATGTCGGATCTTGGCCCTCTTCGGTACTTTCTTGGGATAGAAGTCTCTTCTACCTCTGATGGCTTCTTTATTTCCCAGGAAAAGTATATCCAGGATCTTCTTGCTCGTGCTGCTCTTACTGATGAGTGTGATGTTTGCTTGAACTACGTCGGTATTTCCCCAAAGAGGAAGGGATGATGCAGCACAACAACGGTAGGTATTTCCCTCAGTGATGAGACCAAGGTTATTGAACCAGTAGGAGAACCAAGCAACACTACGTAAACATCACCTGCACACAAAGAATAAATACATGCAACCTGACGTGTTAAAGGGGTTGTCAATCCCTTTCGGGTAACGGCGCCAGAAATTGGCAAACGGACGTGAGAAAGTTGTAATAGATTGATAGATGCAAATAAAATTCAGCGAGGTATTTTTGGGTTTTTGATAATATAGATCTGAAAATAAAAGTGGCAAATAAATAAAAAGGCAAATAGCAATATAGATCTGAAAGTATATGATGAGAAAATAGACCCGGGGGCCGTAGATTTCACTAGTGGCTTCTCTCGATAAAAATAGCATACGGTGGGTAAACAAATTACTGTTGGGCAATTGATAGAACTTCAAATAATTATGACGATATCCAGGCAATGATCATTATATAGGCATCACGTCCAAGATTAGTAGACCGACTCCTGCCTGCATCTACTACTATTACTCCACACATCGACCGCTATCCAGCATGCATCTAGTGTATTAAGTTCATGGAGAAACGGAGTAATGCAATAAGAACGATGACATGATGTAGACAAGATCTATTTATGTAGAAATAGACCCCATCTTGTTATCCTTAATAGCAACGATACATACGTGTTGGTTCCCCTTCTGTCACTGGGATCAAGCACCGTAAGATCGAACCCATCACAAAGCACCTCTTCCCATGGCAAGAAAAATTGATCTAGTTGGCCTAACTAAACCAAAGATTCAAAGAAGAAATACGAGGCTATAAGTAATCATGCATATAAGAGATCAAAAGACTCAAATAACTTTCATGGATAAAAACATAGATCTAATCGTAAACTCAAAGTTCATCGGATCCCAACAAACACACAGCAAAAAGAGTTACATCAAATAGATCTCCAAGAGACCATTGTATTGAGAATCAAAAGAGAGAGAGGAAGCCATCTAGCTACTAACTATGGACCCGTAGGTCTACAATGAAATTCTCACGCATCATCGGAGAGGCAACAATGAGGATGATGAACCCCTCCATGATGGTATCTAGATTGGATCTGTGGTTTTTGGGACTTGCGGCGGCTGGAATTGATTTTCGTCGACTCCCCTAGGGTTTCTGGAATATTGGGGTATTTATAAAGCAAAGAGGCGGTGCGGGAGGTGGTCGAGGTGGGCACAACCCACCTGGGCGTGCCTGGGCCCTCAGGCGCACCCTGGTGGGTTGTGCTCCCCTCGGAGCCCCCCTCAGGTACTTTCTTAGCCCAACTTGTGTCTTCTGGTCCAGAAAAAATCACCAAAAAGTTTTGCTGCGTTTGGACTCCGTTTGGTATTGATTTCCTGCGAAGTAAAAGACAAGCAAAAAACTACAACTGGCACTGGGCACTATGTCAATAGGTTAGTCCCAAAAAATGATATAAAGTTGCTATAAAATGATTGTAAAACATCCAAGAATGATAATATAACAGCATGGAACAACCAAAAATTATAGATACGTTGGCGACGTATCAGCATCCCCAAGCTTAATTCCTGCTCGTCCTCGAGTAGGTAAATGATAAAAACAGAATTTTTGATGTGGAATGCTGCCTAACATGTTCATCACATATTCTTGTCTTTGTAGCATGGACTTTTGGACTTTTATATGATTCAAAGCAACAGTCTAGTTTTGACATGAAGATTTCAATACTCAAGCATATCAACAAGCAACCATGTCTTTCAAAATATCAACACTAAAGCAAGTTATCCCTAGCCCATTATGCTCAATCATTGATCCATTCATGAAACACACTCGCATATTAGCTACACCCAATGCTCAAGTACAATCATAGTGCCCCTTAGTTGGTGCTTTATAAGAGAAGATGGAGACTCAAAATAAAAAATTGCATAAAGTAAAAGAAAGGCCCTTCGCAGAGGGAAGTAGGGATTTGTAGAGGTGCCATAGCTCAAAGCGAAAAAAGTAGAGATAAAACATTTTGGGTGGCATGTTTTTCCTGTCAACGAAAACGATCGAGTAGTTCCCAATACTTTCCATGCTAGATATATCATAGGCGGTTCCCAAACAGAAAATAAAGTTTATTCCTTTTTCCACCATACTTTCACTTTCCATGGCTAGCCGTATCCACGGGTGCCTTCCATACCAACACTTTCCAAGGAATTTATTATTTGACAACATAAAGTAAATTTATTTTTCATTTCAGGACTGGGCATCCCTAATACCTTTGCCGTACTCTTGTGCAATGACAAGTGAATAAACACTCATCTTGAGAATAACACATCCAGCATGGAAATATATAAGCCACCCCCTACCGTTTCATGAGCGATACGAGCACACAAAAGAGAAATTTATTTTGAAATTAGAGATGGCACATACAAATTTGCTTAGAATGGCACGAAAATACCGCATATAGGTAGGTATAGTGGACTCGTATGGCAAAACTGGTTTAAGGATTTTGGATGCACAAGTAGTGATTATACATAGTGCAAATGAAGCCTAGCAAAAGATTGAGAAGCATCCAACCAAGAAACGAAAAATCTCATAAGGGAGCATTAAGCATAACTAACACCGAATAATGCACCATAAGTAGGATGTAATTTCATTGCATAACTATTGACTTTTGTGCTTGCATAGGGAATCACAAACCTTAACACCAATATTCTTACTAAAGCATAATTACTCATCAACATGACTCACATATTATATCAACATATCGCAAAACTATTACAAGGAATCAAGTTTATTTTGTCCAATGATCTTCATGAAAGTTTTTATCATATCCTTCTTGAATATCTATCACTTTGGGACTAATTTCATAAGTTGCTTTTGATAGCTCAAACAAATCTAAGTGAAGAACATGAGCATAATTTTTTCTTCTCTCAAAATAATTTAAGTGAAGCAAGAGAGAATGTCTAAAAAAATTTACTAACTCTCAAATAAATCTAAATGAAGCATGAGAGCATTTCTTCAAAAATACTAAAGCACACCATGCTCAAAAAGATGTAAGTGAAGCACTAGAGCAATTCCATAGCTCATAAAGATTTAGGTGAAGCATAGAGAGCAATTCTAACGAGTCATAGCATATTTTTGGCTCCCTCAAATAGGTGTGTCCAGCAAGGATTCATGAATTAAAATAAAAAGCAAAACAAGCAAAGACTCATATCATACAAGACGCTCCAAGCAAAACTCATGATATGTGACGAATAAAAATATAGCTCCGAGTAAAATACCGATGGTCGTTAGAAGAAAGAGGGGATGCCACTCGGGCATCCCCAAGCTTAGTTGCTTGCTTCTCTTTGGATAATGGCTTGGGGTGCCATGGGGCATCCCCAAGCTTAGGCTCTTCTTACTCCTTATTCCTTCATCCATCATAATCTCACCCAAAACTTGAAAACTTCAATCACACAAAACTCAACAAAACCTTCGTGAGATCCGTTAGTATAAGAAAACCAATCTTTACTTTAAGTACTGTAGAAAACCCATTCAAATTTTTTATTGCATTATATCTACTGTATTCTAACTTTACCATGGCTTATAACCTCCCAATACAAACCATAGATTCATCAAAATAAGCACACAATGCAAAGAAATAGAATCTATCAAAAATAGAATAGTCTGCAAAGATACGAATTGTTCTCATACTTGTGTAACTCCAAAAATTCTGAAAAATAAGGACAACAGAGGAAATCTGTATATCAATCTTGTGTAAAAAATTCAGAATTTTTCTTCGCATCTGTGAATTTTAAAAATTGTTTTACTGGAAGAAAAAGTTTCTGTTTTCCAACAAGATCAAATCCACTATCACCAAAGCTATCCTAAAGGCTTTACTTGGCACAAACACTAATTAAAACACAAAAGACACAATCATAACAGTAGCATAATTGTGCAAACACTCAAGAACAGAAAGAAAAAGACGAAAATAAATTTTATTCATTGGGTTGCCTCCCAACAAGCGCTATCGTTTTACGCCCTTAGCTAGGCATAATGCTAAAAATCTAAGTATTGTCGTCTTTAGTTTCTAATTCCTCAATCAAACACTTAGAATTCTTCAAAGATTTAGCATACAGATTTTCAGTAACAGTACTCCTAGGAACAAGTTTGAAGAATTCATTCTTGTACGTAGGGTCTCTTATAACTTCAACAAAATCTGGGTGAATACAAATCATCTTAAGATCTTTGTTATTATTAGAAGTTGCACCCTTGTTTTTAGTAACTTGAGCAATTTTGCTAATTTGTATGGGAGTTTTTTCAATAGTTTTAGTGGAAGCAAAAGCCGTGCTTAGATTACTAAAGATTTCTTCCAATTTATCGATCCGAGACGGGCTTTCTTCAATTCTTTCATGAATTACGGTCCCCTTTTCTTTTAACAACTTAAGAAGTTCTCCCGCTTTTGACCCAATTTTACTCGCAAAATTATGCATCTTTTTATCCAAGTTCTCAATGTGTTCTTCGGTAAGCATTTTCTTTTCAATAGCATCTAGCCTTTCCATAACATGCTCGAGAGTTAAATTTGTTTCATTAATCATGAGAGGTGGTGATCCCACTAAATTTCCCATAGCATTAAAAGCATCAAGAGAGGGACACATCAACAAATTTCCACCAATAATTGTATCAAGGACGAATCTATATCAAGTGGTGATGCCCACATAAAAACAGCGAAGAAGAACAACGGTAGATTGCTTACGGATAGATCTATTATGAGCATTGCAAATCCTATACCAAGCATCTTTTAAATTCTCCCCTCCCCTTTGTTTAAAGTTAAGAACCTCATTCTCGGGGGTGCACACGATAGAGGAAGAACTATCCATAACGACAAAAAGTGGTCAACAAGATTGCACACAAAACAGATATGACGAGAAAATGGCAAACGAAAAAGAGGGCGAATAAAACGGCAAATTTTTGTGAAGTGGGGGAGAGGAAAACGAGAGGCAAATGGCAAATAATGTAAATTGCAAGGAGATGAGATTTGTGATTAGGAACATGGTAGATGTTGATGATGTCTCCCCGGCAACGGCGCCAGAAATTCCTTTTGATGTTTGCTTGAACTACATCGGTATTTCCCCAAAGAGGAAGGGATGCTGCACCACAGCAACGGTAGGTATTTCCCTCAGTGATGAGACCAAGGTTATCGAACCAGTAGGAGAACCAAGCAACACTATGTAAATATCACCTGCACACAAAGAACAAATACTTGCAACCCGACGTGTTAAAGGGGTTGTCAATCCCTTTCGGGTAACGGCGCCAGAAATTGGCAAACGGACCTGAGAAAGTTGTAATAGATTGATAGATGCAAATAAAAACAAATAAAATTCAGCGAGGTATTTTTGGGTTTTTGATAATATAGATCTGAAAATAAAAGTGGCAAATAAATAAAAAAGGCAAATAGCAATATAGATCTGAAAGTATATGATGAGAAAATAGACCCGGGGGCCGTAGATTTCACTAGTGGCTTCTCTCGAGAAAAATAGCATACGGTGGGTAAACAAATTACTGTTGGGCAATTGATAGAACTTCAAATAATTATGACAATATCCAGGCAATGATCATTATATAGGCATCACATCCAAGATTAGTTGACCGACTCCTGTCTGCATCTACTACTATTACTCCACACATCGACCGCTATCCAGCATGCACCTAGTGCATTAAGTTCATGGAGAAACAGAGTAATGCAATAAGAACGATGACATGATGTAGACAAGATCTATTTATGTAGAAATAGACCCCATCTTGTTATCCTTAATAGCAACGATACATACGTGTCGGTTCTCCTTCTGTCACTGGCATCAAGCATCGTAAGATCGAACCCATCACAAATCACCTCTTCCCATGGCAAGAAAATTCGATCTAGTTGGCCTAACTAAACCAAAGATTCAAAGAAGAAATACAAGGCTATAAGTAATCATGCATATAAGAGATCAAAAGACTCAAATAACTTTCATGGATAAAAACATAGATCTGATCATAAACTCAAAGTTCATTGGATCCCAACAAACACACCGCAAAAAGAGTTACATCAAATAGATCTCCAAGAGACCATTGTATTGAGAATCAAAAGAGAGAGAGGAAGCCATCTAGCTACTAACTACGGACCTGTAGGTCTACAATGAACTACTCACGCATCATCGGAGAGGCACCAATGAGGATGATGAACCCCTCCGTGATGGTGTCTAGATTGGATCTGTGGTTTCTAGAACTTGCGGCGGCTGGAATTGATTTTTGTCGACTCCCCTAGGGTTTCTGGAATATTGGGGTATTTATAGAGCAAAGAGGCGGTGCGGGAGGTGGCCGAGGTGGGCACAACCCACCTGGGTGTGCTTGGGCCCCCAGGCGCGCCCTGGTGGGTTGTGCTCCCCTCGGAGCCCCCCCTCAGGTACTTTCTTAGCCCAACTTGTGTCTTGTGGTCCAGAAAAAATCACCAAAAAGTTTCACTGCATTTGGACTCCGTTTGGTATTGATTTCCTGCGAAGTAAAAAACAAGCAAAAAACAGCAACTAGCACTGCGCACTATGTCAATAGGTTAGTCCCAAAAAATGATATAAAGTTGCTATAAAATGATTGTAAAACATCCAAGAATGATAATATAACAGCATGGAACAATCAAAAATTATAGATACATTGGAGACGTATCAGAGCGCATTGTTGAGACTCCCATGGAGCTCAATGTTCACCTCTGTGATACTGATGGTGACCTCTTGTCTGATCCGATGCATTATCGTCATCTTGTTGGGAGTCTTGTCTATCTAGTTGTCACTCGTCCGGATATATCCTATCCGGTCCATATTTTGAGTCAGTTTGTCTCTGCTCCCACTTCGGTTCACTATATTCATCTTCTTCGTGTTCTCTGATATCTTCGTGGCACGATCTCTCATCGTCTGTTCTTTCCTCGCTCTAGTTCATTATAGCTTCAGGCCTTTTAGGATGCTACATGGGCTAGTGATCCTTCGGATCGCCGTTCACTTTCTGCTTATTGTGTTTTCATTGGTGGTTCTCTCATTGCCAGGAAGACGAAGTGTCGTGAGAAATCACGGCCACCTATGGGGCCATCGGCCCCTTTTGGTTCGGCAGGGGGGCTGAGCGCGTTGCACAAAGAGCGGAGGACCATAGTGCAGTGCGGCAGAGATCACACGGGCAGTTTTACCCAGGTTCGGGCCGCCGCGAGGCATAAAACCCTACTCCTGCTTTGGTGGATTGATGGTGGATTGTGGTGGAAATGCAGCACTCTTGCTCGGCAGGGTTGCCTCAGGGCGAGAGCAGCTACGCGTGTACGAGTGTACAAGGTTCCGAACCCTTTCTCTGGTTGCCATGGCCCTCCTTTTATAGATCAAGGGGTTACCACAGTGGCAAATCAGTCATTGTGTGCTGATTAGATAGCAAAGAGTGCCATCATACCTAACTCTATAGGCAGAGTAGAGCGCATTAAATGCGCCGCTCAGTGTCACATCGTAACCTCCCCGGCAAGCCTTGCCGGGCTGCTTGGCCACCATTTTGCCTGTCTGCTTGACACGTCTCTGGACGGGTGTCATTTGGAGGTGGTTTCCTCTGGAAGTGGCTGCCATGTGTCGCATAACTGCCACTTAGTCACTTGGGGGCTTGACACCGCATCGATCAATGACTTACGTCGCTGTGAGGTGGAACGGTGAAGCCTTGGCGGTGTAGTTTGCTTCGGTAGTGCCCGGCAGGCCTGCTGGGACAGTCTTGAGGCTTGTCTTCGGGGCCACCTCGTCCTCGCCAGGCTCGCCTGCCCGGCAAGGGAGGTTTCTCCTTAGCAGTGTCTTGGTCTTGGATGCTGTAACTTAGCCGTTTTAGGCCTGTGCATGGTCTGGGCAACAAACCCAGGGTTTGTTGCACTGACAGGAGCCCCCGGGCCTGGCCCGAACGCGCTGTCGGGCGTCGTCGGGCTTGGCCCCTTTCCAGTGCACAGGCAAGAGGGTAGCAGTTGGTTCGTTTTTTGAGATCTTCTTTGCTTCTTCATTAACCTGAGCCCAGGCCAGTTTCTGGTTCTTCCGCATGTCGCGTAACGCCAATTGTGGTGGGGCCATTCTTGTAATGGCCCGTGAATGACTTTAAAACACGGGCGAGTAACTGCCAATTCACTCTTCCCACCACGCCCTTATCCCCGGCCACGTATGTTGCATGCATTGAGTGGGGTAGGTAACGGAGGCGCGTGATGCGCGAGAGTGCCAAGGCGGGGGTCCGGTCTTCTCGGGTTGGCGGAGAGGGACGATGGTTTCCCATCGATGGATCGGCCCCCAGCCCCCAGCCTGCCTATAAAAAGGGGGCAGGGGGAAGCGGAAATGCTCATCCATGCTCTTCCTTTCGCCTTTTCCTTCTCTTTTCTTGCAATGTTGAGAGAGAGAGACCGGGGCCAAGCCCCGGGCTCGAGCTTGAGGTTGATGATGCCGGAAGCTTGTGAAGGAGCCTAGGGAGAAGAAGGGTGTGGTCGCGCCCTTGCTGAGATAATATCCCTCTCTCGCCCTTGTATGGGCCTTAGGAGGGCGTGTGGGTGGCACGGCGGTAGCACCGGAGGTAGCGACTCCGGCATGCTTGTCGCCGGGCCGCCTGGGGCTCCACTTCCAGTAAAGGGTCATGTGAGCAACACCACGCTGGAGTCCATAGAGCATGGTAGTCACTCTCGGCCTATTCCTTTTTCTCCGGTGAGGCTGAGAGAAGACCGTGGGATCAGTTCGCCATTGGTAACGGTGAATTCTTTCCTTCAGGGTACTACCGGCCTGGCGTATAGGCAGGTCCCTCGTGCCCGTGTATGCCTCTCCGAAAGGCAGCGTCCTTCTAATCTTCGGGTCGATGGAGACGACCATGCTCTCTGTGGCATCTCTCGAAGCTCCCGGTGCTCGTCCCAGCTGCCGCGGTGGTGGCTTGAGCGGCAGCAGACGTGCCTCTTCGAGCGACGGCAACGAGGAGGGTGGCGGCAACCCACGACGCATCAAGAGCGGGGATGACCGCTCCGACATGGCGTGATTGCCCGACAGCACCATCGTCTCCGGCCGGGCTTTGGCAACGCCACCATTCGCGCCTGCCCTCCGGTTTCTTCCTCCCAGTCCGGGAATGGCGCCATCCTGATCCTGGGGAGGCACCGAATCCCAGCCAGGCCTTCCCTCCGCCATCTTCGCCTTCCGCTGCAGTTCCAAGGAGAATAGGAGAAAAAGCAAAGGCATCATGGGCAATTATCTTTTTTCAATCTAAAACATGTAGGCACTTGCCAAACTTTAGTCTAAATAATGTAATCTTCTTTATCCTTGTTAGCGTTCTGTAAGATCTGTACTTGCTCATCTGCATATTAATGAAAACGACAAGCCTTGCCGGGCACTTGTGCATGTGTCATACTCATGCAGAGGTGAAATGCCTCTATACGTTCAAGTAAACAAGTTAGTTCCGGCAAGCTATCCTGCCGGTACCCCTGAATTGTTGCCGTGATGCTAAGCCTGCCGGGCACAAATCGTAAAGAGGGACCAGCCCCTCACCAAGCCTTCTCCATCAAAGGCCACTACGACCATCCTGACCGAAGCAACGTTCAAGTCAAAGGATGGGAGCACCTAAGTTTCGAAGGTGGCGAGGTTTTCATATGCACAAGTTTCTGCTTACATAACGCGTAAGGATAAGAAGATAACTTATCTGTTTGGCTTGCTAGGGATCGTCACGTAGGCTTGTCTTCATTTCTTCTCCCTTGGGACCAAGTCCACAGCAAGAACCCTGCAACTTAATGCAGATGAAAACAATGCCTCATGCGACCTCATCTACATGATCATGCTATGCTCATGATATGATTATGCATGCATGCAAGTTTTGGGGGCCCCCCAGCGCTTCATTTATTTCGGTTGCTCAGGGTCTGCGCCTGGCTTTGTATAAGGGGTTACATGCAACAGCGGCAAGGCCTGTACAAAAGGGTGGCTGCCGGGCAAGGCCCGACAGCCGCGCCTTACGGGTAGAACTTATGGAGATGCTCAATGTTCCATGAGTTTTGCAATTGAATGCCATCTCCGGTCTCCAGATGGACTACGCCAGGTCTGGTGACTCATACTACCCGGTAAGGGCCTTCCCACTTCGGCGTCAACTTGTTTGTACCCTTGGCGGACTGAACACGCCTAAGGACAAGGTCGCTTTTCTCAAAACCCCAGGCACGAACCCTGCGGCTGTGATAGCGATGCAGGGTTTGCTGGTAGCGTGCAGCACGCGTAGCGGCCTAGAGACGGTTCTCCTCAAGTAGCACAGTGTCGTCACACCGGTGCCATTCCTGCGCTACTTCATCATAGGCAAGCACTCGAGGAGACCCGAATATGAGTTCCGTGGGGATGACTGCTTCTGCCCCATAGACTAGGGAGAAGGGAGTCTGCCCGGTAGCTCGATTTGGTGTCGTTCTGAGGGACCAAAGAACCACCGGCAGCTCGTCGATCCATCGCCTGCCACACTTCTGCAGTCTATCAAAAGTTCTTGTCTTGAGGCCCCGCAACACTTCAGCGTTCGCCCTCTCAGCTTGTCTATCGCTTCTGGGATGGGAAATAGAGGCGAACGAGATCTTGCTTCCGAGGGCATGAACATATTGCATGAAGGCGCGACTCGTGAATTGGGTGCCATTGTTAGTGATGATCCGGGCAGGGACTCCGAAGCGGCACACCAATCCTTTCAAGAACTTGATAGCTAACTGAGCGGTCACCTTTCTCACGGGCTCCACCTCTGGCCACTTTGTGAACTTGTCGATAGCGACGAACAAGAACTCAAAGCCCCTGGTAGCACAGGGGAAGGGGCCCAAGATATTGAGCCCCCAGACCGAGAAGGGCCATGATAAAGGGATCGTTTGAAGAGCTTGGGCAGGCTGATGAATGTTCTTGGAGTGGAACTGGCAGGCTTCACATTTGGTGACGAGCTCAACTACATCTTGGAGGGTCGTGGGCCAATAGAAACCTTTCCGGAAGGCTTTTCCAACCAGGGCCCTTGATCCAATGTGTGAGCCGCACATGCCTTTGTGTATCTCTGCCAACAGTTCCTTTCCTTCCTCCTGGCAAATGCACTTCAATTTCTCACCGTTGGGCCTCCTTCTGTATAGTGTGTCATCGACAAACTAATACATACTGGCCCTTCGGGCTACTCTTTCAGCTTCGTCTTGCTCTTCGGGGAGTTCTCCAGTTCGGAGGAAATGGACTATGTGCTGTGCCCAAGTTGGGGCCAGAGGCTCGGCAACAAGGACCAACGGCACCTCCTCATTCGCAGGAGCGCACTTGTCGACCGCAGGGACCGGTGGTCTGGCGGGATGGTGCAGCTCGCTGATCGAAGGGGAGTTGTTCCTGCCAAGCTTTCTGCCGGGGGCCACGGGAGGTCCTGCCGGGTGAGGCATGCCGAAGTCCAGTTTCCTCCTCTTTCTGGCCATTGTTACCGGGGATACAGAGGGTTGAGTCAGATGGAGAACAAAAGTCCCTGGTTCCACAGGGAGCTTTTGCGCAGCGCACTTCGACTGATGATCAGCAATGCTGTTTTCTGCACGGGGTACGTGCTCTGTTTGCAATCCGTCAAAGCGCTCCTCCAACTTTCTCACTTCCTCAACGTATGCCTCCATCAATGGAATTTGGTAGTCCTTGTTGACTTGTCTCACCACAAGCTGTGAATCTCCACGGATGATCAGCTTCTTGATTCCCAGTTCTGTTGCAATTCTGAGGCTGGCAAGGAGCCCTTCATACTCTGCAGTATTGTTGGTAGCCTTCTCCTAGGGAAAGTGCATCTGGACGACATACTTAAGGTGCTCCCCAGTGGGAGCAACAAGAAGCACGCCAGCCCCTGCACCTTGTAGGGAGAAGGCACCATCGAAATACATGATCCAATCTTGGGGCGCTTCCTTGCCGGGAATAACTGTCTCCAATACCTCTTCATCAGGAGTTGGTGTCCACTCTGCGATGAATTCTGCTAGTGCTCTACTCTGAATGGTTGACGTGCTTTCAAACTTCAAACCAAAGCTGGACAACTCCAAAGCCCATTCCACAATCCTGCTGGTGGCCTCAGGGTTTCGGAGTATGCGTTGCAAGGGGAAACGGGTGACAACTATGATCTCGTGGGCTTGGAAGTAGTGGCGCAGCTTCCTTGAGGCCATGATGAGGCCAAAAATCCACTTTTGCATGCCAGAGTACCTCGACCTAGCCCCCGGTAACAGGGAGCTGCCGAAGTATACTAGGCGCTGCACCACTTTCTTCTTTGCCGTGACCAGAGAACTGCTTCCGCTGCTCTGCCTTTCTTCGCTCTGAACTGACTCTAGCCTTGTCGGGATAGGTCCACTTTCTCCTCTAGAGGTAACAGTGGTTGTAGTTGCCACGTCATCCACTTCCCGCTGTGCCACCAGTGCTGCGCTAACCACTTGATTGGTTGCCGCCAAGTATAGCAACAACGGCTCTTGTGGTTTGGGAGCAACCAAGGTGGGCACAGAGGAAAGATAGGTCTTCAAATCTTGCAGTGCAGCATCTGCTTCCGGGGTCCATTTCATGAGCCCTGCCTTCTTCAAGATTTTGAAAAATGGCAGGGCGCGCTCAGCAGACTTGGAAATGAACCTGCTCAGCGCAGCCACACATCCTGTCAAATGCCTCATGTCCTTGACTGTCTTTGGTGCTTGAATCTGCTCGATAGCCTCTATCCCTCGATGAGACACAAAGAAACCAAGTAGCTTACCAGAGGGGACGCCAAACACACACTTCTCCGGGTTCAGCTTCAAGTTGATTTTACGCATTTTGGCAAAGGTTTCTTCCGAATCCTGGATGAGGGTTGACCTGTCCTTGGTCTTAACCACAATATCATCCATATAAGCCTCAATGTTTCTATGCAGCTGGGGCTCAAAGCCAACCTGTACTGCTCTCGGAAAGGTGGATCCGGCGCTCTTTAGCCCGAAGGGCATTCGTACAAAGCAGTACGTGCCAAACAGGGTTATGAACGCGGTTTTCTCCTCGTCTTCCTTGGACATGAAGATCTAGTGGTATCCGGAGTAGGCATCCAGAAAGGAAAGCAGGTCGCACCCGGAAGTGGAATCCACAATCTGGTCGATGCGCGGCAAGGGGAACGGGTCCTTCAGGCATGCCTTGTTCAGATCCGTAAAATCTATGCAAAGCCTCCATTTCCCATTCGCCTTGCGCACCACCACTGGATTTGCCAACCATGTGGGGTGCAACACTCCCCTGACCAAACCAGCTGCTTCAAGTTTCTTGATCTCATCAGCAATGAACTATTGCCGCTCCAAAGCTTCCTTCTGTAACTTCTGCTTGACGGGCCGGGCATGAGGGCAGATAGCAAGATGGTTCTCGATTACCTCCCTGGGAACACCGGGGATGTCAGATGGTTGCCAGGCAAACACATCGACATTCGCCCGCAGGAAGGCAACAAGCGCGCTTTCCTATTTGTCATCGAGGGTGGCACTGTAGTGAATGTGCCATCAGTGCCAGCCAGCCCTGCCGGGACCTTCTTCACAGTAGGCGCATCAGCTTTGGATCTCTTGCTATTGGAACTCTCCGGCAAGTCATTGACAGGCACAGCACACTTCGGAGAGGCACGCTTCCCGGATTCCTTGCTAGCATCCTTGCTGGCTCTCTTCATTTTCTTACTCTCCTTGGTGGGAATATTGGCTTCCGTGGCCTCTGCCACGACTGCTTCCCGATACATCTTGTCCACGCATATGACTGCATCTTTCTGATCTGACGGAATGGAAATGACTCCTATCGGCCGTGGCATCCTCAAGGTGTTGTAGGCATAGTGGGATGCCGCCATGAACTTGGCCAGAGCTGGGCAACCAAGGATTCCATTGTACGGCAAGGGGAGGTCAACCATGTCAAACACGATCTTCTCAGTCCGGTTAGTGAACTCCCCCCCCCCCGAACGTCACTGGCAGCGTGATCTTTCCATTAGGATGACTCCTACCGGGGTTAATTCCTTGGAACGTACCAGTAACCTTGAGCTCCTCATCTGCTATCTGAAGTTTGCTGAGGACCTTTGGAGATATCAGATTCAGCCCAGCCCCGCCGTCAACCAACATCTTTGTGACCTAGAGGTTGCGTATCGTTGGTGAGACCAACAACGGCAAGCACCCTACCGCAGTGGTACGATCAGGGTGATCCTCTTCGTCAAAGATGATGGGCGTGCGGGACCATTTGAGCGGCTTCCGAGAATCTGCCGCTGGCTCCATGGTGTTGACTTCACATGCCCACTGTTTAAGTTGGCGGTGAGAGGAGTGCAGAGATGCACCCCCGTCAACACACAAGGCGTCAGTGGCTTTCTGGAACTCCTGCTCGCTGGTTTCCTCTTCATCTCCCTCATCGGTCTCATCACTGCAATCCTTCTCATGCCCTCTGGCGGGTTTCCCTTGATTCTGATGAGCCTTGCCGGGGTGGCTTACTCCACCGCCACAGCCCTTCCCGCCAGTACCATCCTGATTCTTCTCCTTATCTCGCTTCTCGTACTCAGCCCTCTGCTTCTTGACGAGCTGCTCAACTTGATGGCACTCTTGAAGGTCGTGGCCCTCGGTCCTATGGATCTTGCGATACGGCCCCTCACCCTTCCCAACCTTCTCGGCAACCGCAGCCGCCTGGCAGACAGTGCACGCGGCAACCTCCTTGCCGGTACTAGGTGTGCTTGACCCTTCGACTGCCATCACAACTTTCTCCTTGCGCTTCTTATTGTGTTTCTTGTTCTTCTTCTGGCTGGTGGCATCATCGTCATCGTCTGAATAGATGTCGACGCCGTCCTCTTCGCCGGGAAGTCGCCTTCCCTCCTCTATGCGAGAACACTTATCCACCAGAGTGTATAACTCATTCACAGTCCGTAGCAGCCGCACGTTCATTTTGGAACGTATCCGGCGGTTGCACACGTTGGACTGGAATGCAGCTATCACGGCTGGCGGGTGGATGTCTGGGATGTTCCTGTGCACTCGGCTGAACCTTTGCATGTACTTCCGTAGGGTCTCCCCTTCCTTCTGCGGGAGGAGTTGCAGATCGCTGGGCCACCCTGGTTCTTGATGGCCACCCGTGAAGGCGCCAACAAACTCATGGCACAGGTCAGCCCAAGTTGAAATGGAGTTCTCCAGCAGGTGCATCAGCCAATACCTCATGTTTGGCTTGAGTGCCAAAGGGAAGTAGTTGGCGAACACCTTCTCGTCTCTTCCCCCGGCAGCCTGAACAGCGATGGTATAGATGCTCAGGAACTCTGCCGGGTTCAATCTTCCATCGTACTTCTCTGGTATCTCCGCCTTGAATGTGCGGGAAGATGGCTAACGGACTTGCCGCAGCTCGCGAGTGAAAGCGGGGCACCCAACCTCGAAAGGTAGGCACCCACCCTCACCGAGCGCAGGCTCGTCGACGTCAGGGCCGTTGAGCCGATCGGACTGGCGGCGGGTGTCGCGGTGTTGCTCGACGGTGACGTGCGCGCCTTCCCCCCGCCTGTCTTCCTGGGCTTGCCGCTGGTCTCGACACACTCGAGGGCCGGACGAAGCCATCGAGACGTCGTCGGGTTCTTGATCGCGTGGCATTGGACATGGCCCTTGCACAGGCCACCGCGAAGGGGAGTGCACTGTGGGGGTGTCCCCCTCGGCATGGTCAGCTGCGTGGGCCATTATCGTCGCATTGGGAGGCCGTGGCAGGCCAGCTCGCTGTGATCCCCCTGCTTCGACAAAACTAATCAGGCTTTGAATGGTGGCTCTCCACTCATCCATCTGATCGGCTGCCGGGGGAAATCTCAACAGCAGCTGGGCCTGCACCATAGCCTCCGAAGTGGTGCTTGGCATGGATGATGACGTAGATCATTGCGTCGCCTGGCTCCTTACGGTGCCAGCAGTAGCTGTGCCATGTTCTCGCCGTCGTGAGCCCGCGGCCACGGTGGTGTGGTAACGAGGTGGAGGCGCTTGAGGGCCAGCGGCTCCGTTTGGTGCATCGACTGGGTGGATCCGCTCTGGGAGTGGCGCACGCCCCGCGGTCGCGCCCGTAGTGAGAGCAATCAGAGGGTTACGATTCGCCCAGAGCGAGAGCCGCCGTTGCGGCTGTGCCTTTTGGCCGGGCGGAGAGGTGCGGACAGAATGATTTCTCCACCCGTACCTTATGGAGCGTAGCCATCGGGATGTTGTTGGTGTTGTACTTCCCCGTCGTCTTCTGCTCTTACTTCCACCGCGGGGGAGGTGGTGGCGACGCCGCCTGCGCCGGCCACGTCCCCCACCGTGTCCGTGTCCCCGTGCGTCCTCGTGGCCTCCGCAGCATCGGCGGCCGCGTGCAGCGAGGCCTTTGAAGTGGACGGGTGGGCTGCTGCACCGGGCTTGTTTTTGGGCGCCATGAATGATGGAGCCATCGATGAAGATGACGCACTGTGTACGCTTCTCGGGTTCGCGCAAGCGCTGCCCCCTACCTGGCGCGCCAAAGATGTCGTGGGAAATCACGGCCACCTATGGGGCCATCAGCCCCTTTTGGTTCGGCAGGGGGGCTGAGCGCGTTGCACAAAGAGCGGAGGACCGTAGCGCAGTGCGGTAGAGATCACACGGGCAGTTTTACCCAGGTTCGGGTCGTCGCGAGGCGTAAAACCCTACTCCTGCTTTGGTGGATTGATGGTGGATTGTGGTGGAAATGCGGCGGTCTTGCCGTACGAGTGTACAAGGTTCCGAACCCTTTCTCTAGTTGCCATGGCCCTCCTTTTATAGATCAAGGGGTTACCACAGTGGCAAATCAGTCATTATGTGCTGATTAGATAGCAAACAGTGCTATCATATCTAACTTTGCAGGCAGAGCAGAGCGCATTAAATGCGCCGCTCAGTGTCACATCGTAGCCTCCCCGGCAAGCCTTGCCGGGCTGCTTGGCCACCTTTTTGCCTGTCTGCTTCACATGTCTCTGGACGGGTGTCATTTGGAGGTGGTTTCCTCTGGAAGTGGCTGCCATGTGTCGCATAACTGCCACTTAGTCACTTGGGGGCTTGACACCGCACCGATCGATGACTTGCGTCGCTGTGAGGTGGAACGGTGAAGCCTTGGTGGGGTAGTTTGTTTCGGTAGTGCCCGGCAGGCCTGTCGGGACGGTCTTGAGGCTTGTCTTCGGGGCCACCTCGTCCTCGCCAGGCTCGCCTGCCCGGTAAGGGAGGTTTCTCCTTAGCAGTGTCTTGGTCTTGGATGCTGTAACTTAGCCCTTTTAGGCCTGTGCACGGTCTGGGCAACAGACCCAGGGTTTGTTGCACTGACACAAAGAAACAGACCGCAGTTTCCCGTTTGAGTGCAGAGGCTGAGTTGCGAGCTATGGCTCTTTTGACGGTAGAGGTGACTTGGTTACGGTGATTACTTCAGGATTTTGGTGTTTCTGCCAGTACACCTACTCTGTTATTGTCTGACAGTACAGGTGCTATTAGCATTGCGCGCGACCCTGTGAAGCATGAGCTCACCAAGCATATTGGTGTTGATGCTTTTTATGTGCGCGCTGCTGTGCAGGATTAGGTTATTTCTCTTTAGTATGTACCTTCAGAATTACAGCTGGCGGATTTCTTTACGAAGGCCCAGACTAGAGCACAACATGGCTTCTATCTCTCCAAACTCAGTGTTGTTCATCCACCATGAGTTTGAGGGGGGGGTGTTAGAGTAGTACATATATATCCATGTAGCCTTTTGTATTTACCCTGTTGTATAAGGGGTTTCTTGCATATGTCCTACACCTGTACATGTATATATACTGGCCTATGTCCCTATGGGAATACAAGTTGCATATTCCTAACAATTAACATCCACAATACCAAATCAATATCATTAGAATCAGCATTCAATATTTTCATACCATGTATATTTGTTATTGTGAAAATTTAGATTGTGTTCGATAAACTTGGTCAAACTTTGTAAAGTTTGACTTCAGTCAAAGCTAATATGCGGAGTAAATAAAAACAGAGGGAGTTCTTAGAGATGCATGCTAGATAGCGGTCTCGAGCGAAGTATTAGGTGTAGGTGCAGTTGGATAATAGTCTAGGGATATAAGGACGTAATGACTATATGAAATCATGACATATATATTATCAATGATAAAAACCTCAATTTAATCGATAAGTAACTGTAATTTGTTCACACTAGTGCAGAATCAGGCTTTACTGCTGGTTCGTAAGGGCCTTTAGTGCCGGTTCAGTAACCGGCACTAAAGGATGGGGACTAAAGCCCCCCCCCCCTAGTCCCGGTTCAACACGGCCCGGGACCAAAGGCCCACCACATGGCACGAGACACCAACCGGGACTAAAAGGATTAGGGGTTTATGAATTATGGTTTATTTTTCCTTTTAATTTTGTGTTTTCCATTTAATTCTTTTTTATTTCAAACATATTTTACGCTACTACATACTGTACACGTTATGCATATATATATAAATAGAATTTCTCGTAGAACCGATCATATATATATCATCGAATTTCTCGTACGACCATTCACATACACACACACATATATATATATACAATTTGGTATATACAATTTCTCCTACAATTTGCAGATCATTACATGCAAGCATTAGGTGTAATGGTATTCTCCTTTGGGATCTATGACTTGGTCGACCAAAAATCCCGCTATTTCCTCTTGAATTGCTCGTACGCGGTCCTCTGGTAGGAGCTTATCCCGCATCTCTTTCATCTTTATGAAAAAAAGCGATCAATATGAATATATTAGTTGTGTGTATATATATTAGATCACGATAAAAAGAATTGTGAATTGTGTTCTGGCAAACGTGCCCAAAGTTGTCTTGCAGATGTGCTCCTTTCGGACGCCGTCATGCGAATGTTCGCGCAAATGTAGTATGCACATAAATTATTCCCCGGTGCCTACCTCATGCACTTTACGAGAATAGAATTCAATCATATAATAATTAATCAAGCATGATAATGGTATTGATCAAAGTAGAATTAAAGAGATGCGCAGACGTAGCTAGTAGTACTTAATTACCTTGGGTCGCACCTATTTCAGCTGTTGTTTCCATTCGCCTAGAACCTCTTTGATGGACTTTTGCCAAGCCCTGCCCGCCGGCAAAGAAAATGAATAAAGGAGTTATTAATTAGTTGATATCAGGAAATGAACTAAAGAGGCCGACATAGTGCGATAATGATTGAAATTACATGTCGACCATCCCCCTCACGATTGAGTATTCATTAGTATCTTTATATAGTGAGTCCAGTACTTGAACTTTTCCCTCATCAACTTCAATGATTAACAAGATCCAGTGGAAACTACATGCGCACATGTTTGTATAATTAAGCGGGCATGTGCATAACTCATCAACTACACTTATTAACATCTAGTAAGCAAAAATAGAATTTGTAGTACAAGATATAGTAACACTCACCCGAAGTTGTAAGGAAGTAGTATTTTTGGTTGGGTATTTAGTCACTTCAAAATCTCTAGCAAGCTTCTCTCTGTGTCTTTTCTCGACCATTCAATTGACCATGTCTCTTGATTAATGGTATTTGGGTCAATGAACCCAATGCCATAGCGTCCACCTCTTTTCATTTCATACATCTTCATTTTGCATAATACCACAGAAAAGAATATAGTGAGGATAATTACAGGTAATGAACGAGCACAGCTAGCTAGAGACTTAAATTACAGAAAGAAATCACTTACAGACAATAGCAACTGACGATAGATTTGTCGAGTGTGTCTTGATTGAATAACTGAAACATTTCTTGAAACTCAACCCACAAATCTTTTGCATGGAAGTAATGCTCTTCCTTGACTTTCACCATGAGGGACTCTCGCCCGTTGTTTACTTCTCTCAGGTACCACTCATGCAATGTGTGCATTCTCGTTGATAGAAGCGGGATCTCCTTGGGCTTGACCAGAGGTTGGCCGGGGACAAATTTCCATCTTATTTCCTCCTCCTTAAACCTGGGGAGTTCCTCGATGCCTAGGAGTTGTTGAACAGTGACACCGGCCTCTTTAGACTGCCTTCTATTATCGTCAGTTATTACCAGCTGATCGGCGGTACTCACATGTGTTTGTACAATGAGCGGGGGGATCGATTGCACTGCCTGTTCTCCCAGCTGGGGAATAGTTTTCCCACTTTTTTAACAAACTACTTGGCTCGAGCTCGAGCTCGAGCTCGACTCCTTCTCTTTTTGTGCACGATATGACTTCTTAATAGAGCGCTCATAGTCTGAGTCCCTTTTCTTCATAGCCGATTGAGCATTATCAATAAAGTGTTGTACGACTTTCTCAGGTACTTTCTCCTTTGGCGGCGGAGGCGGTTTTGGTGCAAAATGGGCCTTAACTTGGGCATCCATTACGGCCTTGTTTTCCTCCTCAAACAAGTCGGAAGGCAACTTTGGAGGAGGCTTGAGGCTTGGACCATATCTGAATTTCTTGCCTGTTGTACCGCTAGCCGTCGTAGCTGCGGCGCCTCTCTTCCGCTGTTGCTGAGGCGGCGGAGCCCGCTGAGGCGGTGGAGACGGCTGACGCGGTGCCGAACTTGGAGGAGGAGTCAGCTGACGCGGTGTCGGACTTGGAGGAGGAGGAGTCGGCTGATGCGGTGCCGGACTTGGAGGAGGAGGAGTCGGCTGACGCGGTGGCGGACTTGGAGGAGCAGGAGTCGGCTGATGCGGCGGACTTAGAGGAGGAGTCGGTGGCCTTGGAAAGACGATGCAATCCTTTCTCCATAGAATGATACGATGTATGGCCTCTTGCAGTGTGCTCTCCTCTTCACCTCCATGAATGTCAAGCTCTAGATTGTTATATCCCGACATCACTGCATCCACCCCAACACGAGCATAGCCAGCTGGAATCGGATTGCCTTGGAAGGTTGCTTCAGGAGGATTTGTTAAAGCATAGCCATCCGCCACCTTCATTGATATGTTCTTCACCTTAATGTGTAGCTCACAAGGTGTCGCACGTTGGATATCATCCACGGGGTAGCTAGCCAGCAGTGCATCATCGGCCGGGGTGGAACCCATGCTGCTTCTCGGCAAAGATGGGACGGTGCTATCCAATGCTGGATCCGCTAGCTGCTGCCGCTGCTGAGACCCCCTTTCCTGGCTAAGTGAGTCAATCTACTGCTGCTGCCGTCTGAAAGCGAGTTCCAACTCCGCATGCTTTGATTCTAGGCCTTGAAGGTGGACTGCTTCCTCCTTCCTCTGCTCCTCCTCCAGCTTCCTCTTCTGCTCCTCCTGCTGCTTCTTTCTCGCACGGCTTCTGTACTCGGCATTCCAATCCGCAAACCCCTCAAACCATAGAACAACGCCTTTGCCTCATGTTCGTCCCAGGTGTTCAGGATTCTTTAGGGCGCGCGTAAGCTCGTCGTTCTCTCTGTTGGGCTTGAACACCCCCGTTCGAGCCTCTTCTATTGCAACAAGTGAAGCGTCAGAGGCTTCTTTAAGACTTGCCCGCTCCAAAACCAGCCCTGTATCTGGGTCCTACTTCCCCCCATGTGCATAAAACCAAGTCCTGCACCTGGGGGGCCAGCTCAATGTAATTGGAGTGACCCCTGCAGCAATCATCTCTTGCTCAGCGAGATCCCACTTAGGCAGGGCCACCTGGTAGCCACCTGGCCCTAGAGTATGGTGCCACTTCTTTTTTGTAGCATTAATCTTGTTTATTCTCGATCGTTCCTGAGCTGTTTCCGATTCCTTGAACTGCACGAAAGCGTCCCAGTGATCACTTGCCTTCTCCAGTGTTCCCTTGAATTCTGGAGTCTGCTTTCCTGCTTTGACGTATGCAGCCCATATATTTTCTTGTGGTTGTTGAATGCTATCGCCATATTCTTAAGAGCACTCTTCCTGACTTTCTCCAGATCTGCATCTGTCAAATGATCTGGTAGGGTGAAATGTGACATGAGCGATTCCCAAGGCAGATCTTTTGCTCTTTCATCGACAAAAGTAACTCATGGATCTCCCTTTGCTGGCTCTTTCCATTCTTGAACGGAGATCGGGATTTGGTCCCTGACAATAACTCCGCATTGATGAGTGAGTTTGTTCGCATTCTTCTTAGGTTCAAGCGGTTCGCCATTTGATTTGATGGCATCGATGTTGTACTTTACGCCAGCCTGCAACCTTTTGGCCGGGCCTCGAACTGCTCTGTCGCTTGTAGAAGATTTGCTCGATCCGGAGAGCTAAAAGAAGAAAGATTGATTCGTTCATATATATATATATATATATATATAAATCAATTAATACATGTAATGATCATCGGATGGCTTATATAATAAATATACCTCGTCGGTCTTTGTTATTTGAAGAACATTTCCTTCGTCATCATTGTTGTGGCCTTCACCTATTCGTTCGTCTTCATCAAATATCATACCCTCACCGGAATTGTTCAGATATTGCGAGCCGTCATCTTCAGGTTCATTCTCATCTGGGCTCGGGGAGCATATGATGTTGAACAGAGTCTCTTCTCCTTCTCTGCCGGTATTGTCCATAGCTTTTATTTAACTAATCCAGAAGAAAGATAAAACAATTTAGTATTCAAATTAGAATGCATGCAATCAATAAGGAAAAACTGAATCATAGTAGATAATATGCATCTCGAATAATACCACTAATATATACATCTCGAATAATCTAGATAATTAATATGCATCATCGAATATAATCTCGAATACATCGTCTCGAATATTATCGAATAATATAATCTCGAATACATTGTCTCGAATATTATCGAATATAATCTCGAATACATCTCGAGTATCATCACTAATACATCTCGAATATCATCATATATATAACATCACTAGCTAATTAACATCACTCGCGGTGGACACCCAAAGGGAAGGAACGATCACAGGATCATAGCTCGGGTGAGATCCCTAAAGAACCGGCCAGGTATTGGAGAACCTGACGTCCAACGCAACCATGTAGCGACGGACATGCTCATCCTCCTCCCTGACACGGTGACGTACCACCTCCGCGGGGGACGCCAGCCTCCGCACCAATGTGGCCCACGCGCCCGCCACCAAAGAAGCTCTGGGTCGACGACGGGACCCGGGTTCCTCACCAAGATGCGTGCCCCTGAAGGTAGCACCTCCCAGTGCCAGCCTGGCGGAGCCCAGTCCCGGACATGGCACCTCTGAAGCAGGACGTCGTCGCGAACGAGTCGACAACAAGGATGTGGGCCGGGCATCATTGACGTCAAGAACAAATTCTATGCAAATTTAACATTTTTTAAATGCTTGATTGTGATTTTTGTAATTCTTTTTCACTTGATTTTGCAAATACATAACAAACTTTTGCAAATTAATATAACATTAAAATATGCAAGTGTGTGTGTGTGTTCTATATATACTATGATACAACATTAAAAGTATAAAAAACTAAAAATCATTCATCTAACATTTCTATATCTAACATTCATCTAACATTTCTATAACTAAAAGTATAAAACACTAAAAAACATTCATCTAACATTTCTATAACCAAAAGTATAAAAAACTAAAAAACATTCATCTAACATTTCTATATCTAAGATTCATCTAACATATCTATTCTATCACCATTTCTATATATGAACATATCTAACATTTCATCTAAAACATTTCCAAAAAATGGAAAAAAGGAAAAAAAGAGGGGCTTACAGCGAGGAGGGAGGAGGGGATCGGGGCGGGCAGGGAGTCGGCGAGGAGCGGGGGCAGCGAGGGCTCGAAGAGGAGGGCCGGTGAGGAGGTCCGGTGGTGCGGCGCACGATGCTCGGGGTGGCGCGGGGCGGAGTCAGGGCTCAGGGAGGAGGGCGCGGGCGCCATCCGGGATCGGAAGGAGACGCGAGCGGCCGGCGTTGGGGGCGCCGACGAGCTCCGGCGTCGGGGGGAGGCGAGACGACGTCGGGGCAGGCGACGGCGGCAGCCTGGCGGCGTCCTTGTAGTGGTCGGCGTCGAAATGAAGCAGAGGACTCTGAAAATTTTCAAGTGTTGTATATATATGCAGAGACCTTTAGTCCCGGTTGGAGCCACCAACCGTGACTAAAGGTGAATTTTCACCAGGCCAAGCGGCGGGAAGCCAGGCCTTTAGTCGCGGTTGGTGGCTCCAACCGGGACTAAAGGTACCCTTTAGTCGCGGTTGGAGCCACAAACCGCGACTAAAGGCCTGGTGCTTGCGCAGGCGCGATGCAGGGCAAGTTTAGTCCCACCTCGCTTGGCGAGAGGCGCCAACACCAGTTTATAAGCCCCGCCGCATCCTCTCCATCGAGCTCCTCTCTAATGCAGGCCTTCCGGGCCTACCGAACCTGTGCTTCCCTATGGGGCCTACTGGGCCTTGCGGGCCTGCATCCTGGCCCAACTAGAGGTTGGGTTTCTAGTCGTATGCAGGCCTTGGCGGCCCAGTAGGCGGGCTTTTTATTTATTTATTTACTTTTCAGTTTTTTCTGCTTTATTTATTTTCTTTTGTTTCTAAGTTTTTTTCTTTATTTAGAGTTTCTGAGTGAATCTTTTTGCTTTAGGTAAAAAAAATTATAAACTTTCTGTTAGTGCAAGTAGTTTTCAAATTTGAATAGTTTAAATTTGAATTATTTAAAATTTGTGTGAATCACTAGTTTGTGAATAACTTTACTTTTAAAATAGATTTTTTAGTGATTTTTTTTCTGCTGTTTAATATTAGTGTGTTTTATCATTATATTCAATTTGGTAATTCTTAGGTTATTTTGAAAAATGAAATGCCTTTGTAACAGATGAGTTTTCGTCCGAAACCCTGATACTTCGAAAAAGATTTCCATTTTGTACACGAAGTGCATCCAGTTTTTGTTGTAACCCTCTCAACTTTTTAGCACATGCTATGTGGGTGAAATGATGATACCATGCCAACTTTCAACCTTTTCAGAGTTCATTTGTAGTGCTTTTCAATTTCAGGGTCATTTAGCTAAAAAAATCAGTAAATGCATGAAAAATAGCAAATGAAGTCAGAAAGGGTTGAAAATTGATGACGTGGCTTTGAATGGCGCATACTGAACGCACAAAAAGTCTGGAGTTGAGATAAGTTTAAAAAAATGAAATGCCTTTGTAACAGATGAGTTTTCGTCCGAAACCCTGATACATCGAAAGAGATTGTCCAGTTTGTACATGAAGTGCATCTAGTTTTTTCTGTAACCCTCTCAACTTTTTAGCACATGCTATGTGGGTGAAATGATGATACCATGCCAACTTTCAACCTTTTCAGAGTTCATTTGTAGTGCTTTTCAATTTCAGGGTCATTTAGCTCAAAAAAATCAGTCAATGCATGAAAAATAGCAAATGAAGTCACAAAGGGTTGAAAATTGATGACGTGGCTTTGAATGGTGCATACTGAACACACAAAAAGTCTAAAGTTGAGATAAGTTTAAAAAAATGAAATGCCTTTGTAACAGATGAGTTTTCGTCCGAAACCCTGATACTTCGAAAAAGATTGTCCATAATCACGTGGCAGTCATGAGACTTTAGGTTCTGGAACTGTTTCTCTACCATATTTATTATTCCCTTTATATTCAACGAGAAGCCAGACGGGACCTTCATACTAAGCAGGCATTCGAAGAAGATTTCCTTCTCTTCTTTGGTAAGAGCGTAGCTGGCATGACCCTGATACTGCTTTCGCTGCATGCCGTCTTTTCCGTGCATATGTTGTTGGTCCTCCCGTGCCTCCGGTGTATCTTTTGTCTTCCCATACACGCCCAAGAAGCCTAGCAGGTTCACGCAAAGATTCATCATCACGTGCATCACGTCGATTGCAGAGCGGACCTCTAGGTATTTCCAATTGGGTAGGTCCCAAAATATAGATTTCTTCTTCCACATGCGTGCGCGTCCGTCAGCATCATTCAGAACAGATTGTCCGCCAGGACCCTTTCCAAAGATTACTTTTAAATCCTTGACCATATCAAGTATATCATCACCATTACGGTGGCGAGGCTTCTTCCGGTGATCTGCCTCACCTTTGAAATACTTGCCTTTCTTTCGACAGGGATGCCTGCTCGGAAGAAATCAACGATGTCCCAGGTACACATTCTTTGTGCATTTATCCAAACTATCGGTATCATCTAAACAGTGTGTGCATGTGTGGTATCCCATGTTTTTCTGTCCTGAAAGGTTACTGAGAGCAGGCCAATCATTGATGGTTACAAACAGCATTGCATGTAGGTCAAATTCCTCCTGTTTGTGCTCATCCCACGCACGTACACCTTTTTCATTCCACAGCTGTAAGAGTTCTTTAACTAATGGCCTTAGGTACACATCAATGTCATTGCTGGGTTGCTTAGGGCCTTGAATGAGCATTGGCATCATAATGAACTTCCGCTGCATGCACAACCAAGGAGGAAGGTTATACATACATGAGTCACAGGCTAGGTGCTATGATTGCTGCTCTGCTCCCCAAAAGGATTAATGCCATCTGCACTTAAACCAAACCATACGTTCCTTGCGTCATCTGCAAAGTCCTCCCACTTTCTCTCGATTTTTCTCCACTGCGACCCGTCAGCGGGTACTCTCACCTTCCCGTCTTTCTTATGGTCTTCTTTGTGCCATCGCATCAACTTGGCATGCTCTTTGTTTTGGAACAAACGTTTCAACTCGGGTATTATAAGAGCATACCACGTCACCTTGGCAGGAATCTTCTTCCTGGGGTGCTTGCTCTCAACATCATCAGGGTCATCGCGACTGATCTTATAGCGTAATGCACCGCATACCGGGCATGCATTCAAATCCTCGTACTCACCGCGGTAGAGGATGCAGTCATTAGGGCATGTATGTATCTTCTGCACCTCTAATCCTAGAGGGCAGATAGCCTTCTTTGCTTCGTACGTACTGTCGGGTAATTCGTTGTCCTTTGGAAGCATCTTCTTTAACATTATCAGCAACTTTTCAAATCCCTTGTCAGATACACCATTCTCTGCCTTCCATTGCAGCAATTCCAGTGTGGTGCCCAGCTTTTTCTTGTCATCTTCGCAATTTGTGTACAACAATTTCTTGTGATCCTCTAACATGCGCTACAACTTCACCTTCTCCTTTTCAATTGCGCAGTTTCTCTTTGCATCGGCAATGGCCCGACCAAGATCATCAGCGGGCTCATCTGATGCCTCTTCTTCAGCTTCTTCCCACATTGCTGGCTCAGCTTCTTCCCCCATTGTTGTACCATCGTATTCAGGGAACCCATGGACATGATAGCTGTCGTCATCCTCTTCTTCTTCATTCTCTTCCATTAGGACCCCTCTTTCTCCGTGCTTGGTCCAACAGTTATAGCCGGACATGAAACCTGACTCAAATAGGTGGACGTGAATGGTTCTTGAGTTAGAGTAATTTCGATCATTCTTACAGTCAGCACATGGACAATACATGAAACCATCCGCCCGCTTGTTTGCCTCAGCCGCAACCAAAAAAGTATGCATGCCATTAATGAACTGGGGAGAGCATCAGTCATCGTACATCCATTGTTGGCTCATCTTCATTACACAACACCGAAAAGACCAAATTAATACAAGTTCATACACACTTATTCTCATAAAACAACATACAAACTCTCTAGCTAAAGCATTTAAATGCAACAACAAATGCGATCAAGATCACAACTAAGGTAACAATTGATCCAACAGCATAGTGATACCAAGCCTCTTGATTAACGGCATATTTTTTAAATTTTCTAATCTTCAAGCGCATTGCATACATCTTGATCTTGTGATCATCGACGACATCGACAACATACAACTCCAGTTTCATCTTCCCTTCTTCAATTCTTTTCAATTTTTCTTTGAAATACTCATTTTCTTTTTCAACTCAATTTAACTTCTCGACAAGAGGGTCGGTTGCAATTTCCGGTTCATATACCTCCTAGATAAAAATATCTATGTCAACTTGATGGGCATAATTGTCATAAACACGAAATGCAACAAATAGTTATAAAAGAGAATATATCATAAACCGAACGAGGGCCGACGGGGACGGATATCAAAACCATGCCACTATGTATAACAAACAACGTATGGGTAAGAAAATTATACAAGTAACTATCTAAATCACACAAACATGATTTTCTTTTTATAAAAAGGATAAGAACAAGAGGCTCACCAAGGACACTAAGTAGACCACACCTACACATGCAAACTAAGAAGTTAATTTGAGCTCAAACTGCATATAAATCAAATAAACTACCACATATAAATACTCCCAAACTAAAACCCACAAATCACTATACTTATAGAGCATTGCAAGAGCTAATCTAGCAATGAGAGATGAAAGGACAAAGTTGCTAACCTTTGTGAACACTTGGATGGATGGGGTGCCTTCAAATCTTGGCAAATTTTTGCAAAAATGGAGGATGAGCTCGAGCAAGAGGGGAAGAACAGAGAGGAGAGGAAAGGGGAAGAACAGAGAGCTTGGGCTGGATGAAGGGTTTATATAGGAGCATCTTTAGTCCCGGTTGGTTATACAAACCAGGACTAAAGGTGCACTTCTAGTCCTGGTTTGTGACACGAACCGGGACTAAATGTGCTCGTGGGCCCCCAGTCTGACACCAGCCTGCCACCACCCCTTTAGTCCCGGTTCGTGTCACGAACCGGTACTAGAGGTTCAGCATGAACCGGGACTAATGGTGGCCGCCCCCCTAGCCGTTGGAACCGGGACTAATGGTCACATTAGTACCGGTCCGTTTCCAAACCGGGACAAATGGGGCTCACGTAAAGTCGTTTTTCTACTAGTGTCACCACACTGATGCTATGTTTTCTTTGGGAGATGCCACTAGTGAAGTTATAGATCATGGCCCTTTATTCCTCATAATCACGGCACTTTTGCTATTATTCTTTACAATTTGAACCGTTTTTAATTTTTGTTTTATAAATCAATTCCAATCATACGATACACTTATCTTTGTAACTATCAAAGCTAGTGAGATTGAAAACCTCACAAGACAAGTTGGGGCCAAGAAGAAGTTCTTATTTGCGTGCAAGTATTCACAATTGACTTGTAACTTGAGCACCCCATGAATTGATAACATTGATTTTTCACTGAGGTAAATTTGCTGCTTACTACGAATCCTTACTCTTCGGGGTTCAACAATTTTCTATAAAGATAATAGGAAACACTAAACCGAAGGCTTGACAAATCATGGCAATTGATTCAAAGATAGTCAAAGAGAGAATGGACGATCCACTCCGATTCCATCTTCCAAGCAAGTTGCGGAAGTATTCATCCACCACCCTTGCCATATTCTCATGATCAACATATATGCGCCTATCCATCTTGAGCTTGACAACATAATTCTTGCGCTTCATGTTACTGCCATGTAGGTGAAAGAACCATATATTCCTGCCCCTTTCTTCGGAGAGAGCAACATGGATTGTTGGTGCGCCATGGTCTCTCGAGCAACGCTAGACCTAGCAATTTATCTAGAGCCATGTCATGTGCTGAAAGAGACCTAGACTTGATAGCAACATCTAAGCGCAAGATCAACTCATTGGCAATCCAGATCTAGAGCTTAGTATTACCTATGAATTTGGCACTCCAGCTTTTCAATCGTCCGGCCACAACCCTTAGTTTTGCAGGCACCCTCTTAAATAGATTTTAATTTGCGCGTAGGATATCCATACGCCATCCACCACATCCTTGAAGCATGGCACCTTCGGCCAATAGGAGTCGAATTCGAAGCAGCTGCCAGAGTGGAGATTGGCGTCAAGATCAACAAGCAGTGGGTAGTGGTCGTAAGCAAGGTTTTGGCTATCGAACTGATATTTCTTTACCATAAGACATAATTTGTGGATACACTAGTTACCAAAAAATACTACACAACAACCACTTGAAATATTTCAAACAAATTTAAATTCTAAAAAAAACTAGCCTATACAAATAGGTATCGAACTCCCTAAATAAAGAATTATGAGGCTACCACGATGGTAGCCCCTCTGGGTTAAACCTGTTTGCACATTATTGTGAATTTACGTCTCAAGTTAGTACTCCTTGTAAAAACATCTGGCGGAGGGAATAGATAAAAGCAGAAAAAATATACATCTTGGAACTCAAACTAGCTAACATGCCGATGCGGAGGGCACTCTCAACCCCGCACCACATCCTAGTACTATCCGACGAGAGATGTGCCATATTTAGGTATAGATCCTCGAAACAGGATCTCGTCCCGCTTTATATATAAAGCAACAACACCAAAGTTACATGGCCAAACGATACAATGTGGTAAGGTAGTCCTCCGAGGCAGCAGATCCCTAGATAACTGGCAAACCTGAACGCACGCGACTATGCTGCCGAAAAACTAGCACATGACAACCCGATTACAGTGACATGACACGACCTAGGACACCTAGCCTCCATGAGAACACCCTCAAGAGGGGAACGCGAGCACTACCATTGCTGAGCCCGATGTGGACAAGGGTTTTCACCCGGATACTCTGGCATGGACAGGAGAACCATGACGACGTCTTCAGGAAGATAATGACACCTGCAGATGTCAGTGGCGGCGCCGCCAAAGTACGGAGCTTTCGCTCGACAGCTCACACATGCCACCACGGGACACCCAGAATAGTCACGGCGAGAAACAACCTCTAGATCCGGATCTGGTTAACACAAAGTGCGCCTGAACCACCCTCCGCTACACCCCTCGCCACCAGGTGACTGAGAAACATAGCCATGCCGCCGCCATGTAGCCTGCAGGAAATCCACCATACGGACCACCATCCGAGACCGCCGCCCTAGCATCCATGTCCTTAGTCACGCCAACATTAACTTCGCAACACAGAGATCATGGTGGGAAGAGCGGAAGATGCATCCTTCCTCTCCTAGCCCGGCCTCAACCACCAGGCCTGGGTGGTCACCTCCACAATAGGAGGCGCCCACGCCTGCATCCCCAGCCAGTCCTTGTGGACCGGGGGGACACTGCCTAGTAGCTACCGATGGCCACCGCCGAGCAAGCCCCATGTAGGATTGAGAAGATGGGTCTAGAGGTGGGGTGAATAGACACTTAACAACCCAAAGGTGCAATTTTTCGTTTTTCTTGATAATTAGGTAGATTTTGGCACTAGCTAAGTTGCAACCAATACTTCCTACACATGCATATCTAGAGATGGGCCAGCGGAGTAGTATCAACATGCAAGTGCAAGGAAAGTAAAGGCATAGAGATAGGAAGATCAAACACAATGATGACATGGTGGTTTTTGGCGTGGTTCTGACAGGTCGTGCTATCGTACATCCACGTTGATGGATACTTCAACCCATGGAGGGTAACGACATCGTGAGTCCACGGAGGGCTCCACCAACGAAGGGTCCATGAAGAAGCAACCTTGTCTGATTCATCATGGCTTACTCCCACGAAGGACTAGCCTCACCCTGGTAGATCTTCACGAAGCAGGCGATCTCCTTGCCTTTACAGACTCCTTGGTTCAACTCCACATGATCTTGGAGGCACCCAAGTGACAGCTAACCAATCTATGAGACATCACTCTCCAAAAGGTAATAGATACTGTTGTTGATGATGAACTCCTTGCTCTTGTACTTGAAAAGATAGTCTCCTCAACACTCAATCACTCTCTCACAGATTTGGCTTGGGGTAGGAGAAGGATTGGAGTGGAAAGCAACTTGGAGAGGCTAGAAATCAAAGGTTCAAATGGTTGGATTGGAATGCCTTGATCTCAACACAAGTGTAGCTGATTCTCCCTTAGAAAATGGATATGAAAGGTGTAGTTTTCGTTCTAGTGGCTCTCTTTAAGAGTAGGTGTGGTGGAGAGGTATAAATAGCCATCACCAAAAATCCAACTGTTACAAACATTATGCACAACTCGGTGACACCGAAAAGAATTCTTAGTGAGACCGAACAGTGTAAAAGATTCAAATGTTAGGCTTTTCGTTGAGGCTGAACGAATCCACTCGATGAGACCAATTTGCCATGACCTAAGCAGATACCTCATTTCGGTAGTTCTGATCGTTTCAACTCGGTAGTTCTGAAGTGAAGTGATGGCTCGTATCTGCGTCAGTATTTCCCCGAATATGAAGGGATGATGCAGTACATCTTCGGTAGGTATTTCCCTCAGTTATGAAACCAAGGTTATCGAACTAGTAGGAGAACCAAGCAACACTATGTAAACGGTACATGCACACAAAGAACAAATACTTTCAACCCGACGCGTAAGAAGGGTTATCAATCCCTCTCGGGTAAAAGATAGATTGGTTTGTGTGATTTTGGATAAATAGATCTCGCAATAAAACAAAATAAAATAAATAAAGAAAAGGTGCAGTAGGTATTTTTGGGTTTTTATAATAATAGATCTGAGAACAAAAGCGAATAAAAATAGATCTCAAAGCAAATATGATAAAGAATAGACCCGGGGGCCGTAGATTCACTAGTGGCTTCTCTTGAGAAAAATAGCATTCGGTGAGTAAACAAATTACTGTTGGGTAATTGATAGAACTTCAAATAATTATGACGATATCTAGGCAATGATCATTATATAGGCATCACGTCCAAGATTAGTAGACCGACTCCAGCCTGCATCTACTACTATTACTCCACACATCGACCGCTATCCAGCATGCATCTAGTGTATTAAGTTCATGGAGAAATGGAGTAATGCAATAAGAACGATGACATGATGTAGACAAGATCTATTCATGTAGGAATAGACCCCATCTTGTTATCCTTAATAGCAACGATCATGACGTGTCTTGCTGCCCCTTCTGTCAGTGGGAAAGAACACCGCACGACCGAACTCATCACAAAGCACCTCTTCCCATGGCAAGAAAAATCAATCTAGTTAGCCTACCTAAACCAAAGATTCGAAGAAGAAATACGAGGCTATAAGTAATCATGCATATAAGAGATCAAAGAAACTCAAATAACTTTCATGTATAAATAGATCTGATCATAAACTGAAAGTTCATCGGATCCCAACAAACACACCGCAAAAAGAGTTACATCAAATAGATCTCCAAGAGACCATTGTATTGAGAATCAAAAGAGAGAGAGGAAGCCATCTAGCTACTAACTACAGACCCGTAGGTCTCCAATGAACTACTCACGCATCATTAGAGAGGCACCAATGAGGATGATGAACCCCTCCATGATGGTGTCTAGATTGGATTTGGTGGTTCTGGAACTTGCGGCGGTTGGAATTGTGTTTCATTGACTCCCCTAGGGTTTTTGGATTTTCAGGGTATTTATAGAGCAAAGAGGCGGTGCGGGAGGCGGCCAAGGTGGGCACAACCGGCCCAGGCGCGCCCAGGTGGGTTGTGCTCCCCTCAGAGCCCCCCTCTGGTACTTCTTTGGCCCAACAGGTGACTTCTGGTCCAGAAACATTCTCCAAAAAGTTTTGCTGCATTTGGACTCCGTTTGGTATTGATTTTCTGCGAAGTAAAAAGCAAGCAAAAAACAGCAACTGGCACTGGGCACTATGTCAATAGGTTAGTCCCAAAAAATGATATAAAGTCGCTACAAAATAATTGTAAAACATCCAAGAATGATAATATAACAGCATGGAACAAGCAAAAATTATAGATACGTTGGAGACGTATCAGCATCCCCAAGCTTAATTCCTACTCGTCCTCGAGTAGGTAAATGATAAAAACAGAAATTTTGATGTGGAATGCTGCCTAAAATGTTCATCACATATTATTTTCTTTTGTAGCATGGACATTTGGACTTTTATATGGTTCAAAGCAATAGTCTAGTTTTGACATGAAGATTTCAATACTCAAGCATATCAACAAGCAACCATGTCTTTCAAAATATCAACACTAAAGCAAGTTATCCCTAGCCCATTATGCTCAATCATTGATCCATTCATGAAACACACTCGCATATTAGCTATACCCAATGCTCAAGTACGATCATAGCGCCCCTTAGTTTGTGCTTTATAAGAGAAGATGGAGACTCAAATAAAAATAAAAATTTCATAAAGTAAATAGAAAAGCCCTTCGCGGAGGTAAGTAGGGATTTGTAGAGGTGCCAGAGCTCAAAACATTTTGGGTGGCATACTTTTCCTGTCAAGGAAAACGCTCAAGTAGTTCCCAATACTTTCCATGCTAGATATATCATAGGTGGTTCCCAAACAGAAAATAAAGTTTATTCCCTTTTCCACCATACTTTCACATTCCACGGCTAGCCGTATCCACAGGTGCCGTCCATATCAACACTTTCCAAGGAATTTATTATTTGACAACATAAAGTAAATTCATTTTTCATTTCGGGACTGGGCATCCCTAATACCTTTGCCATGCTCTCGTGCAATGACAAGTGAATAAACACTCATCTTGAGAATAACACATCTAGCATGGAAAAAAATCAGCCACCCCCTACTGTTTCATGAGCGGTACAAGCATACAAAAAAGAAATTTATTTTGAAAATTAGAGATGGCACATACAAATTTTCTTAGAACGGCACGGAAATACCGCATATAGGTAGGTATGGTGCACTCATGTGGCAAAACTGGGTTTAAGGATTTTGGATGCACAAGTAGTATTCCCACTTAGTACAAGTGAAGGCTAGCAAAAAGATTGAGAAGCATCCAACCAAGAAACGAAAAATCAAATAAGCGAGCATTAAGCATAACTAACACCGAATAATGCACCACAAGTAGGATGTAATTTCATTGCATAACTATTGACTTTCGTGCTTGCATAGGGAATCACAAACCTTAACACCAATATTCTTACTAAAGCACAATTACTCACCAACATGACTCACATATCACTATCATCATATCACAAAACTATTACAAAGAATCAAGTTTATTTTGTCCAATGATCTTCATGAAAGTTTTTATTATATCCTTCTTGAATATCTATCACTTTGGGACTAGTTTAATATGTTGCTTTTGATAGCTCAAACAAATCTAAGTGAAGAACATGAGCTTAAATTTTTTGTCTCTCAAAATAATATAAGTGAAGCATGAGAGAATTTCTTCAAAAATTTACTAACTCTCAAATAAATCTAAGTGAAGCATGATAGCATTTATTAAAAAATATTAAAGCACACCGTGCTCAAAAATATATAAGTGAAGCACTAGAGCAATTCCATGGCTCAAAATTTTTTTAAGTGAAGCATAAAGAGCAATTCTAACAAATCATAGTATAATTTTGGCTCTCTCATATAGGTGTGTTCAGCAAGGATACTTGTGACAAATTAAAAAGAAAAACAAGGAAAGAATCATATAATACAAGACGCTCCAACCAAAACTCATGATATGTGACGAATAAAAATATAGCTCCAAGTAAAATACTGATGGTTGTTAGAAGAAAGAGGGGATGCCACTCGGGGCATCCCCAAGCTTAGTTTCTTGTTCATCCTTGAATATTACCTTGGGGTGCGGTAGCATCCCCAAGCTTAATCTCTTCTTACTCCTTATTCCTTCATCCATCGTGATCTCACCCAAAACTTGAAAACTTCAATCACACAAAACTTAACAAAACCTTCGTGAGATCCGTTAGTATAACAAAGCAAATCATCACTCTAAGTACTGTTGCAAACCCATTCATATTTTATTATTTCATTATATCTACTGTATTCCAACTTTTCTATGGCTCATACCCCCCGATAAAGTCCATAGATTCATCAAAATAAGCACACAATGCAACGAAAACAGAATCTGTTAAAAACAGAATAGTCTGTAGCAATCTGAAACTTCGTATACTTTTGTAACTCCAAAAATTCTGAAAACTTAGGAAAACGTAGGAAATTTATATATAAATCTTGTGTAAAAAATTCTTAATTTTTCGTCGCTTCTGTGAATTTCTAAAATTATTTTACTGGACGCAAAAGTTTCTGTTTTTCAACAAGATCAAATCAACTATCACCCAACATGATCCCAAAGGCTTTGCTTGGCCCAAACACTAATTAAAACATAAAAACACAATCATAATAGAGGCATAATTTTGCAAACACTCAAGAATAGAAAGAAAAAGGGAAAAATAAATTTTATTCATTGGGTTGCCTCCCAACAAGCGCTATCGTTTTATGCCCCTAGCTAGGCATAATGCTTATTGATGCTCACAAGAAAGATAAAAATTGAAACAGAGAGAGCATCATAAATCATGTGACGAACACATTTAAGTCTAACATACTTCCTATGCATAGGCATTTTATAAGAGAACAAATCATCAAGGCAAGCAAATTCTAGCATATGCAAAGAAGAAGAAAGAAACAATAGCAATCTCAACATAACAAGAGGAAATTTAGTAACATGAAAATTTCTACAACCATATTTTCCTCTCTCATAATAATTACATGTAGGATCATAATCAAATTCAACAATATAGATATCACATAAAATATTCTCTTCATGATCCACATGCATGCAAAGTTGACACTCTTCCAAAATAGTGGGATTATCATAAAATAAAGTCATGACCTCTACAAGCCCACTTTTAAAAAAAAATTCATAAGATTGAACACTCTCCAAAGTAGTGGGATCATTATTACCTAGAGTTGACACTCTTCCAAACCCACTTTAAATATTATTGCAAACACTATTATTAATATCATATTCATCATGAGGCTTAAATAAATTTTCAAGATCATAAGAAGAATCACCCCAATCATGATCATTACAATAAGTAGTGGACATATCAAAATTAGCATCCCCAAGCTTGGGGTTCTGCATATTATTAGCATAATTAACATTAATAGAATTTATAGTAAAATCATTTCAATCATGCTTTTCATTCAAGGAGCTATCATGAATCACTTTATAATTTTCTTCTTTTAACACTTCATCACAATTCTCAGATTCATGAATCTTAAGCAAAACTTCATAAAGATAATCTAGTGAACTCAATTCACTAGCAATGGGTTCATGATAATTGGATCTCTTGAAAAGATTAGCAAGTGGATGAGGATCCATATCAATAAATTTTTAGCAAGCAAAGATGCAAGCATATAGAAGACAAATGGCATCACAAGCAAACAAGAGATCTAACGAGAAAAAGGCGAATAAAACGGCATTTTTTGTGAAGTGGGGGAGATGAAAACAAGAGGAAAATGGCAAATAATGTAAATTGCAAGGAGATGAGATTTGTGATTAGGAACCTGATAGATGTTGATGATGTCTCCCCGGCAACGGCGCCAGAAATACTTTCTTGATGGCTCATATCCGCATCAGTATTTCCCTGAAGAGGAAGGGCTCAGTTATGAAACCAAGGTTATCGAACCAGTAGGAGAACCAAGCAACACTATGTAAACGGTACCTGCACACAAAGAACAAATACTTGCAACCCGACACGTAAGAGGGGTCGTCAATCCCTCTCGGGTAAAAGATAGATTGGTTTGTGTGATTTTGGATAAATAGATCTCGCAATAAAACAAAATAAAATAAATAAAGAAAAAGTGTAGCAAGGTATTTTTGGGTTTTTAGTATAATAGATCTAAAAACAAAGGCGAATAAAAATAGATCTCAAAGCAAATATGATAAATAATAGACCCGGGGACCGTAGATTTCACTAGTGGCTTCTCTCGAGAAAAATAGCATACGGTGGGTAAACAAATTACTGTTGGGCAATTGATCAAACTTCAATAATTATGATGATATCCAGACAATGATCATTACATAGGCATCACGTCCAAGATTAGTAGACCAACTCCTGCCTGCATCTACTACTATTACTCCACACATCGACCGCTATCCAGCATGCATCTAGTGTATTAAGTTCATGGAGAAACAGAGTAATGCAATAAAACGATGACATGATGTAGACAAGATCTATTCATGTAGGAATATACCCCATCTTTTTATCCTTAATAGCAACAATCAATACGTGTCTTGCTGCCCCTTCTGTCACTGGGAAAGAACACCGCACGATCGAACCCATCACAAAGCACCTCTTCCCATGGCAAGAAAAATTGATCTAGTTGGCCTAAGTAAACCAAAGTTTCGAAGAAGAAATATGAGGCTATAAGTAATCATGCATATAAGAGATCAAAGAAACTCAAATAACTTTCATGGATAAATAGATTTGATCATAAACTCAAAGTTCATCGGATCCCAACAAACACACCGCAAAAAGAGTTACATCAAATAGATCTCCGAGAGACCATTGTATTGAGAATCAAAAGAGAGATAGGAAGCCATCTAGCTACTAAGTACGGACCCGTAGGTCTACAATAAACTACTCACGCATAATCGGAGAGGCACCAATGAGGATGATGAACCCCTCCGTGATGGTGTCTAGATTGGATCTGGTGGTTCTGGAACTTGCGGCAGCTAGAATTGTGTTTCGTTGACTCCCCCAGGGTTTTTGGATTTTCGGGGTATTTATAGAGCAAAGAGGCGGTGCGGGAGGCGGCCGAGGTGGGCACAACCCACTAGGGCGCGCTTGGGCCCCCAGGCGCGCCCAGGTGGGTTGGGCTCCCCTCGGAGCCCCCCTCTGGTACTTCTTTGTGGCAACAGGTGTCTTCTGGTCCAGAAAAATTCTCCAAAATGTTTCGCTGCATTTGGGCTCCGTTTGGTATTGATTTTCTGCGAAGTAAAAACAAGCAAAAAACAGCAACTGGCACTGGGCACTATGTTAATAGGTTAGTCCCAAAAAATGATATAAAGTCACTATAAAATGATTGTAAAACATCCAATAATGATAATATAACAGCATGGAACAAGAAAAAATTATAGATACATTGGAGACGTATCATTAAGTCGATGGGTTACAGGAACTTGGTCCCTGCACTTCGGTGAGACCAAATGCCATCTCGGTTGTACCAAGTTTCTAGGGTTTGGCTTGTGGCTCTGTCTTGAGTAACTCGGTGGGTTCGGGTGTGAGTGTTCCGGTGGGACCGAGTTTAACTTTAGGTTTTTGACAGATTGGGGTGTGGGAAAGTGGAGAGTTTTTGGAGCAATATCTTCAATCACTTTGAGCAATTGAGTCATGATCAAAACCTCATCCCCTTTTACTAGTATTGACTTTCCTATGGACTCAATGGGATCTTTCATCACTTAACCAAAAATGAAGAGTCTTGGAGCTTTAGCCAATGATTGTCCTTTGTAGCTTGAGGGTTCCACAAACACACACCCTTGCCAAGCCAATGTTGAACATTTCCTGAAATATACTAGATGAAAGTGTTAGTCCAACAACATGTATGTTGACATGAATTATCAAAACCACCAAGGAAGCAAATGTGCTTTCCGTCGGGAAACATAGTAGAAAAAAAATTCGCACCTACGATCACCAAGATCAATATGAAGATGCATAACGGGTTGGGATCAATGATCGTTACCAACTCCAAAGTGCAGTGGAAGAAGAAGAGTCGGTGTAGATCGTGATCGAAGTCCCTCGAACATTGATGACGATCCCGTGAACCACCCTCGAACGATCCCTTGAACCGAAGACCGAAAGCATGGCCTCTCTACTTGGTTGCAAGCGTACGGTCTTCATGATCCGGCAGTGCTTCGCCGTCCAGAGCTAATCATCGCCGGAGAATTAGAGGAAGGAGATTAGAACCACACTGGGCTTCTAATTATGAGGATTAGAGGTGGTTAGGGCTAGCTCTAATTAGTCAAGGACCAACTAGAACTAGAACTAGATCAACTAGAAGAGGCACCCAAAACTTGTAGTTCAAAAGGGTGTAAAACATCTAGTATATATAGGTTTAGGGGGGAGGAGAGGGCACCCACCACGAGGAAAGTTTTCCATTGGTGCGTGATACGTCTCCAACGTATCTATAATTTTTGATTGTTCCATGCTGTTATATTATCATTCTTGGATGTTTTACAATCATTTTGTAATCATTTTATATCATTTTTTGGTACTAACCTATCGACATAGTGGCCAGTGCCAGTTGCTGTTTTCTGCATGTTTTTTACATCGCAGGAAATCAATACCAAATGGAGTCCAAATGCTGCGAAACTTTTTGTGGATTTTTTTTTGGACCAGAAGACATCCAGTGGGCCGGAGAAGCACCTGGGGGGGTGCTCCGAGGGGAGCACAACCCACCAGGGCGCGCCTGGAGGCCCAGGCGCGCCCAGGTGGGTTGTGCCCACCTCGGGAGCCTCCCGCACCGCCTCTTTGCTCTATAAATACTCCAATATTCCCGAAACCCTAGGAAAGTCGACGAAAATCAATTCCAGCCGCCGCAAGTTCCAGAACCACCAGATCCAATCTAAACACCATCACGGAGGGGTTCATCATCCTCATTGGTGCCTCTCCGATGATGCATGAGTAGTTCATTGTAGACCTTCGGGTCCGTAGTTATTAGCTAGATGGCTTTCTCTCTCTCGTTTGATTCTCAATACAATGGTCTCTTGGAGATCCATATGATGTAACTCTTTTTTGCGGTGTGTTTGTTGGGATCCGATGAACTTTGAGTTTATGATCAGATCTATCTTTTTATCCATGAAAGTTATTTGAGTTTTCTTTGATCTCTTATATGCATGATTGCTTATAGCCTCGTATTTCTTCTCCAATATTTGGGTTTTGTTTGGCCAACTTGATCTATTTATCTTGCAATGGGAAGAGGTGCTTTGTGATGGGTTCGATCTTACGGTGCTTGATCCCAGTGACAGAAAGGGAAACGACACGTATGTATCATTGCCATTAAGGATAACAAGATGGGGTCTATTTCTACATAAATAGATCTTGTCTACATCATGTCATCGTTCTTATTCCATTACTCTGTTTCTCCATGAACTTAATACACTAGATGCATGCTGGATAGCGGTCGATGTGTGGAGTAATAGTAGTAGATGCAGGCAGGAGTCGGTCTACTAATCTTGGACATGATGCCTATATAATGATCATTGCCTGAATATCGTCATGAGTATTTGAAGTTCTATCAATTGCCCAACAGTAATTTGTTTCCATCATTTGCTATTTTTCTTGAGAGAAGCCACTAGTGAAAACTACGGCCCCCGGGTCTTTTCTTTAATATATTTGCCTTCAAGATCTATTTTGCTATTCGCTCTTTTATTTATTTGCAACTTTTATTTTCAGATCTATTAATCCAAAAACCCAAAAATACCTCGCTGAATTTTATTTGCTTTTATTTGCATCTTTCAATCTACTACAATTTTATCTATCTCGTTACCCGAAAGGGATTGACAACCCCTTTAACACGTCGGGTTGCAAGTATTTGTTCTTTGTGTGCAGGAGCTGTTTACATGGTGTTGCGTGGTTCTCCTACTGGTTCGATAACCTTGGTCTCATCACTGAGGGAAATACCTACCGTCGCTGTGCTGCATCATCCCTCCCTCTCTGGGGAAAAACCGACGTAGTTCTAGCAGACATCAACAGGAGTTTCTGGCGCCGTTGCCGGGGAGACATCATCAACATCTACCAGGTTCCTAATCACAAATCTCATCTCCTTGTAATTTACATTATTTGCCATTTGCCTCTCGTTTTCATCTCCCCCACTTCACCAATTTGCCGTTTTATTCACCTTCTTTTTCGTTCGCCTTTTTCTCGTCAGGTCTCATGTTTGCTTGTGTTGCCATGTGCCTTCTATTTGCTTGCATCTTCGCTTGCTAAAATTCTACTGTTATGGATCCTCATCCACTTGCTAATCTTTTCAAAAGATCCAATTATGATGAACCAATTGCTAGTGAATTGAGTTCACTAGATTATCTTTATGAAATTTTGCTTGAGATTTATGAATCTAAAAATTGTGATGAAGTGTTAAACAAAGGAATTTATAAAGTGATTCATGATAGCTCCTTGAATGAAAAGCATGATTGCAATAATGTTATTATAAATTCCATTAATGTCAATTGCGTTAGTGATATGCAAAACCCCAAGCTTGGGGATGCTTGCTTTGCTATGTCCACTACTTATTGTAATGATCATGATTGGGGTGATAATGATTCTTATGATCTTGAAAATTTATTTAAACCTCATGATGAATATGCTTGCAATAGTATTAAAAGTGGGTTTGGAAGAGTGTCAACTTTAGCTAAGAATGATCCCACTTATTTGGAGAGTGTTCAATCTTATGAAATTTTTCATGAAAGTGGGCTTGGAGAGGTCATGACTTTATTTGATGATAATCCCACTATTTTGGAAGAGTGTCAACTTTTTATGCATGTGGATCATAAAGAGAATATTGTTTATGATAGCTATATTGTTGAATTTGAGTATGATCCTATATGTAATTATTACGAGAGAGGAAAATATGGTTGTAGAAATTTTCATGTTACTAAATTACCTCTCTTCATGTTGAGATTGTCTATGTTTTATTCTTCTTCCTTGCATTTGCCAGCTATTTCTTGTCTTGATAGTTTGTTTGCTATAAAATGTCTATGCATAGGAAGTACGTTAGACTTAAATGTGTTTGCCTTATGTTTCATGATGCTCTCTTTGTGTTTCAATTCTTATCTTTCATGTGAGCATCGTTGAAATCTTAAGCCTATCTTAATGGCTATAAAGAAAGAGATTGTAGGGAGGCAACCCCATGAATAAAATTTATTCTTGTCTTTTTCTTTCTGTTCTTGAGTGTTTGCACAATTAAGCTACTGTTATGATTGTGTTTTAATTAGTGTTTGTGCCAAGTAAAGCCTTTAGGATAGCTTTGGTGATAGTTGATTTGATCTTGTTGGAAAACAGAAACTATTGCGTCCAGTAAAACAATTTTGAAAATTCACAGCAGAGACAAAAATTTCTGATTTTTTTTTACAAAAGATTGATATACAAATTGCCTCTGTTTTCCTAATTTTTCATAATTGTTGGAGTTACATAAGTATGAGAACAATTCGTATCTTTGTAGACTATTCTGTTTTCTTTGCAATGTGTGCTTATTTTGATGAATCTATGGTTTTCTTTGAAGAGTTTTTGTCATAGAAAAGTTGGAATACAGTAGATATAATGCAAGAACAAAATTTGAATGGGTTTTCTACAGTAATTAAAGTAAAGATTGGTTTTCTTATACTAACGGATCTCACGAAGGTTTTGTTGAGTTTTGTGTGATTAAAGTTTTCAAGTTTTGTGTGAGAGCACGATGGATGAAGGAATAAGGATTAGCAAAAGGCTAAGCTTGGGGATGCCCGAGGCACCCCAAGATAATATTCAAGAAGTATCAAGCAACTAAGCTTGGGGATGCCCACGAGTGGCATCCCCTCTTTCTTCTAACGACCATCGGTATTTTACTTGGAGCTATATTTTTATTCGTCACATATTATGAGTTTTGCTTGGAGCATCTTGTATGATATGAGTCTTTGCTTGTTTTGCTTTTTATTTTAAGTCTTGAATCCTTGCTGGACACACCTTTTCGAGAGAGCCAAAAACTATGCTATGCTTGCTCCTATGCTTCACTTAAATTTTTAGAGCCTTGGAATTGCTCTAGTGCTTCACTTATATCTTTTTGAGCACGGTGTGCTTTGTTATTTTTTAAGAAATGCTCTCATGCTTCACTTAGATTTATTTGGGAGTTAGTAAAATTTTTAAGAAATTCTCTCTTGCTTCACTTAGATTAATTTGAGAGAAAGAAATATTATGCTCATGTTCTTCACTTATATTTGTTTGAGCTTATTAAAAGCAACATATGAAACTAGTCCCAAAGTGATAGATATCCAAGAAGGATATAATAAAAAATTTCATGAAGATCATTGGAAAAAATAAACTTGATTCTTAGTAATAGTTTTGAGATATGACGATATGATATGTGAGTCATGTTGATGAGTAATTATGCTTTAGTAAGAATATTGGTGTTAAGGTTTGTGATTCCCTATGCAAGTACGAAAGTCAATAGTTATGCAATGAAATTATATCTTACTTATGGTGCATTATTCCGTGTTATTTATGCTTAATGCTTGCTTACAAGATTATTCATTTCTTGGTTGGGCGCTTCTCAATCTTTTTGCTAGCCTTCATTTGCACCAAGTATGATCACTACTTGTGCATCCAAAACCCTTTAAACCAGTTTTGCCATATGAGTCCACTATACCTACCTATATGCGGTATTTTCGTGCCGTTCTAAGTAAATTTGTATGTGCCATCTCTAATTTTCAAAATAAATTTCTCTTTTGTGTGCTCGTACCACTCGCGAGGCGGTGAGGGGTGGCCGATATTTTCCATGCTAGATGTCTTATTCTCACGATGAGGGTTTATCCATTTGTCATTGCACGAGAGTACGGCAAAGGTATTAGGGATGCCCAGTCCCAAAATGAAAAATGAATTTACTTTATGTCGTCAAATAATAAATTCCTTGGAAAGTGCTGGTATGGAGGGCACCCGTGGATACGGCTAGCCATGGAAAGTGAAAGAAATGGTGGAAAAAGGAATAAAAATTATTTTCTGTTTGGGAACCGCCAATGATATATCTAGCATGGAAAGTGTTGGGAGCTCTAAGTCATTTTCGTTGGTGAGAAAAGTATGCCTCTCAAAATGTTTTTATCTCTCAATTTAAGCTTTGAGCTCTGGCACCTCTACAAATCCCTACTTCCCTCCGCGAAGGGCCTTTCTTTTACTTTATACAATTTTTATTTTTAATTTGAGTCTCCATCTTCTCTTACAAAGCACCAACTAAGGGGCACTATGATCGTACTTAAGCATTGGGTGTAGCTAATATTCGAGTGTGTTTCATGAATAGATCAATGATTGAGCATGACGGGCTAGGGATAACTTGCTTTAGCGTTGATATTTTGAAAGACATGGTTGCTTGTTGATATGCTTGAGTATTTAAGTTATCATGTTAAAACTAGACTATTGCTTTGAACCATATAAAAGTCCAAATGTCCATGCTATTAAGAAAAGAATATGTGATGAACATGTTAGGCAGCATTCCACATCAAAAATTCTGTTTTTATCATTTACCTACTCGAGGACGAGCAGGAATTAAGCTTGGGGATGCTAATACGTCTCCAACGTATCTATAATTTTTTATTGTTCCATGCTGTTATATAATCATTCTTGGATGTTTTACAATCATTTTATAATCATTTTATATCATTTTTTGGTACTAAACTATTGACATAGTGCCTAGTGCCAGTTGTTGTTTTCTGCATGTTTTTTACATCGCAGGAAATCAATACCAAACGGAGTCCAAACGCAGTGAAATGTTTTGTGGATTTTTTTTGGACCAGAAGAAATCCAGTGGGTCGGAGAAGCACCTGGGCGGTGCTCCGACGAGAGCACAACCAACCAGGGCGCGCCTGGAGGCCCAGGCGCGCCCAGGTGGGTTGTGCCCACCTCGAGAGCCTCCCGCACCGCCTCTTTACTCTATAAATACCCAAATATTCCCGAAACCCTATGGGAGTCGACGAAAATCAATTCCAGCCGCCGCAAGTTCCAGAACCACCAGATCCAATCTAATCACCATCACGGAGGGGTTCATCATCCTCATTGGTGCCTCTCCGATGATGCGTGAGTAGTTCATTGTAGACCTTCGGATCCGTAGTTAGTAGGTAGATGGCTTTCTCTCTCTCGTTTGATTCTCAATACAATGGTCTCTTGGAGATCCATATGATGTAACTCTTTTTTGCGGTGTGTTTGTTGGGATCTGATGAACTTTCAGTTTATGATCAGATCTATCTTTTTATCCATGAAAGTTATTTGAGTTTTCTTTGATCTCTTATATGCATGATTGCTTATAGCATCGTATTTCTTCTCCGATATGTGGGTTTTGTTTGGCCAACTTGATCTATTTATCTGGCAATGGGAAGAGGTGCTTAGTGATGAGTTCAATCTTACGGTGCTTGATCCCAGTGACAGAAAGGGAAACGACACATATGTATCGTTGCCATTAAGGATAACAAGATGGGGTCTATTTCTACATAAATAGATCTTGTCTACATCATGTCATCGTTCTTATTGCATTACTCCGTTTCTCCATGAACTTAATACACTAGATGCATGCTGGATAGCGGTCGATGTGTGGAGTAATAGTAGTAGATGCATGCAGGAGTCGGTCTACTAATCTTGGACGTGATGCCTATATAATGATCATTGCCTGGATATCGTCATGAGTATTTGAAGTTCTATCAATTGCCCAACAGTAATTTGTTTCCACCGTTTGCTATTTTTCTCGAGAGAGGCCACTAGTGAAAACTACGGCCCCCGGGTCTTTTCTTTAATATATTTGCCTTCAAGATCTATTTTGCTATTCACTCTTTTATTTATTTGCAACTTTTATTTTCAGATCTATTAATTCAAAAACCCAAAAATACCTCGATGAATTTTATTTGCTTTTATTTGCATCTTTCAATCTACTACAATTTTATCTATCTCGTTACCCGAAAGGGATTGACAACCCCTTTAACACGTCAGGTTGCAAGTATTTGTTCTTTGTGTGCAGGAGCTGTTTACATGGTGTTGTGTGGTTCTCCTACTGGTTCGATAACCTTGGTCTCATCACTGAGGGAAATACCTACCGTCGTTGTGCTGCATCATCCCTCCCTCTCAGGGGAAAAACCGACGTTGTTCTAGCAGGCATCAGTGTGCCGGCCTAGGGAAGGGGAGTTGGACTCCCCCTCCTAGTTCGATTCAGCCCCCCACTAGGAAAGGGGGGGCGCCTCCTCACTTGGGCCTTCATGGCCCAAGTCTTCCTTCTCCTCTTGGCCTATTAAGGCCCGTTGATATTTATTTAATATATAAAATACTTTAAACATTTTCAGAGTATTATATATATAATTTAACATCTCCGAAAACATTTTCCACCTATATATATTTAATCGGTAATACCCGGTATTACCCGATATTAATCGAAACCCTTCCGGTGACCCCGAAACGCTTCCGGAACCTGTCGAAACTATTTTGAATATTAATGAAAAAATTTCATGAATATATTCTCATCACTCCCATTCCATTAACACTCAACAGATTTTGATTACCTTAAGCTTGTGACTCCATAGGTTCGGTAAAGCATAGACATGAACGAAACTCCTTCGTTCAATGACTGATAGCGGAACCGTGGACATCCATATCGGTCCCTATGACTACATGAATGATATTCGAGTGAACCTTTGGTTATCATGTGATGTTCCCTTTGCTTTGCAATACTTTACAAAACCCGGTGTGCATCGATATCCTCCTGGGTCATCACCATGCCCACTATACCGTTGCTCCCGTTACCGGTTTTGTTCTTCTTTCTCATTGACGTGTTCCGGCATCCCCGTGACGTAGTCACATGTGTCTGCCCAGACAATGATGGATGCCATCACACCGAGAGGGCCCTAAGAATATATCTCCATCGTCGGAGGAGCAAATCCCACTCTCGAGCTGTTTGTTCACTTGTCAAACTTTCCGGTGAACCTGAAAGTTGTCGTTATGATCACCTTGTTACAGATGACGTTTGGGCAACCCCGAAGTCCACCATCTCGTAGGAAGTAACCAAGACACTCTCATGGTCTGAAGAACTAAATTACACATGCTAACACTCCATGTTATAACAAATGATTTCAGACAATATGATCATAAAGTATAACATACAAGATTGGGTCGATTCAATATGATCGTTCTTCTAACGTCATACCCTCAATGTTGTTTTGGGACTGTCATTGCACCTAACGATATCCTAAGATCTAGAAAACATGATCACCAACAACACTTGAGCCAGTCCTAGAGGCTGGACCAGGAACATATTGTTTGACCGTTTATCATCCCACACGTGCATACGAGTTTTCCACTAAATCGCATATTCCAAGATCATAGCAGTTATAGCATGAAATATAAACTCTTAATTATGAATAACAAAAATATAATAATACAATATTATTGCCTCTAGGGCATATTTCCAACAGTCTCCCACTTGCACTAGAGTCAATAATCTAGTTTACATAGTCTCTTTAACACCTATGGCTATCCGGTGTTGCTCATGTTTTGCTCGTGGTAAAGCCTTCATCATCGGATCAGACACATTCAATTCCGTGTGAACCTTAAGCACCTTCACAAAACCCTTCTCGACATTTCATCAAATAATGTGATACTTGCGCTCGATGTGCCTGGTCTTCATGTGGGATCTTGGTTCCTTTGCTTGAGCAACGGCGCCACTATTGTCACAATAGAGTGCCATTGGGTTCATTGCACTGGGGACCACACTGATGACCCACAAGTATAGCAGATCTATCATAGTCCTTTCGATAAGCAAGTGTGTCGAACCCAACAAGAAGCAGAAGGAAATGACAAGCGGTTCTCAGCAAGGTATTCTCTGCAAGCACTGAAATTATCGATAACAGATAGTTTTGTGGTAAGATAATTCGTAACGGGTAACAAGTAACAAGTGTAACAAAGGTGCAACAAGGTGGCCCTATCCTTTTTGTAGCAAAGGACAAGCCTGGACAAACACTTATATAAAGCAAAGCGCTCCTGAGGACACATGGGAATTATTGTCAAGTTAGTTTTCATCATGCTCATATGATTCGCGTTCGTTACTTTGATAATTTGATATGTGGGTGGACCGGTGCTTGGGTGCTATCCTTACTTGGACAAGCCTGCCACTTATGATTAACCACTCTCGCAAGCATCCGCAACTACGAAAGAAGAATTAAGATAAATCTAACCATAGCGTGAAACATATGGATCCAAATCAGCCCCTTACGAAGCAACGCATAAACTAGGGTTTAAGCTTCTGTCACTCTAGCAACCCATCATCCACTTATTACTTCCCAATGCCTTCCCCTAGGCCCAAACAATGGTGAAGTGTCATGTAGTCGATGTTCACGTAACACCACTAGAGGAAAGACAACATACATCTCATCAAAATATCGAACGAATACCAAATTCACATGATTACTTATAACAAGACTTCTCCCATGTCCTCAGGAACAAATGTAACTACTCATAAAGCATATTCATGTTCATAATCAGAGGAGTAATAAATATCATTAAGGATCTGAACATATGATCTTCCACCGAATAAACTAACTAGCATCAACTACAAGGAGTAATCAACACTACTAGCAACCCACAGGTACCAATCTGAGGTTTTGAGACAAAGATCGGATACAAGAGATGAACTAGGGTTTGGCGAGGAGATGGTGCTAGTGAAGATGTTGATGGAGATTGACCCCTTCTCGATGAGAGGATCATTGGTGATGATGATAGCTTCGATTTCCCCCTCCGGGAGGAAAGTTTCACCGGCAGAACAGCTCCGCCGGAGCCCTAGATTGGTTTTGTCCAAGTTTCGCCTCGAGATGGCGGCGTTTCGTCCCGAAAGCTCTCCCTTAATTTTTTTTCCAGGTCAAAAGACACCATTTAGCAAAAGGGGGGCACCGGAGACCTGCCAAGGGGCCCACAAGCCCTCGGGGTGCGCCTAGGGGGGTAGGGCGCGCCCCCCAGGCTTGTGGCCACCTGGTGGGTCCCCTCTGGTATTTTTTTTCCCACAGTATTTTTTATATATTCCAAAATAATTCTCCGTAAATTTTCAGGACTTTTGGAGTTCTGCAGAATAGGTCTCTCAGATTTGCTCCTTTCCGGTCCAGAACTCCAGTTGCCGGCATTCTCCCTCTTTGTGTAAACCTTGTAAAGTAAGAGAGAAAAGGCATAAGTATTGTGCCATAATGTGTAATAACAGCCCATAATGCAATAAATATCTATATAAAAGCATGATGCAAAATGGACGTATCAACTCCCCCAAGCTTAGACGTCGCTTGTCCTCAAGCGGAAGCCAAAATCGGTAATCATGTCCACATGTTTAGAGATAGAGGTGTCGATAAAATAAAATACGGACATGAAGGCATCATGATCATCTTTAGAATCAGCAACATATTTTGTCATATAATTTCTTATGCCAAAGTAACAATTCATTCAAAAAGTAAAGCATGGAACAAGAACTTTATTGGAAACTAACAAACTATTATCTCAGTCATTGGAGCAATTGCAATTTATCATAATGTAGGAAAGAGTCAATGTAAGAGCTTTTCAGCAAGTTCACATACTCAACTATCATTTAGTCTTTTATAATTGCTAACACTCACGCAACATCTATGAGATCAAGTTTCAATCGGACACACAGAAAGATAGGGGCTTATGGTTTCGCCTCCCAACCTTATACCTCAAAGTTAATGTCAACAATAATAGTTTATGAATATCTACATCCGAGTGGATATATATATCTGGATCTTCCCCAACATATAGTGCTTGCCAAAAAGAAAAAGTGTAAAAAGAATAGGTGATGATCACCATGACTCTTGCATTAAGGTAGAGGATAAATAAAAAGATAGGCCCTTCGCAGAGGGAAGGAGAGGTTGTCATGCGCTTTTATGGTTGGATGCACAAAATCTTAATGCAAAAGAACATCACTTTATATTGCCACTTGTGATAAATAATTTTATTATGCAGTCCAGCTTTTATTTCTTCCATATCACAAGTTCGTATAAAACTTATTTTCCTCACACTAAAAGATCATACATATTTAGAGAGCAATTTTTATTGCTTGCACCAATGACAACTTACTTCAAGGATCTTACTCAATCCATAGGTAGGTATGGTGGACTCTCATGGCAAAACTGGGTTAAGGGATTTTAGATGCACAAGTAGTATCTCTACTTGGTGCAAAAGATTTGGCTAGCATGGGGTGAGAAGCAAGCTCAACATGTTGGAGGATCCATGACAATATAACTTCTATTCGGATATAAAGAAACATAACCTATTATGTTGTCTTCCTTGTCCAACATCAACCTTTTAGCATATAATATTTTAATGAGTGCGCACAATCATAAAAGATGTCCAAGATAGTATATTTATATGTGAGACCTCTCTTTCTTTATTACTTCCTATTAATTGCAACAATGACCAAAACTATGTTTGTCAACTCCCAACAAATTTCATGCGAAATACTTCTTACGTGTGAAGTCATCACTTCCCATAAGATCATTATATAATCTTTCTATTTCTTTTGTTCTTTATTTCTTTTTCTTTTTCTCTAGATCATAGCAAGAAAGCAAAGCCCTCAACTCAAAACTAATCTTTATTATATAACTCTCGGACTCGATTACAAAGAGGGAACACAAAGCAAAACTCAAAGCTAGACCATACTAAAACTTTATTCTACTAGATCAAAATATAACCAAAAGGATCGAACTAAGAAAAATGATAAAGGTAAAGATGTGATGGTGATACGATACCGGGGCACCTCCCCCAAGCTTGGCAGTTGCCAAGGGGAGTGCCCATACCCATGTATTTAGGTCTCTTTCTTCGGAGGTGGTGATGATGGAGTTGTTGATGATGTGGGAAGCTTATCCTCCGTCTTCCAAGGCATAGTTTCACCATCGTAAAAAGATGAATGAGTCTCCGGGATCCTTAAATCTATAGCCAAACTCATCCTCTTAAATCTGTATTCATACTCACAGTTTTGGTTTTGCAGGTCATAGATCTGGGCTTGGAGATGCTCGATTTTCTCATGAAGCTTGAAGATGGCCTCCCCAATGTTCTTGGCATCTAGCTTGTGATCATTGTTTAATTTAGCGATCATCAAGTGATTGGCGTTGAGTCCATGTTCCACCATCCCTTGGCACTTGAAGACTTGTTGCTCCATCCCTTCGAGCTTGGTCTCCACACTTACGGTCTTCTTTGGCCCTTCAACATCATGGATGTGCAGCACCCCTCACGCATCTCGATGGTTTGAGGGTGTTGTAGCACCTCCGCCAAGGTAAGGGTTGATGACCTTCTCGAAAAACTTGTCCTTGGGGGTGCTTGGAGACGTCAAGGCAATCTAGATCTATGAGGAAAAATAGCTCAAAACAAGAATAGAGGATTTTGTCGTGATACGGTGGTCAAAACCTTCGTGAGATTATATAATGAAATTTTATCGACCGAACGAAGTGTACTACAAGAAAACGGAGTCCGGAGGGTACACGGGGTGGCCACAAGCCTGGGAGGCGCGCCCAGGGGGTAGGGAGCGCCCCCACGGCTTGTCGCCTCCTTGTGCACTTTTCGGACTACTTTTTTATTTTTCTAATTTTTTAAATATTTCAAAACGGAGTAAAATTGCCATTGGAAAAGTTTTGGAGTCGGTTTACTTACCGTACCACATACCTATTCCTTCTCAAAGTCTGAAACGTTCTAGTAGGTCTCCCTTATGTGCTCCTCCAGTGTTATGGTATTAATAATATTGGTCTCAACATTTATGGGAGTACCTGAGATATAGTGTTTGATTCTTTGCCCGTTTACCACCTTCGGGTTAGTGCCATCGGCGTTGTTGATTTTGATGGCACCGGAACGATAAACTTCCTCGATAATATAAGGACCTTCCCATTTAGAGAGAAGCTTTCCTGCAAAAAATCTTAAACGAGAATTGTATAGCAAAACATAGTCACCTACATTAAATTCACGCTTTTGTATCCTTTTATCATGCCATCTTTTAACTTTCTCTTTAAATAGTTTGGCGTTTTCATAGGCTTGGGTTCTCCATTCATCAAGTGATCTAATGTCAAATAACCTCTTCTCACCGGCAAGTTTGAAATCATAGTTGAGCTCTTTAATTGCCCAATAAGCTCTATGTTCTAGTTCGAGAGGTAAGTGACATGCCTTTCCATAAACCATTTGATATGGAGACATACCCATAGGGTTCTTATAAGCAGTTCTATAAGCCCATAATGCATCATCAAGTTTCTTAGACCAATTCTTTCTAGATCTATTAACAGTCTTTTGCAAGATCAATTTTATTTCTCTATTACTTAATTCTACTTGACCACTAGACTGAGGGTGATATGGAGATGCAATTCTATGGTTAACATCATACTTAGCAAGGATCTTACGGAAAGCACCATGAATAAAGTGTGAACCACCATCAGTCATTAAATATCTAGGGACTCCAAACATCGGGAAAATAATTTCTTTAAGCATTTTAATGGAGGTGTTATGATCAGCACTACTAGTTGGAATAGCTTCTACCCACTTAGTAACATAATCAACAGCAACCAAAATATGTGTATACCCATTAGAGGAAGGAAAAGGTCCCATATAATCAAATCCCCAAACATCAAATGGTTCAATAACAAGTGAATAATTCATAGGCATTTCCTGACGTCTACTAATATTATCAATTCTTCGACATTCATCACAAGACAAGACAAACTTACGAGCATCCTTGAAAAGAGTAGGCCAATGAAAACCAGATTGTAATACCTTGTGTGCAGTTCTATCTCTAGCATGGTGTCCTCCGTAGGCCTCGGAAGCGTAGGATCTGTTCCTGTTCATGCTTAGGTACACAACGTCTAATAACACCATCTACTCCTTCTTTATAAAGATGTGGGTCATCCCAGAAGTAATGTCTTAAGTCATAGAAAAACTTTTTTCTTTTGTTAATATGTGAAATTAGATGGTATAAATTTAGCAACAATATAATTGTCATAATCAGCATACCAAGGAGCACTACAAGAAGCAGTTATGACAACTAATTGTTCATCAGGAAAGCTATCATCAATAGGTAGTGGGTCATCAAGAACATTTTCTAACCTAGACAAGTTGTCTGCTACGGGGTTCTCAGCTCCCTTTATATCAATAATATGCAAATCAAATTCTTGTAGCAAGAGAACCCATCTAATAAGTCTAGGTTTAGCATCTTTCTTTTCTATAAGATATTTAATAGCAGCATGATCGGTGTGAATAGTTACTTTGGAATCAACAATATAAGATCTAAACTTATCACAAGCAAATACAACCGCTAAAAATTCTTTTTCAGTAGTAGCATAATTTCTTTGAGCACTGTCTAGAGTTTTACTAGCATAATGGATAACATTTAACTTCTTATCAACTCTTTGTCCTAGAACAACACCTACAACATAATCACTAGCATCACACATAATTTCAAAGGGTAGGTTCCAATCAGGTGGTTGAACAATAGGTGCAGAAATCAAGGCTTTCTTAAGAATTTCAAATGCTTCTACACAATCATCATAAAAAATAAATGGAACATCTTTTTGCAAGAGATTAGTGAGAGGCCTAGAAATTTTAGAGAAGTCTTTAATAAACCTCCTATAGAAACTAGCATGACCAAGGAAGCTTCTTATACCTTTGATATCTTTAGGACACGACATTTTTTCAATAGCATCAAATTTAGCTTTGTCAACCTCAATACCTCTTTCAGAGATTTTATGCCCCAAGACAATACCTTCATTAACCATAAAGTGGCACTTCTCCCAATTCAAGACAAGATTAGTTTCTTCACATCTCTGCAAAACTCGATCAAGGTTGCTTAAGCAATCATCAAAAGAAGTTCTGTAAATGGAGAAATCATCCATGAAAATCTCAACAATCTTTTCACAAAAGTCAGAGAATATAGCAGTCATACATCTTTGAAAAGTAGCAGGTGCATTACATAAACCAAAAGGCATATGTCTATAAGCAAAGGTACCGAAAGGGCAAGTAAAAGTAGTCTTTTCTTGATCCTCTTTTGACACAGGTATTTGGTAAAAACCAGAATAACCATCTAGAAAGCAAAAGTGTGTATGTTTTGATAGTATTTCTAGCATTTGATCAATAAAAGGTAGAGGATAATGGTCTTTTCTAGTAGCTTTATTTAATTTTCTAAAATCAATAACCATTCTATAACCTGTGACAATTCTTTGCGGAATCAATTCATTTTTATCATTAGGAACAACGGTAATACCTCCCTTCTTAGGGACACAATGAACAGGACTTACCCATCTACTATTAGCAACAGGATAAATTATACCTGCTTCCAGAAGCTTTAGTATTTCATTTCTTACCACTTCTTTCATTTTGGGATTCAACCGTCGCTGGTGATCAATGACTGGTTTAGCATCAGGTTCCATATTAATTTTGTGCTGACATAGAGTGGGACTAATGCCCTTAAGATCATCCAGAGTATATCCAATAGTGGCACGGTGCTTCTTCAGAGTTTTTAATAATTTCTTTTCTTCATGCTCTAAAAGGTTAGCACTAATAATAACATGATATATCTTTTTCTCATCAAGATAAGCATATTTCAGAGTATCAGGTAATTGTTTAAGATCAAACACGGGATCACTCTTGGGTGGCAGAGGATCTCCAAGAGTCTCAACAGGTAGATTGTGTTTCAAAATAGGCATCTGTTTAAAGAAAATCTCGTCTAATTTCCTTCTTTCATTCCTGAACATATCATATTCATGGTCTAGCAAATATTGTTCTAAAGGATCAGTAGGAGGTATGGCAATAGAAGCAAGACCAATAATTTCATCTTTATTAGGCAATTCTTTATCATGGGGTTGTCTACGAAATTTGGAGAAATTAAACTCATGAGACACATCCCCAAAACTTACGCTAATAGTTTCTTTCTCACAATCTATTTTAGCGTTAACGGTGTTCAAGAAAGGTCTACCAAATATAATGGGACAGAAATCATCTTGTGGGGAACCAAGAACTAGAAAATCAGTAGGGTATTTAATTTTCCCACAGAAGACTTTAACATCTCTAACAATCCCAATTGGTGATATAGTATCTCTATTGGCAAGCTTAATAGTGACATCAATCTCTTCTATTTCAGTAGGTGCAATATCATTCATAATTTCTTGATACAAAGTAAAGGGAATTGCACTCACACTAGCACCCAAATCACATAAGCCATGGTAACAATGATCTCCTATTTTAACAGAAATAACATGCATGCCAACAACAGGTCTATGTTTATCTTTATCATCGGGTCTAGCAATTCTAGCAGCTTCATCACAGAAGTAAATAACATGCCCATCAATATTATCGACCAAGAGATCTTTAACCATAGCAATACTAGATTCAACTTTAATTTGTTCAGAGTGTGTAGGTGTTCTAGTATAACTCTTACGAACCACGGCTAAAGCTTTAGCATGTTCCTTTATTCTAACAGGGAAAGGTAGTTTCTCAATATAAGCAGTAGGAACAATAGGGTCAACATTATAAGTAATAGTTTCCACTTCAGCTTTAATAGGTTCTACTATTTTTACTTCAATGGGAGGATGATATTTAAACCACTTCTCCTTAGGGAGATCAACATGGGTAGCAAATGATTCACAGAAAGAAGCTACTATCTCAGAGTCAAGTCCATATTTAGTGCTAAATTCACGAAAAGCATCGGTATCCATAAAAGATTTAACACAATCAAACTTGATGTTTATACCTGACTCCTTACCTTCGTCGAGTTCCCAATCTTCGGAGTTGCATTTAATTCTTTCCAATAAATCCCATTTGAATTCAATAGTCTTCTTCATAAAAGAACCAGTACAAGAAGTATCGAGCATGGATTGATCATTACGAGAAAGCCGAGCATAAAAATTGTGGATATGTGGCACCCCGGCTCAGAGCGACCGGTTTGCCTTGCATTGCCAGCCCAGAGATCAAGTCTTCTGGCAACGCACAACAAATTGGTACAGAAATACAACCGCTTTATTGATACTAGCGGAACATAGGGTTTGACATTACATCAAGTTGCGAGGCCAAGCGGCACACTCGGTGCTACTGAACATATGTACATTATTTAGTAGACATGAGCAGGGGCCTCGACATCATGATAAGACTACGCGGCAGTGGAACAACGACGTAGAAGGACTCCATCTCACAGGGACACTGATGTGGACACGGTCTAGACGGTGATGCGATATGCAACTCCAACTCCGGAATGATTTCTCCTGAAACTGGCATGACATGCCAGGTCAGTACATTGAATGTACTTGCAAGCTCACACAAACAAAACAACAATGGGAAATAACAACAATGATATTTAAGCAGGTTTAATGCAAGAATTAACATGCTACTCATGAAGTGATCGTGCTCATAACAGGGCCTTTCAGACCCGCTTACCATCTCGTTTACCTCGTAACCATGAACATCATCATGCCAAGGTGATCACCTCTGGATCACAAACGAAACCATCTCGATGGTCTCAACACCTTCACCAATATAAACAGTGCAACCAGTATTCATTTAGTGTGCAAAGTTAATATTTTTGTTGATCCACGGTGTGACCTGTGACGCCCCCGGCTCAATCGTGCACTAATCATACACGCAAATCCACACGATCAAGCCTAAGGACTCACGGGAAGATATCGCAACACAACTCTGAAACATAATTAAAGTCATACAAGCTTTATATTACAAGCCAGGGGCCTCGAGGGCTCGAATACATAAGCTCGCATACAAGTGTCAGCGGAAGCATCAGATATCTGAGAACAGACATAGGACAGAGATATAAGCCTTTAACAAGGCGGGACAAAACAAAAGCTATGATCGAAAGGCGCAGGCCTCCTGCCTGAGACCCTCCGATCCTACTGGTCGTCGGCCAGCTCGTAGAAGTAACCACCCTCGGGGTAGTAGTAGTGATCGTCGACAGGGGCAGCTGGCTCCGGGGCTCCGTCATCTGGTTGCATCAAATGGATATGGGGAAAAAGAGGAAGCAAAGCAACCGTGAGTACTCATCCGAAGTACTTAGCAAGCAAGGATCTACACTACATATGCAACATTATCAAAGGAAGGCTGTATATGTGGACTGGGCTGCAGAAATGCCAGAATAGAGAAAAAGGCCTAGTCCTATCGAAGACTAGCATCTTCAGCGATCTTGCAGCAATAGAAGAGAGTAGATCAGTACAATATAATGTAGTGGTTGTTGTGTAAAGTAACACTCTCGCCCAGAGACCCTTCCTCGACTCCCTGCGAGAAAGCGATCCCGGAGCCACATATCCAGGTATCATCTCAAGTTCTAGTTGTATCGATCAGGATACAACTCTGAGTGTCCGTTATCGTAGGACAGGCTATCGATAGATGTTTTCTTCCCTGCAGGGGTGCACCAACTTACCCACCACGCTCGCTTAACTCTGGCCGGACACACTTTCCTGGGTCATGCCCAGCCTCGGTCAAATGATACACCGCAACCCTACCTACAGCTCAGCAGAGAGGTCCCCGTCGGTCTACATCCTAAGCACAAGGGGGTCTTGGGCCATCGCCCCTCGCCCTCCGGGTCGTTGCGTGCAGGGCGAACCAGGCTCCACCACTACAGGATGGTGCCGGCCTAGCCCGGCCGCCAGGCTGAACTGGACGTCTGACAGAGCTTTCGGCTGATGCCACGATGCAGAGCGCCCATAACTTTTCCCACGTGATGGTTAGTGCTATCAGGCCAGAGGCCTGCTCGGATCAAATATCCAAATCGTTAGTTGATTAGGGGCTTGCGGTAATGAGCAGAGACTCATGATCGATGTGACCCCGTCGCCCATCTCGAGGACTTGCTGCAAGGGCTAAGAATGCCCGGCCGCGCCTCGTATTTATCTCACGGGTAACCTCCAGGTCAACCCGACATCCCATCATTCGCGAATACCACTCAGGGTCGACCTGCCTTTCTAAGGATCAGTTGTAAAGTCCAATTATCCATGTGTCCATAACATCTGAAAAATCTGAGGTATCACCCTCGTTGGATTCCTACTCGATGTATCCATCAAGGTGAACTCGGAGGAATCTCCCTCGATGGGTTCACACTTGAGGTGTTGCACGACAGCATCATTATCGGGAGTGGTGAAAGAGGAATCACCCTCGATGACCACAACCGAATAGCTACTCTACAGAGTTAACATCAGAAGTGCTATACGAGGTATCACCCTCGGCACTCGATAGTAACACTGCAGTGTCGTACAACTAAGGGGGTGATGTGCGGTGCCGGGGTCTGGTCTTCGATCCCGTTGATCGGGTCTTCTGATAATCCAGCGGGGCAGTTATGTCAAAGTGGGGTCTCTAATGGGTCACTAACCAGCCTATACTAAGCAGTTTGGATATCAGGCAGGTGTCAACAATAGTTACAAAAACAGGCTATGCAACAGAATAGGAGCAATCAATTACAGTAGCAAAATCTAATGCAAGCATGAGAAAATAGAATGGGCGATATCGGGATGATCAAAGGGGGGCTTGCCTGGTTGCTCTGGCAAGAAGGAGGGGTCGTCGTCGATGTAGTCGATCACAGGGGTATCGGCAGCGGTCTCTGAGTCTACCAGAAAGAAGTAACGGAGGGGGAACACAATAAATAACAGAGCAATCAAAGTATAACATGGCAATACGAGGTGCTAGGGGTGACCTAACGCAGTACTAGGCGATACTGGCAAAGGGGGAAAACATCCGGGAAAAGTTTTCCCGAAGTTTGGCATTTTCGGACAGACGAACCGGAGGGGGACGGTTGCATGTTTGTTATGCTAGGGATGCGTGGCAGATGAACGGGCCGCGTATTCGGATTCGTCTCGTTTTTCTGATCAACTTTCATGTATAAAGTTTTTCCATCCGAGCTACGGATGAATTACTATGAATTTCCGAAGTTTAAGCAATATCCGGTAACTCTCTGAAATTCTGCTAAGTCTGAGAATTGCTCAGTTTTAAACATCACTTAGCTGTTTTCCGGAGGCTATAGCTATTGTTCTGTAGTTCTAATGGAGACACTTCATATAAGTGTTCATATAAGTGGGAGGAGAGGGGAGTGAGGGGAATAGGGGCGGCTAGGGTGATTCACAGGTTCGAGGGGGTCTCGTAGACGTCCAGGGGCGTGGATGGCCAACGCGTGGCCATGGCCGGCCATGGCGCCGGCTGATGAGCGCCACGCCTCTGCCCTGTCTCTTCCTGTAGCGAGGAAGGAGGAGGCCGGTCAGATGGGCTGGATCGCTCACTGTGGCCTTAGAGCCCAAACCAATAGTGTTTTACTTTTACTTTCCCTTTTCCTTTTCTTGTCTTATTAGTTTTCTCTCTATTTTTCAATTAATATAAGTTACTAAATGAATTTAATTGTAGATGACATCTTGCACATAAATAGCAGGCCATATCTAGGAGTGGTCCACAAAGTCTGGGGTTATTTTGAAAAGTTTTGAAATGTTTTTAGAAATTGCAAAGATCAATAAAATGCTGCTGGTCCAGGTTTTGTTAGGTTAGGGGCATTTTAAATATCAAATTAAGTGTTGATTTCTTCATGACAAATTGTTAGTGAATTTTTGCAACCCAGCGAACAATTTTGTTTTACCGTTTGAAGAAATAATAATTTGACATTATTTTAAATTGAATTTGACTTTGATTTTAATCAAGTGACATTTGGCTTAGTAAAATGGTGATGACATGGCATCATTAGGGTGAGGTTACTGTAGCTTAACTACCGGGGTGTTACATGACCTACTACGAACTTGTGCCCATAACCGAGGACGCGGCTATCGATAGATTAAATACACTCTGCAGAGGTTAGCACACTGTACCCACACCACGGAACCCATGGCCTCGGACTCCCATTCGACTGGACCAACGGCGTTCCGACAGAACCAATCTACTGCCATGACACTCTACCGGCCACTCCGACCAACTCCCCTTTGGGCTAAGTCATGGGTGGCCCCGATGCCACTCCGGACATCCAACGGCCACCGTCGTGGCAAAACAATCATCCCAAACGGGGACATGGTACCAAAATAACTACGGGCACACAAGGTTATACCTGCCTACCGGGCCAGGGTAGCGCCAGCGCATAACCTTCCCTAGTTGGAGGCACCGGCGAGGGGCATAGCAATAGACCGAGAAAGGGCCTCCCCATAAAGGCAAATGTGGTTGCACTGGGAAGCTCGATTCGGTGGCACCATGACTCGATCAACAACATGTTCAAGTTGGTTTATTATCAGGTTTCAAATTGCAAATAATTTCACCGAGTCATAGTATGCCATGAAAATGCAATGAACAAACTACGCACCATTTTCAACATAATATCGATATGGACTAGATCAAGCATAACTTCACTTTACTCTACGGCATAAACTTGATTATTCAAATATCATGCTACTGATAACAGAGCAAGCATAGCAAGAATTTGCTACTAGCATCAAATGAAATTATATGGAGTTTTCATATGCATTTAAAATAATCATATTCAAGTGAAAATCATAGTTATTGAAATGTCATTCTTGCAAATATTTGTGATGGCTTGCCTTAGTGCAGAGGAGGGTCACACTCCTTCTGGTTATCATCAAGGCAATAATTTCCTTCTGAAAAGAATTAAAATAGCAAAAAGAAAATGTCACATAACACCATTTAATTCACCAGAAAATAATTATAGCAAGAAAAAATCTCATCTTTTGCATGCTGATAGAGAATTTCAACACAAAGCCAATGCAAAAAGAATCATGTCATTTGGACTTATAGAATAGGAGTTATAGCTGGTCAAAGTTTAGTCAAATTTCTGAATTTAAATCAGATTTAAAATAATATAAGGGGGGGACGTCGAAGACATATTCTAGCGAATACACCTCCACTCGTACCGCTTCGGACGCGAGGGGAGAGGCTGACAGTGGGCCCTGCCCGTCGGGTTTTGAGAGAGGGGGAGAGAAACAGGGAACGGCGGCTCATCGCCGGGGCTTTCTCCGGTGAGGAGGGCACGACGGCCGTCAAGGAAGGGAGGGATCGAGAGAGGGGGTCCTGGCGCTCTTGCTCGTACCCGTGGCAAGGCAGGAGGTGGACGCAGTCGATCGGAACGAGCGTCTCCAGCCGCGGCTGTGGACGAGGCTCATCGGAGATGAAGAAGACGGCAAGGATGGGCGGCCCCAAGGGCTCCAGGGGGTTTCTCTCGCAACAAAAGACTGCTAGGGAGGCTCTGGAAGAGTGGCTCGAGCTCGAGGGGCACAGGAGAGGTGGATGGCCGAGGGAGGGGATCCCCGGCGAGCTTGGGAGGGGAATGGTGGCCAGAGGCCTGCCCTGCCGGGCCGCGGCTATCTAGGAGGAGTTGTGGATGCAGAGGAGTGCGGTGAGATGCTCAAAGGGGCGAGGGAGGGGCTTTATATATAGGGGAGCCGAGGCGGGGTCGCGGGCTCCGGCGAGCACTCTGGAGTCTGCGGGAGACGACGAGGAGCATCAGTGGGAGAGGGGAAGACTCCATAGCTCACGCGGCCACTGTGGGAGGCGCGGACGAGCACAGGACACGGGTGGAGACGAGCACAGGGGCACGGGCGCACTATGCACTTGGCCTCGTCGTGCCCATGCTCGCTGCGGCGAAATCTGGCATCAGCGAGCGGCAGGGAGGGGACAAGGGCGATGAGACGAGGGTGGTGGCGTGGTGTGGCAGGCTGAGGCGAGCTCCGACGCGGGCACGAGCGAAAAAGAGCCACTGGCGCGACGTAGAGCACGTCGAACACATGCCAGGGGCCTTGTCCTCACATGGTCATCACGTGAACTCCGGCTACATGACGCGCTGAGCATTAAATTCATGTCTGGGGTGTTGTCTTCGCAAGGCTAGGTCGATCCAAGCATCCAAGTTAATGCCAGGCCGACTGGGTGAGGCTGTAGCTTCTTGGTAAGTTTCTGGATAGAAACTTTGGAGCTTAATAGAGAAAAATCTAGAGAGAGTTAAGAGCTGATTTTTGGTATCTAGGGGTTACTTAGGAGGGTAATGAATCTCTAAAAAATTCAGCTTCATTGGATCAAGGAAAAATGCACTTCCTTCACAACATGCATTTGCTGACCAGAATAGCAAAGATTTTCTGTAGCAAAAATATTCCAAATAATAATGAAATATTTTTGCACAGGGAGGTGTGCCAAGGTCCAAAGAATATTCAGGAATTTTCTTAGATTTTTGTGGGCAAGAAAAATGAGGGTTGCTTTGGAGCAGAAGTGACTGAAGTGTGATTTCAGAGAGAAAATGAATATTTTTCTTTTAAGAAAAATATTCCCATTGTTATATTTGGGTATATCAGAGGGCAAGGGATGGGTTTGGAGGTGAGATGAGTCACTTGGATGAAAATCAAAGAAATGCCCAAGTGATGAAGTCCAAATGAGTTGATTCAAAAACTCAAATTCAATTCAAAAAGCAATAAAACTCAGAAAAAGAAAAAGGGCAAAAACCAGGGTGTCACAAACCTCCCCCCTTAGGATGAATCTCATCCTCGAGATTCGGTTGCTCAGGAAACAATTCGGGATAAGCTGTCCTTAAAAAGTCCTCTCTTTCCCAGTTAGCTTTACCTTCGGTATGGTGTTCCCACTGCACTTTGTAAAACTTAACTGGCTTGCTGCAGGTGACTCTTTCCATCTCATCCAATATTCGGAAAGGTTTCTCTTCATATGTCAGATCCTTAGCAAGCTCTATTTCTGCCATATTAGTCCGTTTCTCAGGGGGTGAGATACACCTTCGCAACTGTGATACGTGAAAGACATCATGTATCTCTGACAGTTCCGAAGGAAGTTCCAATTGATATGCCACTGTGCCAACATTGGACATAACTGGAAATGGACCAATATACCTTGGTGCAAGCTTTCCCCAAGTCTGAAATCTCTGGACTTCTTTCATAGGTGTGACTCGGAGGTAGACATATTCACCAGGTTCAAAACTGATCTGTCGGTGCTTAGCATCATAGTAGCTCTTTTGTCGAGACTTGGCTAGTTGTAATCTGTCTCGGATTTCCCTGACTTGCTTCTCGGCTTCCATCATCAAGTCAGTCTCAAAAATATGACTGTCTCCGGTCTGGGACCAGTTTAAGGGGGTACGGCACTTGCATCCATACAAGGCTTCATATGGTGACATCTTGAGGCTGGCTTGATAGCTGTTGTTGTAGGAAAACTCGGCGTAGGGTAAGTTGTCTTCCCATTTTGGTCCTTGAGCAAGAGCACATACCCTGAGCATGTCCTCGAGTATTTGATTTACTCGCTCGGTCTGGCCGTCTGTCTGAGGGTGATAAGCTGTGCTATACTTCAATGATGTCCCCAAAGCTTGGTGAAGACGTGACCAGAATGCTGAGGTAAAAAGGGATCCTCGATCTGATGTGATAGTTCTTGGCATGCCATGCAGACTGATGACTCTGGATACATAGAGTTGGGCTAGTTGATCTGCACGGTACGTGGTCCAGATAGGAATGAAGTGGGCCACCTTGGTTAGCATGTCCACCACAACCCATATAGCATTTTTCCCACGAGGAGTGTTGGGAAGACCGGTGATGAAGTCCATGCAAACATCGTCCCATTTCCACTGCGGAACGGGCAAAGGTTGAAGTAGCCCGGCGGGTTTTTGGTGTTCCACCTTCACTTTATTGCATATATCACAGCAGGCGACAAAATATGCAATATCTTTCTTCATCCCATCCCACCAAAATATTTGCCTGAGGTCTTCGTACATTTTGGTACCTCCTGGATGGATCGAGTATGAGGACTCGTGTGCTTCTGTTAATATTTTTTTCCTCAGATCTTCTACTTCCGATACACACATTCGTCCCCGAAACCGTAACGTGCCCTGCTCATCCATCAGGAAGTCTTGAGTCTTTCCGTCGTTCATCCGGGTGACCTGTTGTTACAAGAACGGATCTTCTGACTGAGCTTTGCGAATTTCTTCCTCAAGCGTGGGAGTGATTGCCAACATATTGGTGCAGTCAGCCTCCACAATAATCAGATTGAGTTGGGCCATCTCTTCTTGTAGCTCGGGAGACAAAGATGTCATTAATGCATTGACTGTGACTGGCTTGCGACTGAGAGCATCCGCAACCACATTAGCTTTACCCGGGTGATAGTTTATTCCGAGGTCATAATCCTTGACCAACTCAAGCCATCTTCTTTGTCGGAGATTTAAATCAGGTTGAGTAAATATGTACTTGAGACTTTTGTGGTCGATGAATATTTGGCACCGCTTGCCAATAAGATAATGCCTCCAAATTTTTAACGCATGCACAACGGCTGCTAGCTCCAAGTCATGAGTAGGATAATTCCCTTCGTGTGGTCATAGCTGTCGGGATGCATAAGCCACAACCTTGTCATCCTGCATGAGTACGCATCCTAGGGCCCTTCGTGATGCGTCGCAATATACATCAAAGCTTCGATAGATGTTTGGGAGTGTCAACATGGGTGCTGAGGTCAAACGAGTCTTTAATTCATTAAAGCTCTTCTCACACTCTTCTGACCATATGAACTTTTGATCTTTCTTGAGTAGTTCTGTCATGGGCTTAGCAATCTTGGAGAAGCCTTCAATAAATCGACGGTAATAACCAGCAAGCCCCAGAAAACTTATGATTTCTGTCACTGATGTGGGTGCTGGCCATTTTAGCACATCCTTAATCTTGCTTGGATCCACAGTTATTCCTTCTGCAGAGAGTATGTGCCCCAAAAATCTGACTTGCTTAAGCCAGAATTCACACTTACTGAATTTTGCATATAACTGGTGGTCACGAAGCCTTTGCAATACTGCTCGGAGATGTTATTTATGCTCTTCTTCTCCCTTGGAGTATATGAGAACATCGTCGATGAAGACCACCACAAATTTGTCCAAGAAAGCTATGAACACCTTGTTCATCATATGCATGAAGAAGGCAGGAGCATTAGTCAGCCCGAATGACATAACTGTGTATTCATATAGACCGTAACGAGTGGTGAATGTGGTCTTAGGAATGTCTTCTTTTCGGATCTTGAGTTGATGATACCCGGTCCTTAAATCAATCTTGGAAAAGATTTGAGCTCCATGCAGTTGATCGAACAAATCATCAATTCTGGGGAGCGGGTACTTGTTCTTGATAGTAACATCGTTGAGCTGACGGTAGTCTATACACATTCGAAGACTACCATCTTTCTTGTTTACGAATATGGCAGGTGACCCCCAGGGCGAAGAACTGGGGCGGATGTATCCTTTCTTGAGCATCTCATCGAGTTGTTTCTTTAGCTCAACCAGTTCGGATGAAGGCATCCGGTAATATTTCTTGTATATGGGTGCCGTTCCTGGCACGAGATCGATGGCAAACTCGAGTTCCCGATCTGGTGGCATTCCTGGCAATTCTTCATGGAATACGTCTGGAAACTCATTGACCACTGGTATTAATTCCACATCTGAGGATATTGCTGCAAAAACCATTTCCTTCTTAGGCATGGTTCTACGAGCCACAAACCTTACTGTCTGTCCTGCCGGATTTGTTAATGTAATTTCCCTTGTTGCACAATTTATGCAGACTTGATGCTTTGTCAGCCAATCCATTCCCAAAATGATATCCAACCTTTCGAATTCAATGGCTACCAGTGTGGCAGGGAAAATAACTCCAAGAATCCTTATTTCCAAGTCATGGCATACCAAAATTGTTTTGCGCATGGATCCCGGGGATTGCGCCATCATGCTTTTCTCAAGAATAGAGAAAACTTGTTTTTGGGCAACAAAACTCCGCGAAATAAAGGAATGCGAAGCCCCAGAGTCAAATAAAATTATTGCGGGTATGTTATTAACAGGAAACATACCAATGACCACTTCGGGGCTTTCTTGGACTTCTTCGGCGGAGAGATGATGCACCTGGCCTTGGATCAGTTCCTCCTCGATGTAGGATTCCATGTGGTTGACTTGAGGCTTGAGGGGTGCATTTGGCTTGCCATTTTTGGGACACTGTTTTGCATAGTGTCCGGTCTGGCCACAAGAGAAACATGCATTGCTGCGCTGATAGCCTTCCCGGATAGGATTGATCACAATGTTCTTGACTTGGTTGTTGGTCTTGTTGGTATTCTACTGCCAGGTTGGTTTAAACTCAAACTGAGGCTGTTGCCAGGTACGAGCCTTCTGAACGGGCTGTCCATCCTTCTTAGGCTCAAACTTGCGTTTATGATCATTATAAACTGGCTTATTGTCGTGAACCAGCTTGTGTTCCCTTTCTTCTATAAGGGCCTTGTTTACCAAAGTTTGAAAGTCGGGGAAGTCGAACATGCTGAGTGTGCATCGGAGGTGCTGATTGAGTCCTCCAAGGAATCGATCGATCTTCCTTTCTTCAGTGGCCACATCATAGAGGGAATAACGAGCCAAGTGATTGAATTTGTGCAAATACTCAGTTACTGACTGGTTTCCCTGAGTGAGAGCGAGAAACTCACGCTGCTTGACTTTCATGATACCGGCGGAAATGTGATACTTGCGGAAATTGTCCTTGAATTTATCCCAAGTGATCTCATCGTCCGTAGGCCATATAGCTTTGGTATTATCCCACCATATAGCGACAGCTCCTTCAAGATAATGTGTAGCAAATGGAACCTTGTCGGCTTCTTTGGTGCGGGCAATTTCAAGCTTCTTCTCAATAGTCCGCAACCAATCATCGGCTTCCAAAGGATCGACAACTTGACTGAAATTGGGAGGCTTAGTCCTCTGAAAGTCTGATAGCTTGGAGTGATTGCCATACTGATTTCCATTCTGCCAACCATAGCCTGAACACTTCTCAGTAATTCAAGTAAATCTTGGTTTCTCCTTTCTTCAAACATTCTCATCATTTGCTCTGTTGTAGGTGGTTGCGGTGGAGGAGGTGGTGGTGGCTAATATTGTTCGGGGGAATGCCCTGCTTGTCGGGCGGAGCGACGAACAGGAGTATCATCACCTGCCTGACTACTGCTACCTCCTCGTGTCATCCTATCTATGTTTCCCAATATGAAGCATCGAGATGAGCAACATCCATGAACGGGGAAGAAAAGCACGCGACAAAACCCGAAAAGAAACCAAGGCAAGAAATAAAGGAGAAAGGTTCCAACATAATTATACATAGACGCATACATGAAAGGAAACATCATAACCGGTACGACTACACTCATACATGAAAGGAAACATCATGACAGGCACGACTACATTCGTACATCCAAGCATCATGACAACCTCGGATACTCTGGTGATCTAGTGCTCCGCTGGTCCTGCTGGGTCCTCTCCTGACCCGGACTCGGATCCTGAACTGACGACGTTGAGGGAAACCTCCGGGTTAAAAGTAACACGACGACGCTGCCTCGAGGGCTCTCCCTCAGGGGCAGGTGCTGGATGAGTCTGGAGCATAGGGGCTGCGGGAGTAGCGAGAAGTGAAGCCCACTCGGCAGGGGCACTGTGGGAATTCACGGTCGAGGTGCCCGAGTTACTCGAAGGAGTAACCGGGGTAGCTGGTGAGCTAGAAGATGGGGGAATAACGGGGGTAAACCCTATGGAAGGTGGAACAAAACTGGACCTAGCGGCCACCAAAGCAGTACGAGCACGAGTCAGCTCTCGGGCCAGCTCGTAAATCAGAAGATAGCTAGCAGTGATATAGCGGGAAAGGTGGCTAGAGGGACTATCACTCGCCGGATCAATAATAGGGAAACGGACACGCCCATCATCGTGCAGGGATGGGTAGTAGTAGAAGCCTGGATGAGTCTGCATTTGGATCTCGTTATAGCGTAATTCAACGAGAATCTCGAATGCAGCAAACTGAACAGCCTGAGTGGGTGAAGAAGCGAAACCACTCCTAGAAGAACGGGTGTATGTGCCAGATGTCGAACTGCAACGCAAGGTAACCACCGCGTGATACTCGAATACTGAGGCTGCTAGGCGCTCCCGGTACACCCGATACACCGGGTCGTCACCGTGAGGGTAGAGTCGACGCCATACGCTTCGAAGAAGGTGCGGCGAAGTGTACGGTGCCAGCTCCAACTGACACGCATACGGCACTGGAGCCATCTACACTCACAACCATTAGTCGGTTAGTAATAAAATAAACTATATGCATGCAATGCAGCAACCAAAAGCACACAAGCACTACCGGCACTCAGAGCTACTATCTACCATGCCCTACAGTCAGCGCGGCTCTGATGCCAATCGTTGTGGCACCCCAGCTCAGAGCGACCAGTTTGCCTTGCATTGCCAGCCCAAAGATCAAGTCTTCTGGCAACACACAACAAATTGGTACAGAAATACAACCGCTTTATTGATACTAGCGGAACATAGGGTTTGACATTACATCAAGTCGCGAGGCCAAGCGGCACACTTGGTGCTGCTGAACATATGTACATTATTTAGTAGACATGAGCAGGGGCCTCGACATCACGATAAGACTACGCGGCAGCAGAACAATGACGTAGAAGGACTCCCTCTCACAGGGACACTGATGTGGACACGGTCTAGACTGCGATGCGATATGCAACTCCAACTCCGGAATGATCTCCTGAAACTGGCATGACACGCCAGGTCAGTACATTGAATGTACTTGCAAGCTCACACAAACAAAACAACAATGGCAAACAACAACAACGATAGTTAAGCAGGTTTAATGCAAGAATTAACATGCTACTCATGAAGTGATAGTGCTCATAACAGGGCCTTTCAGACCCGCTTACCATCTCGGTTACCTCGTAACCATGAACATCATCATGCCAAGGTGATCACCTCCGGATCACAAACGAAACCATCTCGATGGTCTCAACACCTTCACCATTATAAAAAGTGCCACCAGTATTCATTTAGTGTGCAAGGTCAATATTTTTGTTGATCCACGGTGTGACCTACTACGAACTTGTGCCCATAACCAAGGACGCGGCTATCGATAGATTAAATACACTCTGCAGAGGTTAGCACACTGTACCCACACCATGGAACCCATGGCTTCAGACTCCCATTTGGGTGGACCAACGGTGTTCCGACAGAACCAATCTACTGCCATGACACTCTCCCGGCCACTCCGACCAACTCCCCTTTGGGCTAAGTCATGGGTGGCCCCGATGCCACTCCGAACATCCAACGGCCACCGTCGTGGCAAAACAATCATCCCAAACGGGGACATGGTACCAAAATAACTACGGGCACACAAGGTTATACCTGCCTACCGGGCCAGGGTAGCGCCAGCGCATAACCTTCCCTAGTTGGAGGCACCGGCGAGAGGCATAGCAATAGACCGAGAAAGGGCCTCACCATAAAGGCAAATGTGGTTGCACTGGGAAGCTCGATTCGGTGGCACCATGACTCGATCAACAACATGTTCAAGTTGGTTTATTATCAGGTTTCAACTTGCAAATAATTTCACCGAGTCATAGTATGCCATGAAAATGCAATGAACAAACTACGCACCATTTTCAACATAATATCGATATGGACTAGATCAAGCATAACTTCACTTTACTCTACTACATAAACTTGATTATTCAAATATCATGCTACTGATAACAGAGCAAGCATAGCAAGAATTTGCTACTAGCATCAAATGAATTTATATGGAGTTTTTATATGCATTTAAAATAATCATATTCAAGTGAAAATCATAGTTATTGAAATGACATTCTTGCAAATATTTGTGATGGCTTGCCTTAGTGCATAGGAGGGTCACACTCCTTCTGGTTATCTTCAAGGCAATAATTTCCTTCTGAAAAGAATTAAAATAGCAAAAAGAAAATGTCACATAACACCGTTTAATTCACCAGAAAATAATTATAGCAAGCAAAAATCTCATCTTTTGCATGCTGATAGAGAATTTCAACACAAAGCCAATGCAAAAAGAATCATGTCATTTGGACTTATAGAATAGGAGTTATAGCTGGTCAAAGTTCAGTCAAATTTCTGAATTTAAATCAGATTTAAAATAATATCAGGGGGTGACGTCGAAGACGTATTCTAGCGAATACGCCTCCACTCGTACCGCTTCGGGCGCGAGGGGAGAGGCTGACAGTGGGCCCTGCCCGTCAAGTTTTGAGAGAGGGGGAGAGAAACAGGGAACGGCGGCTCGTCGCCGGGGCTCTCTCCGGCGAGGAGGGCACGGCGGCCGTCGAGGAAAGGAAGGATCAAGAGAGGGGGTCCTGGCGCACCTGCTAGTACCCGTGGCAAGGCAGGAGGTGGACGGAGTCGACCGGAATGAGCGTCTCCAGCGGCGGCTGCGGACGAGGCTCGTTGGAGATGAAGAAGACGGCGAGGATGGGCGACTCCAAGGGCTCCAGGGGGTTTCTCTTACACCAAAAGACTGCTAGGGAGGCTCTGGAAGAGTGGCTCAAGCTCGAGGGGCACTGGAGAGGTGGATGGCCGACGAAGGGGATCGCCGGTGAGCTCGGGAGGGGAATGGCGGCCAGAGGCCTGCCCTGCCGGGCAACGGCTATCTAGGAGGAGTTGTGGATGCAGAGGAGTGCGGTGAGATGCTCGGAGGGGCGAGGGAGGGGCTCTATATATAGGGGAGCCGAGGCGGGGTCACGGGCTCCGGCGAGCGCTCTGGAGTCTCTGGGAGACGACCAGGAGCCTCAGTGGGAGAGGGGAAGACTCCATAGCTCACGCGGCCACTGTGGGAGGGCGCGGGCGAGCACAGGACATGGATGGAGACGAGCACAGGTGCACGGGCGCACTGTGCACTTGGCCTCGTCGTGCCCGTGCTCGCTGCGGCGAACTTCGGCGTCGGCGAGCGGCAGGGAGGGGTCAAGGGCGATGAGACGAGGGTGGTGGCGCGGTGCGGCAGGCTGATACGTCTCCAACGTTTCTATAATTTTTTATTGTTCCATGCTATTATATTATCCATCTTGGATGTTTTATATGCATTTATATGCTATTTTATATTATTTTTGGACTAACCTATTAACCTAGAGCCCAGTGCCAGTTTCTGTTTTTTTCCTTGTTTTTGAGCTTCGCAGAAAAGGAATATCAAAAGGAGTCCAATTGACCTGAAAATCCACGGAGAATATTTTTGGGAAATATAAAAATACTGGAACGAAAAGTTATCGGAGAGGAGTCCCGAGGCCACCACAAGGGTGGAGGGCGCGGCCCCCCACCCTAGTCATCGCCTCGTGGGCCCCCTTGACTTGTCCCTGACGCCAACACCTCCTATAAATCCCAAAACCTCCAGAACATAACCTAGATCGGGAGTTCCGCCGCCGCAAGCCTCTGTAGCCATGAAAAACCAATTGGGAGCCCGTTCCGGCACCCTGCCGGAGAGGGAAACCATCACCGGTGGCCATCTTCATCATCCCGACGCTCTCCATGACGAGGAGGGAGTAGTTCACCCTCGGGGCTGAGGGTATGTACCAGTAGCTATGTGTTTGATCTCTTTCTCTCTCTCTCTCTCTCTCTCTCTCTCTCTCTCTCTCTCTTGTGTTCTTGATTTGGCACGATCTTGATGTACCACGAGCTTTGCTATTATAGTTGGATCTTATGATGTTTCTCCCCTCTACCTTCTTGTGATGAATTGAGTCTTGCTCTTTGAGGTTTCGTTATATTGGATTGAGTATTAGATTTGAGAACACTTGATGTATGCCTTGCGATGGGATATCTGTGGTGACAATGGGATGTTCTATTGATTCACTTGATGTATGTTTTGGCACTCAACTCGCGGATTCCCGAGGTGACATTGGGGTAATCTATGCATAGGGGTTGATGCACGTTTTCGTCCTATGTTCTCCGATAGAAACTTTGGAGTGATTCTTTGTTGCATCTTGAGGGATTGTTATATGATCCAATTATGTTATCATTGTTGAGAGAACTTGCGCTAGTGAAAGTATGAACCCTAGGCCTTGTTTCTAAGCATTGCAATACCGTTTTTGCTCACTTTTGTTACTTGCTACCTTGCTGTTTTTATATTTTCAGATTACAAAAACCTATATCTACCATCCATATTACACTTGTATCACCATCTCTTCGCCGAACTAGTGCACCTATACAATTTACCATTGTATTGGGTGTGTTGGGGACACAAGAGACTCTTTGTTATTTGGTTGCAGGGTTGTTTGAGAGAGACCATCTTCATCCTACGCCTCCCATGGATTGATAAACCTTAGGTCATCCACTTGAGAGAAATTTGCTACTGTCCTACAAAACTCTGCGCTTGGAGGCCCAACACGAGTCTACAAGAAGAAGATTGCATAGTAGACATCAAGCTCTTTTCTGGCGCCGTTGCCGGGGAGGTTAGTGCTTGAAGGTATATCTTTAGATCTTGCAATCGAATCTTTTAGTTTCTTGTTTTATCACTAGTTTAGTCTATAAAAGAAAACTACAAAAAAAATGGAATTGAGGTTGTCTCATATGCTTCATCTTTTTAATGTCTTTCGTGAAAATGATGGAAAGAAAAATTGTGCTCAAGTGTTAGAAGAAGAAGTCTATAAATTGTTTAGCACTAAATTTTTGAATGATGAGCATGATTGCAATGTTGTTAGTATGAATTCCTTGAATATCCATGATGCTAATGATGTGCAAAGCCATAAGCTTGGGGATGCTATGTTTGATGAAGATGATATTTTTAGTTCCCCAAGTTTTTATGAGAATATTTATTATGATGATAGCATGCCTCCTATTTATGATGAATATATTGATGAAAGTGGGTTTGGAAGAGTGTCAACTTTAGATAATAATTACCCCACTATTTTGGAGGGTGTTGAATCTTATTATAATGATAAAAGTGGATTTGGAGAGGTCATGACTTTATTTAGTAATGAATCCACTATTTTGGAAGAGGTTCCAATTGATTATGAGAATAATGTTGCTATATATGATGATTATTGTGATGACATGTATGCTATAAAGAATAATGATAACCATGAGACTTGTCATCATGATTTTAATTTTCAATTGGATTATGCCTCACATGATAGTTATGTTGTTGAGTTTGCTCCCACTACTATTCATGAGAAATTTTTTGCTTAGGTGGAGAGTAATAAAATTTCTATGCTTGTGGATCATGAAAAGAATGCTTTATGTGATAGTTATATTGTTGAATTCATTCATGATGCTACTGAAAATTATTATGAGGGAGGAGTATATGCTTGTAGGAATTGCAATAATATCAAGTTTCCTCTCTATGTGCTTAAAGTTTTGAAGCTATGCTTGTTTTGCCTTCCTATGCTAGTTGATTGTTGCTCCCATAAATTGTTTGCTCAAAAAATCCCTATTCATAGGAAGTGGGTTAGACATAAATGTGCTAGTTATATGCTTCATGATGCTCCCGTTATGTTTCAATTCTTATCTTTTATGTGAGCATCATTAAAATCATCGTGCCTAGCTAAAAAGGCATTAAAGAAAAGCGCTTGTTGGGAGGCAACCCAATATTTAACCCTACTGTTTTTGTGTGTTCACATGATTAAGCTACTGTAGTAATCATGTTTTATAGCTTTTGTTTCAATAAAGTGCCAAGTAAAGCCTTTGGGATAGTGTGGATGATAGTTGACTTGATTCTGTGCAAAAACAGAAACTTTTGCGTCCAGTAACAGAATTGTTAAAATTTACTGGAACGTGGAAAAACTCTGAATTTTTTACATAGGATTGATATACAAATTGTATACGTTTTCCAAGTTTTTAAGAATATTTGGAGTTCCATAAGTATGAGATTAATTCAGATCTTTACAGAGTATTCTGTTTTTGACAGATTCTGTTTTCAATGCATAGTTTGCTTGTTTTCTAGTTTCTATGGCTTATATTGCTTAATATAAATTGTAGAAATGATAGGGTACAGTAGGAATCATGTGAGAAAAATTTTGAATCTTGTCTTGACAGTTCCAAAGTGAATGATTTGTTTTATCATACTAACCCATCTCACGAAGTTCCGTTAAGTTTTGTGTGATTGAAGTTTTGAAGTTTTGGGTGAGATATCGATATGAGGAGAATAAGGAGTGACAAGACCCTAAGCTTGGGGATGCCCAAGGCACCCCAAGGTAATATTCAAGGAATACCCAAGCAACTAAGCTTGGGGATGCCCCGGAAGGCATCCCCTCTTTCGTCTGCAACATTATCGGTAACCTTACTTGGAGCTATATTTTTATTCGTCACATGATATGAGTTTTGCTTGGAGCGTCATTTTATTTTATTAGTATTTTCTTGCTGTTATTTAGAGTGATGTTTTTCATCTTTTAGTTCAATAAAAAGGTCAAGTGTAGCCTTTACCATGCTTATTTTGCAAGTCTATATGTTGCTGTTTTGAAAACAGAAAGTTTTCTATCGTTGTCTGAATTCTTCTGGGAAGTCAGAACGTGGTAAAAACTTGAAATTTTTACAAAATGAGTAACAACAAATTTTATACAGTGTGGTAATTTTTCAGAATTTCTGGAGATAGGGAAGTATGAGTACAATTGCACTATTTACAGACTATCCTGTTTTGACAGATTGTTGTTATGTTTGCATATGTTTGCTTGTTTAATGATTCTATTTGAGGATAGGAGTATTAAATATGCAGAGGCATTTAGTATGCAATATTAAATAATAATTTTAGTGATTTTCTACAGTAGAGAATGATAAGGTTTTGCATTTGATTTATACTAACTTTTCTCACGAGTTCTTGTTGTGTTTTGTGTGGATGAAATTTGTAAGATTTAGGGAAACCATCATATAAAAGGAATTAAGGAGACACAAAAGCTCAAGATTGGGGATGCCCAAGGCATCCCAATATTATATTTCAAGAAGTCTCAAGCATCTAAGCTTGGGGATGCCCCGGTTGGCATCCCACCTTTCTTCTTCAACAACTATCGGTCAGTTTCGGTTGAGCCTAAGTTTTTACTTCTTCACATGATGTGTGCTATTTTTAGAATGTAATTTTATTTTGTTTTGCTTGCTGTTTTAATAAAGTACTTTAGATCTGAAATTTTTAAATGAGAGAGTCTTCACATAGCTACATAATTATTCAACTACTCATTGATCTTCACTTATATCTTTTTGGAGTAGTTTGTCATTTACTCGTGTGCTTCACTTATATCCTATGAGTAAATGGTTGAATGAATTGAATATCATAAATCTGAAATTATATATGTTTCATATGCTTATCCCATGGGGAGTAGTGACGTCACATATAAGAAGTGGAGGTGGTAAATTTATTGAAAGTTAGCAAACATAGTATTGGTCACTTGAACAATTCATGAAAGAATATTGAAGGAAGAGAGATTTCACATATAAATATACTATCTTGGACATCTTCTATGATTGTGAGCCCCATTAATTATTTTCAAACTTGATCAAATGAGTTGAAGTTGGACAAGTAAGACAACATAATGAGTTATGCTTGGGTATATTTGTATAGAAGTTATATTGTTATGGATCCTCCAACATGTGATGCTTGCTATTTAGAATCTTTTACTATCCAAAATTTCTGTACTAAGCGGGAATACTGCTTGTGCATCCAAACTCCTTGAACCAAGTTTCTTCCATGAGTGTCCACCATATCTACCTATATGCGGTATTTACCTGCCGTTCCAAGTAAATTTGCATGTGCCAAACTCTAAACCTTCAAATAATAATCTGTTTTGTATGCCCGAATTGCTCATATAGCAACTAGGGGCTGTCAGTATCTTCCATGCTAGGTGGGTTATTCTCACGATGAGTGTTTATTCAATATCATTCACGAGAGAGTGGTTGATAATTGGGATGCCCAGTCCTATGATCAAAAGATCAAAAACAAAATCGCAAATAATTGCAAACAAAATTCCCCCAGGATTGTTGATAGTTAGACGGTACCCGTTGTTTCGGACAAGCCATGGAGTGTGATTGTTGGTGGAGGAGGAGTGAAAACTTTACCTTTCTGTTTGGGAACCGCCTATAATGTATCTAGTATGGAAGATATCGGGAACTCTTGGTTGTTATGTTGACAATGAAAGCATACCTCTCAAAATTATTTTCATCTCTGTTTTAAAAGCTACAAGCTCTGGCACCTCTGCAAATCCCTGCTTCCCTCCATGAAGGGCCTATCTTTTACTTTTATGCAAGAGTCAGTAGTATTCCTTCTCATTCCAACCTACTCTTTAGTTGGCAAGCATCATGTGGTGGGGAAAGATCTAAGCATATATGGCCATTCAAATATATTTGATCATGAATTATTATTGTTGACAATTATCTATATGATAAATAAGTTGGGAGGCGAAACATTAAGCCCCTATCTTTCTCTGTGTTCAATGGATGCTATTTGTTCTAAAAATATGCTTTGAGTGGTAGCAATCATGGAAGACTATATGATAGTTGAGTATGTGGGATTTGCTAAATCAAAGCTCTTACATAGACCCTTCCTGAAAATAAGATGAATTGCAATTGATTGATGACTGAGAACCCAGTTTGTTAATTTTCTAGAAAGTTTATGATCTATGCTTTGACATGTGAATAGCTTGCTACTTGATCATGAGAAGTTTTATGAGATGAGCTACTGTTTATGATATATAATGATGCTAGAAAAAGTGATTGAAATTATCATTGATCAAACTTATGCACTTGCTAGCATTCCACATCAAAAATTCTATTTTTATCATTTACCTACTCGAGGACGAGCAGGAATTAAGCTTGGGGATGCTTGATACGCCTCCAACGTATCTATAATTTTTTATTGTTCCATGCTATTATATTATCCATCTTGGATGTTTTATATGCATTTATATGTTATTTTATATTTTTTTTGGACTAACCTAGAGCCCAGTGCCAGTTTCTGTTTTTTTCCTTGTTTTTGAGCTTCGCAAAAAAGGAATATCAAACGGAGTCCAATTGACCTGAAAATCCACGGAGAATGTTTTTGGGAAATATAAAAAATACTGGAACGAAAAGTTATCGGAGAGGAGTCCCGAGGCCACCACAAGGGTGGAGGGCGCCCCCCCCCCCCAGGGCGCGCCCTCCGTCCTTGTCGTCGCCTCGTGGGCCCCCTTGACTTGTCCCTGACGCCAACACCTCCTATAAATCCCAAAACCTCCAGAACATAACCTAGATCGAGAGTTCCACCGCCGCAAGCCTCTGTAGCCATGAAAAACCAATTGGGAGCCCGTTCTGGCACCCTGCCGGAGGGGGAAACCATCACTGGTGGCCATCTTCATCATCCCAGCGCTCTCCATGACGAGGAGGGAGTAGTTCATCCTCGGGGCTGACGGTATGTACCAGTAGCTATGTGTTTGATCTCTCTCTCTCGTGTTCTTGATTTGGCACGATCTTGATGTACCGCGAGCTTTATTATTATAGTTGGATCTTATGATGTTTCTCCCCTCTACCTTCTTGTGATGAATTGAGTCTTGCTCTTTGAGGTTTCGTTATGTTGGATTGAGTATTGGATTTGAGAACACTTGATGTATGTCTTGCGATGGGATATCTGTGGTGACAATGGGATGTTCTATTGATTCACTTGATGTATGTTTTGGCACTCAGCTCGCGGATTCCCGAGGTGACATTGGGGTAATCTATGCATAGGGGTTGATGCATGTTTTCGTCCTACGTTCTCCGATAGAAACTTTGGAGTGATTCTTTGTTGCATGTTGAGGGATTGTTATATGATCCAATTATGTTATCATTGTTGAGAGAACTTGCGCTAGTGAAAGTACGAACCCTAGGCCTTGTTTCTAAGCATTGCAATACCATTTTTGCTCACTTTTGTTACTTGCTACCTTGCTGTTTTTATATTTTCATATTACAAAAACCTATATCTACCATGCATATTACACTTGTATCACCATCTCTTCGCCGAACTAGTGCACCTATACAATTTACCTTTGTATTGGGTGTGTTGGGGACACAAGAGACTCTTTGTTATTTGGTTGCAGGGTTGTTTGAGAGAGACCATCTTCATCCTACGCCTCCCACGGATTGATAAACCTTAGGTCATCCACTTGAGGGAAATTTGCTGTTGTCCTACAAAACTCTGCGCTTGGAGGCCCAACACGAGTCTACAAGAAGAAGGTTGAGTAGTAGACATCACAGGCTGAGGCGAGCTCCGACGCGGGCACCAGCGAAACAGAGCCACTGGCGCGACGTAGAGTGCGTCGAACACATGCCAGGGGCCTTGTCCTCGCGTGGTCACCGCGTGAACTCCTGCTACATGACACGTTGAGCATTAAATTCATGTCTGGAGTGTTGTCTTTGCAAGGCTAGGTCGATCCAAGCATCCAAGTTAATGCCAGGCCGACTGGGTGAGGCTGTAGCTTCTTGGCAAGTTTCTGGACAGAAACTTTGGAGCTTAATAGAGAAAAATCTAAAGAGAGTTAAGAGCTGATTTTTGGTATCTAGGGGTTACTTAGGAGGGTAATGAAGCCCTAAAAATTTCAGCTTCATTGGATCAAGGAAAAATGCACTTCCTTCACAACATGCATTTTCTGACCAGAATAGCAAAGATCTTCTGTAGCAAAAATATTCCAAATAACAATGAAATATTTTTACACAGGGAGGTGTGCCAAGGTCCAAAGAATATTCAGGAATTTTCTCAGATTTTTGTGGGCAAGAAAAATGAGGGTTGCTTTGGAGCAGAAGTGACTGAAGTGTGATTTCAGAGAGAAAATGAATATTTTTCTTTTAAGAAAAATATTCCCAATGTTACATTTGGGTATATCAGAGGGCAAGGGATGGGTTTGGAGGTGAGATGAGTCACTTGGGTGAAAATCAAAGAAATGCCCAAGTGATGAAGTCCAAATGAGTTGATTCAAAAACTCAAATTCAATTCAAAAAGCAATAAAACTCAGAAAAAGAAAAAGGGCAAAACCCAGGGTGTCACAGGATAATAATTTCTCTTGAGAGCTCATGATTGGGGCATGAATATAACATTGACTTAAACCTCCCCCAATCTTGAGCGATACTTTCTCCTTCACGAGGCCAAAAATTATATATATAATTCCGATCACGATGAACTAGATGCATAGGATAAAACTTCTGATGAAATTCCAATTTCAACCGGTTGTAATTCCAAGTCCCAATATCATCACATAGCCTATTCCATGTCAAGGCCTTCTCCTTCAAAGATAAAGGGAAGACCTTCTTCTTGACTTCATCCTCGGGCAAACCTGCAAGCTTAAATAATCCACAAACTTCATCTACATAGATTAGATGCATATCAGGATGTAATGTTCCATCTCCTGCATAAGGATTAGCTAGCAGTTTCTCTATCATACCCGAAGGAATTTCATAATATATATTTTCAGTAGTTTCAGTAGGTTGAGAGCAACTCTTTGCTCTTCCGGTTGGGGTGAAGATACCCCGAACAAGCCCCTCAAAGGATTATTTTCCATAGTAACAAGTGACAGTAAATTTCAGCACACTATATAAATTTTTCCTTACCAAATTCCACTTACCAAAGGCGCTTCACTCCCCGGCAATGGCGCCAGAAAAGAGTCTTGATGACCCACAAGTATAGGGGATCTATCGTAGTCCTTTCGATAAGTAAGAGTGTCGAACCCAACGAGGAGCAGAAGGAAATGACAAGCGGTTCTCAGCAAGGTATTCTCTGCAAGCACTGAAATTATCGGTAACAGATAGTTTTGTGGTAAGATAATTCATAATGGGTAACAAGTAATAAGTGTAACAAAGGTGCAACAAGGTGGCCCAATCCTTTTTGTAGCAAAGGACAAGCCTGGACAAACTCTTATATAAAGCAAAGCGCTCCCGAGGACACATGGGAATTATTGTCAAGTTAGTTTTCATCATGCTCATATGATTCGCGTTCATTACTTTGATAATTTGATATGTGGGTAGACCGGTGCTTGGGTGCTTTCCTTACTTGGACAAGCCTCTCACTTATGATTAACCACTCTCGCAAGCATCCGCAACTACGAAAGAAGAATTAAGATAAATCTAACCATAACATGAAACATATGGATCCAAATCAGCCCCTTACGAAGCAACGCATAAACTAGGGTTTAAGCTTCTGTCACTCTAGCAACCCATCATCTACTTATTACTTCCCAATGCCTTCCCCTAGGCCCAAACAATGGTGAAGTGTCGTGTAGTCGACGTTCACATAACACCACTAGAGGAAAGACAACATACATCTCATCAAATTATCGAACGAATACCAAATTCACATGATTACTTATAACAAGACTTCTCCCATGTCCTCAGGAACAAACATAACTACTCACAAAGCATATTCATGTTCATAATCAGAGGAGTAATAAATATCATTAAGGATCTGAATATATGATCTTCCACTGAATAAACCAACTAGCATCAACCACAAGGAGTAATCAACACTACTAGCAACCCACAAGTACCAATCTGAGGTTTTGAGACAAAGATCGGATACAAGAGATGAACTAGGGTTTGGCGAGGAGATGGTGCTGGTGAAAATGTTGATGGAGATTGACCCCCTCTCAATGAGAGGATCGTTGGTGATGACGATAGCTTCGATTTCCCCCTCCGGGAGGGAAGTTTCCCCGGCAGAACAGCTCCGCCGGAGCCCTAGATTGGTTATGTCCAAGTTCCGCCTCGAGACGGCGGCGCTTCATCCCGAAAGCTCTCCCTTGATTTTTTTTCCAGGTCAAAAGACACCATATAGCAAAAGGGGGGCACCGGAGACCTGCCAGGGGGCCCACAAGCCCTAGGGGCGTGCCCAGAGGGGTAAGGCGCGCCCCCCAGGCTTGTGGCCACCTTGTGGGTCCCCTCTGGTATTTTCTTCGCCCAGTATTTTTTATATATTCCAAAATAATTCTCCTCAAATTTTCAGGACTTTTGGAGTTGTGCAGAATAGGTCTCTCAGATTTGCTCCTTTCCGGTCCAGAACTCCAGCTGCCAGCATTCTCCCTCTTTGTGTAAACCTTGTAAAATAAGAGAGAAAAGGCATAAGTATTGTACCATAATGTGTAATAACAGCCCATAATGCAATAAATATCGATATAAAAGCATGATGCAAAATGGACGTATCACACACCAACTTCTTCAAGAAACTTCTTGATCCAGACTGCCTCCTTAGAAGCTTTCGAAGCCGCATTGTATTCTGCTTCTATTGTAGAATCTACAACGGTGTTTTGTTTGAAACTTTTCCTAACTACCGCACCACCATTAAGGGTAAAAACATAACCCAATTGAGATTTATAGTCATCTATATCAGTCATGAAGCTTGCATCGGTATAACCATTTATAACGAGTTCTTCATCTCCTCCATAGACTAGGAGCATGTCCTTTGTCCTCCTGAGGTAATTAAGAATATTTTTAACTGCTGCCCAGTGAGCTAATCTCGGATAACTTTGATATCTGCTACTAACACTTAGTGCATAAGAAACATCCGGTCTAGTACATATCATAGCATACATGATGGATCCAATTGCCGAAGCATATGGAACTCCACTCATCTGCACTCGTTCATCAACTGTCTTCGGACATTGATTTTTGCTAAGTGTCATGCCATGTGACATTGGGAGAAAACCTTTCTTTGCATTCTCCATTTTAAACCTCTTTAAAATCTTGTCAATGTATGTGCTTTGGCTTAGTGCAATTGGACGTCTTGATCTATCTCTATAGATCTTTATGCCTAGTATATATGCAGCTTCGCCTAAATCCTTCGTTGAAAACACACTTTTCAAATAGTCTTTTATTGTGCTAAGATACTTTGTATCATTTCCAATCAGTAATATGTTATCCACATATAAGATCAAGAATGCTACAGAGCTCCCACTAAACTTCTTGTATACACAAGCTTCTTCATCATTTTTAATGAAGCCAAACTCTTTTACTACTTCATCAAAATGCTGATTCCAACTCCTCGATGCTTGCTTCAAACCATAGATAGATTTTTGAAGCTTGCATACCTTTTCGGCATCCTTTGGATTGACAAAACCTTCTGGTTGTAACATGTATACATCCTCTTTCATAAACCCATTTAGGAAAGCAGTTTTGACATCCATTTGCCATATCTCATAATCGAAATATGCAGCTATTGCCATCATAATCCGCACAGACTTTAGCATTGCTACCGGAGATAAAATTTTGTCATAATCAACTCCCTCAATTTGTGAAAACCCTTTCGCTACTAGCCTTGCTTTTTATAGATAGTAGGATTACCATCAGCATCTGTTTTTCTTTTGAAGATCCATTTGCACTGTATGGGTTTCACACCCTCTGGAGGATCAACCAAGTTCCAAACTTGTTTTTCGTACATGGACTCCATTTTAGATTGCATGGCTTTATGCCATTCTTTTGAGCTGGGCACCGCCATCGCTTCTTTGTAGTGCGCTAGTTCATCTTCTTCTAAGATGAATATTTCATTGTGAAACCATTCACGAGGTTCGACAACTCTTCCTGACCTGCGCGGTTCAGTTACAGTTTTAACCGGTGTTGCTACATTGGGTGTAGTAACTTCTGGTTCAGTTGTGTGAATAATTTCTGGAATAGTTTCCATTTTGTTATTCCTTTTAACTTCAGAAGATTCAGTAATCTCATCAAGTTGCACTGTCCTCCTACTTACTTCTTTGTCGAGAAACTTTTCCTCAAGAAAGTGTCCATTCCTAGCAACAAACACTTTGACTTCGGATTTCAGATAGAAGGAATACCCAATTGTTTCTTTGGGATAACCTACAAAGTAATATTTATCTGCTTTGGGATCGAGCTTATTTGGTTGTAAACATTTTACATACGTCTCACAACCCCAAACTTTGAGATGTGACAAGTTGGGTTTCTTCCCATTCCATATCTCATATGGTGTCGTCTCAACAGATTTACACGGTGCTCAGTTTAGTGCATGTGCTGTTGTTTCAAGTGCATATCCCCAGAATGATAAAGGCAGATCAGTAAGAGACATCATTGACCTTACCATGTCTAACAAAGTTCGGTTACGTCTTTCCGATACTCCATTCCTTTGTGGAGTTTCGGGAGGAGTAAGTTGTGAAACTATTCCACAATCACTTAGATGTTTGCTAAACTCATGACTTAGATATTCTCCTCCACGATCTGATCGTAGAAATTTTATCTTTTTGCCACGATGATTCTCAACTTTGTTCTGAAATTCTTTGAACTTTTCAAATGTTTCAGCTTGTGTTTCATTAAGTAAATATAACCATATCTACTTAAATCATCAGTAAAAGTTATGAAGTATAAGTATCCACCGCACACTGGAATACTCATTGGACCACATACATCACTATGTATTATGTCCAATAATTCTTGCGCCCATTCAGGATGACCAGTGAACGGCGTTTTGGTCATTTTACCCATCAGACAAGCTTCACATGTTTCAAATGATTCAAAATCAAAAGATGTTAATACGCCATCTTTATGAAGTTTTTGCATGCGTTTCTTTCCAATATGACCAAGATGGCAGTGCCACATATAAGTGGAATTATCAGTTTTCTTAAGATGTTTAGCATTAATGTTAAAGACATCTTTTTCACGTTCAAGATCCATTATGAACAAACCACCTACAATAGGTGCAAATCCATAAAACATATCCTTATAATATATCAAACATCCATTCACTACTGCAGGATGCTGCTAACGCGACACTACGATCAGAGACCCTTCGACGAAACTGTGTGCGATGCATTAATCGCAAACGGTGATGTAAAAAACCGTCAAAAAAGATGCAAAACGTTTGCGATGGCGGATACATCAAACACGGTTCAGATTTTAGTTGCGTGTGTGATGCGGGGCATACGGTTCGGTTCAATGAACTGTTTGCGATGAGGAAGAAGAACATAAACGGGCAGCCAAATGAAGGCGTGTGCGATATACGGCATACAGTTCAGTCGGATTAACTATTTGTGATGAGACGGAACAACAGAAACGGGCAGCCAGATGAAGGTGTGTACGATTAAGGGCATACACTTCAGATGGATGAACTGTTTGCGATTAGGCAACACAATAGAAACGGTTAGCCAGATCAACGTGTCTGCGATTGACGGCATATACTTCACACAGATGAACTGTTTGCGATTAGCCACAACAAACAGAAACAGTTATACAGATCAATGTGTGTGCGCTAGACGGGCACACATTCTAATTAAAAGAAGCGTGCGTGATGGTAATAACGAGCACGCACGGTTGTTGGAACAAGACGTGTGCTGACATCGCCTATTGCAGTGCAACCTATGGTGCAAACGCCACGTACGCGGCTGAGAAAGCGTGCCCACGTTACGCCGTCCGGGAATAGTGCCGCACATAGAAATTATAGAACCGTCAATAAATTTTGAGCCTGCGTCCCATCACATTCCAAATTACTACCACGCTATATTTAATTGCAAACCTATTCACACTGATCAAAACCTAAACGGTTTCCCACTTCGGAGCGTATTAGTACTAGGTTATAAATACTACTACTCCAAGATGACTGCACATTCCTCCTCAACTCGATCGTCATCCACAAAAACAAACAAGTCATTCATCGTCGTTCCCTTGCGTCTGCATGGCCAGCGTGAGTTCTGGGTCATGAGATTACTACCAGGGAGAGGCGAGCATGGAAGCGGAAGCATGAGAGATGTCCCGCCTCGCCGCGAAAGCAGCCGACATGTCCCGCCGCACGGCCGTAGCAGCACAGAGGTCCCGCCGCGCCGCCGAAGTAGCACAGAGGTCCTGCCACGCCGTCGATGAAGCAGACTGGTCCGGCCGTGCCGCGGAAGTAGCAGAGATGTCCCGGCGCACCGCGAATGCAGCAGAGATGTCCTCCCGCACCGCGGCAGCCTGGGAAAATGTCTCGCGAGCAGGCGAGGACTCTCACAGGCGCATGCACGCTATGCTCGATGACCTAATGGGTCGGATCTCCGACTGGATGAAGCAACAGGACGAGATGAATGCCTTGTTTGAAAGTGCTACCAGCGCCATCCGGGGACTAGGGGAGGACAAGGCAAAGCTCTGCACCGAGCGAGACCTGCTGAGGGCGAAGATCGCCGGAACGACGAAGCAGCACGAGGAGACCACTGCCTTGTTGCAGAGGACCGGCGTCATCGTCAAGAAACTTATGGACAAGAATGCCTGATAACCCACAAGTATAGGGGATCGTTTGTAGCCTTCTTCGATAAATAAGAGTGTCAAACCCAACGAGGAGCTAAAGGTAGAATAAATATTCCCTCAAGTTCTATCGACCACCGATAAAACTCTACGCACACTTGATGTTTGCTTTACCTAAAACAAGTATGAAACTATTTTGCAAGAATAAAACTACGAGTACTTTGCGAGAATAAAACTACAAATAAATTGCAAGGTAACAAAAGTGGATAGCTTTTGTCAACAAGAAAGTCATTTGTCCCTAGGCAATCGATAACAAGTACCGGTAATCATTCTTGTAATTTTATATGAGGGAGAGGCATGAGCTAACATACTTTCTCTACTTGGATCCTATGCACTTATGATTGGACCCCTAGCAAGCATCCGCAACTACTAAAGATCATTAAGGTCGTGAAACCCAACCATAGCATTAAGTATCAAGTCCTCTTTACTCCCATACGCCATAACCCACTTATCCGCGTTTAGGCTACTGTCACCCCCGCAACACCGACAATAAGCAAACCATGAACATATTGCAACACCCTACAGCGAGGATCCCTTACATTTGCGCGAGACAGAGGGCACCGTAGGAAAGCACCATAAATAAAATATACAATCATGCCAACCAAGACACGATTAACCCACAGGACAAAACGGATCTACTCAAACATCATAGGATAGCCAAATATCATTGGGAAATAATATATGGAGTTGAGCACCATGTTTAAGTAGAGATTACAGCAGGGAAGAGAGGTGTTACACCACTGCATAGAGGGGGAGAGAGTTGGTGTTGACGGTAGCAAGATTGTTGATGTAGATCGCCAACACGATCCTTGCCCCGGCGGCACTCCGGCGCCACCGGGAGAGAGGGGGAGAGAGCCCCCCTCCTTCTCTTCTTCCTTGGCCTCCCCCCTAGATGGGAGGAGAGTTCCCCCTCTGGTCCATGGCCACCATGGCGGCGGAGGGGCGAGAGCCCTCCGAGATTGGATCTCCCTCTCTGTTCTCTTCTGTTTCGCGGTTCCCAGATCTGGCTGAAAACCGTTTCTTACATTCCGGGAGATCCGTAACTCCGATTGTGCTGAGATTTTAACACAATTTTTTTTCGGATATAAGCTTCCTTGCGCCCGAAGTAGAGCTCCAACCGACGTATGAGCTGAGCACAACCCACCACGGCGCGCCTGGGCCAGGTGTCTTATGGTGGGTGTGGGCCCACGTTTGCGTTGATTCCAAGTCCCAAAAATCACATATATTCTAAAATAATTCTCCGTAAATTTTTATCACGTTTGGACTTCGTTTGATATGGATATTCTTCGAAACAAAAATCATGCAAAAAAAATAGGAACTGGCACTGGGCACTGGATCAATAGGTTAGTCCAATAAATAATATAAAATGTTGCCAAAAGTATGTGAAAGTTGTATAATATTGGCATGAAACAATCAAAAATTATAGATACGACGTAGAAGTATCAATGCCATGCTCCGCATCGAGCGCCAAAGGCTGGTGGAGTAATCCGTGGATGCTCTCAAGTAGCATCTTGAGGACACGAAAGAGCTCGGCGCCGCTCGCCGCGGAGACTACTAGTTCCCGCTGCCTGCAGCAACGCATCAAGAAAGTAGAGATCGGCGAGCCAGATCGTTGACTTCCTTCTTCTTTTGCCCTTGTGTATTTCAGGTGTTGCCGCATGTGGCTTTTTTAATTATCTTCCTAAATATGTAAGACAATTATTATCCACTGTCATCGTCCTTATATTCATCAGTCTTGCTATAAGTCGCAGCCGATGCTATATAGGTCCGTCGGATCTTACATCAAGATCCGTGCAAAACTTTCTTTTCAGATTTTCTTTTTTCTCTCTTAAATCTCAGTAGAGTGAGACAGAGCCATGCCATGAAACAGGGGCTCGGGCGCCATTAATGGAGACGTTGGGGGGAGGTGGGTCGCGGATAGAGGTCAAACGGATCTCCTCCCGATGAGCACGTGCAGGGGTCTGATCGCACGCCTCCCGTACTCAAATAGCTACCCCGCACGGCACCTCCTAGCCAATAAAAAAAAGGGACGCGTGGCGGCACGTAAATGGTAAGTAGAATGCCCACGGTTTCAATAATACTTGTGTTTCCGATTTGTAACGTGACATCACTTGTTCCAAAATGACTTTGTTGATTGTTAATGTGTGCGCCTTCGCAAATCGGACAAAAAATTTACCACAGCATGTTGGTGCCATGTCATGACACCATGCCAAGTTTCATGATTTTCAGGCGAGTTTTGGATTTACGGAAATTTTAAAACCAAGTTTCTCGATGTTCCCGACCAAGCCAAGACGCCCAGATGTTTGAATTCCATTCCCACTTCTTCCATGGGACCTAGAAAATTGCCCAAGTACACATAAATGATTTTCCAACTAACTTTTGCGCACTGGAGCATGCGCTTGTACTTCAAATTTGAATTATGTGCATTAAATGCCTGGAAAATCAAGTAATGTATAAAAAAGGCCAAACAAACCCGGAATAATTCCAAAATTTAGCACGAAACTCCTATTTGGTCTAAGCTGCCTGTGTAAAAAAAAATCAAGGCGGGAGAAGGCAGTGTATGTCGTTTCGTACACGGAGGTGACATGTTCCCTCTCGGAACCATGAGCCTCCTTGAGAGAAGCTCCGGTTTGCAAGAAGCTTGTCCCAATTCGGCCAAAAATAATACCACAACATGTTGGTGCCATGTCATGACACCATGCCAAGTTTCATGATTTTCAAGCGTGTTTTGGATTTACAGGAATTAAAAAACCAAGTTTCTCAATATTTCCGTCTGAGCCACGACGCCCAGATGTTTGAATTCCATTCCCATTTCTTGCATGGGACCTAGAAATTCACCCAAGGACACATATGTGATTTTTCAATGAACTTTGGTGCACTGGAGCATGTGCTTGTAGTTCAAATTTGAATTATGCACATTAAATGCCCAGAAATTCAATTAATGTATAAAAAAGGCCAAACGAACCCGGAATAATTCCAAAATTTAGCACGAAACTCGTATTTGGTCTAAGCTGCCTGCGTAAAAAAATTAAGGCGGGAGAAGGCAGTGTATGTCGTTTCGCACACGGAGGTGACACGTTCTCTCTCGGAACCACGAGCCTTCTTGAGAGAAGCTCCGGTTTGCAAGAAGCTTGTACCAAAGCTTGTCCCAATTCGGCCAAAAAATTTACCACAGCATGTTGGTGCCATGTCATAACACCATGCCAAGTTTCATGATTTTCAGGCGTGTTTTGGATTTACAGGAATTAAAAAAACCAAGTTTCTCAATATTTCCGGCCTAGCCACGACGCCTAGATGTTTGAATTTCATTCCCGTTTCTTGCATGGGACCTAGAAATTCACCCAAGGACACACATGTGATTTTTCAACCAACTTTGGTGCACTGGAGCATGTGCTTGTAGTTCAAATTTGAATTATGCATATTAAATGCCCAGAAATTCAATTAATGTATAAAAAGGCCAAACGAACCCAGAATAATTCCAAATTTTAACACGGCACTCATATAGTTCTATGTTGCCTCTGTAAAAAATCAAGGGGGGGAGGCAGCGTATATCGTTTCGCACACAAAGGTGACACGTCCCCCCTCAGGAACCACGAGTCTTCTCGAGAGAAGCTCCGGTTTGCAAGAAGCTTATACCAAAACTTGTCCAAATGCGGCCAATTTTTTTACCACGGCATGTTGGTGCCATGAAATGACACCATGCCAAGTTTCATGATTTTCAGGTGAGTTTTGAATTTACAGGAATTTAAAAACCAAGTTTCTCAATGTTCCCGGCCGAGCCACGACGCCCAGATATTTGAATTTCATTCCCATTCTTGCATGGGACCTATAAATTCACCCAAAGACACACATGTGATTTTTCAACAAACTTTGGTGCACTGGAGCATGTGCTTGTAGTTCAAATTTGAATTATACACGTTAAATGCCTAGAAACTCAATTAATGCAAAAAATGCCAAACGAACCCGGAATAATTCCAAATTTAAACACGACACTCATGTAGTTGCATGTTCACTGTACATAAATGTTCTAGCAATTCAAACACCATCCTTTCCCTCCGTAACACCATTTTGTCTTTCAAAACATAATGAAAAAATCAGGTATACCACAAACAGTTTACTAGCAAGAATGTGTGGGATGCGGTATAAAATATCTTGGCGCACTGTCTTGTCTGGCTTACGCAGGAAGCTTCGTCATCTACAGTCCACCGCTCGCGCTTGAACCACACTTGCGTGCCAGTTTCTCGCGGCACCGAGCGAAATTTTTCTGTCACCGCGGAAATATCAATCTCCCCGCCCCTCCCTCCCACCAAAATCCACATTTCCACTGTTCCTCCTTGCTTTCCAAGTTCAAACGACCATCACTGCTGCTTACTGGCAGCTCAACTTCCTTGCCGGCGACCCTTCTTCTTGCAGCACTGCCTCCTCGCCGGCGATCTTTCTTCTTGCAGCGCCGCCTCCTCGGCGCCGACCCTTCTTCTTGCTGCGCGGCCTCGTCGATATGGTCAGGTAATCCACACCCCACCCACACCATCCTCCTCCTTCCCCGTCCCACATGCCCCGACCGACGGCGCGACACCTTCCGCCGAACTGGCCCCGTCTTCCAATTAAGCGCTGCCCACGGCCATTTTGCATGTAGTATAACATGGAGCTCAGTAGCATCTGGCAGCGGAGAAGCAAATCACGGCCGCACGTGCGCACGAGGTCGCTATGGCTGCCATGCGTGCCGACCGCCAGATCTTGGAGGAGCACCTCATCTTTGAGGCCACCGTCGACACCGCCATGCGGTTGTCTACTTTAAAATAGAGTTTGTGCTATTTTCTCGAGGCCACTGCCAGTGCCTTCTAGTGATTTGTCCTCTGTAATGTTAATATGCAATCTGATGTTCAGTTAACAGTTTGGTCCTCTGAAATGTAATGTTCAGTTAACAGTTTGGTCCAACAATTGCTACATTTCGTAGTACTGTTCTCAAGCATTCTTTGTTTTGTTAACTGTCTTATCTTCTAGTACATGTTTCTATTATGCAATGTCGTGCTCAGTTAACTGTTTTGGTTCATTTGGTCTGCTGTCCATTTAACTGTTTTGTTCAATTCTGCAATTTGATTTTCATTTGCTGTGGGTACAATTTTGTATTGTTATACATGTGAGAAATAAATCTAATTTGGCTGTACTCAATACATATTCTATTGATAGTATGGCAACTCTCAGTTAACCTGATCAAGATCTTCCTTATGTGTGTTGCGGGGAAACAATGGGAGACACTGCGGTTTACCATCGAGGTTTGCTCATGCATGGTCCTTTCGCTAATAGCATATTATTGTGCAGTTGCAAGAATCATTCTAATATTTAGGTTTCTTACAATTTGGTCTTGCACATGTAGGTCCTGCTGTCAGAGGCTTAGACCCACTGTTCGACCCATTTTGCATTTGGGGAAATGAGATGTCCATGAATATCAATCAAGTCAAGAAACTCAGAAAGATTGTTAGGATGAAGAAACTTGCGACGAATAACAGCAAGATCTTTGTTTGCACAATGAAGAAGACATCAGTCAACTATAGGATGGTACTAACTCTTTTACCTTGTTTTTACCCCTTGCACCATTTCAAAATTTATAACAGCGATTTATGCATATCTTTGTTTTCAGTACTTTTCAAAGCAGTTCACCGATGATTACCTCTCAAACCACCTGCATGGTCAAGAGGCGAGGAAGGTATTCATTCAACACCCACGGTACAATATTGAAGTCTTCCTGAAGAGGACGAAGGTTGGGCGGGCAATTATTCATAGCCACTGGCCTAAAGTTGCAAGGACATTCAACATCACTGAAGGCTCAATATTTGCCTTCCGCTTCTGCAGTTTCCCAGATGAGATTCATCTGTCTATTTACCGTGTATGATGCTACTTTCCAAAGGTTTTCGATGTTACATGTGAAACTTGGTGCTGTTGTATAATGGCGTAACTGAGTGCTGAAGCTATCTGATGTAATTCGATTATGAAATCCTGGTTGTCGTTATACGCATATGAAATATCTGGTGTGTTTTATAAGAAATGTCAATTTGATTACTACATGGATTATCAATAATAGGCTAATTACCCTGCTTATTGGGGTTTTCTATTGCAGACGGTTACTCAGACAGCACCGTGGGCGATGAACCCAAACAACCCACACGGTTTCTAGAAAGTAGGCGTGTTCGATCAACTAACAATCACACACGGCTTCTAGCAGAGAACTGTTTGCGTTAGGCCACCTTGCACAAACGTTTCCACACAAAAAACTGTGTGTGATATGCATACGAACGGAAATGTTTTTCTGGGATTCACCGTGTGGGATGTACATACGAACGGAAACGATTGGGTTTCGATGCCTTACCCGATCGCACACGAATTCATTTTGCCCCCGCCTGTGTGCCAGAAGGGCCTATCCCTGACGGTTTCTGGGTCGTGTGGGAAGGACCCCCCTATCGCCCACACTCACTAGGCGACGGTTCCAAATGCCGTCGCGGAAAGGGGTTAAAAACCGTTTGTATAGCACGTCTCGGCACCAGTGATTGTTTTCTGATTTATAAGAATATCCGTCACTTATCAAACATGATCCGGAGATAATGTTCTTACACAACTTTGGAACAAAATAACAATTATTTAGTTCTAAAATAAATCCTGAAGGTAAACTTAAAGACATGACACTGACGTCTTGAGCGGCAATCCCATTACCATTCCCGACCCAAATCACGACTTCATTTCTGTTCAGCTTGCGAATCTTCCGTGGTCCCTGCATCGTGTTGAAAATACGAGCAACAGATCCGGTATCAAATACCCATGACTTAGAATTTTCAGCAAGTAGAATGTCAATAACATTAACTTGTATAACTTTTATACCTTTACTAGAAAAGGAGTTCTTCTTATCTGCAATATACTTCAAGCAATTTCTTTTCTAGTGTCCTTTTTCTTTGCAGTAGAAACATATAGTCTCACAGGATGCTCCACCCTTGTTCATTTTGGTGTTGCGTTTCCTTTTGAAACTGTTTGTTTTGTTTATCAACAACTTTTGTTGATTCTGCATTCCAGCCTCATGATTTTTGAGCATAGCTTTATAAAGCAATGAGAATAATAAATCATTCTCAGGTGTTTTAGATATCTATCTTGCACTCATCCATTGCTTCAGTCATCTCATGAACTTTAGCTGATTCTTTGTGAAACAGAACTTCCAGTGCCTCGACAATCTCGATGGGACAGAGCTTTTGATAGCGCTTCTGTTACACTTCATCCATACAAGATAGCATGATGCTTTTGACAACACTGAAATCATTCTTGCGAGATAAGTATACATTGATGATGTCATGATTTGCTCCAAGCGTCGGGACTTCACCAAGTAGTTGATCCAGCACATATTCTTTATTAGCACTTCTAAGAACTTTTCTCAAAGTGTGGATCAAATCCTCATAGTTCTCACCAGTTGCAATTAATTTTTCTTTATCAAATAGGGGTGCCAAATTCAAACTATTGCAAGCCATATTTCTACAACAATAAACACAAGATTCATTTAGACATAATTCATAATTAATGGCACTAGTTTTAAATATATATGTAGTGCACTCCCACTCAAATTAATATCTCTCATAATTAATAGCGAGTGATTCAAGATACAAGTCTAGTTCTCAGTCATTGATGTGTGCATCATGATGACGAAAATTTTGACTGGTGGGCAATCTTTTGCCGATCATATCTCCATATGACTCTTGTTCATCTTTCGATGCTTTGTGCTCCAAGCTCAGAACTATTCTGCCAGAACTTCAAGACGACCGAGTGCTATCTGCATGCATGGTCTGACCATCCCCGGCTTACACCTCACGATCCGTTTGTGCTCATGTGTACATGTCGCACTCCAGAACGCTGCGTGTTATAGACGGTTGCAATACTGGGAAGAGCACCTTTTGACTTGATATTTACTGTGAGAGATCACCCTAATAATTGACTACTGCGCAATCAAAGGGTGCAAACAACAAAGGGATAAACATCTCAGGCAATTCATAATAGCATGATATGGTATAGCCCTAGGCGCCGGAAGTCCTCCATGATCGTCTTCAATCTCCAGTTGAAGCGACGTGACGACCAATATTTCGTTACCGAGGCAACTGTTTCAAAAAACATTGCCGTGGCGGCAATCTCAGAAAATGTTACCGTGGCGACCGTTTCAGAAAACGTTGTCGTGACACCAAAATCTGAAATTCTGTCGTGGCACGAAATTATAGCTCCTAGTCCCGTGCCTGGTACACCTTCTCCTCGTCGAGGTCCTTCGTGTACGTTTTGCCACCATCACATGTAACCTATCTCTACGATATTTACATTAAGGTGGGAATCCCGTGGCTCCAGCCATCATGCCGTGACGCGCAGGCCACTTAACATTACAACATATAACCATCTCATACATAAACTCATTATCATGACGAAGGCTATACCACATCATATGCAAACCCTGCAAAACCAAGTTAGACGTCCTCTAATCGGTTTTAGCAAAATTTTAGTTATGCAGTTAACCAGTTTTAATAATTAAGACTAGCTACCTACGCAAGCACAACAAGGCGATGTTCTTGATGCTAGATTAAGTTGTGTGTGAAAGAGAGACTTAATTAAAAGTCTCGTCCCGCACACTAAACTTTGTCAATACGCGTGACCCCCTAGAAGATCATCCATCTTTGGCACCATCTTGTGTACGCGATGATTCACTATTCTCGACTATGATGTAGCCCAAGGAACTGTTAGCAGATCGTCGACAACCAGAGTCGAACGATTGTCAGAACCTTGTAGCAAAACTACATCATTCTGCCGATGAACTAAACCGAAGCAACACTCATGGGAAGCATAGCAAGAACATCAACCCTCACATATCAGATGTGATCTAGATCTCAACCTACATCTACTTATAAACCAGCTCTTGATGCCACTGTTGGGAAACGTAGTAGAAAACAAAAAAATTTGCACCTACGATCACCAAGATCAATATGAAGATGCATAACAGGTTGGGATCAATGATCGTTACCAACTCCGGAGTGCAGCGGAAGAAGAATAGTCGGTATAGATCGTGCTCGAAGTCCCTCGAACATTGATGACGATCCCGCGAACCGCCCTCGAACGATCCCTTGAACCGAAGACCGAAAGCACGGCCTCTCTACTTGGTTGCAAGCGTACGGTCTTCATGATCCGGCAGCGCTTCGCCGTCCAGAGCTAATCGTTGCCGGAGAATTAGAGGGAGGAGATTAGAACCACACTAGTCTTCTAATTATGAGGATTAGATGTGGTTAGGTCTAGCTCTAATTAGTCTAGGACCAACTAGAACTAGAACTATATCAAAGAGGCACCCAAAACTTGTAGTTCAAAAGGGTGCAAAACATCTAGTATATATAGGTTTAGGGGGGAGGAGAAGGCAGCCACCAAGGGGAAACTTCCCCTTGGTGCGCCGGCCTAGGGAGGGGGAGTTGGACTCCCCCTCCTAGTTGGATTCGGCCCCCCACTAGGAAAGGGGGGGCGCCTTCTCACTTGGGCCTTTATGGCCCAAGTCTTCCTTCTCCTCTTAGCCTATTAAGGCCCGTTGATATTTATTTAATATATAAAATACTTTAAATATTTTTAGAGTATTATATATATAATTTAACATCTCCGAAAACATTTTCCACCTATATATATTTAATCGATAATACCCGGTATTACCCGATATTCACTGAAACCCTTCGGGTGACTCCGAAACGCTTCCGGAACCTCTCAAAACTATTTCGAATATTAATGAAACTATTTCATGAATATATTCTCATCACTCCCGTTCCACTAACACTCACCAGATTGTGATTACCTTAAGCTTGTGACTGCGTAGGTTCGGTAAAGCATAGACATGAACGAAACTCCTTCGTTCAATGATCGATAGCGGAACCCTGGACATCCATATCGGTCCCTATGATTACACGAATGATATTCGAGTGAACCTTTGGTTATCATGTGACGTTCCCTTTGCTTCGCGATACTTTACAAAACCCGGTGTGCATCGGTATCCTCCTGGGTCATCACCATGCCCACTACACCGTTGCTCCCGTTATTGGTTTTGTTCTTCTTTCTCGTTGACATGTTCCGGCATCCCCGTGACGTAGTCACATGTGTCTGGCCAGACGATGATGGATGCCATCGCACCGAGAGGGCCCTAAGAATATCTCTCCATCGTCGGAGGAGCAAATCCCACTCTCAAGCTGTTCGTTCACTTGTCAAATTTTACGGTGAACCTGAAAGTTGTCGTTATGATCACCTTGTTATAGATGACGTTTAAGCAACCCCAAAGTCCACCGTCTGGTAGGAAGTAACTGAGACACTCTCATGGTCTGAGGAACTAAATTACACATGCTAACATTCCGTGTTATAACAAATGATTTCAGACGATATGATCACAAAGTATAACATACAAGATTGGGTTGATTCAATATGATCGTTCTTCTAACGTCATACCCTCAGTGTTGTTTTAGGACTATCGTTGCACCTAACGATATCCTAAGATCTGGAAAATGTGATCACCAACAACACTTGAGCCAGTCCTAGAGGCTGGACCGGGAACCTATTGTTTGACCGTTTATCATTCCACACGTGCATATGAGTTTTTCACTGAATCGCATATTCCAGGATCATAGCAGTTATAGCATGAAATATAAACTATTAATTATGAATAACGGAAATATAATAATACAATATTATTGCCTCTAGGGCATATTTCCAACACTTTCACCCCGACATTAGTACCCGACCTTGGCAGAGACAAGCTCAGACAGCGCCACACCCGTGACCACCAGCGTCACTCCGACCAACGGCAACGCAGTAACACGGGCGCCAACTCGGACCGATGCCACAACGGAGCAGCAAGACAAAAAGGCACAAACACAATGGCAAGCATCAACATGGACTAGGTCATCCCTCTGCCTGCGTGCCGCTGACCGCCATCCTCCACCACACTCTAGATCTGTGCTGCCCGCTGGAAGCCCGCCACATCGGCCGTCGCAGCCCCAGATAGACCGCCGCTAACCAAGGCAGCAACTCCGCCCCACTGCCACCCTGGAGGCCCCGAGCCACACCATCGCGCCGGCAACATGCACCCTCCGCCCCCGAGCCCCTGGCCCTGCGTCGTCTGCCAATCACGCGCCAGATCTGGCAGGGACAAGGCCAACCCCCCACCACCGAAGTTGCAGCCACCACACCACGCAGGAACATCAAGGCACCGCCGCCGGATGCCGCCGTCACCACCCCACGCGCCCGCTGTTTTGCCGTCGAGCCCCGCAGCAGCTCGACGCCCCCGACGGCAGGTTGTCCCACGCCAACCCGAGCCCCCGCGCGGAGAGGAAGAAGAGGCCCCGCCACCGCCTACGTGGGCCGCGCTTCGCCCGGCGGGGCGACAGAAGGGAGAAGGACGGGGCCTGTGGGCTAGGGATTCCCCCGTCCGCTCGCGGGAGCGGAGCGGGGGAGGTCCCTGTAGTGTTGTAAACCTCATATTTAGGTATAGATGGAGCGTTTAAATTCAAAATGTCAAACACAAAATATTATATTTTGTGATATGTTTGTTTTATCAGGGAGCGGTAAGAAACGTTTTTTCCTTTGAATTTCGGAAACACTAACGCCCACACGTGTGGCAACATTGCAACTCGCCCACACGCCTGGATCACCGTCCAGTTAAGTTTGCACGAATCTTGACACACCGAGACAGTTTTCGCGTGCCACGTAGGACAAGGCCGGTGTGTGGGCGTTGGAGAGGTCGCCCACACGCCCCACAACACGCGGTTGCCAGCTGCGCTGTGTGGGCGAACTAGTTTCTGCCCACACAGCCACCACCTAGTCCACGCGCGTGTGGGCGAACTGCTTTTCGCCCACACAACAGTCGTACGTTGTTGGATGGCAACTGCAGTTGCGCGTACATGGCAACTAAGTAAACACACATGGCAACTATGATTCGTTTGCTAGATGGCAACTGCAGTTGCGCGGACGTGGCAATCAGGTAAACATACATGGCAACTGTGATTAACCACACGTGGCAACTAGGTAAACACACATGGTAACTATTGTTTGACCATATGTGGCAAGTAGTTAATCACACACGAAAACTATGGTTTGATTACACGCGGCAACTACCATAAATTAGACATGGCAACTATAATTAACCAAAACAGAGAGAGTTGCCATGCTTTTACAAACATATTTGCCATCCCGAAGAACTACATCTGCCATCCCGGATGGCAACTAAATCGTCATCCCGCGGGTACCTATTGTAGCTGCGCCAGGACGTGTGGGCATATTTGTTTCGTGCCACACGCGCGGGATGGGGATGAGTAATACTTGTTGGACGTGTGACACGAAGTAGCTGCGCCCACACGTGTGGGCAATTCTACTGTTCGCCCACACACAGCCCGTGTGGGCTGCCCCCAGCTCATGCCACACACGATGTGTAGGCCTATTATATCACACGTGTGATGGATATCGGCGTCCCGTGGTCAGCTTCTAGAGATAGTCGAGCCGATGGAATCTTTCATGGGATATCCTCATGAAAGAAGACGGCGAACGGTCAACTCGCCTTACCGATTGACCTGCAAAGGAGAAGACTGGTATGCATGCACGGCAGTCCCGTGGCATCTACGCACAGGCACGGCAGGGATCGCACAGCGCAACCTGAACCTGATGGCAACATACATTGCGTCGGTCAACCGAGATGTCTCGCGAACTCGCCCGGAAGCCGGCGACGACGTTCCTGTCATGAGCGTTCGTGTTGGTCCGTTCAGAAAAAACTTATCTAGCTAGTCAACAAGACAGACACTTGCACGGCAAGGAATTATAGTTACGGCTGTGCTGCACTGTCCAAGAAGCAAGAATAAACGGGAGCGCACATGTCTTCATTTTCTAGGGAGAGTGCCCACATGTTGTCCAGTGACATTCCCGGAAGCACCCAACCGTGCCGGCCGAGGCCCCTATAAAACCATCTCCGCCAAGACGTCGTCAGGCCATCAGTCAGTTACCAGATCAACCACAACAGAAATCATTTCCCAGCCCGCCAACAAAAACTGACTTCCCATTCGATCCGCTCACAAGAAAATACTCTCAAGCTTTTCGATCCCTTTAGTTGTTCAACACCCAACATCATGAGCTCTCGGATGGCCGGAGCCACGCTTCTGCGCCACTTGGGTCCCCACCTCTTCGCCGCCGCCGAGCCGGTCTCCGGGCTCGCCGCGAGCGCGAGGGGCATCATGCCCGCCGCCGCCAGGATCTTCCCCGCGCGAATGGCCAGCACCGAGACCGCCGCCCCGCATGCCAAACAAGAAGATGATGCCGAAAGCCCCAAGGCGCCCGCGACTCCAGAGCAGCAGAACAAGAAGCCCGTGGTGAGCTACTGGGGCATCGAGCCGCGGAAGCTCGTGAAGGAGGACGGCACGGAGTGGCCATGGTTCTGCTTCAGGCCGTGGGACACGTACCGGCCGGACACGTCGATCGACGTGACCAAGCACCACGAGCCCAAGGCCCTGGCGGACAAAGTGGCCTACTTCGTGGTGCGGTCGCTGCGCGTGCCCCGGGACCTCTTCTTCCAGCGCCGGCACGCCAGCCACGCGCTGCTGCTGGAGACGGTGGCGGCCGTGCCGCCCATGGTGGGCGGCGTGCTGCTGCACCTGCGCTCTCTCCGCCGATTCGAGCACAGCGGCGGCTGGATCCGGGCGCTCATGGAGGAGGCCGAGAACGAGCGCATGCACCTCATGACCTTCATGGAGGTGACGCAGCCGCGCTGGTGGGAGCGCGCGCTCGTGCTCGCCGCGCAGGGCGTCTTCTTCAACGCCTACTTCGTCGGCTACCTCATCTCCCCCAAGTTCGCACACCGCTTCGTCGGCTACCTGGAGGAGGAGGCCGTGGAGTCTTACACCGAGTACCTCAAGGACCTCGAGGCCGGCTTGATCGAGAACACGCCCGCGCCGGCCATCGCCATCGACTACTGGCGCCTCCGCGCCGACGCCAGGCTCAAGGACGTAGTCACCGCCGTGCGTGCCGACGAGGCCCATCATCGCGACGCCAACCACTACGCATCGGACATCCATTACCAGGGAATGACGCTGAATCAGACGCCTGCGCCGCTCGGGTACCACTGATCAGCTCAATGGACCATAGATCGATGCCTGCTCAGTCCATCGTTGGTGCGTACTACTACCACTGTCGCCGATGTTAATTTGGGATGGATTGTTGCGCGCGCAGTATGTTTGGTGTAAACGATGCATGTGTATGAGTTCTTTTGTGTCACTTTTGTATCCAAAGATATGTGTATGGGGCGTGGCTATATGACCGTCACCTGATTTTCTTTCGAAAACACTAACACCCACACGTGTGGCACTTCTCCAACTCGCCCACACGTGTTGATCGCCGTCGATTCGTTTTTGCACGAATCTTGACACGGGATGGCAGATTTCGTGTGCCACGTAGGACAAAGCCTGTGTGTGGTGTGTAGTTGGTTCGCCCGCACGCCGTTTCTCCCTCGGACGACAGCGGTTTGCGAGTCGGGGCGTGCGGTGGAACTGCCGTCGCGCCCGTACGCCGCGCACGACTTCGGTTGGCGTCTCCCTCGACCCGCCATTCCCCCCCTCGCTGCGGTTCATTACTCCCACACGCATTCACTGCTCCCCAACCCACCATCCACAGCGGTTCCAGTCGATTGGAGGAGAAGACGAGAGGAGGAGGCGGCGGCGGCGACGGAAGAGTCGACGGCATTCGCGACCGTTGCTGGGGTTCACCGGGCCGGAGCGTCGTCGCCGGAGCAGCCGCAGTGAGAAGGTAAGGCTCCCTCCGTGGTCACATTCCTCCCTGCGAATTCTGCCCCTCCCTCCGTGGTCACTTTCCCCTCGAGTTTTCACGAGATTCCGATGGATTCGCAGCGCTCCGGTGTCCCCGTCGGCGGTGGAGTCGCGTGTTTGCCATTTAGGGCGGCATTGCGCAGTTTCGGCGGCATCGCGGTGGTAGTCATGCCAGTGAGGCTCGCCCGGTCGGCAACCACATCTGTATTTGCATGTGCTTGCGCGAGCGATTTTCTAGCTGTTAGTTCTGATTTGCCTCGAACGATATGGGCATCAGTGTTTTTAGGGCGTTTTTTTGTTGTTGAAATCAGGGTATGATAGTTGTGAGTGAACCCTAGATCTAGTTAGGTGCATTTCAAAATGTAGGATAATGACAGTCATGGCAATTTCAACAACTATCGTCACTGATGGCAACTAATTTTCTGAATCAACTATGTCAGTTGCCATGTTATTTGTAGGATAATGTCAGTTTATGAGATCCAAGTCAGGGAGTAATTTTTGTGTATGATTTCTATATCTAGGTAGTTGCATATTTAAGTGTGTGATAATGGCAGTCACGGCAATTTTCATTGCATTTGTTTGCCTACAACTATCCTCTAAGTGGCAACTAATTTTGTGAATCAACTTTGCCAGTTGCCATGTTATATGCAGAGTAATGGCAGTTTGACTATACAATACACTCAACTACGTTTGCCATGCTGATTTGTGATAGCTAAACATATTTGATTGCATTATATGGCAACTCATTTTTTTACGAGGCCAGGTTGTGAGTTGCCACAATATATGTTGTACAGTGCAAGTTGTCAGCCCTATTTGAAGTGCCTTAGCTGCCACATCTTTTGTTTGTTAACATGGCAACTTGAACCTAGTAGATGTGACCTTGTACTTTTTTATGAAGCCAATGTGTTAGTTGCCACATTTCATGTTGGACAATCCTAGTTGGGTTTTCCTCTGTTCTGCCTCATTTGCCACCTACATTGGAGCCAGCATGGCAAGTTGATTCTGGTAGATGGCAATTGCTTTTCCATTTGGTTATTTTTCTGCCTTTTTGTGCATGTTCAGCACATGGCATTTACTGCCTTTTCAGATGCTTAAACTTTGGGGTAACCATGGCAGTTTTCATTTTTTGTTCATCGATGATATCCAGTGAATCGTTACTTCATGCATTTCTTTCCGTATCCGTCGGCTATGTTTTTCATTTCATCCTAACGTGTTTTTGTTCTTACCGTAGCACAATGGCTCGCGGTGACCATCAAGATGATGATGATGACTTCATGGAGTTACCGCCACAGAATCGTGCGACCGGTCGGACAAAAGATGGCGATGAGGTCACTCTCCCCACTATGTTTTAATTTGACATTGAGTTTTCAATCTTATGTTAGAACTAAATTTTTACTACATTGAACATGGCAACAAATGATCCTTTTTGTGTTATGCAGAAGAAGAAACGTCAGTGCAATAGGGCTTCGCAAGAACGCCTGACTATATTGAACGAAGGATTTACTGACGAGCAGAAGGGAGCTGCCGGTGAGATGGGGATGCAGGCTCTGATGAATGTTCGATGCACGAACCTAGTAAACCCTGTATGCGATTGGCTCGGTGAGATATATGAGCCTGCCTCTAGGGAATTCGTGATTCCGGGATGTGGAAGATTGCCTTTGGATGAGGAATCTGTGTTCTGCACTTTGGGTGTGCCTCGTGGAGAAATCAAAGTCCCGTATGAGGTGAATAATAAGATTGAGGAAGCCTTGTTTGCCCGTTTGTTTCCTGGAATGGCATCCATGCCTAATACGACTGTGCTGGCAACTTCGCTGGAGGGCATGAAAACCCATGGCGAGGTATTTAAGATGAAGTTGCTCATGTACTTGATCTCAGCTGTCTTTGCGCCTACCACATCTCTTCGCCCAAGCAACAAGTGCTTCCCTATCCTGGTGAATGCTCTCTCTCTCTCTATTTCTTTTTTCCCAGAATCTTTAGATTTTGATGTCATCTGGAAGCTAGTCACTGCCAGTTTTTTGATGTTTTTTATTTGAATGCTGATGCGACAACTTTTTGTCCTGAAATTGTGTTGTGCAGGCGAAGCTGAAAGACGTTAAGAACATGAATTGGTGTAAATTCATCGCAGACTTCCTGCATGATGCATTCTCAAACAAGATGTACCAGAAGGGCTGTCGCTTGCACCTAATGGTATTTTCCCCCTACTCTTTTGCAAATGCTCTTATCACGGTTCATTCTTTTCCTAAATCAACATTGCAGCTGTTCATAAGTGTGAACCAAATTGTTTTGCATTTTTGGTATCTCTGTTTGGCCATAGTCTGCCAACCCAAAGTTTTTGACTGATCCTTTAACTGGATTTTTGTATTTTCATTTTTTTATGGCAACCGTATAAGATCGTACATGTCAACCTTTTGTTTCATTTTTTGTGTGACTTTTTTACATGTGAAAGTGAATTTTGTTTGATCCATGGCATCTGTAGTTGCCACCGACAAGGCAACAACATTTTTCTACAACACAAAAAGTGTTCATTTCATACATTCATTCTCTTTAAACAATCTGGATGGCAACTACCATGTTGAACTGGTGGCAACTACCAGCATAATAGGATGGCAACTGCCAACATAGCATGATGTCAACTAACATAGATAGATGGCAAATCTTTCTTCCCTTCTCTTCAACTTGTGACTCAAGGAAACTACATAAGCTTCTTTCAACATAGCATGATGGCAACTAACATAGCTTGCTTTTTACTGTGTATACCAGCTCATGTACGTCGATCGTCTTGATCTGTCCACTGTCGACTTTACTGAGATAGGAGGCCCGCCGCCTCCACATAAGTTTGTTGTCTCTGCGTGGACGTACGATGCTGTCAAGGTTGTGCTTGCCGCAGACAGGATACCTGATACAAAATATGGGAAACTGCAGGTTAGTTATGCCTTCTTTCTTGCACGGCATTCTTGAATTTTGATGTTGCATAACATATGAAAAAATCCCCATTCGGCAACCATTTATGGCTAACAAGCGATAATTACCTTGGCAACCATGGTTGTCTACACATGGCACCCATGTTTGACCCCATACAGCAACTCCGCCATTCCATGTCGATACTCCTTCTTTTTTCCTTTTTTGCAATCCATGAATTATAGTCACTGCTCCTTTTTTCTTTTGACATCTTAGTTGTTTTTTGCTGTTTTTTCAGCTGATGGCCAAGCATGCTATAGACTATAGTGTGTTTGGTGGGCCACAAAACTTTGGCAAGTGGATGGATGTGCATTCAGCTCCATCTTGTCCTGCTGAGGTAATCAAGGATGTTTATTTTTGTTTTTTAAAATTATATTTTCATTGCATTTTGATATGTCTTTCTGGTTGTTTTGGCTTATTTTTTCTTACACACGTGACTCTAATATGTTTGGTTATTGTTACCTTTTGTTCTGTGCTCAGGCGAGGGCACCTGTTGAGCACCTAGTCGGGCAGTTTGCTTCCGGCATGACCAGCTTGCTCGGGAAGTTGGTTGAGGGTTGGACGGCACTTAATGGTTCTGACAGCGACGCGGTTGCGAGGCAGTTCACATCATTCGTTGGAGAACGGACACATCGACCAACTGGTTGCCGTGGCCGGTACGACTACAACAGCTCTCAGGAGCTCCCTGACACGCAAGATGAGTTAGATGGAGATGCTGGTCTCGACAAGGACGATGACGATGACATGGAGAATGTGCAACATGAAACCGACGATGATGAACATGTTAAAGTTCGTGTAGGTGGTAAGAACGATAAGGCTGCACCAAAAGTTCCTCCTTCGGAGGAAGGCATTGATCAAACTGTTGCGAGAGACACGGGGGTGTTGCTCTCAAAGAGGGGCAGGGCTCCAGAGGATGCTGGGCAAGGATCTGCTGGCAAGAGGTGTAGGACCGATCCCGTAGCTGCTAGGAGGAGGTTCGACGGCTATTTAGTGTTTTGTTTGTCCTTCCTTTTTAAAAGCCCGACCTTTTTTTCATTTTTTGCTAAGTGCGGTACGATTTTTGTGTCTCACACTTGGTATCTTTTTTGCCATTTTTTTGTACGTGCAGTGAGGCGACAGCTGGTGGACGATCAGTTAAGAAGAAACAAGCACCCACGCCAACCCATGTTTCTGCCCGATTGAACAAGGGTGCTCCCACTGCTGGTGCCACCACTTCCACTAGGTCGTCTCCTCATACGTCGACGTCCAACACCGGGGATCCTGTCGTGCTGGAAGACTTGAGGAAGACAATCAAGAAGTGGGTTCTCACTGTTTTTTATTGTCATAATGCTATTTTTTGTTTGATGCATTCTAAATCATATACAACCTTTTACTTGAATCCATTTCTGTGGCAACTACTGTCTGCTTCTCATGGCAGCTGTCTAACTTGCCACATGGGCTACTGCTATCTGTCCCACATGGCAACTGCTGTTTTCATGATCTATTTTTGCTGCATGGCAACTCTTGCTTCTTCTGCATGGCAACTGCTAACTAGACCACATCTGCAAATCTTTTGCACTCATATGGCAACTGGTAGCTTTGCACTAACCTCAACCACTTGCATTTCATGTGTGTTCATCCATACCTTGTTTTCAAATGCCAACTCTGGCATATCACACATTTTCATTTTATGATGACTACCATGGCAATTATTTTGCTCACTTTTTTGAACTCTTCATGCGTTTTCTTTGCAGGGTGAAGAAGACTACTACACGTTCGACAAATCGCACTACCAAAGACCCACTTGAACGCATTCACTCCAAGTTGTCGACAAGTGGTAATGCAGATATTCATGAGCCGCCAGTCGACAAAACTGCTGCTGCACCGTCCACTGTTCCCACTAGCTCCGATGCAAGCGGCCGCCCATCTCCGCCGGTTGCAGATGTGCAGATTACAACAACAGCCATCCGTACATCTGGGAGTGACGAGTTAGTATCTGGCAGGACTGCTGAGATATTGCCCACCCTGGTGGCAATGAGGGATGTTGTTGTGACCCATGCCACCCGATCAGCAAGTGTTGAAGTGGACGCTCCCGAGATCAACCTAAACAAGGAAGATTCCCGCTCATCTGATACGGATTCCAAGCGTGTGGCTGGTGGCACTTCTGTGTCCACAAAAGAAGGGGTTGCGGCCACATTTCAGAATGAGAGGCCATCCACAGGTGAGACTCATCGCACAACAGCTCCAGCGGCTGGTGGCACAGAGGCTGCTACTGCGACCGTTGCGCGAGCTGGCCTGCCACCTAGGCGGCGTAGCCCCCGCAAGCATCCTGCACAGTTATCCAATGCACCAGAGGCAGCTAAGAGCAGCAGAGGTGACTCTGATTACATGCCTGCTTCCACACAGTTCCCACCTTCTGCCGAAAGCAATGTTGTGGAGAAGACGGAAGTCCGGAATACAACAGATGCAGGTGGTAAGCCGTGCACGACTGAAGGAGGTGGACGTTCGGAGCAGACTGCGTCTTTCACCGCCATGGAGAACACCAGCTTAAATCTGCGCACTTCTAATCTCCCTGTCAACATTGGTGTCCCCTACAGCCCAAACAGGAAGATAGGCAAGAAAGTTGTGATTGAGATCGCTGACAGCACGCCCCGCCCTACTAATAAGCCTGATGGTCCTGCAACATACAAGGCAGAAATTTTTGTTGATCTGTCACCTCTAGATTCTGCCAAGCAACTTGTTCGCGATCCGGCTGGTAGGCAGGAGAGGCACCCCATGGCTTTCACCCCACCGAGCTTTAGCCTTGGCATCGATCGCACTCAAGATGAACCAGTGGTGCAAGACCTTGTGCCTGTTGCCTTTGCTTTCCCGGCAGGCACGGCCCCAATGATGGCGCAGCCAATGGCTGATGGCAGGAAGGCTGTGAAGTTTGCAGAGCCGATAGTGCAAGGTAAAATTTTGTGTGTTTATCATTTTGTTTCTACATTTTTTGTCTGACATTCATCACAAGCTTTTTGGTTTCTGAATTGTGATGGCAAATCTCATGGGATGCACATGTAGTTGTCATTTCCATGCACATTCATCACATGTGTTTTCTGTATAGGTTGTCGCTTGACGACTTTAGTTCGTTACACATGGCAAATGTAGTTGCTGCCACATGCCAACTTAAGTGCATTTGCACATGGCAACTGCATGCACATGTCAAGTGCAGTGTTTGCCACATGGCAAGTACAGTTGTTGCCACATGGCAACTCCAGTGCAATGCACATGTCAAGTGCAGTGGTTGCCACATGGCAACTACAGTTGTTGCCACATGGCAACTCTAGTGCAATGCACATGTCAACTGCAGTTGTTGCCACATGGCAACTACAGTTGTTGCCACATGGCAACTCCAGTTGTTGCCATATGGCAACTGTAGTGCAATGCACATGGCAACTGCAGTGCACTTTTCACCTGGCAAACATTTGTCTACCAAGTGACATTTGACACTGACACTTTCTTATTAGCACCTACAGTTCACAGTCTGAACTTTTCGCACAATAACTTGTTGTTTCCAAGTTTCTTAACCCACTGTTTTATTCTTCCAGCCACCCCTGAGGAGATTTCGCCGTCACTCGACGAAGCTTACCTTAGGATTGAGGAGGAAGCATTGAAGAGGAGGTCCTCATGGGGTCAGGGGCAATCAAGTTCTGACGTGCCTGCTGACACTGTTCAAGATATCTTCCGATATTCCGATAAATTAGCCGATTTATCGCTTATCAGTGTCTGACCGATAAGATAAATCAGACGATAAATCAGCCGATATGGCGATAAATCGGCCGATATGCCGATAAATTGGCCGATTTACCTCTTATCATGGGTCGACCGATAAGTTCCCGATAAGCGATATCCCCAACATTGCCTGCTGAGTCAGTATCCTAGGATACCGTTAGAAGTGCAACCCCTGGATCTGTGAGGCAGGCTAGGGTAGTTCACGCACCAGCAGCGGATGACTTTGAGCCCGATGTTAAGGCCACAAAGGAGCAGAACCAACTATTCGATATTGTCAAGCGTTTTGGAAATGCGAGGTCAAACAGCAAGCACATGAAGGAGCTGAAAGCGTAATGTCCACACCACATAACCCCTCACTTGCTTTTCTTCGATATTTTTTTGCCCCTTTTTAGCCATGCGTTGTTTATGTTTATTTTTATTTTTTTAGTAGACATGATTCTTTCATGTTATATCATATTCATACAGCTCATGTTTGGACAGAACCAAAATCATACAATGTGATGCGACATATGTTGACCTGGGTGATCTTGCCGAGTCTATGAGGCCTACTGGTAAAATGTCGAAGAATGTAGTTGCGTGTGGGATTGACTTCATCAACAGGCATGTGGACATTTGTCCTGACAAGACGATCATGCAGTACAGCATGACCTGCAAAATATGGGACGGTGACTTCAATCATAAAATCCTGAGGAAGCATTTTGCCGCGCATGGTGATTTCAAGCTCACAATGAAGAAATATGTGAGTGTTTCTTCTCGTTGTACATATTTTTTTCCATGGTATGTTTTTGTCAGTAGTTATACTTCATATGTTGGTTACATACTGTTCGTGAGAGACGTTTCATGTGACAACAGCTGCCATGTAAAATAAGTGTGAACGTTTGATGCCATGTGGCAACTTTGTTTATCCATGGATGGCAACTTCTTAAAATTGCACATGGCAAATAAACATTTTCCATGTGTGCACTTGGCCACTTGATGCTTGCTTATTCATATATCTCCTACTGCATCTGGCAATATTTTTACATACCATTTTTCCAACTTTATCATTCTGTTTTGATGTGAACTCTGTTTTTCCTTTCCTCTTTTTTACTTGCAGGTCATATTTCCCATGTTCCAGGAGCTTGCACCAGACAACCCAGATGACAAGTGTGCTCACCACTACGCGATTTGCCTTGACCTGAAGAACCAACGATTTGAGGTGCTTGATTCAGTCCGTTCAGGAGATGACGAAGACCTTACTACACATGCTGAATTCTTTATCAACAACCTGAAAGAGACATGGATCCGTCATTATGAAAACTCAAAGGTCCAGATCAGTCATTTTCCAATCGAGTATGTCACGACTGAGAAGCAAGGAAATGGGTAATTACTATCTTTTTCATGTGTCCTCCACGTCAATTTTAAACCTTTTCACCTCTTCATCGAAGTTTATCGTATTTTCTGTTGGCATGAGTTCACCTATTTCTTTCGTTATAGGCATGACTGCGGCTTTTACATGTTGGAATACCTTGCAAAGTGGGAAGGTCGACAGGTCCCTGTGATCATAGCTGCAATGGTTGTCGAGCTCCGTAAAATATATACATGGAACTGGTTGATGAATGAAGATTTCAACACGCGGGCTTCAGCATGAGAGTTCATAGAGGGAGCTGTCAAATCCGCCAACAAGAAGTACAAGTCATCACGTGATGCTCCATACCGCATGCCTACCTTACATTCTGTGGCTGAGGAATGTAAGGTATCACCTTTGTTCTTTAAAACTATGTCCGTGTGCTATGTTATGACTGCATCCCCCATAGTCTAGTATATAGTGGTGGCGTGTGAGTGCCATTGAATATTTGTAATATATGTGTGGATCTGAACCTGCTTATTTGTCACAACAACTACGCTTATGTTCACTACTATTATGTGTTTGTGATTGTGAGTACCAGTTGGGGGTTTGAATGCGTCTATGATGCCTGAAACATGGCAAATATAGTTGATCAGGCACGGATAGTGAAAGTATTTGTTTCGTTTTGTTTTGGGGTTTTTTGCATTGATAACTGTATCGGTTAGCATGGTAGTTCATAAGCAATTGTTCTCTCTCGTGTTTTTGCACGTGATCGTTTCAACTAGTTCGTTCAGAGTATGTATACAATACAATGTGCGTGAAACAAAAATGTGTGGACTGAAAACGGAAATCTACGCGATGGCAGATTTAGTAGCAATTACATGGCAGATTCGATGGAAGCTGCATGGCAGATTTAGTAGCACCTTCATGGCATTTTTTAGTCATGCATACATGGCAGTTTCTTCAAAATCTGTTGTCCACCAACAGTCATTCTCGCATTTTTAAAATCTTGACCATCTACTTTACAAAATTGTCTCCAACACCTAAGTTATAATCCTCCACAGCTGCTTACGGATTGCCCGTTCCTTTCTTTGCTTTCTTGTACTTTGCTTGAATTTCCAACCCCGATTTGTATCTCACCTCTTTTGGACGCCCTTTTGTGATGGAATGGGGCGGGTTCTTGACCTGGGTTTGCGTGCTTGCTGTTCCAGACCCTACCTCCGAGTTTTCGGAGGATGGACCCGTGGACGAAGGCACACTTGAGGTGCGGGGGAACCTGTGTAAGGCTTCTTCAGCCTTCCTCTTTTTGATCTCATCAAGCTCTCTTTTCAGGGCCTTCCTGTGTTTTTCTGCCACCCTCGCTGTCTCATCACTCTTGCATGCTTCATCTATTAGCTCAGCATAGTTCTTGGTTAAGACAACATGACTCACGGCGTCCATGGTTGCCTCTGGTCTGTCATCATGCACAGCCAAAACTGCATTTGATGTTTGTGGCCCCAACGCATCGTCAGCGTCCCAAGTCCATCGCCGTCGTATGAAATGGCGGGGCAACCGCGTGACCGCGTGCATGTCTATTATTTTGAGTATGTGACAGCACACAATCCCGTCCCGTTCGAATTTGCAGCATTGGCAGTAGTATTCGCCTTCATTTATCGAGGCCTTGACAAAGTAGTTTCTTCCCTTGTCCGGGTCTTCAGGTTCTGAATCGGACATGCCCATTAGAGAACACACCTTGAACGTATGTTCGTCAACCTGGTAAGCTGTGTACTTGCTGGCACGCTTTATTTCTTCCTGGAATCTGCATGTTTTTGTGCTCGTTAAACTCTTATATGATGTTTTTAGCACCTTATGTTGAGGTAGGTCACAACATAGCAAACATATTTAAATCAGTGATGGCATGGAAAGCCTTTTTTTCCCACATTTTTTTTGGATTGTTTGTTTCCACAGGGCAACTGCATGATATTTAACATGGCAACTGCATAACATTTAACATGGCAAATGCAGTTTATTTAACATGGCAACTGCAGTTCATTTAACATGGCAAATGCAGATTTGTCTCACCTAGCAACTACATATCATTTCACATGGCAACTACAGTTCATTACACATGGCAACTACAGATCAATACACATGGCAACTATAGTTCATTTTTACATGGCAACTACATTTATGCTTGTAACGTAATCAGTAGCTATTTTTCAATATATCAGCATGTCAAAAAGTTGGCAACTACATTGCATTCTACATGGCACCTACTATCTTCATGGTAGTGCAAATAAGACGGTTAGATAATCCACTTACTTGTTAAAAATCTTGCTGGTGTATATCTTGCTCATCTGCCTCTCCATCGGTAAATATGTTAGCAATTTAGGTTGCTTGAGCGTGGTGTTTGCTTCTTGCTGTAGCTCAGATCCCAGAATTTTCTGTTGCAAAGCTGTGTATTGCTTGGCAAACTGCAGCAATGAGTTGCCAGGGCTCACGTACCGCTTCAAAACAGCATTGAACCCCTCGCTGCGCTGAGTAGTCTGCAGAAATGGAAAGAAGCACTGCATGAAGTAGGCCGGCACCCAGTACATTCGCTTCTCCCACAGGCTAGTAAGTGTCTCGTTGTCTTGTACTTGGTGTGTTTCAATCATAGCCGCCCAGCACCGTTCAAACTCCTCCACCGTCAAGCTGTGGTCCACGCACAACTCGAATGCCTTGTGTAGCTCTGGACGGTCAGCAAAGAATGGTCCTAGTGTCTCCTCAGCCTTCTTAATAATATGCCACCTGCAGTGCCTGTGCACTGCCAACGGAAAGACCTCCTCTATGCCTGCACGCATGCTAAAATCCTGGTCTGTTATTATGTTCATCGGAGCAAGTCCACCCATGCACTCCAAGAAGGTTTTGAACAGCCAAGTGTAACCATCCGTATCTTCGTTCCGAACGAGTCCACAACCGAACTGCAATGACTGATTGTGGTTATTTATTCCTATGAATGGAGCGCATGGCATCTTGTACATATTAGTGAGATATGTCGCGTCGAACGAAATACAATCACGGAAATGTTTGTAGGCTCTTCTTGCAGCACCATCCACCCAATACATGTTTCTGACACGGTCCTCATCGTCCAATCTTATCCTGTAGAAGAAATCAGTATCTGCTTTTGCTTTCTCTTCAAAGTAGGCTATTGTGTCTTCTATGTCAGCCAACCTGCTCTCTCTACGGTACTTTGGGTTTGTGACGTCTGCTGGTATGTAGGGCATGCTACGCAGACTACCATCTCTACTGTGGATCAGGGACAGTATTTGGACCATTCTTGATGGACCGGCGTTACAATCATGTAGCAACTTTATGAATTTCTTCTCGAGGGGGCTGAATCCTCTGTGGGCGCTCAGAAATTTTACCAGGTCAAACTTCTTTATGAGTTCGTGGTTGTGTTCGTCGAAATATTCGGTGACCACCCACCATGCTCCATTTGCGTTTAGCTTACACCGGACAGGGCATTCCGTCTTGAGAACGATGCCTCTCTTTCGTTCCGGCACGACAGGCACAACACCTTTACCCTTCTTGTTCCTGCGTGCCTTGTAGCACCTTATCTCACCTCTGCTGTACTCGTTAGTTTTTTTTTCCTATGGTATTCGGTGTTCACCGCAAACCCATGGAACATTGCATATCTCTGGTAGTATTCCTTGGCATCTTCAAACGAACCAAATCTCTGCCCAACATATGGTGGTTGAGGTATCATGATTTCCGATTGCCCATCTTCTTCCTCCCCTTGCGCTTCGTCATCAGTTTCATCATTCACTTCAGTATTGGCGGCTGTTTCATCTGCTTGATTGTTGCTTGTGCTGGTGTGCACAGGTGTGCTTGTCGTCATTGCTGCAACGATTGCCAGTTCCGACACTGATTCTGCATTGTTTGTGGCAGCATTGGTGACTTGCTCGTGGAACACTCCTTCCGTGTGCTCCGAGGTTCCCGCAGTAGATGTCCCCGCGCCGCTGTTGATTGTAGTTGAAGCTCCTGTAAAAAAAACAGGTACGTGTGTAAGCAGTATTGCTTTGAATGGCAGGTTTATCGTAATGGAATATAGCATCTGATTTGGCATGATATCATTCATACAGCAAGCCATGGCATCTGCATCTGGCCATGCATGGCAACTGCAGTTTTTCAGCCATGGCAGCTACAGTTCAACAAACATGGCAGCTACTGTTGCCAACACATGGCAACCAGCATCTTTAACATCAAAACTTGCATTCTACGTACAAGCCCACTAGGCAAATGGAGTTAATCACGAATGGCATACACACGCACACAGTAATTGACAAATCCTGAAGACCATAGACGACTATTGCACGTATCCACTTGGTAGCATTTTGTTGTTTGCCGCCACCACCATGACAAATCCACTTTCCCCCATGCTTTTCCACAAAAGCAAATGCACTATTTTTTGTTGGTTCACATTTTTTACCTTGTTGTGCCGCATGTGCTAATCGAAGCTGGTCTGTCACTTCAATTTGCTGTGCTCTCTCTGGAATAGCGATGGCCTGCAACTGTGAAGCTTTCCATGATACATTTGTTGTTGTGGTTCCACCATAACAACCTGCGATCATGAGCAGTTGGTCAATGCATGGCAACCGTAGTTTCTACAACATGGCACATGTAGTGGTTCAACCATGGCAAGCAGATTTGTTCACACTTGGCATCCAGAGTTGTTTAGACATGGCAACCACAGTTGATTAGACATGGCAACGACAGTTGTCCAGACACGGCAACTGCAGTTGCCCAGACATGGCAACTGCGTTTTGTCTTCACACCACATAAAGACCAATGTCACCTATGTTCCTTTTCCTGATTCACTGTCCAGAAAATCACTTCATACGACTCACCTGCGTACGACGTTGATGGCAGGTACCCGGTTGTCGCCTGTCGCCACGTGCTGCATGATGGTCCTGCGTTTTTCCAAAAAACTCATAAGTCTTGCCATCCTTGCAAGTTTTCTTTTTTGGCCACATCAGTATGCTATTTTTCTATGCGTTACCTTGATTTGCCACATTTGCTACTTGAAGTCGGTCTCCCGTACATCTATCAGCGTTAGTGCCCTGTGTTGGAACTTGCCAAGGTATCCCTGTGTGTGTGGTTGTGTCATAAGAACCTGCGAACAAGGACATTGTAGCACATAAGTAGAATGCCATTTTCATGCCCACAAACATGTCAACTGTCCTTTTTTTTATCATGCATCGTACCGATGTTCGTGTACTGCTCTAGTAGTGGCAGCAACGGCCCTGCGGAAATGAGTTGATTGTACTCTACTGCATCCCAAGGGGGCGCTTGCGGCCTTTGAGAAAACCAAGGATCAGTGCCGTCTTCATGATTCATTTTTTTTCTGCTTTTCTCCCACCGTGTTTTCAGTCACTGCATGAACAAGAACGCATGAATATTCGAAATGCATTCTTGCTGTTTCCACATAAAAGAAAACACGGCAATCTTATCACATTTCTTGCATAAACAACAAATACATCATGGCAAATAGGACATGCACATTCATTCTCTTTTCTACAATCTGGATGCCACCTATCATTTTGAATCGATGGCAACAACCAACATAATATGATGGCAAGTAACAACATAACATGGTGGCAGCTAACGGCAAAGATAGGTGGCAACTAACGGCAAATATAGGTGGCAATTAATTTTCTATCTCCCTATGTACCGCCCAAATTGCTCCTTTCTTTCCCTGATTTTAGTGAATCCTACACATCCTTATGGAGCAACTACTCGCATCAACCCAGCCTACAAGCTTAGTTCAGATCTAGGATAGAACATGGCAGATCTTGCGTACGTTGGTGGGCAAAGGGGGAATAAACACAAATCCGTGGTGTGTTTGCAATGACAGTGTGGATCTAGTCGCCATCTTCGTGGGCAATCTGGAAGTGCAATTATTTGGGACAGGGGAAGGAGGAGAAAGAGGAGGAGATCGGAGATCGACCTGTTAACTCGTCGTTGTGTTTTCCGTCGATCGGGAGGGGGGCGGGGGCGGGTGGGGGTGGGGTGGCGCTAGAGATCTGGTCTGGTTGCCATGGCAACTAGAGAAGGAAGACGATGGAGGTAGGGGAAGATTGGCCGATCGAGAGGTAGGAGACGACGGCGGCAGGTCGCACTGTGGTTCGAAGGCGGGTAGGGACGACGGGCGCGTTAGGTTGTGCGGGCAACGGGGTCGTTTGCCCGGACGTGTGGGCGATTGTGCCACACACCGGACGTGCGGGCTATGGCTGGGTGCGCCCGGACGCCGTCGTGCGGGCGGGGTTGTCTCCGTGCCACATAAGGCGTGCGACACAACCCCCCTAGATGCCACACGTGTGGTGGATATCGGTGTCCTTTTCTTTTTGTGGTTGGTCGATTTGGTTTAGGACGTTAGATGCAAAATGGACGGCCGGATCACCTTCTTCAACCTCCAGCCCCTCCTCTCCTTCCTTCAAACCGTCGCGCCGCCGCCGGCTTCCGTCGCCCGCGGCCACGGAAACATGAAATCGACTTAGCTAGTTTATGTCTCGATGTGGCAGGGTGAGGAGCTTGGCTCGACAAAGTGACGACATAGCATGCGAAGCCCCCAGGGTGACGCTGGAACCACAGGAGAAGTCGGCTTAGATGCGTCTGCCACGTCGGTCCTACTCCATATCCCTCCAAATTGGCCGAGTTCACAAAATCGACCGCCACTGAGCCATCACCATCCTCCACCCTTGCTCTGCTTCCACGCCGCCGTCCTTGCCCACCGTCCTAGATGTCGACGGCCACTACCCATCTTCCACGGCCATGGACGAGGGCTTGACGGAGTCTGTGGGGTTCAGGATTGCTGTGAGCAAAGGGGAGACCGTCGCTAGAAGGAAGCGGCGCGCCCGCGAAGCTACGGAGAAGAAGGTCGTCGTCACGGACTTGGCCGCATCCGCTCCGTCTGCCCTGCTTGCGAGAAGCTGCCCGCCCTCGGCCGCGTCCGACGCCGTTCCGTCCTCCCAACGGTCGGGCATCCCGGATGGCTTTGTGGAAGAGGGCGGGTTTGCATATGATCTACCGATCATACTTATGTTTGGTTTATTTTCTCAAGAACACGATATGTGGTTCACCTACCAATTGTACTTACGTTTGGTTTACTGGAACAATGCCCGTGCGTTGCAACGGGATATAAATATTCTAGTAAGTTAGTTTGTGATCTACCTGTCAATAATAATGTGATAGTGTAAATAAATGTTCATGAAATTCTATCGTGAATTACCTTATATTTTGATTAGAAGTTTGGAAAGTAAAGTAAAGTAGAATTGGTTTAGAAGATAAGTAAATTAAGGTGATTGATTATCATATACATGAAAGGTTGGACGAAGGGGTGATGGGAAAAAAGATGAAATGGGAACCTTATGTTCTTTTTAAGTAGTACAGATAGAGATTTTTTCAGTGAATCTAATTTTACACGTTCACGTCCAAAGGGAGGGAGGGGAGGCAACGAGGAGCATAACTGCACAGTGCCGTGCTTGAAATTCAAAGTGAGTGGGGTAAGGGTGGAAGGGGGATTGTAAGTTGGATACTCCATCGACAGATGTGACGAGCTTCGATTGGGATATGTAGATAGCGAGTGGGGGGAAGAATATGTACGTGTCAGATATGATTTGTGTTAAACCACCAAAATATATATACCCTCGTAACAACGCACATGCAATTAACTAATTTATTAATAATATATTCATATCATTATTCAAAAAATGGTTATCATGTATTGGAAATGTCTATCATGCATTTGAAAAATGTTCATAGAGTTAAAATTATTTCTGTATTCTTTAAGAATTGTACATGCATTTTTTAACAGTGTTCCCATATTTTTTTTAAAAAATCATGTCTTATTCAAAAATAGAACCCCAAAATAGAACATAGAAAAGAAGAAAAACACACAAAAATTGAAAGACAAAGACAATATGACAATAGACCAGATTAAAAAAACCCAACGAAAACCCGGACTAGAAAAACGAAACAGAAAACCAGGATAACCCAGGAACCCGGTCTACTTCAAGCGAAGGAGATTCGAATCCTCTTAGTGGAAGCGCTTAATGGGCTGTGGCCCACGAACTGACGTGCGTAGGCCGGCGATCGTAGTACCTCTCAAAGTCGCGCAATAGGCGAGGTATTGATTTTGGACTAGAAAAAAAAAGGCGAGGTATTGCCTTTACGATCCGATCCCCCCCCCCCCCCCCCCCCCCCCCCCCCCCCCCCCCACAAAATTCCCCGCAAACCCTCCTTTCCCCGTCCGTGAAACGAGACGCGAGCGAGCGACCATTCTCTCTTCTCTGAGGGGGATTTGATTATTTGCCACTTATTACTTTGCACTTTGACAATTTGCCACTTCTCACATTGGATTTGATTTTTTGCCACATCTTACTTTGAACTTTAATTGTTTGCCCTTTTCCCCCTAAAAACAATCCTTTTAATTGTATTTGATGGTATATGTTTGATATATACCCAAAGCCAGTGACCATATTGCCCTTTGTACATGTTTGACTGAAGACCGAGCCCTTCACGTGAAATTCCCCAAATTCCTCCCCGCCAGACTCCTCGCAGCCGCCCTTGCTGCTCTTTGGCGCAGGCCCTTGCTGCTCCCCGCCGCCGCACTTGCAGCTCTCTGGCGCCGCCCCTTGCTCCTCCCTGCCACCACCCCATGCTCCTCGTTCCTCCCCACGAGCAACAGCAATAGCAGCACGGGCGCCATGAGTACGACGAAGGCAAGTGCCGGCCACGAGCACGACGCACGCGGGGTCCTGCCGGCAAGAGTCAGCAGCAGCTCCATGACGCGCGTCCCACGGGAGAGGAGCTCCTTGCCTCATTCCCCATCCCCGGTGGTCCTCGACGGCGACGCCCCCCGTGGTCCTGGGCGGACGCGTCCACACAGATGAACGAGCGGCGCGGTCCCGACCATGGCGAGTGAGGACCGTGCTGGCCATGGTGAGCTCGGTGCAGAGGCGTGCGGCCTACCTGCGATGCCAACCCCGACGACAGGCAGGCTCACGTGACGCCGCGGGGCTCCTCCACGGGCGGCAAGTCAAGCCGCCTCGCCATCGCTCCGGATTTCTGCTCCTCGCCGATGCGCATGTCGCGTCCCAGGAATCGCTCCTCGAGCTCCGGGCGTACGCGGCGCAGGCTCCCTACCCCCGGTTCGCGCCGACGATGTACGGGCGAGAAGGGCGTGCCGGACGACGGAGACGGCGACAACGAGGCGACGGATTCACTATCTCCCATGTTCGTGCTCGTGCGCTTGTGCAGCCCGTGCTGCTGTTGCTTGGTTGTCGTGCTAGTTAGCCTTGCTAGTTGCTAGTGGTGGTGCTGCTGCTTGCTTGCTTGCTTGCTTGCCCGTGCTGCTGTGCCGGCCCCTACGTTGCTGGGAGTATCCGCCGCGGTCACCACTGTCTCTCTGGAAGTACGGACGAGAGAGAGAAAGAGAGTTGGGGAACGGGGAGAGACGCTGTGCGTGGTCAATGGGATGGAGTAGGGACAAACTCGTCTTTCCTCGTGGGCAAGGGTAAAAAATCAAAGTCCAAAGTAAGATGTGGTAAAATATCAAATCCAATGTAAGCAGTGGCAAATTATCAAAGTGCAAAGTAATAAAGGGCAAATAATCAAATCCGACGGCGACGGTGCCTGCCTCCTCCTCGCTCCGCCCACCGCCCCCGCCCCCGCCCCCGCCCCAGCAGCCGAGCCGTCCGCCGCTGGTTCTTCCTCGCCGCCTGGACCTATTCGTCGAAGCCGTACCAGCCGAGCCGGTCACTCCTCCTCCGACCCCGACGCCGGCTCATCCCCTGCCGCCGCCGTCGACGCCGCCTCATCCCCTGCCGCGGCCTCAGCTCCTGGTGCCTCTGACCCACAGACCCTCCCGGCAACCTGCCCTTATTTACGGTAAGAATCGCTTCCACCCCTCCCCTCCCCTCCCCTCCTAGGGTTTCGCTGGTCTTACCTTTTCGGCTAGACGAGCTGTTATGTGATCTACACTTGTTGCTGTGTACACTGCCTGCTACGAGTGGTGGTTGTTTCTTGATGCTCAGTTATTCATGTTCCCAAACTACTGTCTACTATACTTGATATAGTGGGATGCTACATGATGATTAGTTTATACAAATGAGGAGGGATAAAGTGGGTTAACAGTTGAGTGGGATAACTTGGTCATAGACGCGTTGTCTATTTTGTTTTGGACATAAGGACATGCGTGCTCGTTGCTATTTCTGGTTACCTATCAGAGCTAAAACATGTTTACATTTTGGTTAGTATTACCAATCTTTGCATTTCTGTCGCTCCTCTTCTTTGCTTGGGAGTACACGGAACAGTCCAGTATCTTCCCTTTTGTAGCCAATCATTGGTTAGACTATTGGACTCGGATCACAGATTCTTTCAACCTGAAAAATTCAGTGTTGCAATTTCCCAAGGCTGATGTCTTCACAGTGCTGCATATGATTGTCAGTGCTCAGTGATATATGCATCACTTTTGATCAGCATGTGTTGCTGAGTGCCATTTCTTGATAATGGCTGGGAGCTTCATTGCACTTTCTATCTCTGATGTTGCTGTTAGTTTTGGTTTAGATCATTACCCTTGTGTGGTTTGGATTAGAGCCTAAGCAAACAAGAGCCTAAAAATATCATTACCCTACATTATAGCCTAAATAAATCTTGACACTGGGGTAATCATACTGTTGCTTCTACATTGTTGTTATTTTTCCATGTTAAAAATGCTCATAGCAGCTTGTATGCTTGACGGGCAAAGTGGAGAATTCAGTGATAATAAAACTTGATAAAGTAACAGGTGGCGGGTGATGCATTTTTTTGCATTGGGATAAAATAATGGCTTGTTTAATAATCTGTACAGGATCGTTGTTTTGAAAACAAGATTTCAGGGCACTTTATAATCAAGAATGCATCTCTTTTTTGCAGTTTCTTGTCAGAAAGACAGCGGGTAAAAATCCGTGATATAAGTTGTGATGGCAGCAAATGCATCAGGTATTATCTTCGTTTTTGTACTGCATTATTTTTTTGGACATGTCCTTTGTGTACTTTAGCATCTTATCCAGTAACAATCAGTGACAAGCTGAGGCTCTTCTTGTGTCACATAGAATGCGTCAAAGAGAGTTCGGTAAAATGTCTGCCTCTATAAATTTGTGTTATATTAACACCTGCAATTGTTCTTCTAATTTTACTCCAGGTCAGTCCCAAGAAAAGAAGAAAACAAAAGAGAAACAGGTACAGAGTACGTTTTTAAAATCTGTAGTATCTTTTCACTGAATATTTTTCTCAAATAGACTTTATGAATTTGCAGCCTATGAAGATTCAGTATAACCTGTTAAATCTAAGGATGAACCAGGCTGAACAGAAAGCGACTTGTGAGCTCATGATGCCAGCAAAGTTACCAGATTTCTATAACCCTCCCCTTGGTGCTGATCCGGTTGTCCTCCATGTGAAACATCCAACCCAAGACAAGCATTCTGTTACTTTAATGAGGGATTGCTTACATAAGAACCTCCTGCATGCAAGACTTGTTAGTGACAAAGATTCATATCTGCTAGTCTTTACTGACCAATACACAGGAATGTTATCAGCATACTTCAAATCAACTGAACCATTTGTAGCTAAGTATGCCGAACCGGGCCGGATACCATTCCCGTCCGCTAAGCTTCAAAGTGTTGTGACTCAAATGCTTGATGGTTTGAAGGGACTGTGGCTCTATGACAAGTACCATGGAAACTTGAGATTAGACAACACATACTACTATAAGTCAAAAGATGGTGATGTCGTTGTGAAGTTGGCAAGTTTTAAGTGTCAAGGTACTAAACTTAAAGACCCTGCAAAAAAGGGAAAAGGTACTAAATTTAAACATTCAGTTGGGTGAAAACTATTTTAATCTTTCTGGACATAATGCAATAAATGCATACTTTGTTAATATAATTTCAGATAAAACAGAGACTGTTGCACATTATCAGGCGAAAGATTTACAAGCAGTGGGCACTGCGCTGGAAGAAATATCTCAAATGGCTAGTGATTTGAGTGAGCAAGGCTATCTGTTGGATTGCAGACAGATTGACCACCTTGCCGAAAGACTAAAAGAAGTGTCCAAGTAAGTTAACAACAGTATGCTGATCCATGTCATTATGGATTAACACAAAGTTTGTTTCGTAGTGTAAATACCACCTTGCCGAAAGATGTTTTGGACTAATACAAAGCTTGTTTTGTAGGGGAGAGATGCATTATAGCATGGATGAGATTAGAACTTATCCCTTTTTTGGGACTCGAGTTGAGCGAAAAGAATTTTTTGTTTCTCAAGTCCCCTTGGCTATGCTCAGCAACTCCAACAAAGCAAAAATTGACGCAGAACAGGACGTGTGTACTTTGCCTTGGAACAATGATGCCTACAATGGTTTCCTTGAACTGATGGTTAAGTACCAAGAAAGGAATAACCTCGGTGCATATGATTTTAACAGCAGGGTCTGTTATGTGCAATTTATTAGTGGTATTTATACTCATGAGGTGGAGTTGAAGGTACTGATTGTATCCGTTTATTCGATGTTTGCAATATGCAACAAGGGCAATTCGTGGATTAGATTAGTCGGAAAAGTGCTAATATTTCCAACAATCCAAAGACCTTATATTAGGCACTTTTTGACTCATGGCTTCGCCGCTACTCTGAAACCGGAAAAGTTTACTGGAACGCATTTTAAGTGTTGGCAGACGAGGACCACCTTGTGGCTCACAGCAATGAACGTGTTCTTGGTTGGTGGTGTGTCTCCCACGGTAACGATTGCTCCTGAACAGGAGAATGCATTTAGGGAGGCAACCACCATCTTTGTGGGAGCCGTTCTTACTATGATTGGAGACAAGCTGGTAGACGTGTATCTCCATATGCGTGTTGCCAAAAACTTGTGGGATGCGCTCGAAGCTAAGTTCGACGCAACCGATGCTGGAAGTGAGTTGTATGCTATGGAGCAGTTCCATGATTACAAAATGGTTGATAACCGTTCTGTATTGGACCAGGCCCATGAGATACAGTGCATCGCTAAGGAGCTGGAGCTCCTGAAGTGTGAGTTACCGGACAAGTTTGTCGCGTGTTGCATTATTGCAAAACTCCCTCCTGGATGGAGGAACTTTGCTACTTCTCTGAAGCACTTGAGACGTGAATTCTCTATTGAGGATGCCATTGGTCATCTAAGTGTTGAACAGAACTCGAGAGCAAAGGACTCACACGTGAAAGGGGCAGAGGGTTCTTCTAGCGCCAATGTGGTGCAGAAGAATTCCCACAAGTTCAAGGGAAAGAACTCTGTCCAGCAGAATTCTACCTTCAAGAAGAAGGGTAAGAAGAAAGACAAAAAGAGAGATGGCTGATTTAGTTGTGGTTCAGAGGAACATTGGGCAAACAAGTGCCCAAACAAGTACAAGAAGCCAGGACATGACTCCAAGTCTGTCAATGTCACTCTGAGCAACAATGATGGGGCATCTGGGTATGGTAATCTGTTTACCGTACTTTCAGTTTGTCAATCCACCGATTGGTGGGTTGACACTGGGGCCAATATTCATGTGTGTGCTGATGCGTCTCTGTTTTCTTCTTACCAGGTCGCACGAGATTGTTCCGTCCTGATGGGGAATAGCTCGCATGCTTCTGTTCATGGTGTTGGCACGGTAGATCTGAAGTTTACTTCGGGAAAGATCGTGCAACTGAAGAACGTGCAGCATGTCCCCGCCATCAAGAAGAATCTCGTTAGTGGACCCCTTCTATGTGAAGAAGGGTTTAAGTTAGTATTTGAGTCCAACAAAGTAGTCGTATCTTGGTATGGGCTATTTGTTGGAAAAGGATATGATTGTGGTGGTTTGTTCCGCCTTTCCCTGGAGGATTTCTGTAATAAAGTCATGAACCAAATTCATTCTAATGTGAACGAACTTGAGGTTTGGCATTCACATCTTTGTCACATAAATTTCGGTTGTATGACGCGGCTAGCTAAAATGAATTTAATCCCGAGTTTCACATTAGCCAAAGGCTCTAAGTGCCATGCGTGTGTGCAAGCTAAGCAACCTCGTAAGCCTCACAAGCCTGCGAAGGAGAGACACCTGGCACCATTAGAGCTCATACATTCAGATCTCTGCGAGATGAATGGTGTGTTGACTAATGATGGAAAGAAATACTTCATGACTTTAATTGATGATTCCACTAGATTTTGTTATGTGTATATGTTAAATACAAAGGATGAGGCTCTACACTACTTTAAAATCTATAAGGCTGAAGTTGAGAACCAACTTGAGAAGAAAAACAAACGAGTACAGTCTGATCGTGGTGGAGAGTACTTTTCTAGTGAGTTCGATTTATTCTGTGCGGAACATGGTATTATTCATGAGGGTGCCTTCCTATTCACCCCAGTCAAACGGGGTTGCCGAACGGAAAAACCGCACTCTAGCAGATTTGGTTAATGCCATGTTAGATACATCGGGTTTATCCAAGGCATGGTGGGGGAGGCTGTATTGACATCATGTCATGTCCTGAATAAAGTTCCCACGAAGGATAACGAGACTACTCCCTATGAGCAATGGGAAAAGAAAAGAACTACACTCTCTTAGTTGCTCACTTGGGGCTGTTTGGCGAAAGTCAATGTGCCGATCCCCAAAAAGTGTAAGCTTGGTCCAAAGACCGTGGAGTGCGTTAATTTGGGTTACGCTAAGAATAGCATTGGCTATAGATTTCTAGTAGTGAAATCCGAGGTACCTGACCAGAAGGTTGGTACAATTATAGAGTCTAAGGATGCTACATTCTTTAAGGATATTTTCTTCATGAGAGATATGCAAAGCACTTCTAAACTGAAATCTGATGAGACTCCTAAACCTGCCATTCCGATGGAATATTATGAACACAAAAGTGATGAAAGTTCCACGGAGGATGATGACGAGGAAGCTCCTGTTAGGAGCAAGAGACAAAGGACTACAAAGTCTTTTGGTGATGATTTCCTCGTGTACCTCGTGGATGACGACACTCCTAGTTCCATTTCAGAAGCCTATGCATCCCCGGATGCTACTACTGGAAGGATGCGGTCCGTAGCAAGATGGATTCCATCTTGGCTAATGGGACATGGGAGATCACTGATCGTCCTTATGGTTGCCAACCATTGGGATGTAAGTGGGTGTTCAAAAGGAAGCTTAGGCCCGATGGTACTGTTGAGAAGTACAAGGCTAGGCTTGTGGCCAAGGGTTATACCCAGAAAGAAGAAGAGGATTTCTTCGATACTTACTCACCTGTGGCTAGATTGACAACCATTCGAGTGTTACTCGCTTTGGATGCCTCGCATGGTCTTCTCGTTCATCAGATGGACGTTAAGACGGCTTTCCTTAACAGAGAGCTAGACGAGGAAATTTACATGCAACAGCCGGATGGCTTTGTAGTAAATGGTCAGGAAAGAAAGGTGTGCAAGCTAGTGAAATCTTTGTATGGCCTGAAAAAAGCGCCTAAGCAATGGCATGAGAAGTTTAATACAACTTTGACATCTGTTGGCTTTGTTGCTAATGAAGCTGACAAATGTGTATACTATCGCTATGGTGGGGGCGAAGGAGTAATACTGTGTTTGTATGTCGATGACATACTGATATTTGGGACCCACCTCAAAGTCATTGATGAGGTCAAGGCTTTTCTATCTCATAACTTTGAGATGAAAGACCTGGGCGTGGCTGATGTTATCTTGAACATCAAGCTACTGAGAAATACTGAGGGTGGAATTACACTTTTGCAATCCCACTACGTTGAGAAGATTTTGAGCCGTTTTGGATATTCGGACTGCAAACCTTCTGCAACACCATATGATCCTAGCATGCGGATTCGAAAGTTCGAAGGCACGGCTGTAGATCAATTGAGATATTCTCAAGTGGTTGGTTCACTCATGTACCTAGCTTGTGCTACTCGTCCTGACATCTCATTTGCTGTGTGCAAGCTGAGACGGTTTGTTTCCAATCTGGGAGATGTGCATTGGCATGCTGTTGAGCGAGTGATGCGTTACTTGCAAGGTACTGTGAACTACGGAATTCACTGTTTAGGGTACCCGACGGTATTTGAGGGGTATAGTGATTCGAATTGGATATCTGATGCTGATGAGATGAAAGCCACAAGTGGATATGTCTTCACACTTGGTGGTGGTGCTGTTTCCTGGAAGTCTTGCAAGCAGACGATCTTAACAAGATAGACTATGGAAGCAGAACTCACAGCATTAGACACATCATGCGTCGAAGCAGAATGGCTTCGAGAGCTTTTGATGGATTTGCCAGTGGTTGATAAACCAGTCCCGGCTGTCCTTATGAACTGTGACAATCAAACTATGATTGCCAAGGCTAAGAGTTCAAAGGACAACATGAAATCCACAAAGCATATAAGAAGAAGATTAAAATCTATCAGAAAATCAAGAAACTCCGGAGTGATAGCGTTGGATTATATCCAGACTGCTAAAAATCTGGCAGACCCTTTTACGAAAGGGCTATCACGGATTGTGATAGAAAATGCATCGAGGGAGATGGGTACGCGACCCACGTAAGTTGCCATGGGGGTAACCCAACCTATGTGATCGGAGATCCCGTGAATTAGGACCTGGGAAAACAATCCAGCGGTCAACTGAGGAGAGTATCCTTAATTAACCCACTCCGTTGGAGATGCAATAATACTCTCAATTCTGTAAGGCAGGCTGACTTTTGTCTTAATGTGTTCCAAAGCTTATGTAAGCAAGATGCTAACCCACATAGCATTCTTTTGAGGAACACACCTATGTGAGCCCGACTGCTGGTCACAATCTATGAGATTGGGTGATCTCTAGGAAGCTCATGAGAAGGTGCGGAGTATGACTAATAAGCTCCACCCGTGGGGTTTAGCCTTCGGCAGCCACGTATCAGCTGACAATAGGCGAAACTTCTGCACGCCAAACTGACAATTCAAGGCATAGTCCATTGTTCAGTTGTGAAGAAATCTAATCCTATTGTTCTAGGTGGAAGTTCAACTTAACAGTCTCCACTGAAAATTCTGGTATATCAAACATTGTTTGGAACAGTTGACAAATGTATGTGCCTCGAGATCTGGTGGGGGATTGATGGATTATGGATGGGCTTAGGCCCATATAAGACAATAATCCCTGGTTAATCTTTAAGGCCCATGAATGTGTTTACGGCAAGTGGTGGGAAGTTTGGTGGGAAGTTTAGTACCATACTGCTACAGTAAGAAGAGTGAGACCTCTTTATAAGGGCTGCTCTACCACTTGCTATTGGGAGCTTGGGAAGAGGAGCTGTACACGCGCGCTCCTCCTCCTCCGCCGCCCACCTCGCCTCGTCATGACGCGCGCGCGCCGCGGGTTGCGGGAATGAGCCGAGCCGAAGCTTATTTTTGCCGGTCAGGAATGGTTAATTAATCTCGGATTAATTAACGAGTCGCTTATGGAAGTGCCACTGTCCGAGACATTGGACCGTGGGCTGTTCGCGGACTTGGTCGTGGGCCTGAGCCCAGGCCCATCTACCCGTGACCTATATAAGAAGGCGTTGGCCAGTGGAGTGAACCCTAACTCAGTTCACTCACTCCCTCTCGCACAACCCTAGCCATCATCTACTGTTCCTCTCTCTGTGCTGCTTCCGGCGATCCCATCCCGACGACCACGTGCACGGTTGGTCGGGAGAGCAGGTGCCTCTGGAACCCTGTCGTTCGAGATCCTGCCCGGGAGAACGGCAATAAGATTTTTGGGGAGCGTCTCGACGCGACTGCTCCCGATCCGTCTCCGTCTCCGTTCACCTCTGCTTCCACTACTTCCCATGCATCGATACCATGGTCGAAGATGCCGCCGCCAAGAAGAAGGCCACGGATGATGACGAGGCTGTTGCTGCCGCCGCCGCGTTGGCCTGGCCAACCAGAGGGTATGATATGTTCATCCCTCGTTTACTCGTACATGTGCTAGCCGTATGTATGTATGTTGTTCATAGATGTTTCGGTTCTATGTACTGTACGTGCTCACATGCTTAGGTATCGGTATGAGATGCATACCGTATTTGCCATGTTTACTGCTTACTTGTGGATTAGATTAGTCGGGAAAGTGCTAATATTTCCAACACAATCTAATATAAACCATGTTCTATCGACTTATCTAAGATTACGTAGAATACATAAGAAAAGACTGCCTTGTCAATCATTGTCCTTAATTAACCGCTTTGGTGTCGGCGATGCCCATGTTTGTGCTTTCTTCCCGAAGATGTCTTCGTGGTCTTGTTTTTGTTCTAGGGCTCCCTGTAAGTGCATCTAGTGCCACCCCTAGTTGGTTCTGGAGTATTGACGACAAACGTGGTTGAGGGACTAATGTGTTTGTGAGAATTGCAGGACAACACAGGTAGAAGTCCCTCATTGATTCGGTTTACCTACCAGAGATGACCCCTAAAAATGTGTGAAGACATTGAAGACAATGGTGGTTCATGAAGACATTCACGTCGAAGATAATGACGTGTGAAGACATTCACTTGGAGACAATGAAGTGCGAAGACATAGTTTCTTTCGTAGTTTCATTTTCTTCTTACTTGAGTCATAGGAACCACCGTACTGTTAAGTGGGGTCAAAGTGAACAAAGTCAAAAGACTGACGTGATGCTCAACCTAAATCCTATGTCTACGAGTGAAGACAATGAGAGCAAATCTTTATCCAGAGTTGGATTAGTCAGCTTTGCTTGTAGCCCAAGCCAAGCTGCCGCGTGTGTTTGAAATCCGACCGTTGGACATGTGTCGGTTCCTTAGTGACCAAGGGTCATTTCGGACATATCATGTCAGGTTGCCTCCTGGCTATAAATAGCCCACCCCCTACACCATAAATTGGTGGCTGCTCAGAGTTAGTGTACGGCTTTTGTCGTTTGAGAGCAACCCACCTCCGAAGCCTTTGAGAGAGAGATCCTTGAGAGGACAAAGCCCAAAACACCCAGAGCCAAAGAGTGTTAGGCATCACTGAAGTCTTTCTGTCTGCGTGACCTGAAGACTTATTACACTTGAGGACTGTGTATCCTCCAGCCGGTTAGGCGTCACGTTCTGAGGATCCAAAAGTCATTGTGGATCGCCGGTGAACGGAGTCTGTGAAGGTTTGGAAGTCTACCTTGAAGACTTACCAGAGTGATTGGGAGAGGACTAAGTGTCCTTAGCTCAAGGGGAATAAGGTGAAGACGTGGTCTTCTGAGTTCAATCTCAGCCTCCCTAACCAGACGTACAATTGTCACAGCAACTGGAACTGGTCTACCAAATCCTTGTCCCCGTAAAGCTACTGGTTCTATCACTTTCCTTTACTTACCGTTTAGCTTTGTGAAGTCATTGCTTAGTTGCCCTGCTTGGCTTCACTGTGTTAAGACAATCTCTCTGATTGCATAATTGGCTTCATACTGTCTTCCTATTTCGATCTGTTCTACCTAGCTGTTATTTGTCTTCGTGCTTTAATTGTATTGCTTACTTGACTATGGCCTGTCTAGTGTAGTTTATCTTCCGCTGCATATCATATAGGTTCATTTTGGTTGTCTGTCTTCGAAGACATTGTATCTTTGAAGACTTTCATAAAAATCGCCTATTCACCCCCCTCTAGTCGATAACTTGCACTTTTAATTGGTATCAGAGCAAGGTGCTCCCTTGTTCTGTGTGATTCGGTTTAACCACCTCGAGTTTTAGCTATGTCGACTGTAGGGATAATCAAAGTCTCCGCTGCATGCCCCGTCTTCGATGTCACTGATTACCCCTACTGGAAGAATAAGATGTGCATGCATCTTGAAGCCATTGACATCGATCTCTGGTATGTCGTCAAGACTGGTGTCCCCAAAGTCGGTGAAGGCATCACCGCTGTTGATGTCAAGAGATTCGCGCAACTGGACTCAACCGCCAAGAACATCATCTGTGGTCATCTGACCAAAGGGCAGTATGGCCGTGTGAGTGCACTGGAAACTGCGAAGCTAGTCGGGGACTGGCTGTCCAAGGTCAATGAAGGCGTCTCAACCCAGAGAGACTCAAGAATAGATGTGCTCCGCAATCTCTTCAACCGATTAAAGAGGAATGACAATGAGAATGTCCAGCTCACTTTTGACCGCCTCACTGATATCACAAATGAGCTTCGCGCACTTGGCGCCACAGAGATCACCAAGCATGAAATTGTGAAGAAGCTATTGAGATCACTTGACAGCTCATTTGACACCTTGGCCTTGATGATCCAAGAACGTCCTGACTTCAGAGATCTTGATCCATCTGAAATACTTGAGAGGCTCAAAACACATGAATTCCAGCTGTCTGAGAAGAGAGATATCTATGGTCCCAACTACGGCCAATCTCGTGCCTTGAAGGCAAAGGCCGTATCCTCATCTAAAGAAGAATCTGACTGTAGTTCTGAAGATCCTAAAGACATTGGCAAAGAGCTAGCAATGCTTGTGAGGAAGTTTCGAAAGTTCTCCAAGAAGAATTATTTCAGAAAGTCTTCAAGATCTAGCTCAAAGAATGATGAGGCTTCCTCTCGTGACTACAAGAAGAGAACATGCCACAAATACAAGAAGCCAGGCCATTACATATCTGAATGTCCTAAATGGGATAAGAAAGTAAAGAAAAAGAAGAAGAGCAAGGAATATGACTCTGACGACAAGAAGAAGAAGAAATCCTCATAGTCTTCTTCAAAGTCTTCATCATACAAGAAGAGCTCATCTGGCAAGGCTCGTGCATTCATTGGCAAGGAGATGGATTCAGACGAGGAGTCTGCTTCTGAGGAGGCGGAGGTGGAGTCTGAGGAGGAGTCTGATTCAGGCATGGCAAGCCTGGCTCTAGCTTCGGCATTCGTCGCCAAGTCCATCTTCAACACTGAAGACAATGGTCACGCCGCCGACGCTGAAGTCGATGATGAGGACGACTCTGCTCCAGCCTACTGCTTCATGGCACGAGGTGCCAAGGTAAACTCCCGCGATGCTTACTTTTAGACCTCCAGTGAAGATGACTCTGAATGTGAATCCAAACCCAGCTATAAGACTCTTGCTAAAATTGCAATTGAACAACAAACTGCTATGGAACACATTAAAAAATTGCTAGACAAAAGCGATGACCTGTTGGACGAGGAAATGAATCGAACCCAGTCCTTAATTGAAGACATAAAAAATCTTCGCGTTAAGTACGAGGAACTTGAAAGTCGTCATGAAACCCTCTCAGCTACTCATGAGAAGCTTTCCTATGATTATCTTCAAAGGAAGCAAGATCTAGAGAAACTGAGAGCGTCTCATGAAGATCTTCAAAAGGAAAACGATTCACTACTAGCTCAATAGATCAGTTCCACTCAGGAAGATTTTGTGCCACCTTGTTTAAAATGCCATGAGCGTGATAATGCTATCTCTATTGCTGAATGTTCTACTGCTTCTAAAGTTGCAATATCTTCAACTGTTGATGTGGTAACTAACCCCTCTTGTGAGTATACCACTGCTATTGCTGATGAGAATGCCAGTGTCACACCCTGATTTTTGGCCCTTTCTTTTTCTTTTGATTTTCTGAGTATTTTGCTTGAGTTTTCTTTTTCTGTGGCTATGTGGTCTGGAAACTGGAGAAGATGATCTCTTCTTCCTTTCCAGAGTGGCTTGTCATCCTCATATCCTTCCCAAGACCTTGCCATTTTCATCTTGGCCCAACCTCAATATCCTCTTTGTTGGGAATATTCCTTTTTTCTATTAAAAGAATAATCCTTTTTGCCCTAGGTTGTGAAGCAACCTATATTTCTGTCACTCCCAAAATTCTCAAATAATTATCATAAATTGTTTGGGTCATATCTTCCTCAAATATGGCAAAATATTTCGTTGGCCATGTTCCTCATCATGCTCAATTAATTCTTTTTCTATTCTGTCCTAAATGGCACTTTGTGAAACAAGTGCTATTTACATTTGCCCATTTGACCCCAAACTTTTTGGACACCTTTTAATGTCCATATCATTGTCTCATGCCAAAATTCAACTTAGTTTGCCTAGTGAACCTTCCTGAGCAATTTTTCAAAGTTCCTGTCTAAGGGAATTCTTTGTGAAGGAAGTACTAGCTAGGGTGATCCAAATGAGTTGAAATTTTGCATGGTCATTCATATGATCAAATCATCACTCTCCTCAAGATTTGAGCTCATGCAATGCATCCATGTGAGCTCAGCATCAATTCATTGTTTCTATCCAAATTTTCAGTTAGTGAAGCAAGTATATTTTATCTTGCTTCATTATGGCTGAAAATTTTCCTAAGCCTTCTCCTATCCATATAACCTATCCTCACAAGATTTTGGCTCATTTCATCTAGCCATTTTCCCTCAGGATTTTTCCCAAGATTCTATTCAGAGAGGTGCTGTATGAAGGAAGTACCATTTTGGCTTGGCCAAATGGCATGGAATTTTTATGGCACTCTCATATGCCCAAATCATCCTGCCATGACCATTTTCAGCCCAAGTCATCACTCCTAGTGAGTGCTACTTCCTGTTTTTGCTTCTGGACCAGATTATGCAGTTGCAAAGCAAGTGTATTAATTAGTGGTCCAAATCTCTTCATAATTCACAGGACTGTAGTCCTTCGTAACCTAAACCTCCCTGACATCAAGTTTTTCACTTAACTTCACTAAGTTAATCACAGTAACATGATCTAGTTTGCTACAGCAAACTTCAGAGGTCACTCCCCATCTAACCACAGCATTTTTAATCGAGCTTTAAACTCAGTTGCAACCTACCCTGGAAGGACTCCACCCTAGACAGCATTTGCCAGCCCATTGTCTCCTCTACTCGCTAGTTCACGTGGTGACCACCGCTTTGGCACGCCATGGACACGAGCTGGCTGTTGTTTGCTTCGGGCCCCTCTCCTGCTCGGTGTCTCAGCGAGCACGGGCGTGTCTCCCAGCTCACCCTCGCCGTCCTCTTCTCCCCGGACCTCTCTCCCCCTCCTGCATCTCGCTCGCTGGCGCTCGTCGTCGCGCGCCCACGGACGAACTGTAGCCGGCCGTCGTCTTCCTCCTTTGGCCGTTTCTTCCCCGTGCTCCTCGACCTCTTCTGCCCCGTGAGACTGCCCTTTGCTCCTCCCTGTCGCCTTCCGTCCAGCATGCAGGCATGCACACGCGTACGCGGGCATGCCCGAGCCCCGGCCACGCGTCCGCGGCGGCACCGCGTCGCCTTGCCTATATAAAGGCCACCCGAGCCCCTCCCGAGCATCTCATCGACCTTCCCACACTCCCATCTCCCTCCCTAGCCTCTCAACCCCTCGCCGGAGCCGCTCTGCTCCTCCCATCGCCGCCACGGCTGTCGCCCCTGCTCCACTCCGATTCCGGTGAGCCAGGCCACCTCCCTCCGTTCCACCACCTCCAGAGTACTCCACCGCCACCAGTACGCCTCCCCGCAGCCCGTCCTCTCCTCTCCTCGGCGGTAGCCACGAGCCCCTCTCCGCCCTTCTCTGCCATCCGCTAGCGTCAGAGTCGCCGTCGCCTCAGTCGACCTCGCCGGCCGTCGAGGGTACCACTGGACGCGCCGTTCAACGCTGAACCCGTCCATAACCGGAGTGTCGCCGGTGGTGCTCGGAGTCGCCGGCAATCGTCGTCGGGGCCAGCCCCTCTCCTCGGCCAGGCGCGTCGCGGGAGGTCGAAGAAGAGAAGAGAGGGTCAGGGGTGGGACCCGCCAGTCAGCGAGACAGCGCCCGGTCCCGCCATTGCCACGCCAGATAAGTGGATACGTATTCATGTGAATACGTTTTCTTGTTTAGAAAGCGTACTTTGGTTTAACTGCGGCTGAAAATACGCTTTCCTTTGCAGAAAACGCATTTCAACCGTAGGCGCTTTCAGTTTTCTCAGTCAGGGGCTTATTTGTAGAAAACTTTTCACAGATAGGTCCCTGGCAGAAAAACTATCACAACTTTTTGCTCGTAACTCCAAATGAGGTGATTCCAACGCCCACGTCTTCGTCTCATCGAGCCCGTTCTGTTCTTATCATTTTCATGATGTGTTCACATTTTGAAAATGACCTTATTGCCCTTGCCCCTAATCAGCCGCCTCTGGGAGAGAAACTTTTTCGGCGATTCCTTCCGCGAGCTTTCCGCATTTCTTCCTGGACTATTCTTCATCCCCAGGCAAGCCACGACAACCACTTGCATGATAGTCATGCAGTAGCCATGGTTTTCTACTTGAAAATTTAATTAGTGTTTGTTTGTCTGCAACTGCTATCGTTGTTTCGGTAATGCTTATAGATCTGTGTTCACCTTCTTGCGATGCTCTTCTGCATCTTGTTATCTTGTACTTCTTGCTAGTATTATTGTTACATGTCATGTTTGGTAGTAGTACATGCTGGTAGTAGTGAGGTTCGTTCTGATGCATGCTTATCCTCTGTTACCGGGTACCGTTGATATGCATGTTCATTTGCATTTAGCTGGTTATATGCTTACTTGGTAATATTACCGTTATGTTCTTGCATGGTAGTTATTTCCGTTGCTAGTGGTCATGTTATGCTATGAGTAGTGTTATACTTGTGATATTCATGCTCATCAGTATGCCATGTTCATTCGGATATATGATTTATTGTTGTCGATATGCTTGATGATTATGTTGCACCCCCATGCTTATGTTGATATCATGCTCATGCATTTTAGTTGCATCATGTTATTTTAATATGGCTCAGCTTATTGCATTCAAGTTTTAACCGGACTTAAATGAACTTGAACAACTGTTGGCTGAGTCATGGTGCCACCAAATTGAGCTGACCAGTGCAACCACACTTGCCTTATGGGGGGTCCTAACTGGGTCTATTATCATGCCTCTCGCCGGTGCCTCCAATGAGGGAAGGTTATGAGCGGGCGCTACCTTGGCCGGGTAGGACAGCATAAGCCTTGTGAGCCCAAGTTTGGTTATGTGCACATGTCCTCGTTTGGGACCGTTTATGTTTTGCCACGACGGTGGCCGGCCACATAGGTGGCGGATGTCACGAGTTGACATCGGGGCCACCCAGGACTTAGCCCAAAGGGGAGTTTATCGGAGTGGCCGGGAGGGTGTGATGGCAATAGATCGGTTTTGTCGGAACACCGTTGGTCGACCCGAATGGGAGCACGAGGCCATGGGTTCCGTGGTGTGGGTACAGTGTACTAACCTCTGCAGAGTGTGTGTTTAATCTATCGATAGCCGCACCCGCGGATATGGGCCCAGTTCGTAGTCAGTCACACTATGGGTCAACAGTAATAATAATAATGTGCTTAATAACAACCCTGGTTCGATGATGAGAAAGAGATTGGTTGTGATCGAGAGAGGATCACAGAGGTATCATGGATACCGAAGTTGGTTGATCTTTATGTGATCGTGAGAGGATCACCGTGGTATCGAGGATACCGAGTTGTTGGATATTTGTGGTGTTATGCGAGAGTCAAGGGTAAAGGTCAAGCTCCTTGTGGTCATGTAATGATTACTACGGTATTGTAATACCAAGCTTGATTGGATCCGGAGATGATCGTGTGATGTCCGTAATGGTAAGCTTGTGCATGTGATGGTTACGAGGTAACCCGAGCAGAGTAAGTTGGTGCATGATAGCGTCATCATGTTGCATGCTAGTATCATCATGTTCATATGTTCATGCCATGCTCGTATTGTTCTAGCTGTATCATGTTGTACATGCCATGTTGTTCTGATAGTATCGTGTTCATCATTGTTAAGTAACCTGTAATTGCCATGCTGTTGTTTGTCTTGATTGCCTTTGGTTGCTGTGAGCTTGCAAGTACATTCAATGTACTGACCTGGCGTGTCATGCCAGTTTGCAGGTCATGCCGGATTTGATTGCTTGTTTGCCGTGGATCCCTTGTTTGCGAGCTAGGATAAGCGTTCCAGCCAGAGTCCCTGCGGAGTGGAGTTCATCACCGTCGTCGCTATTCCGCTGCCAGTAGTTATTCCGCTGCTTCGTGTTGTTCTGCTGCTTGCATAGAGCAACCGTGGCAGGCGTAGTGTCGCTGCGCCGATGTAATCCCTTGTATCCATTTAGATTGTAATAAAGAGCTGATTTGTTCTATGCTAAGCAGTGCCGTATTCCAGAAGACTTCTCCTCGATCTCTGGGCTGGAATAAGGGGCGTTTCGGTTTCTCTAAGCCGGGGTGCCACAGCCAGGTTGAAGACATTACTTGAAACAGGCATGTACAAAAGCCTCAAAGGGCATCAGACACTCTGTGATGTCCTCAAGAAACAGATTATGAACCGAAACCCTAGGGAAGAGGGTGGTTGTTTTGAGAGGAAAATGAATGTTGATGGTTCTTACTGGAAGCCTGAGCAGTACCCCAAAACTACATGGGTTGCTGCAAAGGGTCCTTCAGTAGATCCATCTACTTTATCTGGCTTCACTTGTGCTAACCACATTATCATTGATGAGTCATTTGACTCCAACTATAAGCTATTTACGAATCAGAATGGTGAAGTGTTTGCTAGGTTTATTGGGACTAACTGCAGGAACGGGCCACCTATGAAGAAGATCTGGGTCCCTAAAAGTTGTCTTGAGAAGCTTCCCGTGAATGTCATCATGACACCACCAGGAAGAAGACAAACCCCAGACCAAAGGCTTCACATGGCCCAAAGGCTTCATACAGACAAAGGACCTCACAAGGACACCCTAATGCCAATGTTTTGCAGGGAAACCATCATCAGACTCATGAATATGAGCGTGTTTCTTCAAACCGCTATGTTCACAAAACAAAGAACTTTTCTGCATATTCTTATGAGTATTATTCACCTCCTGCAAAACTATTTGCTAGGGCTCCAAAGCCAAAGTTCTCAGATGCTGCACTTAGACTCATTGCTTCTAAGCCACCCCTTAAGATGTGGGTGGTTAAGAAGAATTAACTTCTCTTGCAGGGAAAGGTCTCCAGCCGAAAATCATTGACTTCTGAAGGCAATGCTGGGGACCTAAAACATCTTGTGGGACACAAGATAAAATGCCAAAATGGTCTTCCCATTTATTTCGTCCCAGGATTTCTTGATGAGCATCCTATCTTACCATCCAAGAATCTTAATTTTGATAGTATGCTTGTTCGTCAAATGTTTGTGCTTCACAATACTCTTGGTGAAGCCTATCCTGCTAACTGCACTATAGGGTACGACTCCGAAAGCTACTGAATGGATTATGGACAGTGGATGCACTAACCACATGACTGGTGATCGAAGTCTTCTCATGGATTCAACCCTACATCCATCTACTAAAAGCCACATCACATTCGCTGACACTGGTAAAAGCAAGGTATTGGGCCTAGGTAGAGTTGCTATCTCAAAGGATCAACACATGGATAAAGTGATGCTTGTTGAATCCCTTGGATACAACTTAATGTCTGTCTCAATGCATTGTGACCTTGACATGATTGTGATATTTGGAAAATATCGTTGCCTTGTGCTTATGGTTTCTGACAAATCTCTAGTCTTCGAAGGTTATCGAAGAGGTGATCTGTATATGGTAGATTTCTCCACAGGACCACAGCTTGCCGTATGTCTTCTAGCAAAAGCTTCTGAATGCTGGCTTTGGCATCAAAGGCTAGGACATGCGGGCATGAGGAACCTGCACACTCTTGTGAAGAAGAAGCATATCATTGGCATCGAGGGCGTCAAGTTCAAGAAGGATCATCTATGTGGTGCTTGTGAAGCCGGGAAGATGACTAGGGCAAAGCATCCCTCGAAGACGATCATGACGACTTCACGTCCCTTCGAGCTGCTACACATGGACTTATTTGGCCCTACTCACTACTCAACCCTTACTACCACTGCACATCTATATGGCTTTGTTATTGTTGATGATTATTCTAGATATACCTGGGTGCACATAATTCTCTATAAGACTGAAGTGCAGGATGTCTTCAGACGCTTCGCCAACCATGCCATGACCAACTATGACATCAAGATCAAGCACATCAGGAGTGACAATGGCACAAAATTCAAGAACACTGGCCTCGACACTTATCTTGATACATTGGGCATCACTCATGAGCTCTCTGCTCCATACACACCTCAGCAGAATGGCGTCATGGAGCGCAAGAACAGGACCCTTATTGAGATGGCTCGTACGATGCTCGATGAGTACAAGACTCCAAGAAAGTTCTGGCCTGAAGCCATTGACACTGCATGCCATATCATCAACAGAGTTTATCTTCACAAATTCTTCAAGAAGACATCTTATGAACTACTCACTGGTAAGAAGCCAAACGTAAGCTATTTCAAAGTCTTTGGTGCCAGGTGCTGGATCAAAGATCCACATCACACTTCCAAATTTGCACCGAAAGCACATGAAGGTTTTATGCTTAGTTACGGAAAGGATTCGCACACCTACAGAGTCTTCAACCTCTTTCACTATAAAGTGGTTGAAACTGTAGATGTGCGGTTCGATGAGACTAACGGCTCGCAAAGAGAGTACCTGCCAAATGTGCTAGATGAAGCTTCTCCTAGTGAATCTACCAAGCTACACTACAAAAAAAGACACATCCGTGACACTTTTTTGGGCTGAACGATTTTTTTCTGTCATGCTTATGACACTTCTATGACGATAATTGTGACAAAAGCACATATCATCATAGATGTGGTGGGCTCCTACTTCTATGACAAAAAATCATGACAGAAAATGGGCTTTTCGTCCTGGGCGGGCCGGAGACGCAACTACATGACATTCTTTGGGCCGTACATGACGGAAAAAATCGTGGTAGAAGCGAGGGCGAGGAAAATATCGGGGAGTTCCCGGTTACGGTGGGTGGTCGGGGCCGAGCGATGCACGGAGGTTTGCGCGTTTCTCTTGTGTACGCGCGTGTGTGCGAGGCGTTGGCTAACTGAACCCGAGCGATCGCACGTTATTGAACCCGAGCGATCGCACGTTACTGAACCTGAGCGATCGATCCCTTGGCTGTTAACTGAACCCGAGCGATTCATTCGCTGCTGACTGAACCCGAGCGATTCCTTCGCTGCTGCTGCTAACTGAACCGAGCGATCGATCACTGCTGTTGCTTACTGAAGCCGATCGAGCCCCCGTGCGAGACGTAGCCAGCCGGTGTTGGGTTGCCTCTCGATGAACAGTGACCGTTGCTACCATGCGCATGGTACGTAGAATGAGTCAAGACGTGGTGAGTCGAGCCGGTTGGTTAGCTGTGGATGAACAGTTCTCGGTGGGGGTTGGATGAACAGGACCCTGTGGTAGGAGGCCGTTGTCGCTGGATGAACAGGACCCCAAGGAGGCCGCCGCACCCCAGCCGGTTGGGGGTGGATGAACAGGTCCCCGTGAAGGCTCTATGAACAGCAGCCGGTGGAGGCTGGATGAACAGTAGCCCGTGGAGGCTGGAGGAGGTCGACAGTGGATGAATAGTAGCCCGTGGAGGCTGGAGCGAGGCAGTAGACGGTGGATGAACAGGACCCCGTTTCGACCGTAGGCGCTCCAACACAAGTCTGTTTTCTCCGTTTTGCGGTACGCCACACCCCTCCCGATCAACAGGACCCCGTTTCGACCGTAGGCACTCGAACACAAGTCCGTTTCCTCCGTTTTGCGGTACGCCAGACCCTTCCCGATGAACAGGACCCCGTTTCGACCGTACGCGGTCGAACAGAAGGCCCGTTTCCTCCGTTCTGCGGTACGCCAGACCTCGTTTCGGCTATTCCGTCCAAGCCGGTTGGCTCCCGATGAACACGACGTATTCCGTTGCCTCCCGATGAACACGACGCATTCCGTTGCCTCCCGATGAACACGATGCAGTTTCTCCGTTCCGACCCAGCCGGTTGGCTTCCGATGAACACGACGCCGTTGCTGTCGTCCGTTGCCTCTCCATGTACACGAGCCCTGGCCGTACGTATGCGCGAGTACGCGTTCGAGACCCCGCCCATATGTACGTACGTGGCCGTATTTTTTGGCATCTGGCTGTACATACGTGTATACGGTTTTGACTGGACTGCCTGAACTGCTACCGCTCCTTACTCGGCCACGGTTCATCGTGGTAGACAGACCGATCGACCGGTATGTACACAGACAACGCTACGTACGCTTCGACCGGGTGGGTCCCAGCTGTCAGGGAGGGCAAGGAGGCACTTCCTTGCATGCGAATATATAGCTGGCGGGTCCCAGCGGTCAGGGGCGGAATCATATATTTTTTGCCCGTAATAAGGAGGCACTTCCTTGCGTGCAAAGATGTTGTTGGTGGGTCCCAGCTGTCAGGGGGGAAACGTTTTTTTCGCAAAATACGATGGCCCTTCCGGTGGGTCCCCGCTGTCAGGTGGAGGAATCATTATTTTGCGCGTAATAAGGAGGCACTTCCTTGCTGCGGCCGTGGACCCAGCTGTCAGCCTCTCCACGTACAGTCCTCTTCCGATGGAAGTCGTTCCTTGACCAAGTTGACCACGTCGCGTCGAGAGCACCAAGGCGGGGACGACGACGAGGCCTAGGAAGGGAATGACCAGGAGCCGGGGAAGACTCGGCAGTTGTTTCCCACGCGGAGGGCAGTATGATGGTTTACTGCTTCGGTTGCAGCATGAGGCTGCCGTCGCCAGAGAATAACAGGAGGTCTGGGTGAGTACAGGGATGGCCAGGCCAGCGATGGTAGTAGGGTGGGGCGGTGAGGCCTGCGCGGCAGCAGAGCCGGCCACGGGACGCAGGAGCAGGCGGCACGGCCGGCGATGGTTTGGGCGGCTGGAGCAAGAAGACCAGAGGTTGAAGAAGCAAGACGGGCGTTGGATGGACATCGTACGCTCGCTGCAACTAGAATCGTTTATATTGACTAAATTGACAAATCCTGCGTCCCCGTCAACTTAGTAGGCCCACAAGTCAGCCTTCAAATATGGTGGGTCCCACCTAGCAACGGGGGTTTTCATTTTTTTGTGCGTAATAAGGAGGCACTTTCTTGCGTGCGAAGATATAGCTGGTGGGTCCGAGCTGTCAGCGGGGGGAATGTTTTTTTCGTGAAATACAGAGGCCCTTCCGGTGGGTCCCAGCTGTCAGGGGGAAGGATCATTTTTCCCGTAATAAGGACGCACTTCCTTGCGTGCGAAGATGTAGCTGGTGGGTCCCAGCTGTCAGGGGGAGAAAACATTATTTTTCAGGGTAAAAAGGATGCAGTTGCATGCATGCGTCCATGGGCGTGGTGCGTCCCCACTGTCAGCCTCTCCACGTACAGTCATCTTCCGATGACTCTCGTTTGTTGACCACGTTGATCACACCGTGCAGAGCGGACCAAGGCCGGTGGACGACGGCGAGGCCCCAGACTGGAACGCCCCGGAGATGGGGAAGACGCGGCAGTGGAGTCGCAGATGGAGAGGCGTGGAAAACTTGACTGGTTCGGGTGCGGGGTGGGCCTACACTCGACAGAGAATAACTGGAGGTGCGGAGGAGTGGAGGGATGGTCAGGGCGTCGGTGGGGTAGCGTTTCGCTGCGAGGCGCGCAAAACAGCGCCGCTGGACGCCGGAGGCTGGAGCAGGCGGTCCCGGCAGCGCTGGGGAAAGAAGACGAGAGATTGAAGAAGAATGCCGGCCGTTGGATGTAAATCCAACGCCTTGCTTAGGCTTCGACCTTTGTATTTTTATTTTTTGCGAAAGTGCTTAGGTTTCGGCCTACTGGCCCACATGTCAGCCAGTCTATTTGATTTTTTTAGTCCATTTGGTGGACTGGGTGAAACAATGATGTAGCGTCTATGCAGCCCGTTTATATATTATGTTAAAATTTAAAGCCCATTTGCATTTTTCTTGAAATCCGCGGACTTGCTGGGCTGGGTGAAAATTTCATGTTGGGCTGGACGGAGAAATGTTATAAAAACATAAACACATGATTGCACGTCTATTACTGCATTGGTCAGTAAAATCTTTGCAAGCTTATGTACGCAATCATCAGGAGTTAACTTGCCAAGTTATATATAAAAAATTATTATTATTATTATTTTGTAAGAACTTTCGATTTACGAAATAAAATATCATTTTAATTTAATGAGTTAATAGGACGTGGGGTATTATTATTTTTTAGGCTAGACGTGGGACAGTTGAGTTGGTTCTAGGGAAAAGTACTGGGAGAAAACTCAGATTACATCGAAAAATAAAGTGGGAGAAAATTCAGATATAGGATTAATAAAACAAAAAATAAAGGAAGTGGGAAGGTCTATACAATGGTTGGACGAACGACAGGTTTAACGGAATCTTATGTTGTTTCTATTATATATATGGAATAAAATAAGATATAAATATAAATATAAATAATATATATACTATTATAGAAGGGAAAACATAGATTCAGTTTTGCATTCTTATAAAAAAAATAGAACTGAGTTGTGCGTCGTCTTGAAAAAACAAACATAACTTGGACTGCTGATGTTATAGACAAGCTAGGCTGGGAGGCCCAGAGGCCACTTGATACCTGTTGGACCCCAAAAAAAAGTTGAAACCAGCTGGATCAACTGTGTCTGCATGTCGTGGGCTGCGCATGTTAAACAATAAAACCTAAGCCATGGACCTGGTGGGCCCGGGACTGTCAGCCTCTCGACGATCAGTCGTCTCCCGATTCCTCTCGTTTTGTTGACCATGTTGGGAACGACAGACGGCGGCGCCGCGGCGAGAGCACCAAGGCGGAGGACGACGTCGAGACCTCGGACCGAACAAACCGGAGCTTGGGAAGACGCAGGCGGAGGGGAGTACGAGGGTTGACTTGTTCGGGTGCATAGTGGGCCGGTGGAGCTGCCGCCGCCGATGTGTGAGAGTAGAGGGATGGCCTGGCCAGCGTCATAGGTTAGGATGGGTCACCGAGGCGTGCGCGGCAGCGCCCCCAGCCGCTGTAGGAAGAGAACGAAAGATTGAACAAAATAAAGAAATACAAATGGATAGGTGGTTGGTCCCAGATGTCTGTGTACGAGACCTGTTGGGTCCACCTGAGAAGGGGAATATGTTGGGAGGAAGGAGATTCAAAGCACGACAGCACAGTGAACAAGTCTTTACCTAATACTAAATACTAAAGGATCGGAGCCATTCATAGTTCTTCGTAATTTATTCTATTTATACTGTTTAATAAAATATATATGTGAGATGGTACTAATTTGGGACCTATCTACCGTATCTTATTTGTATGTCCCTCAGCTCGCTAGCGTCGCCGTCCTCCGCGTGGGCCTAGGCGACTTCCACGCTAGCACTGATTTGGCCCGTATCAACTAGCAATCTCTCTCTCAGCCCGTATTTTCGTCCGTCACAGCCGCAATCCTACACGGACTCCAAGTCTTGGTGCCATACGACCTCAAGTCTCAATGCCATACAACATGTTTTCTTATCTTTTAAATATGTCCCTTGACATCCCAGAGTCGATGAAAAGAGAAAGGACAACATGCTTGGTATCGTGGCCGCCGCCGGACCAGTAGCGGCCAGGGCCAGCACAACAACAACGCCAGTAGCGGCACCGTGCTTGGGGATCATAAAGGTCGATGTCGAAGCCCGAGACTCGGCATATGCATCCATGATGGCACACAGCTTTGTCGTAGTCACCAACTACGTCCTCGACCCGAACTCCCGACGGCCAACGTGGGACAGCTTGATTTTTCGTCAGAAGAGACCACCTGCCGGATAGAAATGACAAAAAAGATCATCTCTGAATCAAAGTGACAAAAAGGACCCCCTCGCCGTGACGGCAGGCACGTCGGGCGACACGTGGCGCCTGCCGCCACGGGGTGAGGCGGCCGGCCCCGCTGCCGAGCTGCCAGGCAGCCAGTCGCTGCGAACGGGAATCCCACCCTGGGACGGAACGGAGCGGGGTATGGTGGGCCATGCCACCATTGCCAGAGGCGGCCGGTACTGTAGCTCCCGCAGAGCGGGCCGACAGCGATCACTGCTGGTGCTGCACCGTGTGGGCCATGCCGCCATGGCTTGTGGCGGCAGCAATGCTGTTGCTGATCCTGGTTGTGCCTGGTAAGTAGTATATCGACCCAAAAGCATCCAAGACCAAGAGCACAAGTGCTAATCTGAGTCTTTGCTGAGCCGTGTGTACGCGCCGTATATTAATATTTTTTTGTTTGGAAGTTTGTATTTGAATATATGTGTACCTAGCTACTACTACTCCACAAGGCTAGCTAGGGCAAAAAGTCTACCCTTTTTGTGTTGATGTCTTGCAAATCCAGCTATGCGCATGCACGCCGGGTTCTTCTCAGCTCCTGTCGGCCCGCGTGGTAGCAGCAGTGCTGCCGCCATAAGCCGTGGCGGCATGGCCCACACGGTGCAGCACCAGCAGTGATCGCTGTCGGCCTGCTTTGTGGAAGCTATAGTACCGGCCGCCTCGGGCGATGGCGGCATGGCCCACCATACCCCGCTCCGTTCCGTCTCAGGGTGGGATTCCCGTTCGCAGCAACTGGCCACCTGGCAGCTCGGCGGCGGGGCCGGCCGCCTCACCCCGTGGCGGCAGGCGCCACGTGTCGCCCGGCGCGCCTGTCGCCACGGCGAGGAGGTCTTTTTTGTCACTTTGATTCAGAGATGATCTTTTTTGTCATTTCTACTCGGCAGGTGGTCTTTTTTGACAAAAAATGAAGACCGCTTCCCATGGATCCAGCAACCTTGCATCATCCCCTTCGTGTGTGGCGCTGACATTGAATATCCATCAACACTCAACATACCTGTCGTATAGCACACAATCTGTCCAAATCATTTATCATTGCGTGTGTGCGCTGCTGGCTCCACAAAATTTCATAGCTAGCTACAGCAAAGTCAAAGTAGAGCTTGGTCAAAGTTGAGGCCGGCCGGCGGCGTGAGCGAGAAGACGGCCTTCGACTTGCGACATCTTGCCGCACGAGGCACTCCAGTCCAGTCCGATCACTAGGATTGTCCCAATGGCAGAGGCAGCCCACAAAGCGGAGCACATAGCGGCCCTCGGCCCCGTCGACGCTCCTCTCGACGCGGCCTTTCATGGCGTACGGATGGTTCCGACCAACGAAACTTACAGGCACGCCTTCCCAGTGGTGTCCAATCTCCACCCGCTGGTGCCTCCCCCAGCATCTCCGCCGGCGCCTCGCGCTGCTGTGCGCCAGGATCCCTCCGCCTCTCCCTGGCACCTCCGTGCGCCGCACGCCGTCTGCGCTCCCCAGAGGCGCTCGCTGCTTGCCAGCTCCACACCCTTTTCTTCTTGCATCCAGTGTGGCTCACGACCTGCTAAGGAAGCGACGCTTGCCGGCTCCGTGCAGGCCATACTCGCGGGCAGCCTCTAGCAAACACCAGCTCCCCTGTTTTGTTTCTCTCGTGCGGCTGTAGACACGCTCAGGCGCAGTGTAAGCTCTGCCGCCTCTCGTGGCTGAGCAGAGCAAGGATATAACAAGCAGCAGGAGATCGAGGGAGGAGATGCTCAGTTGATGTTGCGTCTGGAGAATGATTGGAAGAAGAAAAGGTAGGGGATTTTGGTGGTGGAACTCCGGTGAAGAAACGAGAAGCATGAAGATTTTTCTAGCACCTTTATATAATCATGAGAGCGGTTTGGGAAAACAGAGGAGAGAGAAGATGCAGTTTTTATGTGCACGGAGAGCCTGAGGAATTTTAAGTACTGCTCCCTCCATTCCTATATATAGTGCGTATTAGTTTCTTGCAATAATTCCATAATCTAGTGCGTATGAAGCACTTTGGACAAGAATTACCCATAGCTTTTCACCGAAGATGCAGCACATCCACATGCCTATGTACAGAGAGTGTGCATGCAGGGTTATTATGGTCTAAAAGTATATCTCCACGTCATGCCTTGGTCTTGGAGCCTCAAACCATGCGCACTACAAGTTGGAACCCGTCTCGGCGTCTCCTGTGCCACACAAAAACTGAACATGATGTCGTGCATTCTCTAATAAACTTTGCTTTGTCATATAAAAGTACAGAAGAATGTATTTTTCTTAATATTAGTATATAGCAGAATGCAAGTAACTCTGTATATATATGCACTGGCCACTGCACCATGTTAGGAATTTTTGTGACGTGACTGTTATTATAGTTTCCAACAACCTCTTTGAGAAAGATATATACCAATGTTGGCGAGAACTCACCAGCTGCAATTGAACTTAACTTAATTTCGTGGACACTATGAACTGTATTTACTTAGCTATTCTCTACAAAAATAAATCAATTTGAAAAGGCTATTTCATTCGTCCCATAATATAAGATATTATTACAATCAATTTGAATACCTTTCGCAAAACATATATTTAATTTGAGTACCAACCAAGGTTTTTTTTCCTTTTTTTTACAGGGAGCTACAATTAACATTGTTAAATATGGCATGCCAATATTAGACGATCTTTGGGGACATGAAGTTTCTGCATCCGAGCTTATATGCAAACTTGTCGACAGTAAAATCGAAAAAAATAGCAAAAAAAAAAAATCTGATTTTTTTGAGACAAATTCTGAACATGCGTGCTAAATTTCATGAAGAAACAACATTCCTCAAGCACGCATGTCCAAAAAAAATTTAGATTTTTAATTTTTTTTGCTATTTGTTTTCAATTTTACTGTTCACAAGGGTGCATATGAGCTCGGGTGCAGAAGATTACTTTCGGATCTTTGACTGCTTGGAATATCACATGAGTTAACATGCCACTAATCTTTTTTTTTACGGAAATCGCTGCTAATATTAATTCAAGGAATGTTACACTCCGAGGCCACCACTGAGCTCATGAACTCGAGTGAAACTTGGAACCAAGTCATACAAATTTTATTCTTTTTTTTTTGCGAAAATACAAATTTTATTCAAGCAACCTTCCCTAGCAAACGCATGCATGCGCAACTCTGTTCGCAGACCGTCGCACCCAATTAATCCAAACATCCTCAAAATCGCAGAGGTCTTTCACCTGCTCCCCAACATGGCCATTTGCCGATAAATCCTTGATGACGCTGTTGATCTTCTGAACCGCCAGTTGGGAATCTGATTCCAGAATTATTTTCTGGTTTCCCAGCTCTTTAGCCAGTTGTAAGGCTCGCCTGCATGCCAGCAACTCTTGACTGCTCCGGATCGATGGTATCTTGAAAAAAATGGCTTGAGCCTGCCCAGGACAAACCATGGTGGTCCCACATGACCTTGCCACCATAGACAATTTTCAGTCATTGATGAGCCTACAAACCAATCTCCAATAATGTAAATTTTAAAATAAACAACCGATAATTGGAAAAGGAGGTGGCCATTCTTTCTTACACAGATACGTGGACAAAGATATACACAACTCAAAGATTTACTGAAGCTTTTGGGTCGTCTTCAGCCGATAATGGCCCACGTCTTCATCATTATAAGGATGAAAACAAGTCAATAATTAGTCTTAGTGCGACACTTAATGATAGAATCATCACGCGTTCCACTCTTCTCATGTCGACAAAACGCCAAAGATGTTTTACTTGATTTTGTGTACTATTGGACTAGAGGCATATGCTATATCTTATTCTCCCGTTGCAACGCACGGGCATGTTTGCTAGTTACATACATAAGTAAATAGCTACTAAAAAAAAGCAAACAGGTTAATGGGTTCTTAGACGAAATATTTCGAATAAAACAGATAATTATGACACATGGGCTAATGCATGAAACACTCAGATGATAAAGGTGCTTAAACAGATAAAGTACATCATCTAGACCTTCCTGGCACGCTTGATCATGACGCTGCGGCTGTCCGTGTACTTGTCGGTTACGGGAAGCAGACACGCCCTCATGTCTAAGATCCGCCTGTACATGTCGTAGCATGCGTACGCATCCTTGGCCGCGTAGGTTATATAGGCTAGATTCAGAGGTACCTCCCACGTGTTCAGGTTCTTGGTATCGACGTCTTCTTTCATGTTGGCGTAGCAGGGGTCGATGATGGTCGCGGCAAGGTCAACCACGGAGTCCTCCTGCCCGTTGCCGATGATCTTGTATTGCTTCTGGATGTCGACAAGCTTGTTGCACCAGATGCTCCAGAACCTCTGGTGGCCCTACAACAGTGGTAGAAGAGAACCTCGTCCTGCACGCATACCTGGGTGACGACGATCCGCTGGTCCCTGTCAGGAGACGAATGGATGGGCACAAGGCCTAGTCCCGCGACCTTGTGCTTTCTCCTCCTGTGGGTACTGCTTGAACTTGGCGAGGCAGAGCTTCACTGAGTCCGGATCATTGGTGCACATCACATTCAACTTGGTGCTGCCATGGGTCTGAATGGTGAACTCAAAGGTGAAGTCCATATCCAGCAGGCTCACCCCTCGGATCACCATTGGAGTCTCTTCTCACGCAAAGTTGATGTGACGGTTCTCATTTGTGGGGATTGGGGGCAGGGGGATGAAGACGATCGGTGTGTACTGGGGTACTGGGGGGCGGCACCGCTGTAACAGCAGTTCGTTTTTCCAATCTTGGGGAACTGCAATCAACGGTGAACGAGTGGGTAGGCGGTGGCAACAGTTAGTTTTCCAGCTCTTGGGGAACTGCATCCAACAGCAAACTGAGTGTGTACAGGCGACATCAATTACTACACCTCCCTCACCCGCTGCACGCCCGGCAGAACATGCCCCCTTGGGTTCACGAGCGGGTCTGTATTGGTACTGTTATAGCAAGTGTTAGTGGTCACTTTACATAAATTTTATTAGCTTTAATTAAAATTTATTCTCAAAACAACCAAAGCATTGGCTCGTTCTATCAGTGTCACAGGAGAAACATGCACATCAATTAGAATTATTATTCTCAGGACGCAAACGATCAGCTCATTTGCCGCACTTTCACATAGACAATACTGCTAAGTTTGAACATCTAGTTATGGTTGCTGTCCTCTGCATCATCATGCCGTGTTTCCTAGCTTGCAAGATTCAGAACCAACCAATATGATTCAAATAATAAGTAAAACAAAGATGCCTACACATCACAATGATTCCCAACTTGCAAGATTCAGAACCAACCCATTAGATTCAAATAATAATAAGTACAACAAAGATGCCTACACATCTCAATGATTCACAGCTCAGAGCCAATCGTAACTGTACAACTCAAACGTTTTGAGAATGTGAACAAATAAATAAAAATTGATTGATGCTTCATGTAAGCAATTTGATCCAAGGATTTGCTTAAACATTGAAACCAGTCATTTTTAAGGCCACGCAGGTCAAACATTGGCACCTGAAATATTATGCATCACTGGTGGCACTACCACTTCCAATATATGCACAAGAGGGCCTTCTAGATTTTGAAGTAGTGTGTATAAAGCCTCATCCTTAGTATTTAACAAATACACATAGCAGAATCTAGTGGAATCATCAATCAACATCCTGAAATATCTCTTTCCACCTTGCACACACGCATGGCACTTTAGAGCCTTTGGATAAAGTGAATCTCATGATTAAATCCATCTTGGCTAGCCGTGTCATACAACCCTAGGCGAATACTTTTGACCATCACAACATCTGTAGTTGAGTATTCCTGTTTGCATAGATAAGAAAGAGCATGATTATTATAATATTGGCACTAGTTAAATCAACTTTATTTTCAAAACAAGAAAAGATTGCGATAGAATAGCTTTATTAAAAAAATACAACGTTAGCATAGTATGAAAAAGCACAATCATGTTGATAAAGGACAGTACTGACCTGTGTGAGATGACTTTGGGAGATCAAGTTATTCTTCATGTCCCCGTATCTTGCCATGAAGACGATTCGTTGACATCCATTAACACCTCAGTGTAGCAGTAGAAGGAGGTGCGTCGACTCATTTCAATCACTTTTTTTGTGCAGTTCAACTAAAATTATGGCGCCCGCCAGTTAGAGAAGTGGTCCGCGCCACCTCAATGGTAGGCGTGATGGACTCAACTAGCTCAGTGCAGCTATGTGATTGATGCAGTGCACATGGACTTGATTCTGCCGGATAGGTCTTCTGCAAACATTGGAAATGAAATGGTAGCTAAGACAATAGCTCTATTTTAAAAGTATTATTACTTCATTTTATCAGTGGCAGTAGCAGTGCCAAAACAGTAGCACAAGATCACTAGCTGGATGCAGAGTAAAAATCAATAAAAAAGAAACATACCCGGTCATGGGAACCATAACTGAGAGAGGGGCCCTACGCCGCCACGACTCGATGTGGTGAACCTGCAGATCCACTCGGATGAATCAATTCATGCGACCTTTTTCTGCAGTCCGCCTGAAATGAAGCAAAGATTGCATCATGCAGCTAGCAAGAAGTACTTGCTCTCATGAGCTGGCAGGTTCTTCTTTAGTAGTTGCACTAAAATTGAGCAACATTAAGGTTAGCTGTCTTGCTCATGCAAGGTGCAACTATAATTCGGTTATCCTTTTGTGCAGTTACACTAAAATAAAGTTCCATTATGGTGACAGTGACGACTCGTCTTGCAAAGGCTAATAAAATGTTGCACGAGATTACCAGCAGAGTTTGACTGAGATGTTGAAAACTCCAATCAACCTTTGTGCAGTTCAACCAAAATTGAGAGAGGTTGCCCACGTGACATTTTAGTTGAACTGCACAAGACACTCATTCCAAAAAAAAGTGTTTTGTGCAGTTCACCAAAACGTCGCAATAGCAACGAGGTGAAATGGATATCCCTATCCGCACAAAAAGATAGAAAGAAAACAGTTACTGGTCAATAACAAGATACGAAACATTCACGAAATGAAAAGAAGCATCTTGATTATGTTCATGGCAATCACGCAAGAACAGTAGAAATTTTAAAACGGTGGCATTGCTTCATGTTACCGGAAGCATTACGATCAACAATGACATTCGTCAAATATGGGATTACTTTAATAGTGGCATTGCTTGTTGACCAGATACAGTAGATCAACAACAGCTAAGGAGTTGGTTTAAGGGCACGAGACAGTGGGGACACCAGGACACTCAGTAGCGTAAAGAAGCAACTTACTTATCATACTGGTAAAAACAGCAGGAGTACCATTTGTAACACAGTTTAATTGCATCATATTACTGGAGGCATTAGATTAATAATAACACTAGTTAGACATGTCCTTACGGTAACAATGTGATTGCTTCATTTTACATGCGCCCTTACATTAACAACAACAACAACAAGTTAGTATAAGGACATGCGACAGTGGATGCATCAGCACAATGTACCTATAAGGAGGCATAAAGTGGTGATGCCGAGTTTGTTCATACTCTGTGAGAGGAGCAAATCTAATCTTGGAGACCTTTTACTATGTGAGGGCAGCAAATCTAATCCTGGACATACTCTGTTGACTTGTCCACCAGCCGCCACTTTCTATCCTTTTTTCAACCAATAATAGATCTGTTCCTTATCCAGTTTGTACTGCCTTTTCCCTTTATTTTCCTTTTCAACCAAGAGACCGATTGGGTATCCAGTCTCTACTACTTCCCCCCTGTTATTTCCTCTTTGAATCAAGTCCTAGATTCATGCTAGTACAACTTTACCCCTTTCTTCGCAGTTTGAACCAAGTCCTAGATTCGACTGCATGAAGTAGCTTTATCTCTAATAATACTAAAAATTTAGGTGGCTTTGGAAGAGCTGATGGAAGTAGAAAAAGATCCACATGCAGACATGTGGGGAGATGGGGCAGTAGAGCAAGGCCGCTTTCGAAGGAACTTATACCTGAGGGTCGTCGGGATGTGGCTAGGAGGCCGGTGGCAGGTCGGATCTGTCCACAATACGGCAGGGAGGAAGAAGGATCGGAGGACCTCCGGAGCCGGCACTGTGTCGGAGAGAACGGCACGGGCAGAGTATCGGGATCCACCGGTAGCTGTGGGTTTCCTCCCTCGCCGCCGATGACCGCGTGAACGATGCACCTAGTCCCCTACACACACCGACCGAAGTGATCCGGCCGGATCTGTGACCAGCGGTGAGCAGAGAAAATGTCGCTACCGCTCTCTTGTTTAGATCTGGAGAGGATGAGAGAATGAAGAGAGCAACCCTAGTAAAGCAAGCGCTCAGGCCCCTGCCTACATATATAGTGGAGTGATTATCTTTTTCTCTCCACAACAAGCGTTTCAATTTGTGTACGTGGCATTAAAGAAAAGAAACTCTCTATTTAACGTGACTAACTGTACTACTCCTACTTACTAGTACTAGTATTGTTCACTTGTGCTCCCCGGTCCTTCATTCATTGAACAACCCCACGGGTGAATAAACATACAGTACTATTTATATAGAACGAACAAGCTCGAACTATTTTGGCTTTGAGATATCGATGGTACAGTTTGACCACATTGCATCAATGGACTCAGTACTTCGAAGTAACCTATACGTATAAACACATGCACGGTTTACATTCCGTATCGCTAGCTAGAGCTTGAACTGTACTCCCTCCGTCCTTGAAAGAGTGTACTTCCAACTTTGTTGGAAAGTCAATTTTTTTTTATGTTTGACCGTATTTATACAATAATAGACCAACATTTATGCCATCAAATTAGTAACATTAGATTCATGATAAAATATATTTTCGTTATATACCTATTTGGTTTCACAAGCATTGACATATTTTTGCACAAACTAGGTCAAACTTTGAGATAGTTTGACCCTCCAACAAAGTTGGAAGTACACTTTTTCAAGGACGGAGGGAGTATTTGTTTACATGTACCACCTTTTTCTTTTGATTTTCTGCTCCATGGCGCAATTCATCGATACAAAATTATCCTATGAGTAGTTAAAAATTGAGGGCGGGGCTTTTCCCGGGCAGTACGCGCGGCAGTTTTCGCGTAGCCGGTTTGACAGAGAGGCGAGGAGGGTGAGGGAGTAGCGGATTCAACTTACTGCTGGAAAGGTAGGGCTGTGCGATTTGACGGCGCGTTACTGCTGGAAAGACGGGGTCTTGTGATATGACTACTCACTATAGTCATTAATTACTGGCGCTACGACCGGGGTGATGCCCCCCTTCTGTTCCCCACTCTAATCTGGTGCATGACACGTCGACCCGGATGCTGGCTCTCGCACATGTCGGCGAAGTAAGAAGGAGCAAAGAATCATGCGGTATATATAGTGTATATACTAGTACTACTACTCACGTCCCAGTGAACCAGCAGGCGATAGGCCATAGAAAACAATGTGGTGATATGGCCATAAAAAACAATGTGCTACAGTCCAGTCTCTAGCATGTACAGTACTCCTCCTCTCGGTTCATCGCCATCATACTTTCCCCATTCCTGTGTTTTCAGTATCCTGTGAATCAAAGAGGCCCTTAGACTGGTTTAGGTCCGGTCATTTTTTATAAATGTGTTATGTCCAAAATTTAATGAACGTGCTCCGGTTTATATGAAAATAATCCGGTTTGCATGTAGTAATTTATTTATTTATTTATTCTTCTGCGGGGGGTTTGCTTGTAATTCGTGAGGTCTGAAATGTAAAGTACGCCGGCATGGTTGCATATGCTCCGAGTCGTGCACGCACAACGACCCAGATGCTCTATGTCCCACATGTCGGTGAAAGGAAGCACGTGGAAATAGCCTAGGAGTACATATAGGAGGATAAATGCGTGAAAAAATATGTACTATGAAGCGTAGCTGCGGTTCGAAAAGGAGACCTAAAGTGATGACAGGTATAGGTCGCACGCACCCAACTAGTGGTACTAGACGTACGGCTACTTTTTCCCTAAAAAAAAGAGGTACGAGTACTTAGTACTCCTATTTTATCAACACGAGTCCCATCTGACAACAGCGTCCGTGCTATAGCTAGCTCTTCTCCCTCGTTTCTCTCTTCCAATTCTAACTCAGCCGACGCGTGGTGGGCGGAGTCGGGATTTGCCGATAGTCGGTTTGCTCAACTGCGGCCCCACCTGACAGTGAAAATGCTAAGACAACAAGCGTTCCCTAGCTTGAGCGGCGTGCCGGACAGACCGTGTGGGGGTGCAACGCGAACGGCACAGGCGGGTTGAGATCCTCTGCAGTACTGTATGGTGCTGTAGTGCAGATGACATGTGGGGCCTGGTCCACACGGCAGTGACCGTACTACATGGTGCGCTACTGCAGAGGATCCTAACCCGGCACAGGCATGCTGTACTTGTTCCACTTTCTCGTTTTGAACTCGTGACTTGTAGTAACGCTCATTTTTGAATATATAAGTTTTGGTTGTCGCGCCAATATATACAGGTACTCCCTCCATGTTGGTTGGGTCGCTGAAGTCAAAATTAGACACAAAACACGATGGTGACAGACCAGTCTACCTCCGTCCTGGTTTATTGCTCCCCGTCGTAATCTGTGCCAAAATTTGACTAACAAAAGGTTCATGCATGTCACCAAAATTATATCATTGAAAACTATGTTCAAATACAAATCAAACGATATAATTTTTGTTGACATGCACTAACATTTTGTCAGTTAAATCTTTGGTTAAAATTTAGCCCAAATTACAAAAGGGACTAATAAAACAGGACCTAGGTAGTACACCAGGATGAAGACAGTGATACTACATATAAAAATGCCATACACTAATAAAACATTAAGGCCACGAGGCGATGCAGTGCTGGTTACAGGAGGCGAGAAGAAAGATGCATCCATCGACGACCTCCTCCTCCTCGACTCAGGGCGTCGGCCCACCGAACGGCGACTAAGTAGCAACGGCTTTCGTGGCCAGATCAACGTGCTTCTCAACAATGGCGTCCAAAGATTCCAGCCGGTGGAAGAAGGCCAACGTCTTTCTGTCCTCCCTGGCCTTGTAGTGGCCTATGTAGATGATTTCCTTGTAGACGTGGATGTGTAGGTCGATGGTTTCTTGCATGGCGAGGCGCTGCATGGCGAGCGCGGCCTCGAGGTGCACATTCTTCGTCGCGACCTCTGGCAGCTGCAGGGCCACCAGGGCTTGAAAGAGTTCATCACCATGGAGGCCGATGAGGGTGGCAGTTAATGAGGAGCCTGGGCGCATGGGCTGGAGCAGTACGGCAAGGTCGTCCACGCGCTTCTTGACGGCGGTGAACTTTCGGATGGAGCGGACCATCATGTCGTCCATGCGAGAGGCGAAGCCGGCGTCGGCGAGGGCTACGACGCGTTCGGTCGCCAGCACCGTCTAGAAATGCTGTGTGGTGCGGGGCCACAGGCCGGCGTCTTGGATGATCTGGCACAGCCGACTGCCGCTCGCGTCCATCGCCTCCATAGGTGCTTGTGGCTTCTAGTCACTTGGTCTTGGTCTTGGATTGGAGTGGGCAGTGTTGCGCAGAGACTAGGAGTAGATGGATTGGAGTGGTGGGGCGCCTTTATATGAGAGTCCAAACTGTGTTGCATTCACATCGTGCTGGCTCCATTCTGCTTCTCCAATTAATTCCCTCTGCATGCTAATTGAGGATGCATCATTGACCGTTCAACGTCTCGGGAACCGCTACCCTCTCCCTCCTTGGCATTCAAGCCGTATCAATGTAAATGCGGGTCAAGAAGAGACTAGTCATTACTACATTGTGCACCGCGACTGTGTGGGGGTGCGACGCGAACGCCAGGCATGCTGTACTTGTTCCACTTTCTCGTTTTGCCGTTTAAAAAAAAACCTTTGTCAGTTTGACCATAAATTTGACTAACAAAAGGTTCATGCATGTCACCAAAATTGTATCATTGAAAACTATGTTCAAATACAAATCAAACGATATAATTTTTGTTGACATGCACTAACATTTTGTCAGTTAAATCCTTGGTCAAAATTTAGCACAAATTACAAAAGGGACTAATAAACCAGGACCTAGTTAGTACACAAGGGCGAAGACAGTGATACTACATATAATTAATGCCAAATAAGAGCAAGGGATCACACATGTCATTTACGACTAGAATAAAAATGCCATACACTAATAAAACATTAAGGCCACGAGGCGATGCAGTGCTGGTTACAGGAGGCAAGAAGAAAGATGCATCCATCAACGACGTCCACCTCCTCGACTCAGGGCGCCGGCCCACCGAATGGCGGCTAAGTAGCAGCGGCTTTCATGGCCAGGTCGACGTGCTTCTGAACAATGGCGTTCAAAGATTCCAACCGCTGGAAGAAGGCCAACGTCTTTCTATCCTCGCTGGCCTTGTAGTGGCCTAAGTAGACGATTTCCTCGTAGACGTGGATATGCAGGTCGACGGTTTCTTGCATGGCGAGGCGCTGCGTGGCGAGCGCGGCCTCGAGGTGCACATTCTTCATCGCGATCTCCGGCAGCTGCAGGGCCACCAGTGCTTCAAAGAGTTCGTCACCTTGGAGGCCGATGAGGGTGGCAGGCAACAAGGAGCCTGGGCGCGCGGGCTGGAGCAGTACGGCAATGTCGTCCGCGCGCTTCTTGACGGCGGTGAACTTGCCGATGGAGCCGACCATCATCTCGTAAATGCGAGAGGCGAAGCCGGCGTCGACGAGGGCTATGACACCGGCGGTCGCCAGCACCGTCTGGAAACGCTGCGCGGTGCGGGGCCGTAGGCTGGCGTCTTGGACGATGTGGCACAGCCGACTGCCGCTCGCGTCCATCGACGCCATGGGTGTTTGTGGCTTCTGGTCACTTGGTCTTGGCCTTGGATTGGAGAGGGCAGTGTTGCGCAGAGACTAGGAGTAGATGGATTGGAGTGGTGGGGTGCCTTTATATGAGAGTCCAAACTGCGTTGCATTCACATCGTGCTGGCTCCATTCTGCTTCTCCAATTACTTACTGTACCTCTGCATGCTAATTGAATGTGGAGGCATCATTGACCGTTCAACGTTTCGGGAACCGCTACCCTCTGCCTCGTTGGCGTTCAAGCCATATCAACGTAAATGCGTGTCAAAAAGAGACTAGTCAGTAGTAGTATACTCAATATTGTGCACCGCGACCAAGGCGGAGAGGAAAACGAGAGAACTACATATTCATTTACGGTGTAGATTCACTCATTTTGCTCCGTATGTACTCATTTACGGTGTAGTCACTTGTTGAAATCTCTAGAAAGACAAATATTTAGGAACGGAGGGAGTAGTCCCTCCTTTCTGCTTTACAGGGCTATACTATTAAGAGCAAGTACAATAGTGGGCTTATAGCTTGCTTACATGGTAATTTTGTCTATGTGGAGGAGAGAGACATAAAAAAGTAAGACTAGCCACAGTGGGAGTAACTTCAGCAGTAATATCGAGTCCAACTCAGCAAATTTGCTTATGTGGCAATGAGTTAATGAGGAGAGAGGTAGTTTGAGTAAGAGAATTTTTAATAATACAGCTAACGGTCGGCTATAATAAGTTGTCATGTCATCTACAGCCAACCTCTTAGCCGGCATGTACAATAGTAAGTTTTAAATATGTACTAGTTTATCAATAGTTGGTCTACATCCTCACAAAGCGTCTTGAGTCTCGAATTGCAGCTGGCTACTAACCAAGAGTCTGCTTCTCTTCTCTCTTCTTTTCTCTCTCCTCCAACTAAGAAAAGATATATTACTCTATTCCTTATAGCCTGCTTATGTCGCCCTATTGTACTTGCTCTAAGAGCATGGTTAATAATACAGCCAACAGTCGACTATAAGAAGTTGCCATGTCATCTACAGTCAACCTCTTAGCCGGCATGTACAATAGTAAGTTTTAAATATGTACTAGTTTATCAATAGTTGACCCACCTTACATCCTCACAAAGTGTCTTGGGTCTCGTGTTGCAGCTGGCTACTAACCAAGAGCCCGCTTCTCTTCTCTCTTCTATTCTCTTTCCTCCAACTAAGCACAAATATATTATTCTATTCCTTATAGCCTGCTTATGTCACCCTATTGTACTTGCTCTAACTTAGCTAGTTACTGTAACATCACATGTCCCAATGCAATATGAGTCTATAACCTAATAAATGAAGCTTTGCATGACACCACACTTATGTTACTACCCACTATGAAGATAGTAACATAGTCTAGGGATATGTGTATGTTACTCTCCATTGTGGCTAGTCTGACCCTGGCTATATGCGTGCTCCAAGGCAGATGCAATAAATGTGAGGAAAGAGACAGAGAGAAGATGAGAGGCAGATGCAATAAATGTGAGGAAAGAGATGGAGTACTAATCTTATAGCCAACCTTATAGCTAAGCTTGTTGTATATGTGTTGGCTATAAATGATATGGCAACATCTTATAGTCAGCAGTTGGCTGTATTATTAACTTTTTTATGTCTCTCTCCTCCACATAGGCAAAGTTGCCATGTAAGCAGGCTATAAGCCCACTATTGTACTTGCTCTGAACTAACCGCTGCATGCCGTGCTAGGTACTACGTCCCACGTCTCTCATTGGTTGATTCCTATTCATGTCTAGAAACAAGAAACGTGGTCGTGTTTGTTTTGGGATTATTTGATTTTCGTAAGATGACTATTACTAGCAATCGCCACAATAACCATAAGATCTGCATCCGACGGTGGCACCTATTGGATGCAAACAACAGTAGAAAAGAATTGCCACAAAACTGCTGCACCACGCCCCACCCCTACACAAAGACTGCCACGCGAGCGTTCGCAACTGCCCCGTTCGGGTTGTGCTTGGCTCTTCGCCTCTTCGAGAAGACAAACAATGATGTTACTACTTCTACAGTATCGAATCAACTGTTGCATGTCCGTCCACCGCGTGCGGGAGGGATAGCTTGTTGTAGTAAGCAAAAGCCTCTCCTCGTCTGCGAGCCACTGCGCGAATGGACGAGGGAGAGGGCGTACTAGTAGTAAAATCAAGCTTCTCCTCATTGTACGAGTTGACACGACACATCATAGCACTGGCCCCACATGCTTGCCTCTAAACTTGGCTAAAAGACCCGCAGTGTACAATATATTTGCTGCTACCTCTAACATTTACCCCACCACAAATTAAAATATATATTCCTGTCTTGACCAGATTAGCGTGCAAACTACAATCACGAGGATGACAGGTAGGGCCAGAAGATTATTTTAATCAAAAAAATGCTTCGAGACGACCTCATAGCATGGAGCCAACTCCAACGATTTTAAGCTTAGAGGCAAGGTACACACTATCCTAGACTATGTTACTATACTACTACCTCCCCTACACATGAAACTGCCACACGAGCGTTCGGGTTGCGCTTGGCTCTTCACCTCTTCCGGAAGTCGAACAATGATGGTACTACTATAGTGGAGTACTACTAGTATGCTTCTGGCCATCTGACACCGAATGAACTGCTACATGTCCACCACGTGCGGGAGGGAGAGCGTGTAGCGAAAGCTTCTCCTAGTCCTGCGAGCCACCACGCTCATGGGCGAGGGAGAGGGCGTTGTAATCAAACTTCTCCTTGTTGTACGAGTTGACGCGACACATCGAAGCAGTGCACTCAATATATTTCAATAATTTGCGTTTACCGATGCATTAATTACAACGCATGCATGCATGCCGTGACTTTCCTTTTGATACTTGCATGTGTTGATTTAATGCACCTTGAAGTAGTATGAATATGTGATGGTAAAACTTTCTAATGCCCCGGCCCTAAAGCGAGAGATGGTTGTGCACGAGGAGGGCGAGATCATGCCGACGTAACAGGACCCGGCGATGGAGCTCTCTATGGTCTCTATGGACCTCACCTTGCTCCACTACCCCTTGTGCCTCCGCCCCTTGAAGCCTCCAGTGTATGAGGTTCGAATACACCTCATCCGTTCGGCTGATCGAGCAAGGTGCATGTTTCTTGATTGATGTGCTGTTCAATTGATTTGTGCAGTGCAAGGGAGGGCACCTGGCGTGTGCGGACTGCCGCGGCGAGCGCCCCAGGAACCAGCAGCAGTGCCAGAAGTGCGAGCGCGGCGGCGGCTTCGACGTGCGGAACACGGCGATGGGCACTGTCCTCTCCTCGGTGAGGGTGGAGTGCCCGCACGAAGGATGTGGGCTCTATGTCACTTACCACAAGCTCGCCGATCACCAGAGCGTGTGTCCGCTCGCGCCCTGCAAATGCCCCGTGCCCGTCTGCGGCTACAAAGGCCTGCCGCCGGCGCTCCCCCACCACATCAGCACCGTGCATCCCATGCCCGTGCACAGGATCCAGTACGGCAAGGTACTCCAGCTGCAAGTGCCAGTGTCGGAGCCACGGCTCTTGCTGTTCGTGGAGGAGGAAGGCCGCGCGTTTTTCTTGGTCGGCGGCGTGCTCGACATTGGCGCGCCTATCGCCGTGTCGGTCATCTGCATCAGAGCGAGGGCGTCCGCACCGCCGCACTACGCGGCCAAGCTGTGGGCGAACGGCCCGCCGGGGAGCCCAAAGGCAGGACCGATGTTGTCAAGGTGGAAATCAAGGTGACAAGCAGCAAGGATCCCGGCGACGTCGCCGTGCAGGAGCTGACCTTCTTCACAGTTCTGCCCAAGCTGCTGGCCGGGGCTGGGTTGTCGAGGACGGTGTCCCTCGACATTTAGATTGACAAGCTCACCTCCTAAATGATTCTACAGTGCCTTTTGTTTATCTTAGTAATATGCTAATATAGGGGTTAGTTCGGTCTACATTAGCTTAAGAGATGGTGGGTTTTGGTGGCGATGCAGCAATTACTTCGACATCGGATCAGCAGTTAAAGTAATTTCCAACAGTCGAACGGATAATTTGTGTCTGTTGGATATAAAGATCCTTTGGGTAAGAAGTATAAGCAACTTATATGCTTGTTTGTTGAGGAAGTGTTGCATACTTCTACGAGTTGACGCGACACATCAAAGTAGTACTACTACTAGTAGTACTCACCCGACTGCGCACCAGGCAGACGAAGCTCGTGTCGTGTTGGTGCCGTGTGCGGCCCGCACATTAACCAAAACCTCGCGCCTCCAGCTTAGCCTCCGCGTTTTAAACTTCAAAATATCAAGGCCAAGGAGCAACGGGAACCTATGATAGAGCCAATCGGATGGTTGAGAACACTACAATTCGTAGCTACAGATGCGTCTGTGAGAGAGGAGGAGTGCGTGCATGCACCTCTTCTCTTCGTGTATAACGTACTAAACTCAGAGTACAAGTGTATGTGGGTGGCATCGACCTAGGGAGCTAGATATGGTGTGTGCGAGAAGTCCCGAGAGACTAGGTGTGTGCGTGGGAAAGAGGGAGAGAGATGATATGTGTCGATGTAATGCGTGTGAAAAAAAGACTAGTCTATAGCTCGCCACGAGGCTATTCCTGTCGAACGCCCCAATAACCGTAAGATATGTATCCGACGGTGCCAGTTATTGCACGTACACATCAGTAGAAAAAGAAGTACCATGGCATATTACAAAACTGCTACACCACGGCCGAGAACGCGTGCCCACGTTACGCCATCCGGGAATAGTGCCACACTTCAAAACTAGAACCGTCAATAAATTTTGAGCTTGCGTCTCGTCACATTCCAAATTACTACCACGCTATATTTAATTGCAAACCTGTTCACACCGACCACAACCTAAACAGTTTCCCACTTAGCAGCGTATTAGTACTCGGTTATAAATACTCTACTCCAAGATGATTGCACATTCCTCCTCAACTCCTCATCCACAAAAACAAACAAGTCTTTCATCGTCGTTCCCTTGTGTCTGCCATGGCCCGCATGAGTTCTGGGTCGAGAGATTACTACCAGGGGGAGGCGAGCATGGAAGCGGAAGCACGAGAGATGTCCCGCCTCGCCGCCATAGCAGCCGACATGTCCCGCCGCGCCGCCGTAGCAGCACAGAGGTCCCGCCGCGCCGTCGATGCAGCAGACTAGTCCGGCCGCGCCGCGGAAGCAGCAAAGATGTCCTGCCGCGCCGCGAATGCAGCAGGGAGGTCCTCCCACGCCGCGGCGGCCTGGGAAAATGTCTCACGGGCAGGCGAGGACTCTCACAGGCGCATGCGCGCTATGCTCGATGGCTTGATGGGTCAGATCTCCGGCTGGATGAAGCTGCAGGACGAAATGAATGCCTCATTTGAAAATGCTACCGCCATCATCCGGGGACTAGGGGAGGACAAGGCGAAGCTCTGCACCGAGCGTGACCTGTTGAGGGCGAAGCAGGCGGAGGAGACCGCTGGCTTGTTGAAGAGGACGGGCGTCATCGTCAAGAAACTTATGGACGAGAATGCCATGCTCCGCATCGAGCGCGAAAGGCTGGTGGAGGAATCCGTGGATGCTGCCAAGCAGCGTATTAAGGACATGAAACTGATGAAAGAGATCATCGTCGCTCGCCGCGAGAACTACTCTCCGCGACCTGCAGCGCATCAAGAAAGTAGAGATCAGCAAGCCAGATCATTGTATGCATCTTCCTTCTTTTTTTGCCCTTGTGTATTTCGGGCGTAGCCGCATGTGGCTTTTTTAATTATCTTCCTAAATATGTAAGACAATTATTATCCACTGTCGTCGTCCTTATACATTCATCAGTCTTGCTATAAGTCACAGTAGATGCTATATAGGTCCGTCGGATCTTACATCAAGATCCGTGCAAAATTTTATTTTTAGATTTTCTTTTCTCTCTCTTAAATCTCAATCGAGTGAGACATAGCCACGCCATTAAACAGGGGCTCGGGCGCCATTAATGGGGACCTTGGGAGAGAGGTGGGCGGCAGATGGAGGTCAAAGGGCTCTCCTCCCGATAAGCATGGGCACGGGTCTGATCGCACGCCTCCCGTACTCAAATAGCTACCCCGCATGGCGCCTCCTAGCCAATAAAAAAGGGGACGCGTGGCGGCACGTAAATGGTAAGTAGAACGCCCACGGTTTCAATAATACTTGTGTTTTCGATTGTAACGTGACAACACTTGTTCCAAAATGACTTTGTTGATTGTTAATGTGCGCGCCTTCGCAAATCGGACAGCAAAATTACCACAGCATGTTGGTTCCATGCCATGACACCAAGCCATGTTTCATGATTTTCATGCGTGTTTTGGATTTACAGGAATTAAAAAACCAAGTTTCTCAATGTTTCCGACCGAGCCACGACACCCAGATGTTTGAATTTCATTCCCATTTCTTGCATGGGACCTAGAAATTTACCCGAGGACACACATGTGATTTTTCAACCAACTTTGGTGCACTGGAGCATGTGCTTGTAGTTCAAATTTGAATTATGCACATTAAATGACCAGAAACTCAATTAATGTATAAAAAAGGCCAAACAAACCCGGAATAATTCCAATATTTAACACGACACTCATATAGTTCTATGTTGCCTCTATAAAGAAAATCAAAGGGGGGGGGGCAGCGTATATCATTTCGCACACAAAGGTGACACATTCCCTCTCAGAACCACGAGCCTTCTTGAGAGAAGCTCCGGTTTGCAAGAAGCTTATACCAAAACTTGTTCCAATTCGGCAAATTTTTTACCACAACATGTTAGTACCATGACATGACACCATGCCAAGTTTCATGATTTTCAGGCGTGTTTTGGATTTACAAGAATTTTAAAACCAAGTTTCTCAATGTTCTCGGCCGAGCCACGATGCCCAGATGTTTGAATTTCATTCCCATTTCTTGCATGGGACCTAGAAATTCACCCGAGTACACACATGTTATTTTTCAACCAACTTTGGTGCACTGGAGCATGTGCTTGTAGTTCAAATTTGAATTATGCACATTAAATGACTAGAAACTCAATTAATGTATAAAAAGGCCAAACGAACCCGGAATAATTCCAAAATTTAACACGGCACTCATATAGTTCTATGTTGCCTCTGTAAAGAAAATCAAGGGGGGGGGGAGCATATAACATTTCGCACACAAAGGTGACACCTTCCCTCTCAGAACCACGAGCCTTCTTGAGAGAAGCTCCGATTTGCAAGAAGCTTATACCAAAACTTGTTCCAATTCGGCCAAATTTTTTACCACAGCATGATAGTGCCATGACATGACACCATGCCTAGTTTCATGACTTCCAGGCGAGTTTTGGATTTACAGGAATTTAAAAACCAAGTTTCTCAATGTTCTCGGCCGAGTCACGACGCCCAAATGTTTGAATTTCATTCCCATTTCTTGCATGGGACCTAGAAATTCACCCAAGGACACACATGTGATTTTTCAACCAACTTTGGTGCACCGGAGCATGTGCTTGCAGTTCAAATTTGAATTATGCACATTAAATGTCCAGAAACTCAATTAATGTATAAAAAAGGCCAAACGAACCCGGAATAATTCCAAAATTTAACAGGGCACTCATATAGTTCTATGTTGCCTCTGTAAAGAAAATCAGGGGGGAGGTAGCATATATCATTTCGCACACAAAGGTGACACGTTCTCTCTCGGAACCACGAGGCTTGTTGAGAGAATCTCCGTTTGCAAGAAGCTTATACCAAAACTTGTCCCAGTTTGGCCAAAAATTATACATATGAAAACAAGGTTTAGATTATCCCGAACATCTTGCTAGCTAGACCAATGTACTGTGATTTGAATTCAACATAAAATGGATACAAATATTTGAATTGGAGATCGTATGGTACATGTAGTTCATAGTGAAATATGATTACTACTATATGCATGTTTTCTGTTATCAAGATAATTAAATGATGGTATAACTTGATAACAATCGTATTCAAATAAAGAAAATTAATTCAAATTTAGTCCATATGGTAGACGACAATATATATGTTCATAGGGTGGAGTAAAATGTTCATATAAGATGGAAGATCAAAATGTAGGACTACATCCATTATAAACCGCAAGATCACCTAACGATATATTCGAATTCAACATAACGTGGATTCAAAAATTGAAATTCGAGATCCTGGCATTTGTAATCATATAAAAAGGGACATGACTCTTTCTTGTGGTGGGAATTGTTTTGTTTTTTGTTGTTGTGAGGGAAGTGCGAATTGATTTGGTAGCTAATCTTGTTCTCCCGTTTTTTTTACATTTTTCTTGTAGTTTTTTCAATGGCATTTATAGCAATATAGTAAAAGGGGACATGTCTCTCTTGTGTCTTGTATTAATTGTTTTTTTGTACATGTTAAGTTTGTTCTGCCGAACATGGAATCCGCGCCTTGTTATCCCAAAATTTTCAAGCTCGAGTATCTTTTGTCTCTTCTGCTGTGAAACTCCCGCCTCTTCAACCCACGCCGCGCCTTGTTATCCCGAAATTTCGATGCGCGCGAAAACTCCCTCCTCATCCGAAATCGGTCCCGCAGCCCAGACACGCAAAATCCCCCTTCTACCCCTCAGCCGGAAATGCCGCCTCGACGTCGCGTGGTCAAAACCGATGGGGATACGTTCGTAACTTACCCTACATTTCGGACAAGCACGTCCCTAGGCCATGGCTCCCCCTACCTTCCCCTTCGTCCCCCCCCCCCATTCGTACACCGAGGCCTCCAAAACCCGCGATACCCCACGCTCCTCCGTCGGCCTCCCGACCACTGCCCAGCCGGAGACTCTTCCCCGATGACATCGTCCACAGCAACAGCTTACCGTCCCTCATCCACCGCACCAGATGAGGATCCATTGTCGATCTCATCGTCCCACCGGATCAGCCGCCTCGTCCTCCACCTCCAAGGAGCTGCCCCGACGTTCGCCTTGTCTATCGCGCCACCTCCATCCCCACAGCACCGTCTTGACCTGCCCCACCAGAACCGCAACACCCTCACCAATTCCTTCGATGAAGCCGAGGCCTACTTGGCGCCACCAAGGAGGTTCTGCACTCACCGCTGCATTTTATCTTTTATTCGATCTCACGGGGCTGCCGGTACTCGATACCGAGCAACCATGGCGGGTCTCCATGGACGGCGCCGTCATCAGCCACTTCCTCCACGGCGTCTCTCCCCCATGTCGTTGCTTCCTCGGCGGCGAATTCACACCAGCACTAGCTGCTGCTGCTCCGGCTCTCGCTCGCGCTGCTGCTGCTCTGGCTCTCGCTCGTGCTGCGGCTCTGTTCTTGCTGTCGGTCACGCTGCTGCACTGCTCTTGCTTTTGTTCATGCTGCTGCTCTGCTCTGCTATTGCTGTCGATCGCGCTGCTGCTCCGCTCTTGCTCTCATTCGTGCTGCTGCTTTGCTTTGCTCTGCTCTTGCTCTCGCTCGCGCTGCTGCTGCTGCTGCTGCTGCTGCTGCTGCTGCACGACCTACGGCAACTACAGGAGTTGCTGCTTTAGCACTCGCTCGCGGTGCTGCTGCACGAGTTGCTCCCTGCTAGTGCGTTCCCTGCTCGAGCGGCTGCTGATTTAGATCACTGCTTCTCTGCTACTAGTGCTCGAACACCCTAAACTTCTATTGCAATGCTTTGCTACTGGTTCAATCAGTTTCGACATTAAAATTTAGTTTCGACTGTAAAGTTCAGTTTCTTCAGTTAAGTTCAGAGTGAACAGTATTTACAGCATCTGTCGGAGCGGCCGTGGCACGGCTGATGCATTTTACATCTAGCACTTTTTGGTGATGTATTTTACATCATCTATTGCAGATGCTATTAGAGTCCCACTTCAGATTAACATTGTCTGTCTTGTCTCGCTTCAGCCTCGCCATCGTACACCTCACCGGAGCTGTTCCAACGACGGAACCGTCCATCACAGCGGAGCAGTACCCTCGGCGCCGTCTCCAGAGGCCTCAGATCTTCTTCCCTGCCTCCGACAGTCACACCAGCATCACCATCCTCCACGTCCAACCCAATGATGCTGAGGTCGACAAGGCTATGCCAAAGAGGTTGTACACTCATCGCATCACTTTGTTACTCTGCATTCATGTCGATCCCTCAGGGATCCTTTGGTTCAAAGCAGTTGCAAATCTAGAAATAAATGAATCATGGTCACAAAGTTAACAGGGAGAAAACTAAATGCTCTTTTGAACCACAATTTGAATCGGTTTAGCAAGATAGCCATTATATGATACTCATGTGGACCAAATCTAAGCTCACAAAATATTTCGAGGGCAGGCTTCAGCCTGTTGAAGACTGCCTACTAGAATCACCACTGGTTCAAAGAAAAAGTGAAGGAAAACATAGGAATTGGAAACTTTACTATGGTACTACTATTCGTGCATTTGGTTAGAAGGAATGGGGCAAAGCAAAACTGGAGGATTTTTTTCCCTTTGGTGTCTCTTTCAAAAAAAAACGTAGGAATTTTAATATCCACTTGGACGTCCTTTTCAAATTAATATGCATGAAGAACATGACTAATTGCATTACTGGCGTAATAAGATTCTTATTTTTTTCATTTTCATGTGATTTGACTTTAATTTGACCATGTTTCTCCATTCCTGTGTTCTTCCAATTCATGTGAACCAAACCCCCAGGTTGACAAAAATCCTATGTTTGCAAATGCTCTGTTTTGCACGTGCATTCCTATCCTATTCCTATGTTTTTCCTGTCCCTGCGTTTATAGAATCCTCCAATTCTAAGGAGCCCTTACAGATTTACTTCATTTTCAGATAGGTGTCAAAGAAAACTCTGTGTGTTATGTCCTGCTCCTGCCGTGCCGCCATCCACCCCACCTGAGGTGCACCATCGATGGAAGCGTTCACTGCAGCAGAGATTCCCCCTGCAGACTTTCTTTCGCCGCCTCAGATCATCTTCCCCGTTGCCGGCAGCCACGCCAACTGCATTAACATCATCGACTGAGTAGATGAACCTGAGGACTACACAGTTCCGGAAGAGAGGTCGCACTCTTTCGTGTCTACTTACGTTATACATCGGTTATTATTACCTGCTAGTTTCTCGTCCTGTTCACCTCTTAGACTCCGAGTCAGGTCCAAACTAATGTTCAAACTTGAGTTTTAAAATGCCTGTGGGGCACATATCGAGGCAGCAATGAATAGTATCTATCTACTATCTAGTTCATCTGGGGTCTTCTATGTGGTTCATGTTGGGTGGGCAACAAATAGTAGATGATCCATCGTCTATCTTTTTAAACTAAAGCTATAATCTACCTGCTATCATTAGTTTTGGATCTATCCACTTGTTTGCTACCATTAGTCTTGATTTCTGCATGCACCCCTTAGGCCTTACATAATCTAACTATGTTTTTTTATTATGCATGTCAGTTATTGTACACAATTGTACTGAACATGTAGAGAAAAAGAGAAGACCGTTGCGTGGGAATATAATTTCATGCAGACGCCACTCCATGGTGGGCGAAGTGGGCCGCCCTCCCGCCATTCTAGATTGTATTCCAGAGGAAGATAACTATTCAGAGGGAGCCGACCACTCCTATTTACCCCCTGAGGTGTTTGCTCTAACCTGGCATGCTGATGTTGGTCATATCATGCATATGGCGCCTCGCATTGCTTACATTATAAATCTTATATGTCATCAGCTTAGTTTAGATTTGCTTTGTGACCACCTTTTGGTTTCTATATCATACTCCCACCGTTCCTAAATATTTGTCTTTTTAGAGATTTCAACAAGTGACTACATAAGGAGCAAAATGAGTGAATCTACACTCTAAAATATGTCTATATACATCCATATGTGGTACTCCATTTGAAATCTCTAAAAAGACAAATATTTAGGAACAGAGGGAGTATATGTGAATTATGCAATGCCATCTTCTTTAGCCAGGCATCATATACGTGAATCATGCAATGCCATCCTGTTTAGCCAGTCATCGTATATGTGAATTGTATCGTGCCATATTTTTTTCAGAATGTATTCCATTTATCAACAATGTTTATACATTCATCTACTCTTCCTGTGCATCAGCCATTTGAGTCGGTCATGGGAAAATCTGGAGTGAAAACAAGGTCTTCTGAGCAGTCAGTGCTACCTATCGATGCAGATTTCTTGCTGGTTACAGATAGCTCCTCAGAGGAGGATTCAGAGACAGATGACCAGTCATATTCCCCCCTGGAGTGTATGCTCTAACTTGGCAGGGTTGTATTGCTCATACCATGCATATGGTGTCTTGCATTGCCATGCCATCTGCTTAGATTAGACATGCTTTGTGTGAATGCCTCCTGTTTGCTTTCTATATCAGATATGTGAATTATGCAATGCCATATTTTTCAGCTAGTTATCATATATGTGAATTATGCACCGCCATGTAGCCAGGCATCATATATGTGAATTATCTCATGCCATCCTTTTTTTTCATTACGTATTCCATTTGTCGACAATCTGTGTATATTGAACTACTCTTCATGTGTATCAGCCATTTGAGCCGGTTATGGAAAAATCAGGAGTGAAAACAAGGTCTTCAGAGCAGGCAATGGTACCTGTTGAAGCATATATCTCGATGGTTACAGGTAGCTCCTTAGAGGAGGATTCAGAGACAGATGACCAATCCTATATCCCACCTGAGGTATATGCTCAAACTTGCAATGTTTATATTTCTCATATCATGCATATGGTGTCTTGCATTGCTTAGTTTAGACATCATATGCACAATATTCAATTCCATCTGCTTAGTTTAGAGATCATACATGCGAGTGCCAGCTGCTTAGTATATGAATCAATTATGTCAATTATATCATGCCATCCTGTATACTTAGACAACATGTATGTGAATTATTTCATCCCAACCTATTTTAGAAAGACATCATATAGTTTTGTCATGTCATCCTGTTTAGATACTCATCATATGTTGAATTATGCCATTATATCCTGTTAAGTTATCTATCATATATCTAAAACTATGTCATGCTATCCTGTTTAGTTAACCATCATATATGTGAAATTGTGTCATGCTGTCCTATTTGGTTCGACAACATATATGTGAATTACCACATTTGTCTATCGTACAATGTCTGTACGTTCAATTTCTTTTCTTGTTTATCAGCCATTTGAATTGGAGGGGGTGATGGCAGTATCTAAGGGAGTAAAAACCCATTCTTCACAAAAGACGGTGCTACCCGTCGATGCAGATAGAATCATGGTTGTACTGGCCCACAAACTAGCCCCACAACACATAATCGAGACTCTTCTAGATTGTACACTTACACCGTTGGACAGAGAACCAACTACACCCCATCTAACCCCAACCCCAGCGGATAGTAACCCACTTCTAGTTGACACAGCACCATGTCCACCACAGAGTACCCCCACACAAGCAGTTTGTAAAGCAACTGCAGTACCCAAAGCACGAAGACCACCACAACGAACCCAAACTCCACGTTTAAAGCAGAAGAGCAACTATTCTCAGGTCAGATTCCATAGCTATGGTCCATATTCCTTTGCTCTTGCATCACTGTATTTACTCATACCAACTAATTTAATTGAAACTCCAATGGCGCAACAGGTATGTTTTAAACCAATTTCTTTAACTGGATTGCTGTTCTAACTTCTTGCTCTATGTTGATTTCAGTTTCAGTTGTATAAACAATTATGTTCTCATGTCGTGCACATTACAAGTGTTGCCAGTGCTGTGTAGTTTCTCACACTTATATTCTGTCTATGCTACTGTGTCTTAAAAATATATGATTTGAACTGTGTCTCTATCATGATTTGGCAACATAAACTAGAATGATATGGACAATACAGTGACCATAGTACATAGATATATGTTTGTTTCATGCTGTTATTCTGTCCACCTTACTACTGAACCGGTTTACCAAAATGAGTTTCATATACTACATGCTAAACCTGTGATGTGTCTGCTTGTTTCTCTTGTAGAATGCCAACAGAATATTGGAGAAGAGCACCCCATTATGCAATGGTAGAGAAAGTAATACAGATAAGGTTCAAGATAGTGAGACAACCCTGTTGGTCTCCAAGAAAGGTGATAAAAATGATCTTGTAGACAGTGAGACAACCCCAAAGTCTTGCATTGATGTAGTGTTCGAATTACTGGCCACTACCGTTGGCACAAGCTCTTCGAACTCGCTGCCCGAATCACTTTAGCTTCTTTAGTCTTAGCTACAAGCTGAAAGGCATCAGTCAGCTATGCTGCGGCAAGAAGCCGAAGGACTGAGGAAGTCCCTGCAGAATTGAGATGCATACTTTCTGAGGCAACAGCAAGCACTGGACGATTTTAGCGCCAAACAAGAGAAAACTAATAAGCTTGCTAAGCTTCTTGCCAGCATGGTGGGTATCCAGGATATCGTTTCTTGAGATCTTCTGAAGTGGTTTCAGTTCTGGACTTGTTTTGCTGCCGTGTTTATTTTCACTGGTGGCCAATTTAGACGCCCAGTGTATGTAATATGCTGCTTTGTTCACTATATTTGCACTGGTGGCGAACTTTGATGCCCAGTGGATGTAATATTTGTAATAGCCGTAATAGCCTAGCGTAAGTTGCTTGCTTATTTATTTCCTTATTGTCTTGTTTATTTTTTTTGCTGGTAGTCACTTCAGTTCTTTTTCCGCGGTAACCTTTTTATTTAGAACTAGGCCACAGTAAACATGGGCAATATAATGACCATTGTAATCATGGTCCTGCTGCCGGCTGTAGTGGGCCTCCTAAGGTCCGTATGATCCATGGGCCTTGTATGGGCCGTAGATTCAATGGGACTTCTACGGGCCGTATTATCGATTGGCCAAACATGGAATGTACTTTCGTGGACAATTAACGGACCGCAATATGGCTGTAAACGAGCTATAATGGGAATCGTCTGTTTATGGGCCGTTAACAGGCCCATGTGTACAACGGGCTTAATTCCAACGGCAGGCATAACGGGTCGTTAATGGGCCATATTTGATGACGCCATGAAAACGGCCCAACGGATTAAAGGGCCAGAGACGGGCCGACTTTAACCACGGGCTGAATTTGGCCCACAAGCGAAACAGGCCAGTAACGGACCGTAAGTAATCGAATGCCGGAAATGAGCCCAATAATAAATGGGCCCTTAGAAGGCCGAAAGATAACACAGACTGAAACGGCCCAATGGAATAATGGGATGTTAATGGGTATAAAGCTATACACTGTTCATTATGGGCCAGTTTCACCACGGGCCGTTTTGTTGGGAAACGTTGCATGGAAAACAAAAAAAATTCTACGCACACGCAATGATCTATCCATGGAGATGCATAGCAATGAGGGGGAGAGTGTGTCTACGTACCCTCATAGACCGTAAGCGGAAGCGTTTGACAACGCGGTTGATGTAGTCGAACTTCTTCTAGCTCCGACCGATCAAGTACCGAACGTACGGCACCTCCATATTTTGCACACGTTCAGCTCGGTGACATCCCTCGTCTTCTTGATCCAGCAAGGCGTCGAGGTAGTAGATGAGTTCCGTCAGCACGAGGCATGGTGACGGTGATGGTGAAGTGATCCTTGCAAGGCTTCGCCTAAACACCGTGAGAATATGACCGGGGTTGTAAACTATGAAGGGGGGCGCCACACACGGCTAACAATTGATGTTGTGTGTCCTAGGCACCCCCCTCTCCCACATATATATAGGTGGGGGGAGGAGGGAGCAGCCAGGGGGCGCCCCAAGTAGGATCCGAATCCTACTTGGGGTTTCCCCAAGTGGCGCCCCCCTGCCTTATTTCACCGGAGAAGAAAGGGAAGGGGGAAGAGAGAAAGGAAAGGGGGGCTGAACCCCCTTTTCCTTCTCCCAATTCAGCCTCCTGCCATAGGGGGGGGGGGCGCCACCCCTTGTGGGCTGGTGTGCTCCCCTCTCATGGCCCATATGGCCCATATATTCCCCCCGGGGGTTCCGGTAACCCCTCCGGTACTCCGATAAATACCCGATACACTCCGGAACACTTTCGGTGTCCGAATACTATCGTCCTATATATCAATATTTACCTCTCGACCATTTCGAGACTCCTCGTCATGTCTGTGATCACATCCGGGACTCTTAACAACATTCGGTCACCAAATCACATAACTCATATAATACTATATCGTTAACGAACGTTAAGCGTGCGGACCCTATGGGTTCAAGAACTATGTAGACATGACCGAGACACCTCTCCGGTCAATAACCAATACCGGAACCTAGATGCTCATATTGGCTCCTACATATTCTACGAAGATCTTTATCGGTCGAACCATTATGACAACATACATAATTCCCTTTGTCCATCGGTATGTTACTTGCCCGAGATTCGATCGTCTGTATCTTCATACCTAGTTCAATCTCGTTACCGGCAAGTCTCTTTACTCGTTCCGTAATACATCATCCTACAACTAACTCAGTAGTCACCTTGCTTGCAAGGCTTCTTATGATGTGTATTATGGAGAGGGCCCAGAGATACCTCTCCGATACTCGGAGTGACAAATCCTAATCTCGATCTATGCCAACTCAACAAACACCTTCGGAGACACCTGTAGAGCATCTTTATAATCACCCAGTTACGTTGTGATGTTTGATAGCACACAAGGCATTCCTCCGGTATCCGGGAGTTGCATAATCTCATAGTCGAAGGAATATGTATTTGACATGAAGAAAGCAATAGCAATAAAACTGAACGATCAATATGCTAAGCTAACGGATGGGTCTTGTCCATCACATCATTCTCCTAATGATGTGATCCTGTTATCAAATGACAACTCATGTCTATGGTTAGGAAACCTTAACCATCTTTGATCAACGAGCTAGTCAAGTAGAGGCTCACTAGGGACACGGTGTTTGTTTATGTATTCACACATGTATTTAAGTTTCCGATCAATACAATTCTAGCATGAATAATAAACCTTTATCATGAATGAGGAAATATAAAATAACAACTTTATTATTGCCTCTAGGGCATATTTCCTTCAGTCTCCCACTTGCACTAGAGTCAATAATCTAGATTACATAGTAAAGAATCTAACACCCATGGAGTCTGGGTGCTGATCATGTTTTGCTCGTGGAAGAGGCTTAGTCAACGGGTCTGCAACATTCAGATCTGTATGCACTTTGCAAATTTCTATGTCTCCATCCTTAACCTTTTCACAGATGGAGTTGAAGCGTCTCTTGATGTGTTTGGTTCTCTTGTGAAACCTGGATTCCTTCGCCAAGGCAATTGCTCCATTGTTGTCACAAAACATTTTCATTGGACCCGATGCACTAGGTATTACACCTAGATCGGATATGAACTCCTTCATCCAGACTCCTTCATGTGCTGCTTTCGAAGCAGCTATGTACTCCGCTTCACACGTAGATCCCGCCATGACGCTCTGCTTGGAAATGCACCAACTGACAGCTCCACCATTCAATATAAAAACGTATCCGGTTTGTGACTTAGAGTCATCCGGATCAGTGTCGAAGCTAGCATCGACGTAACCATTTACGACGAGCTCTTCGTCACCTCCATAAATGAGAAACATATCCTTTGTCCTTTTCAGGTACTTCAAGATGTTCTTGACCGCTGTCCAGTGATCCACTCCTGGATTACTTTGGTACCTCCCTGCCAAACTTATGGCAAGGCACACATCAGGTCTGGTACACAGCATAGCATACATGATAGAACCTACGGCTGATTCATAGGGAATGACTTTCATTTTCTCTCTATCTTCTGCAGTGGTCGGGCATTGAGTCTGACTCAATTTCGCACCTTGCAACACAGGCAAGAAACCTTTTTTTGACTGATCCATTGTGAACTTCTTCAAAATTTTATCAAGGTATGTGCTTTGTGAAAGTCCTATTAAGCGTCTTGATCTATCTCTATAGATCTTGATGCCCAATATATAAGCAGCTTCACCGAGGTCTTTCATTGAAAAACTTTTATTCAAGTATCCTTTTATGCTATCCAGAAATTCTACATCATTTCCAATCAACAATATGTCATCCACATATAATATTAGAAATGCTACAGAGCTCCCACTAACTTTCTTGTAAATACAGGCTTCTTCGAAAGTCTGTATAAAACCATATTCTTTGATCACCTCATCAAAGCGTATATTCAAACTCTGAGTTGCTTGCACCAGTCCATAGATGGATCGCTAGAGCTTGCACACTTTGTTAGCACCTTTAGGATGGACAAAACCTTTTGGTTGCATCATATACAACTCTTCTTTAATAAATCCATTAAGGAATGCAGTTTTGACGTCCATTTGCCAGATTTCATAAGCATAAAATGCGGCAATTGCTAACATGATTCGGACAAACTTAAGCATCGCTACGGGTGAGAAAGTCTCATCGTAGTCAACTCCTTGAACTTGTCGAAAACCTTTTGCGACAAGTCGAGCTTTGTAGACAGTAACATTACCATCAGCGTCAGTCTTCTTCTTGAAGATCCATTTATTCTCTATGGCTCGCCGATCATAGGGAAAATCCACCAAAGTCCACACTTTGTTCTCATACATGGATCCTATCTCATATTTCATGGTTTCAAGCCGTTTATCGGAATCTGGGCTCATCATAGCTTCTTCATAGTTCGTAGGTTCGCCATGGTCTAGTAACATGACTTCCAGAACAGGATTACCGTACCACTCTGGTGCAGATCGTGCTCTGGTTGACCTACGAGGTTCGGTAGTAACTTGATCTGAAGTTTCATTATCATCATCATTAGCTTCCTCTCTAGTTGGTGTAGGCATCATGGGAACGGTTTTCTGTGATGAGCTACTTTCCAATTCGAGAGAAGGTACAATTACCTCATCAAGTTCTACTTTCCTCCCACTCACTTCTTTCTAGAGAAACTCCTTCTCTAGAAAGGTTCCATTCTTGGCAACAAAGATCTTGCCTTCAGATCTGTGGTAGAAGGTGTACCCAATTGTTTCCTTAGGGTATCCTATGAAGATGCACTTCTCCGATTTGGGTTCGAGCTTATCAGGCTGAAGCCTTTTGACATAAGTGTCGCAACCCCAAACTTTAAGAAACGACAGCTTAGGTTTCTTGCCAAACCACAGTTCATACGGTGTCGTCTCAACGGATTTAGACAGTGCCCTATTTAACGTGAATGCAGCTGTCTCTAATGCATAACCCCAAAATGATAGTGGTAAATCGGTAAGAGACATCATAGATCGCACCATATCTAATAAAGTACGGTTACGACGTTCGGACACACCATTACGCTGTGGTGTTCCAGGTGGCGTGAGTTGTGAAACTATTCCACATTGTTTTAAATGAAGGCCAAACTCGTAACTCAAATATTCACCTCCACGATCAGATCGTAGAAACTTTATTTTCTTATTACAATGATTCTCCACTTCACTCTGAAATTCTTTGAACTTTTCAAATGTTTCAGACTTGTGTTTCATTAAGTAGATATACCCATATCTGCTCAAATCATCTGTGAAGGTCAGAAAATAACGATACCCGCCGCGTGCCTCAACACTCATTGGACCGCATACATCGGCATGTATTATTTCCAATAAGTCATTGGCTCGCTCCATTGTTCCAAAGAACGGAGTTTTAGTCATCTTGCCCATGAGGCATGGTTCGCAAGTATCAAATGATTCATAATCAAGTGATTCCAAAAGTCCATCCGCATGGAGTTTCTTCATGCGCTTTACACCAATATGACCTAAATGGCAGTGCCACAAATATGTTGCACTATCATTATCAAGTTTGCATCTTTTGGCATCAATATTATGAATATGTGTATCACCACAATCGAGATTCAACAAAAATAGACCACTCTTCAAGGGTGCATGACCATAAAAGATATAACTCATATAAATAGAACAACCATTATTCTCTGATTTAAATGAATAACCGTCTCATACAACAATCTATATCACATCATGTCTTGACCCTATCACATCACAACATGCCCTGCAAAAACAAGTTAGACGTCCTCTACTTTGTTGTTGCAAGTTTTACGTGGCTGCTATGGGCTTCCAGCAAGAACCGTTCTTACCTACGCACAAAACCACAACGGTGTTTCGTCAAGTTTGCTGTTTTAACCTTCTTCAAGGACCGGCCGTAGTCAAATTCGACTCAACTAAAGTAGGAGAAACAGACACCCGCAGCCACCTTTATGTAAAACTAGTTGCATGTCTGTCGGTGGAACCTATCTCATGTACGTGGACATGTAAGGTTGGTCCGGGCCGCTTCATCCCACAATACCGCCGAATCAAAATAAGACGTTGGTGGTAAGCAGTATGACTATCACCGCCCACAACTCTTTGTGTTCTACTCGTGCATATCATCTACGCATAGACCTGGCTCATGATGCCACTGTTGGGAAACGTCGCATGGAAAACAAAAAAAATTCTACGCACACGCAATGATCTATCCATGGAGATGCATAGCAACGAGAGGGAGAGTGTGTCTACGTACCCTCGTAGACCGTAAGTGGAAGCGTTTGACAACGCGGTTGATGTAGTCAAACTTCTTCTAGCTCCGACCGATCAAGTACCGAAAGTACGGCACCTCCGTGTTCTGCACACGTTCAGCTCGGTGACGTCCCTCGTCTTCTTGATCTAGCACGGCGTCGAGGTAGTAGATGAGTTCCGTCAGCACGACGGCGTGGTGACGGTGATGGTGAAGTGATCCTAGCAGGGCTTCGCCTAAACATCGCGAGAATATGACCAGGGTTGTAAATTGTGGAGGGGGGCGCCGCACACGGCTAACAATTGATGTTGTGTGTCCTAGGTGCCCCCCTCTCCCACATATATATAGGTGGGGGGAGGAGGGAGCAGCCAGGAGGCGCCCCAAGTAGGATCCGAATCCTACTTGAGGTTTCCCCAAGTGGCGCCCCCCTGCCTTATTTCACCGGAGAAGAAAGGGAAGGTGGAAGAGAGAAAGGAAAGGTGGGCCGAACCCCCTTGTCCTTCTCCCAATTCGGCCTCCTGCCATAGGGGGGGCGCGCCACCCCTTGTGGGCTGGTGTGCTCCCCTCTCATGGCCCATATGGCCCATATATTCCCCCCGGGGGTTCCGGTAACCCCTCCGGTACTCCGATAAATACCCGATACACTCCGGAACACTTCCGGTATCCGAATACTATCGTCCTATATATCAATCTTTACCTCTCGACCATTCAAGACTCCTCGTCACGTCCGTGATCACATCCGGGACTCCGAACAACATTCGGTCACCAAATCACATAACTCATATAATACTATATTGTCAACGAACGTTAAGCGTGCGGACCCTACGGGTTCGAGAACTATGTAGACATGACCGAGACACCTCTCCGGTCAATAACCAATACCGGAACCTGGATGCTCATATTGGCTCCTACATATTCTACGAAGATCTTTATCGGTTGACCCGTTATGACAACATACGTAATTCCCTTTGTCCATCGGTATGTTACTTGCCCGAGATTCGATCGTCGGTATATTCATACCTAGTTCAATCTCATTACCGGCAAGTCTCTTTACTCATTCCGTAATACATCATCCTGCAATTAACTCATTAGTCACTTTGCTTGCAAGGCTTCTTATGATGTGTATTACCGAGAGGGCCCAGAGATACCTCTCCGATACTCGGAGTGACAAATCCTAATCTCGATCTATGCCAACTCAACAAACACCTTCGGAGACACCTGTAGAGCATCTTTATAATCACCCAGTTACGTTGTGATGTTTGATAGCACACAAGGCATTTCTCAAGTATCCGGGAGTTGCATAATCTCATAGTCGAAGGAATATGTATTTGCCATGAAGAAAGCAATAGCAATAAAGCTGAACGATCAATATGCTAAGCTAACGGATGGGTCTTGTCCATCACATCATTCTCCTAATGATGTGATCCCGTTATCAAATGACAACTCATGTCCATGGTTAGGAAACCTTAACCATCTTTGATCAACGAGCTAGTCTAGTAGAGGCTCACTAGGGACACAGTGTTTGTCTATGTATTCACACATGTATTTAGGTTTCCGATCAATACAATTCTAGCATGAATAATAAACATTTATCATAAATAAGGAAATATAAAATAACAACTTTATTATTGCCTCTAGGGCATATTTCCTTCACGTTTATGGGCCAAGTTTTAGAAAGGGCCTCTTATGGGCCGAAAGACGTCATGGGCCATACATGGGCCGGAAGTTACAACGGGCTGGAATCATATTGGACGGCCCATATGGCGCTACTGGGCCTAATTCGAATAGGCTATAATGGGCCGTGAGTTAGCTGGCTGTAAATGGGCTATATGCGAACAGGCCGTTAACAGGCCTTTGGTGGGCCGGGCCGCTACCTTTTGACTAAGTCAAACGGGCCGGCCTTTTGATCTGAATGGGCCACTGTTGGACCATGCCACATGTCGACGTATCATAGACGCGTCCCGTCCATTCGCTGGATGACATCTGTCCCAGCACTAAGCTGACATGTGGATACTCCGGCGAATGAGAATTTTACACGTGGAAAATCCCCAATAGTCAGGGCTGTTAACGGGTTATCGGATCCAAACCGGAACCCGATAGCTTAACGGCGACCCGTTACGGTGGATGCCATGTGTCGGTTACCCTTGATGAAAACACTTACATGACGCGCGATTTATCGTCATGGAAGTGGACACTTCCGTGATGATAATTTTGGTATTGTCATGGAACACTTCTACGACAGCACAGGTATGACTATCTTGATTCTGTCATAAAATCGTCATGGATGTACATGCATGACAGAGAACGTGACCTACTATGACAAACATGTATCATCACGGAAGTGGTTTTTTTTGTAGTGCTAATGGGTACTGGAGAAATGATACCCACCGAGGAATAGGCTGAAGAAGAAATTGTCATTCCAGCTCCTACTCAATGTGAAGACAATGCTCAGCCTGAAGACAATGCTGAAGATGGAGATAACGATCAGCAAGAGCAAAGTCTTCGCCCTGTTCATCCTCGTGTGGCCAATGAAGTTCAGATTGAGAAGATAATTCATAGCATCAATGCACCTGGTCCACTCACTCGATCAAGAGCAACGCAACTAGCAAACTTTTGTGGGCACTTTGCATTCGTGTCCATATCCGAACCCAAGAAAGTCAATAAAGCTTTTATGGAACCAGAATGGATTCAAGCTATGCAAGAAGAGCTTCAACAATTTGAGCTCAACAATGTCTGGGAGCTAGTTAAGCGTCCTGATCCACGCAAGCACAATATCATTGGCACCAAATGGATCTATCGCAACAAACAAGATGAACATGGTCAAGTCATCAGAAACAAAGCTCGTCTCGTTGCTCAAGGTTACACACAAGTAGAGGGAATTGACTTCAATGAAACCTTCGCTCCCGTGGCTAGGCTTGAAGCCATTCGCATACTGCTGGCCTATGCCAACCACAGCAACATTCTTCTGTACCAAATGGATGTGAAGAGTGCCTTCCTCAATGGCAAGATTGAAGAAGAAGTGTATGTAGCTCAACCACCTGGTTTTGAAGATCCAAAGCGACCTGATATGGTCTACAAGCTCAACAAGGCACTGTATGGCCTCAAAGAAGCTCCTCGCGCTTGGTATGACACACTCAAAGACTTCTTGAAGAGCAAAGGCTTCAAACCCGGTTCTCTAGACCCCACTCTCTTCATGAAGACATATGATGGAGAGCTATTTGTATGCCAAATCTATGTGGATGACATTATCTTCGGCTGCACTGATAAGAGATACAGTGATGAGTTTGGGCATATGATGCAAGAGCAATATCAGATGTCCATGATGGGAGAGCTGAAATTCTTTCTTGGTCTTCAAATCCGTCAACAGAGAAATGGCATCTTCATATCACAAGAAAAATACCTCAAAGATTGCCTGAAGAAGTTTGGAATGTAAGACTGCAAAGGGTACACGACGCCAATGCCAACTGGGCCCGACGACAATGGTAAAGAGTTTGATCAAAAGGTATACTGCTCCATGATTGGTTCTTTATTGTACTTATGTGCATCTAGGCCATATATAATGCTTAGCGTTTGCATGTGTGCCCGATTCCAAGTGGCACCAAAGGAGTCACATCACCTCGCGGTGAAGCGAATACTTCGATATTTGGCTCACACCCCAACACTAGGATTATGGTATCCAAAGGACTCAGAGTTTGATCTAATTGGATTCTCAGATGCTGATTATGCTAGTGACAAAGTTGATCGCAAGTCCACATCAGGCACATGTCACTTTCTTGGACGATCTCTCGTCTGTTGGTCTTCAAATTAGCAGAACTGTGTATCACTTTCTACTGCTGAATCTGAATACATTGCTGCTGGATCTTGCTGCGCTCAGCTTCTCTGGATGAAGCAAACCCTCAAGGACTATGGCATCAACATGAAGAATGTGCCTCTCTACTGCGAAAATCAAAGCACCATAAAGATTGCTCACAATCCAGTTCATCACTCGAAGACAAAGCACATACAGATCCGTCATCACTTTCTCAGAGACCATGTGTTGAAGGAAGACATTGATATCATTCACGTCAACACTGAAGAGCAATTGGCAGATATCTTCACTAAGCCCTTGGATGAGAAAAGGTTTTGCAAGCTGCGGTGTGAGCTAAATATCTTAGAATCCTCAAATGTCCTGTGAATGGACACACATCCTAACGCTTATGCATATTGATGACTTAGGTGCGCAACACACAAAGTAACGTATGTCTTAAATTCATGAAGACATACCCTCTAAGTGTGAATACATTAATTTGGAATTTGATTTAGGAGTGCCACGATAATTGTGTGCCGTGTCTGGGTCTAATACTTCCTATACGGTGGGTAACGCTACCACCAATATTTTCTGAAGATTTCTCGAATGGCGTCACATTGCATTATCTTCAAAGTTGTTTTGTCTTCAACGTTGGTTTATCTTCATGATTTATCTTCACAATGTTTAAGTTGGTCTTCATTGCTGATATATGTATGTATGTATATATATATATATATATATATATATGTTCTGTCCTCTACAGCATTCACTTATAGCTATGTCTTCAAGTTGCCTTTTTCTGCCTAAGTGAATGTGATCGGACCCTAACCACTTTTGTGCTTCTCTCTCTCCAACTCTCTCTATCTCTTCATATGCATTCTATTGACACGTGTTGAATGTCTTCACTGTGTCCTTGTCAGTCGAAGATGTAGAGACAAACATTTAAAACGATTTTAATATCTTTATCCTGTTTGCCTGAACCCGGTGAAGCCGGAATGACCACCCGAGAATCCAAGTGTGCGTGGGGTCGTGGCACAATATTCAAGTTGGTACATGCTTGCCACGTGTCCCTCAGATGTGAACCACCAGAGGCAGCTGAGTAAATTCACTCAGCCGTCACCCCTCCTTATAAATACACACCCCCGGCGGTCATTAAAATCTACTCCCTCGCTGTCTCGCTCAAACCCTAGCGCCGTCGCTAGCTTCCGTCGTCTCTGGAGATGAAGCGCTTCACTGCCGTGACTTCTCCATCATCGTCGTCACGCCGGCCGCGGACATCTTCCTCCCGCCGCCGCCGTAGGTGTCTTCCGCCGCCAAGTTAGGGCACGGAAGATTGAACTGCTCGGCCTCCACCACCAACTCGTCTAGCAGTTCTCATCTGTTCTTGAGCGGTAATTAAAAGCCTATTTTTACTGCATGTTTGATCCGTTAAAACCTTCTATATCTTCAGAAAGTTGTTTCTTCACTTCCAAATCTGGATCTTTACTTCTATGCATCTCATGACTCGCAAGTACTTTCACTTATGCTTCACTACTAGTTAGATTCCTCACTTGTACTTATTCATGGATTCGTACAAATTTGGAACCAACTCACATCTATAAGTGAATGTCTTCGCGCTATGAGGTCAATGTCTTCAAACTGATTTATCTTCAAAATCTTCTGAGAATGCATATGACCTCTTCCCCTTCCCTCGCATCTCTAATGCTGTCACAGGTACATGTCCGTGGGAGAGTCCCTTGGTTCTCATAGTCTGCATTCATTTACAGAGTTCTTACAGCATCATATTGAATCGTCTGAAGCCAGTTCTTGTCTGACCAGCCGCCTGAAGCCAAACACAGTTGTGAAGCCTTTCAGTCTGAAGCCAATGGCTAGTGGCAAATCTGCAAAGAATGGTGGCAGACAACGCCGTGACAACACTGCCTTAGACTTGCCACCAGATCTATATGAGATGTACAAGTCTGACCCTAAGGAAACCTATGGTGAGCGCAAGTCTAGAGTCCAATGGATTCGCAGACATTGGGCAGAGGAATGGTTTCAGTATCATTTTGCCACACCAGAGTAAGCAAAGAAGAATGCTGTGAGGCCACCATGGGCTGATATTGTGTACAGAAAGCTTATTCCCAAGACCAAGGCTGAAGCCATTGCAAAAGACTTCTATCCTTGCATGGTTAGAGGACCTATGCCTGAAAATGCCGACCCATCATGTCTTCGATGGTGTCGAGAGGATGATCTGTTTGAAGCCAATCTCCAGTTTGGTAGGGCTTCTGCTGCTCAAAACAACAAATACCTTGGGATTAGCTTCAACCCAGGTCCTGCTGCTACAAGGCCAGATGGCAGTCGCGATGCTGAGCCAAATCTCATTGGCCCCTTTGAGGACTTTGATGCATTTCTGGCACATTATGCCGCTCAAAGGGCCAGTGTTGAAGATGCTACTGCTGATGAGGAACATGCTGAAGTTCCAGAGCCCCCGAAGCCAGTGAAGAAAGCAAAGGCTTCAAAATCTTCTGCTGCACCAAAAGCTTCAAGAGTGAAGCCACTGAATTCTGCACCTCCTGAATCCAGTGTGCAGTCTGAGGACTTATCCCGCACATCTAAGAAGACTAAGAAGATCTCAGGGCAAGCTCTTACACCTGCAAGCATCCTATGAAATGAAGAGGGTGTCATTGATCTATCTAGCAATGAAGATCTTGCTGATGATGCCCTTGAGATGCTAATCAAGAGCAAGCAGGAGGCTGAAATATTCAGAGATTTGCCTCTATTTGATGTTGATATTCTGAATAACTTCATCGACGAGTGGTTTGAAGATACGTCTCTCACAATTGATGATCTGCAGCTGCCTATTGACATCAGTGTCACATTCCAGAGCTGCATTGCCAAAGAGCTTGCTGTAGCTCAAAAGGTTGTTGAGCAAAAGACCAAGATTGACCATTAGAAGGTTGTCTTCAAGAAGCACATGGCCAAGCTCAGTGCCACAGATGTCCAGAACTTCAAGACCATGATGGCAGATCTCAAGGAAGAGTTCCGTAAGCGCCGTGATGAAGCCAATGGCTCCCGCGAGTGCCTAAAGTACTATGCTGAGAAATGTGTACAAGCTCACAATGAGGCTGTGAAGAGAAAGGCCCTTGGGCATCCTGGCATTGACCCTCGTATGGCCGCCAAAAAGCCGAAGATGCAAATTGTAGCTGAGACTGAAGCTCCAAGGCAGGAAAGACCAAGCATTGTCTTCCCTGCAAGCATGACCGGCTTGAAGCCAAAGGACCCATCAGCTGCTTCTGAAAAGAAGAAGACAAAGCAGGCTGAGGCTGAGGCCAAGAAGCGAAAGCATCATGGAGCCTCTGATGCTGCTTCCTCAAAGAAGAAGCTGAAGACAAAGCCATCAAAGTCTTCAAGAAAGGATCCAATTGCATCACCAGTGCCGCTGGTTGTTGAACCCATCTCTATTGCCGAGCGCCGCCTAGTAGTACATGAGCCTGCTACCACAGAGGCTCATGAGTCTGCAGATATTCCAGCTGTCGACACCATCGCAGCTGAAGACATTGGTCATGAAGACAATGTAGTTGATGATGAAGTCCTTCCTCAGTTCCCCCAGATCATGCCCAAGCCGGTATCATCCCCTGCTCCATCGAGCAGTGAACAGATAAGTATTGGCGGTCCCACGATGCCAATCGCACATGATGATTTCTGGGAAGAGCACCACCCCAACACTCCGCTCCATGAAGTCATTCCTCGCACTCCACCGGCTCAAGTCACCACTCCTATGATTGCTACTCCGCAAGACACCCCCGATGACATGGAGAAGTTCACTCTCTCACCACAAGCGTCGCCCTCTTTCCGAAGGCTTCGCAGAGGCCCAAGGCCAACGGTCACCATGTCCAGCATTCCTGAGGAGGATGTGCAATCCACAAGCTCAGTAGCACTTCAAGTGTTCCCTGAAGCCATCCCCTCAGAAACTGCTCATGAAGCTGAAGCCAAAGAGGCTGAAGATATTCCGGCTGCATCAGCCGATGAAGAAGAAAAAGAAGAAGATCAAGTTGTCATTCCCCCTACCTTTGAGTCAAGAGAGAATCAAGATGTGATTGTACCTGACCCACCAGTCCTGGAAGCTACTGAAGCCTCGACCAATGAGGCTGCTGATGCCACTGCTACTAAAGCAACCCTTCAGACTGAAGCCCATGATGCCACTGAAGACATTCAACCATCCACCTCGGATGTTGTTGCTGCACCTCCTGTACCTCACACCATGGAACGGGCATTCTACGTGGTGAGCTCGTAACTGTCAAGTGGCCAATCATGACACCTCCTACTGCTCCTGGTCCCCAATATGATTACCATGTGGAGCAAAGGCCTCAGTCGCAGAAGTCAAAGCCCAGGCCGCCAAGGCTTCCTAGTGCTATTACCACTCATGGCTCATTTAGTGTGCTCAGCTTCAGAGAGCACAACACATTCTTTGACAAGGCCAAGAATCCTTACAAGAAGCCAAAGATCTTCTCTGACAGGTTCTGGAGCCACCAGCAATGAAGCTACTACTCGTGTATTCTATACAACCAGGACATGATCTTTCCTCACAAACGCCTGTGTTGTGATGCTATTGCTGGTCTGCCATGCCTAGAAGAAGCTCTGGACTGCTTTCATGAAGTTGGCTTGCTCCCATTTGTCGTCGACAAGGAGCACTGGAATGAGGAACTCTTGCTGCAATTATATGCCACTCTTCATATCTCAGGCCACAACAGGGATCCGAAGACATGGGTCCTTGAGTGGATGTCAGGTGATGTACATCATGAAGCCAAAGCTCAAGACATCATCGAGCTAACTTCCCTGCCCACTCCTGGTGATCTCTATGAGCCAGGTTGTCAGCGCTATGAACAAGAATTGCAGAGCATCTTTCAGAAGCCAGAGCACAACATGAGTCAAATGCTCAGCATGATGAAGCCATTGCCAGTTGATGCTGAATACCCCAAGGAATTCCTTGTCAATGACCTAGAGTATTTGCCACGCACCATATATCACATACTGAGGCACACTCTATGGCCAAACAAAGGGCATTCTCCTCACGCACGCTTGAAGGCACTATGAAGACATTGGTCTTCTATATCATCAATGGCATCAGGTTCAACACTCAAGACTTCTTCATCCGTCAGTTGGCAGCTTCAGGCATTGATTTGTTCGGTCTCAAATTCTATGCTCCATGGGTCATGCGGCTGATAAAGCTTCACTCAACTATCAATTATCAAGCTTCAGCATGCAACCATGTTGTTTTTCTGCCTGAAGTAGATATGTCACATGAAGCCATATACCCTGAGCCAGCCAAGGCACCTGTTCGTGAAGATAACGCCGCCTTCCAAAGCTTCACTCAACCACTTGAAGGTCTTCATGTGCCTAATCCTCCTGTTGCTGCTGGTCCTCTTGCTGGTCAGCTTCGGCTGCCGCATCGTTCCAACACTGATGCCACAGCTAGCACAGTAGCCCAAAGGCCTCAGAAGCGTGCTCGTGTACTGAATGACCGAGAGCTTCTTGTTTCACTTCATCAGAAGTAGGATAGGCATCATGACTGGATGAAGCGGCAGATGCAAAGTCTCCTTGTTGATGTCAATCGCATACGCAACCTCACCACCAAGAACTCGTTCATTGCTCATGAAGCCTGTCAGCGTGCCTGGAAGAGCCTTACTCTGCTATGCTCTGAAGATGATCTTCAAGCAGATGGCTTCACTGAAAAGTTCAAGTTTGACTCCAGGCCTTCACAGTCAGCAAGTTGGCGTCCGACACCTTCAATTGAAGATTCTGAGTACTCATCTTCGGCTCCAGCTGTTGTTGCTAGAGTCATTGATGAGGAAGACGATGCCACTTCACCAGCCATGGCTTCACTGCATCACGATTCTGCATCAGGCCCCTCTACACCGCCCAACTCCACCGTCGACCCAGCTGCACCAACATATTCACCAACATCTCCTGGGAACGCTTAGACACTCTATGTCTTCACTCCTTTTTGGTCATTACTGACAAAAGGGGGAGAAGCATATGAGTTGATAGTCTTCAAACGGGTCTATATGGGTCGGGTGCATATTTTTGTTAAGTTTCTACAACTCTCGTTCTTGAACTGCTGGTTTTGAGTTGTAAAACTTAAACCTTGATGGTCGTCTACCACTTTTGCTGCTACCATTTATTGCGATGATAAATTCCGCATGAAGTCATTCTGCAGACGCGCATTTTTCATTGTGCATGTCATTATCTTCATTACATTCTTGCTTGCACGATGAATTGTCTTCAAGAATTGAAGGAGATCTCCACAAAGCAGAACCTGCCATGTGCATTTGCATTCAAAGGCAAAACTAATTATATGCACATCTTCAGGGGGAGCCCTCTCAACTTCATGAAGACAATGACTACATTCTTTAACTTACACATATTTTTATCCCCGTTGAAAACTTCAACCAGTTTGTCATCAATCACCAAAAAGGGGGAGATTGTAAGTGCATCTAGTGCCACCCCTAGTTGGTTTTCGAGTATTGACGACAAATGTGGTTGAGGGACTAATGTGTTTGTGAGAATTGCAGGACAACACAGGTAGAAGTCCCTCATTGATTCGGTTTACCTACCAGAGATGACCCCTAAAAATGTGTGAAGACATTGAAGACAATGGTGGTTCGTGAAGACATTCACGTCGAAGATAATGATGTGTGAAGACATTCACTTGAAGACAATGAAGTGTGAAGACATAGTTTCTTTCGTAGTTTCATTTTCTTCTTACTTGAGTCATAGGAACCACCGTACTGTTAAGTGGGGTCAAAGTGAACAAAGTCAGAAGACTGACGTGATGCTCAACCTAAATCCTATGTCTTCGAGTGAAGATAATGAGAGCAAATCATATCCAGAGTTGAATGAGTCAGCTTTGCTTGTAGCCCAAGCCAAGCTGCCGCGTGTGTTTGAAATCCGACCGTTGGACACGTGTCGGTTTCTTAGTGACCAAGGGTCATTTCGGACATATCATGTCGGGTTGCCTCCTGGCTATAAATAGCCCACCCCCTACACCATAAATTGGTGGCTGCTCAGAGTTAGTGCACGGTTTTTGTCGTTTGAGAGCAACCCACCTCCGAAGCCTTTGAGAGAGAGATCCTTGCGAGGACAAAGCCCAAAACACCCAGAGCCAAAGAGTGTTAGGCATCACTGAAGTCTTTCTGTCTGCGTGACCTGAAGACTTATTACACTTGAGGACTGTGTATCCTCCAGCCGGTTAGGCGTCACGTTCTGAGGATCCAAGAGTCATTGTGGATCGCCGGTGAACGGATTCTGTGAAGGTTTGGAAGTCTACCTTGAAGACTTACCAGAGTGATTGGGCGAGGACTAAGTGTCCTTAGCCCAAGGGGAATAAGGTGAAGACGTGGTCTTCTGAGTTCAATCTCAGCCTCCCTAACCAGACGTACAGTTGTCATAGCAACTGTAACTGGTCTACCAAATCCTTGTCCCCGTCAAGCTACTGGTTCTATCACTTTCCTTTACTTACCTTTTAGCTTCGTGAAATCATTGCTTAGTTGCCCTGCTTGGCTTCACTGTGTGAAGACAATCTCTCTGATTGCATAATTGGCTTCATACTGTCTTCCTATTCCGATCTGTTCTACCTATTTGCTATTTGTCTTCGTGCTTTCATTGTATTGCTTACTTGACTATGGCCTGTCTAGTGTAGTTTATCTTCCGCTGCATATCATATAGGTTCATTTTGGTTGTCGGTCTTCGAAGACATTGTGTCTTTGAAGACTTTCATAAAAATCGCCTATTCACCCCCCTCTAGTCGATAACTAGTACTTTCACTCCCGAGTAAAAAACCATTGTCTACATGATCAGGCACGACAGCGGCGACGCTTGGCACCGTCACCCTTTTGGGGGTGTTGTTGTGGATCTCAAGCATCTCCGGTCGGACCTCAGCAGGAGTTAGGCTAGCTCTATGCTTCATGTTATATTTGTATATCTGCTTTGTTTGAGGGTCTCCTCACCACATTGTATCGTTCAACCGTGTACTTTGATGTGTTGTTTTATATATAAAAGGCGTGGCGAAAGCCTGTTTCATGTAAATTATGCGCCTTTAGAGCATCTCCAACCAGGCCCCACTTCCCCCTTATGTCCAAACAACCCACGCATGGTCCGGAAAAAAGCCACACAACTGGACCACTAATACCTATCCCAATGTCCAGGTTGCCCGACACTCCTCATATCTATCCCATATGTGGGGCAGATTTGGGGCCCCCTGGACGTGCCCAAATGCACCCGCCATGTCAGACGTGCCCGTCCTGACCCATAAAATTCCCATTCCGGATCAAACCCTAGCCACTTGTCTCAGTTCACTCCAATTCCAGTCTGCTCGCCCCCCATTTCCGGTCATCTCCGGCCATGTCCCACATGGCTAGCCACAAATCTGAGTGCGGCATGTCCAGATCCGTCTACTGGGAGCACACTGCCTGCTCGGACGAGGAGTTAGCCGTCCGACTCGCACTCTATCGGTCTCAGGGAAATACTTGAGCATCACCGTCGTAGCCACCCCTCCGTGGATCTACTAACTGGGCGCCTTCACCGCCACTTTGGCTGGGATACAACAATGGCACCATCTCCGACGAAAGGCACACGACGGCCGGAGGTCACGACACATTGGCCTGAGCGGCTCCGTGGCTCACTGGTGTCGATCCTTGTCCCTGCGATATCGGCATCGGAGTCCTAGGCCAATGGCAAGAATGCGCAAGGTCACGAATGTGTCGGATGCGGTGGCACGTCCGAGATCAGAGACAGTGTGTTCGTCGTGGGAGGGAAAGGGCACACCATGCACGCAGAGGCAGTGAAGAGGATGCACGTTCTCGGATCCTTGTGAAGAAGCAAGCCCAGGGCGTCCGTGCCCTCACAGTGGAGCAAGCCCGTGCCATCCGTGCCCAATGAAAAGCGACAAAAGAAACAAAAAACAAAAACGAAGGAAAAAAAGACCAGTGAAGACCAAGAAAGAAGCAAAGAAAACCAATGAAAACGAAGCAAAAAAAAAGATAAAAGAACTAAAAAACACCGGTGAAAAACAAAGAAAAACAGAAAAAATCAAAGAAAACCAGTGAGAAAACAAAGAAAGCCAAAAAATAAAAAAAGGAAAATCCTAGCGAAGAAAGCGAGCGAAACCAAGCAACGAAAAAACCGAAAATGAGTTGAGCCAATAGCTAGGGAGAAATCCTTCAGCGAGACAAAAGCTACTCGCGTTGGGCAAGATATGGTCTTCGCGGCTGCTGTGCACGTCCCTACGATGGACATATTGGGCCCAAATTAGTTATGTTCGGTTGAAGATGCTCTTGGAGGGTTTAACGGTTACGGTCATTTAGCTACAAATTTATTAGTTCTAAAAAAAGCTACAAATTTATTAGCCCTCAAAAGAAAAAAGCTACAAAATTATTTATTTCGGATTTCTCAAAAAAAAAATTGCGATAACTGCCGCACATGTGGCACAATGAACACCCGACCACACGACTCGTTCGGTCGTACTCAGGAGACAGCCCACAAGATCCTGTATGGGCGAACATTAAAACTGCTCACACGTTTGGGCGCAGCTACGACGGCCCACACGACCCTGTGTGGCAACTGCTCACCCCCACCCCGTGAGCGTGAACGCGTGTGTAATCAACATTAGTTGTCATGTGTAATTAACTATACTTACCATGCCTGTCATGTATCATTAAATATAGTTGCCATGTGTAACTAATTGAAGTTGCCACATGTGATCAAACCATAATTGCCACGCATGATCAACCATAGTTGCCGTGTGTGATTAACTAGTTGCCACATATGCACAATGTGTAACTAATTGGAGTTGCCATGTGTGGTTTAACCATAGTTACCATGTACGATTAACCATAGTTGTTGTGTGTGATTAAGTAGTTGCAACATATGCACACCTGTAGTTGTCATCTATCACCGTGTGAGCGTCGTGTGGGTGAAGAGCAGTTTCGCCCACACGTTTCGGCGAGCATCCTGTGTCCATTCGGGCGAGGAGCCCACACGTGTGGCACTAAATGATAACGCCCACACGATGCTGGGTGCTTACGTGGCTCTCGACCCAGATAGCAACTGCTTCAATATTCGTGCAAATGAATCGAACGGCATCAACTACGTTTCTTTTTTTCGCGAATACGCAAAGCTTGCGTATCATTCATTGATAGATAGAAAAAGAGTACAAGATGATGGTGTTACACTCGAATGTACACGCTATGCGACGAGAGAGAGAACACCTAAGCAGCAGAGAGAAGGGGCTGCTCAAACTCTAGCTAGACTAATTAACCGGTGTCGATGATGTTAGCAACTCCAGCTGCCCCAGCCCTGGCCCACATCCGTGCCTCGTCCCGAATTTGGTCGAGCAGCTGCTGGGTAGAGGGGCGAATATTGTCGAAGATGACGCTGTTTCGGTGCTTCCAGATCTCCCAAGCCGCAGAGAGATAATGGCGTTCAGCCCTTTGCGCATAGAGGGTGGTGTGATTGTGCTCGAGCGCGCCCACCATTCCACGAACGGCAAGTCCTGTTCGGGCGGCTGGATGGGCAGTCCGCACCATGAGATAATGTCAAACCAAACCTGCCTGGAGAAAGGGCAGTCAGCGAGGAGGTGTTGCATGGACTCCTCGACTTGATCACATAATACGCAAAAATCCTCATGCGGCAGCCCATGTCTCTCGAGTCTCACAGCTGTCCAGCATCGGTCGAGGAGGGCGAGCCAAAGGAAGAATTTGATCCGGAGAGGCGCCCAGGTTTTCCAGACTAGCCGCCAGTTGGGGTCTGGGATGGCGCCTATGAAGAGCTGCGCATAGCATGATTTGGCGGTGTACACGCCGGAAGAGGTCCAATGCCAAGTTAGCTGATCCGGGGTTTCAGAGAGGTGTACTTGGCGCACAGTTCGCCATAGGCCGATGTATTGCAGCATCGCCATGGGCCCAAGCACTCCCTGGATGACCATGTTGAATTGTGCCACACGTGTGAGCGTTATCATTTAGCGAAAAAAGGAACTCGTGGGACCGTATTTGGCTGATGATCGTTTGACTAAACCGTGGACACCATTTGATAAGCAGACAACATGGCACATTGGCATGAACACACGACGAGTTTTTTTCTCTTTACACCAACACCTTCAGAGGTCCAACAATTCATCGGTGTGACGGAAATCCAGAATCAATGCAAACGCATGCTCTAGCCAGTACTGGATCGGCATCAAATGAGTGTGGCCAGTGGCCACTGCTCACCGCGTCCTTGAGGGCTCGCTCGCCAAAATCAGCTTCGCTGCGAGGAAACAAAACCAAGCTGACCCACATCAGCTCTACTCAAAGCATAGCCATGAAACTCGAGTGGAGGCAACACAGTGGGCGAAAGTCATTTTAAGTGATTCCGGCATGGGTTGGCAACCAATCCATTACGTCCATGCCCAATAATATTTCTGTCGCTGTGAATATTCTATTCTCATTTTTCTATTATATTGGTACTTCATCAAATACAGTTAGTAGCTCTCACCTTTGTTTTTGATATGGCAGGCATGGTAGCATGTGACAGCCCACTCTCTCCCTTCTCTCACACATAAATTCATCCTTTTATTTCACCTTAGCTAAATTAAATTGTTCATATCATTTAAACTATAAGTTCATTTTTGAAATAATTCATATATTTGAAGTCCTGGCGTCAAGACCTTTAGAACTAGACCAATCTTGGATACATTTTAAACACGTTTAAATTTCGATGTTTCACATTTCATATGTGAAACAACAGTTTTTTAACATGCTCCCTCTTACCTCTTCTTTTCACATGAGAGGTAAGAGTATAAAATAGACCAGAGCCGTTAATTGCATTAAGTAGTGAGTTTGATTAACTCTTATCTTCTTACCTCCCATTTAAACAGAGGGGGTAGGAGGGAACATGTTAAAATTGCTCGTGAAACAAACCCATTTCACTAGAAAATTATGATTTTTTTCAATAGAAATATGTGAAACCAATCTATTTCATATAAACCTTTTTTACCCAAATATGAAACTGAAATGTCAACTTGTGAAACAAATTATTTGAAATTGTGCAACAGTTTATGTAAAAAGAGTGAAATATCTTATTTTTGTGAAACAAGCAGTTGAAAGTGAAATGTAGGTTCTAAATTGTGAAATAGTATTACAGACAGTGAAATTGTAATGTATCATTGTGAAACTGAATTTTGAAAATGTGTAACAATTTATTTCAAAAGATTGAAATAGGTTATTTAAAAAATGTGCAATTGAAATAAATGTGATTTTTATGAAACGACTCAGTTGAAAGTGAAATGTACGTTCTGATTTGTGAAATAATAAATACAGAAAGTGAAATTGTTATGTATCATTGTGAAACTGATTTTTGAAAATGTGTAACAATTTATTTCAAAAGATTGAAATGGGTTATTTAAAAAATATGCAATTAAAATATATGTTATTTTTATGAAACAAGGTATGAAAAGTGAATTTTTTTTAAGGAGGATATACCCCCGGACTCTGCATCGGGCCGATGCATGCAACCATCTTATTAATTAGTCACAAAGCCCTTATATGGTAAGGTAATACATCAGCAAGCCTCAAGCCACCATCTTGGCAATACATGTCGCTACTCATATCCCCGTGATGAAGGGGTGCCGAATGTCCGAACCTAATACCAAACAGACATCACACCAACACCTAACATCTAATGCCGGATGCCCCATCCAAGCCACAATACCTGGATTGGGTTACACACCGGTCCGGCGCACTTTCAGTGGGCACCACATGCGCACGCTGCAAGGACCGTCACCTTCTTTATCCATCGATCCATCCTCAGATCAGATACTGACGCATCGACCTTGCCAGTCCTCTCTGCCATAGACGCCACCGCGATGCCAGACAGCGTCGTCCTCCAGCACGAGTCCATCGCCACCCATCGGACGCCGAGTCTCCACTGCGCCACGCCGCCGAGATCCGCCGCCATCGATGTGTAGGATGAAGCACCGCTCCACCACCTACCGACGCCCAACCACCAAGCCGTTAACATGTCCGTCCAACCGATGAATGTCTCCAAAGATGATGCCTCCACGGGGGTGACGATGAAGACGTCGCCATCATCCGATCCAGGAGGCCCCTCAACGCCTCCAACAAGGGCTACGACGCCTAGGGGCGTCGCCGTCAATGGTAGCCTCCTCCAGATCTGATGTTTCACGGGCGCCGCCGTCAGTGAAAAGTGAAATGTAGGTCTGAATTGTGAAATAGTAACCACATAAGGTGAATTTGTAATGTATCATCGTGACACAGATAATTTCAAAATATGAAATATGTTATTTGAAAAATGTTCTAATGAAATAGATGTGGTTTTTGTGAATCAAGGCTATGAAACTGATTATTTTGATATGTGAAATATGCGTTCGAATTTAAATGTGGTCGAAAAATATTCAAAATTGATCTCATTTTAAAGGCTTTGTCGCAAGGAGTTCAAATATTAAAAAAAATCAAAACGAATATATGGTTTAAAAGATATGAATGTTTTAAATTAGCCAAGAAGAAAGAAATGGTGATTTATTGAGTGGGAGAAGAGAGGGAATGACTCTATCACACTGTCATGCATGCATGTAAAATGCACTGATGGGTCTCAGGGTGGAAATACAAAGATGGGAAATGCAAAAAGAAAATACAATACAAAGATACTTGGCGTTAGATGGCAGCTTCCTATGGAGATCACCTTGCCGTTGCCTAGCGCAACCGCGCAATTCTTTTCGAACACAGTGGGCGTTTCGTGGAACAGCTGGGGGATTAACAGGATGATGACAATGAATATAGAACTAGTGGGAAGCGCCATCGAGAAGGCCCATCGCGAGGGCAGGGACGAGCGGCGTCTCGCCTGTGCTCCTGGGAAAATACCCGACATCGGCAAGCTGCACTAGGTGAAGGCGCTCCCTCACCGCTCCCTGGACGCTCGCCTCGGCAATATCGCTGCGCAGTTCGCCTTCTCTCTGTCGCAGCCGCGAGTTCATCCGCCGTCGCCATCTCGTGCAATCCTCCAAGGCTGCTGGGTACATACTGTATCTTCGAGCCCCATCCTCACCAGCTTGAACCGTAGATGCGGAAGATGTGCTTCCGTCCGTGTTGGAACTTGGCACCTGAATTTCTGAGTTGACATTCGTGAGTCGTGACGGATCACTCCGTCGTGGAGGTGGAGGAAGGGCGACTGGACACCTCGTTGAGCAACGTGGCCGACGCCGCCCTTACCATCTTCATGCGCAGGTCGCCCAAGTTGGGCGGCTCCTCGATACCAACGAATCCGGGGGTGGCCCCAGCGACGCGCATCTCGCAGGACATGTTTACGGAGGCAGCCGCCGAGCACCGTCGGCGGAGTTTCTGAGAACGTGGCCGGGCATGGCGTAGTTGAGCTTGAGCGCGCCGATGAAGAAGGATACGGAGACGTAGCTCCTCTGGGACCTGACCTCCGCCTCCTCAGACCCGGGCGCGCCCGTGGATGCAAACGCCGTCGTCCTGTCCATCGTCGGCGGGATGTGCACAGTGCCACAGTGTAGTGTAGTGCACGAACTCGGCGCTCGCGTCTGTCGAGCCGTCCTTGGACGCGCCAATGGTAGAGTCCGCTATGGGGACGGCGTGGTCCAGGCCAGGGACGAGGAGATTGAAGAGGTGGCCGAGATTGTCGGACGGACTAGCTGGCGGCAGCACTCTAGGAGGCTCCACTGCTCCCACGCGCCGTCGTCGCCCTCCGGCCGGTGGATAAGCCACGAGCCAGGGTTGAAGCGGCTCACGCGGTCCGCCCTCCCGCGAGGCCACGAACGGAACGGCGTCACCATTGAGGCCAGCGTCGCGGGGGACTCCGACAGGTCGTACACCGTGACTCGCCGCCGTCGGATGGCACCTTCCTTAGCCGGATCTTGTTGTAGAAGGATGGTTTCGCAATACAATAGTCGTTATATTGATGGGGTGCCGGTGCACGTATATATAAGTACAGGCAGGGCCTCAACCTTAATTATACACAACTAGGAGGTGGACCACAATATACATAATACATGCAACACAAATATATACTCAACACCCCCCCCCCCCCTCCGGGGCAGTCGAAGCGTCGCCGGAGACACAGAGACTGGACCGAAACTCCTCGAAGACGGGAGTAGGCAATCCCTTAGTCATCACGTCAGCAAACTGTTGCGACGTCGGAACGTGGAGAACCCGAACACGGCCAAGGGCAACCTGCTCACGCACAAAGTGAATATCAAGTTCAATATGCTTCGTACGTCGATGGTGCACCGGGTTGGCGGAGAGGTAGACCGCGCTAATGTTATCGCAGTAGACAAGAGTGGCCTTGTGAACATCACAAAGCAACTCCTGGAGCAGCTGACGGATCCAAGAGCATTCGGCCACGGCGTTAGCCACGGCCCGATACTCTGCCTCGGCGCTGGAGCGGGAAACCGTGGGCTGTCGCTTAGATGACCAAGAGATCAACGAGAGCCCAAGGTAGACGCAATAGCCGGATGTAGAGCGCCGGGTGTCGGGGCAGCCTGCCCAGTCGGCGTCCGAGTAGGCGACGAGGTCGGTGGAGGCAGAGGCCGTCAGGGTGAGTCCCAAGTACATGGTGCCGCGTATGTAACGGAGAATACGCTTCACCAAGGTCCAATGAGAGTCACGCGGGGAGTGCATGTAGAGGCACACCTGCTGAACAGCGTACTGCAGGTCGGATTGGGTCAGCGTCAGGTACTGTAAAGCACCAACAATGGAGCGATAGAACGCTGCATCGGACGCGAGAGACCCCTCCAGAGCAGAGACCTTCGCCTTCGTATCGACGGGGGTGGGCGCCGGCTTGCAGTTAAGCATACAGGCACGCTTCAGAAGCTCGTGGGCGTACTTCTGCCGATGCAGAAAGAAGCCGTCAGCCCGACAGACCACCTCGATGCCGAGGAAGTAGTGCCGAGGCCCCAAGTCCTTGAGGGCGAACTCATCACGAAGATGAGCCGTCAGTCGCTGAAGGAGCTCAGGGGCGGACGCCGTGAGGATGATGTCGTCGACGTAGAGCAGCAGATATGCAGTGTCAGCTCCCTGATGATACACAAAGAGTGAGGCATCGGAGCGAGTGGACCGAAAGCCCAGAGACTGCAGGAAGGCTGCGATACGCTGGTACCAAGCCCGTCGCGCCTGCTTCAACCCGTAAAGAGAACCGGAGAGCAAGCACATGAAGTCCGGATGCTCGGCGTCAACGAAACCAGTGGGCTGCTCACAGAACACCTGCTCGGCAAGATGACCGTGCAAGAAGGCGTTGGAGACATCCAACTGATGCACAGGCCAGGCTCACGAGACCACCAACTGAAGCACGGTGCGGATCGTGCCCGGTTTCACAACCGGAGCGAAGGTGTCGGTGAAGTCCACGCCCGCGCGCTGCCGAAATCCACGAACCACCCACCGAGCCTTGTAGCGCTCGAGAGAACCGTCCGGGCGGGTCTTGTGGCGGAACACCCACTTGCCAGTAATGACGTTGGCACGAGGGGGTCGCGGAACAAGATGCCACGTGCGGTTGCACTGCAGGGCGTCGAACTCCTCCTACATCGCTGCGAGCCAGTGGGGATCCCAAAGGGCAGTGCGAGCGGAGGTGGGGATGGGTGACGGCGTCGAAGTCGAGGCGGCGCCCACATACTCGTCGGAGGAGTAGCGCGTGCTCGGCCAGAGCACACCGGCCCGAGCGCGAGTCGTCACGCCGAGAGGCGGGGCAGCGGGGCCCGTGGCGGCAGCAGGACTTGCGGCGGCGGCCGGGCCTGCGGCGGTGGTGGGCGAGCCGACGGGAGCGGCCGAGCCAGCAGCGGGGGTGGCGACGGGCAAGGGGGAGGTCGAGCCCATCGCTGGGGTGACGGCGCCGACCGGGGTGGTGGGCGGGGTGGCCGCCGCGGCGCCGGGGTGGGGTACCCGGTCCGACTCAACCTCGGAGGAGGGAGTCGGGGACCCAGGGACCCGGTCAGACTCGACCTCGGGGGAGGGAGTCGGGAACCCGGGCGGTGACAGAAGGCGCCGGGCAGGTGGGACCGCCGGGGGTTGCCGCCGCTCCAAGCAGGGGGCGCGGGGGTCGGCGCCGAAGGAGCCGAAGCCGGAGAAACCTGAAAAAAAAGGGAACACCATCTCGACAAAATACACGTGCCTCGAGGTGTACACATGATGAGTGACAGGATCATAGCACCGGTAACTTTTGGTGTTAGAGGGATAGCCAAGGAAGACACATGGGACGGAACGTGATGCGAGTTTGTGTGGCGTGGTGGACGCGGTGCTAGGATAACAAAGACACCCAAAGATGCGAAGACCGTCATATGACGACGGTGTACCGAAGAGAAGGTGGTGAGGGGCGTAGTTCCACCAAGGACGACACGGACGGATGTTAACTAAAAGAGTGGCAGTGGCAAGAGCGTCAGGCCAAAACCGAGCGGGCACGTTAGAGTGAAGGAGTAACGTGCGAACGCTGTCATTAAGAGTGCAGAGAATGCGCTCGGCTCGGCCGTTTTGCTGTGAGGTGTAAGGGCAAGTCAGATGGAAGATGGTGCCATGAGAGGCAAGAAGGGTGCGGAGAGCGATGTTGTCAAACTCTTTTCTGTTATCGGTTTGGAGTGCAAGAATGGGGCGACCGAACTGTGTGGTGACATAGGAATAAAAAGACGTGAGTGTGGCTAGAGCATCGGATTTACGACGAAGAGGAAAAGTACACACATAATGAGATAATCATCTAAAATCACCAAATAGTATAGATAGCCCGTGTTATTTGCAACAGGAGACGTCCAAACATCACTATGAAGTAATTAAAACAGAAAAGTGAAAACAGTGGTAGACGCACTAAAGGGAAGACGAACGTGCTTGCCGAGCCGGCAAGCCTCACAAGTGTGCTCGTCGAGCTTATTACACGAGAAAGAAAAACTCCTAAGAATCTGACGCAAAACGGTGGGGTTGGGGTGGCCCAAGCGAGCATGCCAAAGGTCGACACCGGTGGCGAGGGCGACGGGTGTGGAGGTGGAGGCGCCGGCGTGCACGGGATAAAGCTCGTCGGTGCTGTCACATTGGTGAAGTACCATCCTGGTAAGGGCGTCCTTCACAGAAAAACCAACACCGTCAAATTCAACAGGAAGTGGGTTCTCACGAGTAAGACGACAAACGGAAACTAAGTTGGTGACTAAATCAGGTGAAACAAAAACATTAGACATAGTGATAGGTGTGGAAGTTGAAGGAAAACTAGTGCTACCGACATGAGTGATAGGTAAGGAAGAACCGTTGCCAACGGTGATACGAGTGAGTGTTTCAACGGGAGTGGAGGAGGTGAGGTTACCGGGATGAACTGTCGTGTGCGCAGTAGCACCGGAGTCCATGTACCAGTTGTTGGGAAACGTTGCATGGAAAACAAAATTTTTTCTACGCACACGCAATATCTATCAAGGAGATGCATAGCAACGAGAGGGGAGAGTATGTCTACGTACCCTCGTAGACCGTAAGCGGAAGGGTTTCACAACGCGGTTGATGTAATCGAACTTTCTTCGCGATCCAACCGATCTAGTACCGAACGTACGGCACCTCCGCGTTCAGCACACGTTCAGCTCGGTGACGTCCCTCGCCTTCTTGATCCAGCAAGACGTCGAGGTAGTAGATGAGTTCCGTCAGCACGACGGCGTGGTGACGGTGATGATAAAGTGATCTCCGCAGGGCTTCGCCTAAGCACTACGAAAATATGACCGGGGGTGTAAACTGTGGAGGGGGGGCGCCGCACACGGCTAACAATTGATCTGGTGTGTGCTAGGTGCCCCCTCCCACATATATATAGGTGGGATGGGGAGGGGAGAGGCCAGGAGGTGCCCCAAGTAGGACCTAATCCTACTTGGGCTCCTCCCTAGCCTCGCGCCCCCTGCCATATATGCCGGAGGGGGAAGGAAAGAGGAGGGGGGAGAGAAGGAAGGGGGAGGCCGAATCCCCACTTTCCTTTCTCTTCCCTTCTTTCCTTCTCCTCTGGTTCGGCCCATATGGGGGGCGCACCAGCCCCTTGTGGTGGGTGCGTTTCCCCTCTTGGCCCATAAGGCCCATATCTTTTGCCGGGGGTGCCCGGAACCCCTTCCGGTGACCCGATAAGTACCCGGTACCCCCCGAAATACTTCCAGTGTCCGAATACTATCGTCCTATATATGAATCTTTACCTCTCGACCATTTCGAGACCCCTCGTCATGTCCGTGATCTCATCCGGGACTCCGAACAACATTCAGTCACCAAAACACATAACTCATATAATACTATATCGTCATCGAACGTTAAGCGTGAGGACCCTACGGGTTCGAGAACTATGTAGACATGACCGAGACACCTCTCCGGTCAATAACTAATAGCGGAACCTGGATGCTCATATTGGCTCCGACATATTCTACGAAGATCTTTATCGGCCAAACCGTAATGACAACATACGCAATTCCCTTTGTCCATCGGTATGTTACTTGCCCGAGATTCGATCGTTGGTATCTTCATACCTAGTTCAATCTTGTTACCGGCAAGTATCTTTACTCGTTCCGTAATACATCACCTCGTGACTAACTCCTTAGTCGTTTGCTTGCAAGCTTATGATGTGTATTACCGAGAGGGCCCAGAGATACCTCTCCGATACTCGGAGTGACAAATCCTAATCTCGATCTATGCCAACTCAACAAACACCTTCGAAGATACCTGTAGAGCATCTTTATAATCACCCAGTTACGTTGTGATGTTTGATAGCACACAAGGCATTCCTCCGGTATCCGGGAGTTGCATAATCTCATAGTCGAAGGAATATGTATTAGACATGAAGAAAGCAATAGCAATAAAACTGAACGATCATTATGCTAAGCTAATGGATGGGTCTTGTCCATCACATCATTCTCCTAATGATGTGATCCCGTTATCAAATGACAACTCATGTCTATGGTTAGGAAACCTTAACCATCTTTGATCAACGAGCTAGTCAAGTAGAGGCTCACTAGGGGCATGGTGTTTGTTTATGTATTCACACATGTATTTAAGTTTCCGATCAATACAATTCTAGCATGAACAATAAACCTTTATCATGAATAAGGAAATATAAAATAACAACTTTATTATTGCCTCTAGGGCATATTTCCTTCAGTCTCCCACTTGCACTAGAGTCAATAATCTTGATTACATAGTAATGAATCTAACACCCATGGAGTCTTGGTGATGATCATGTTTTGCTCGTGGAAGAGGCTTAGTCAACGGGTCTGCAACATTCAGATCCATATGCAGTTTGCAAATTTCTATGTCTCCATCCTTGACCTTTTCACGGATGGAGTTGAAGCGTCTCTTGATGTGTTTGGTTCTCTTGTGAAACCTGGATTCCTTCGCCAAGGCAATTGCTCCAGTGTTGTCACAAAATAAATTCATTGGACCCGATGCACTAGGTATTACACCTAGATCGGATATGAACTCCTTCATCCAGACTCCTTCATGTGCTGCTTTCGAAGCAGCTATGTACTCCGCTTCACACGTAGATCCCGCCACGACGCTCTGCTTGCAACTGCACCAACTGGCAGCTCCACCATTCAATATAAAAATGTATCCGGTTTGTGACTTAGAGTCATCCGGATCAGTGTCGAAGCTAGCATCGACGTAACCATTTACGACGAGCTCTTCGTCACCTCCCTAAACAAGAAACATATCGTTTGTCCATTTCAGGTACATCAGGATGTTCTTGACCGCTGTCCAGTGATCCACTCCTGGATTACTTTGGTACCTCCCTGCCAAACTTATGGCAAGGCACACATCAGGTCTGGTACACAGCATAGCATACATGATAGAACCTATGGCTGAGGCATAGGGAATGACTTTCATTTTCTCTCTATCTTCTGCAGTGGTAGGGCTTTGAGTCTGACTCAACTTCACACCTTGTAACACAGGTAAGAATCCTGTCTTTGACTGATCCATTTTGAACTTTTTCAAAACTTTATCAAGGTATGTGCTTTGTGAAAGTCCTATTAAGCGTCTCGATCTATCCCTATAGATCTTGATGCCTAATATATAAGCAGCTTCACCGAGGTCTTTCATTGAAAAATTCTTATTCAAGTATCCTTTTATGCTATCCAGAAGTTCTATATCATTTCTGATCAACAATTTGTCATCTACATATAATATCAGAAATGCTATAGAGCTCCCACTCACTTTCTTGTAAATACAGGCTTCACCATAAGTCTGTATAAAACCATATGCTTTGATCACCTCATCAAAGCGTATATTCCAACTCTGAGATGCTTGCACCAGTCCATAGATGGATCGCTGGAGCTTGCACACTTTGTTAGCACCTTTAGGATCGACAAAACCTCCTGGTTGCATCATATACAACTCTTCATTAAGAAATCCAGTAAGGAATGCAGTTTTGACGTCCATTTGCCAGATTTCATAATCATAAAATGCGGCAGTTGCTAACATGATTCGGACAGACTTAAGCATCGCTACGGGTGAGAAAGTCTCATCGTAGTCAACTCCTTGAACTTGTCGAAAACCTTTCACAACAAGTCGAGCTTTGTAGACAGTAACATTACCATCAGCGTCATTCTTCTTCTTGAAGATCCATTTATTTTCTATGGCTTGCCGATCGTCGGGCAAATCCATCAAAGTCCACACTTTGTTCTCATACATGGATCCCATCTCAGATTTCATGGCCTCAAGCCATTTATCGGAATCTGGACTCATCATAGCTTCTTCATAGTTCGTAGGTTTGCCTTGGTCTAGTAACATGACTTCCAGAACATGATTACCATACCACTCTGGTGCGGATCGTGCTCTGGTTGACCTACGAAGTTCAGTAGTAACTTGATCTGAAGTTTCATGATCATCATCATTAGCTTCCTCTCTAGTTGGTGTAGGCATCACTGGAACAGTTTTCTGTGATGAGCTATTTTCCAATTCGAGAGAAGGTACAATTACCTCATCAAGTTCTACTTTCCTCCCACTCACTTCTTTCGAGAGAAACTCCTTCTCTAGAAAGGTTCCATTCTTGGCAACAAAGATCTTGCCGTCGGATCTGTGGTAGAAGGTGTACCCAATTGTTTCCTTAGGGTATCCTATGAAGACGCACTTCTCCGATTTGGGTTCGAGCTTATCAGGCTGAAGCCTTTTGACATAAGTGTCGCAACCCCAAACTTTAAGAAATGACAGCTTAGGTTTCTTGCTAAACCACAGTTCATACGGTGTCGTCTCAACGGATTTAGACGGTGCCCTATTTAACGTGAATGCGACTGTCTCTAATGCATAACCCCAAAACGATAGTGGTGAATCGGTAAGAGAATCATAGATCGCACCATATCTAATAAAGTACGGTTACGATGTTCGGACACACCATTACGCTGTGGTGTTCTAGGTGGCATGACTTGTGAAACTATTCCACATTGTTTTAAATGAAGGCCAAACTCGTAACTCAAATATTCGCCTTCGCGATCAGATCGTAGAAACTTTATTTTCTTGTTACGATGATTCTCCACTTCACTCTGAAATTCTTTGAACTTTTTAAATGTTTCAGACTTGTGTTTCATTAAGTAGATATACCCATATCTGCTCAAATCATCTGTGAAAAGGTCAGAAAATAATGATACCCACCGCGTGCCTCAACACTCATCGGACCGCATACATCGGTATGTATTATTTCCACTAAGTCATTGGCTCGCTCCATTGTTCCGGAGAACGGAGTATTAGTCATCTTGCCCATGAGGCATGGTTCGCAAGTATCAAATGATTCATAATCAAGTGATTCCAAAAGCCCATCTGCATGGAGTTTCTTCATGCCCTTTACACCAATATGGCCTAAACGGCAGTGCCACAAATATGTTGCACTATCATTATCAACTTTGCATCTTTTGGCATCAATATTATGAATATATGTATCAGTACAATCGAGATTCAACAAGAATAGACCACTCCTCAAGGGTGTATGACCATAAAAGATATTATTCATATAAATAGAACAACCATTATTCTCTGACTTAAATGAATAACCGTCTCGCAATAAACAAGATCCAGATATAATGTTCATTCTCAACGCGGGCACCAAATAACAATTATTGAGGTCTAAAACTAATCCCGAAGGTAGATGTAGAGGTAGCGTGCCGACGGCGATCACATCGACCTTGGAACCATTTCCGACACGCATCGTCACCTCGTCCTTAGCCAATCTTCATTTATTCCGCAGCTTCTGTTTCGAGTTACAAATATGAGCAACCGAATCAGTATCAAATACCCAGGCGCTGCTACGAGCATTAGTACGGTACACATCAATAACATGTATATCAAATATACCTTTTTCACATTGCCATCCTTCTTATCCGCCAAGTATTTGGGGCAGTTCTGCTTCCAGTGACCAGTCCCTTTGCAGTAGAAGCACTCAGTCTCAGGCTTGGGTCCAGCTTTGGGCTTCTTCCCGGGAGTGGCAACTTGCTTGCCATTCTTCTTGAAGTTCCCTTTCTTTCCCTTGCCATGTTTCTTGAAACTAGTGGTCTTGTTAACCATCAATACTTGATGCTCTTTCTTGATTTCTACCTCTGCAGCTTTAAGCATTGCGAAGAGCTCGGGAATTGTTTTGTCCATCCCTTGCATATTATAGTTCATCACGAAGCCTTTGTAGCTTGGTGGTAGTGATTGAAGAACTCTGTCAATAACACTATCAACCAGAAGTTCAACTCCCACCTGAGTCAAGTGGTTATGATACCCAGACATTTTGAGTATGTGTTCACTGCCAGAACTGTTCTCCTCCATCTTGCAAATATAGAACTTGTTGGAGACTTCATACCTCTCAACCCGGGCATTTGCTTGAAATATTAACTTCAACTCTTGGAACATCTCATATGCTCCATGACGTTCAAAATGTCTTTGAAGTCCCGGTTCTAAGCCGTAAAGCATGGCACACTGAACTATAGAGTAGTAATCAGACCGCTTCTGCCAGATGTTCAAACCGTCTACATTAGCGGGAGGGGGCTTGTCACCTAGCAGTGCATCAAGGACATAATTCTTCTGTGCAGCAATGAGGATAATCCTCAAGTTACGGACCCAGTCCGTGTAGTTGCTACCATCATCTTTCAACTTAGCTTTCTCTAGGAACGCATTAAAATTCAGGGGAACGGTAGCACGGGCCATTGATCTACAACATAGATATGGAAATACTATCAGGACTAAGTTCATGATAAATTAAGTTCAATTAATCAAATTACTTAAGAACTCCCACTTAAATAGACATCCCTCAAGTCATCTAAGTGATAAGTGATCCAAATCAACTAACCCATGTCCGATCATCACGTGAGATGGGGTAGTCATCAATGGTGAACATCACTATGTTCATCATATCTACTATATGACTCACGTTCGACCTTTTGGTCTCCAGTGTTCCGAGACCATGTCTGTACATGCTAGGATCGTCAAGTTTAACCCAAGTATTCTGCATGTGCAAAACTGTCTTACACCCGTTGTATGTGAACGTAGAGTCTATCACACCCGATCATCACGTGGTGCTTCGAAACGATGAAATTTGGCAACGGTGCATACTCGGGGAGAACACTTTTATCTTGAAATTTAGTGAAGGGATCATCTTATAATCCTACCGCCGATCTAAGCAAATTAAGATGCATAAAAGATAAACATCACATGCAATCAAAATATGTGACATGATATGGCCATCATCATCTTGTGCTTTTAATCTCCATCGCCAAAGCATTGTCATGATCTCCATAGTCACTGGCTTGACACCTTGATCTCCATCGTTGCGTCGTGGTCGTCTCGCCAACTATTGCTTCTACAACTATCGCTAACGCATAGTGATAAAGTAAAGCAATTACATGGCGTTTGCATTTCATACAATAAAGCGACAACCATAAGGCTCCTGCCAGTTGCCGATAACTTACAAAACATGATCATCTCATACAACAACGTATATCACATCATGTCTTGACCATATCACATCACAACATGCCTTGCAAAAACAAGTTAGACGTCCTCTACTTTGTTGTTGCAAGTTTTACGTGGCTGCTACGGGCTACTAGCAAGAACCGTTCTTACCTACGGCAAGAACCACAACGGTGATTCGTCAAGTTTGTTGTTTTAACCTTCTTCAAGGACCGGCCGTAGTCAAATTCGATTCAACTAAAGTAGGAGAAACAGACACCCGCCAGCCACCTTTATGCAAAACTAGTTGCATGTCTGTCGGTGGAACCGGTCTCATGTGCGTGGACATGTAAGGTTGGTTCGAGCCGCTTCATCCCACAATACCGCCAAATCAAAATAAGACGTCGGTGGTAAGCAGTATGACTATCACCGCCCACAACTCTTTGTGTTCTACTCGTGCATATCATCTACGCATAGACCTGGCTCGGATTCCACTATTGGGAAACGTTGCATGGAAAACAAAAAAAATTCTATGCACACGCAAGATCTATCAAGGAGATGCATAGCTACGAGAGGGGAGAGTGTGTCTACATACCCTCGTAGACCGTAAGCGGAAGCATTTCACAATGCGGTTGATGTAATCAAACTTTCTTCGCGATCTAACCGATCTAGTACCGAACGTACGACACCTCCGCGTTCAGCACACGTTCAGCTCGGTGACATCCCTCGCCTTCTCGATCCAGCAAGGCATCGAGGTAGTAGATGAGTTCCGTCAGCACGACGGCGTGGTCACGGTGATGGTGAAATGATCTCCGCAGGGCTTCGCCTAAGCACTACGAAAATATGACTGGGGGTGTAAACTATGGAGGGGGCATCGCACACGGCTAACAATTGATCTGGTGTGTGCTAGGCGCCCCCCTCCCATATATATACAGGTGGGAGGGGGAGGGGAGAGGCCAGGAGGCACCCCAAGTAGGACCGAATCCTACTTGGGCTCCTCCCTAGCCACGCGCCCCCTGCCATATATGCCGGAGGGGGAAGGAAAGAGGAAGGGGGAGGCCGAATCCCCGCCCCCTTTCCTTTCTCTTCCCTTATTTCCTTCTCCTCCTGGTTCGGACCATATGAAGGGCACAGCAGCCCCTTGTGGCTGGTGCGTTTCCCCTCTTGGCCCATAAGGCCCATATCTTTTGCCGGGGGTGCCCGGAACGCCTTCCGGTGACCCGATAAGTACCCGGTACCCCCAGAAACACTTCCGATGTCGGAATACTATCATCCTATCTTTACCTCTTGACCATTTCGAGACTCCTCGTCATGTCCGTGATCTCATCCGGGACTCCGAACAACATTCGGTCACCAAAACACATAACTCATATAATACTATATCGTCATCGAACGTTAAGCGTGCGGACCCTACGGGTTCGAGAACTATGTAGACATGACCGAGACACCTCTCCGGTCAATAACCAATAGCGGAACCTGGATGCTCATATTGGCTCCTACATATTCTACAAAGATCTTTATCGGTCAAACCGTAATGACAACATACGCAATTCCCTTTGTCCATTGGTATGTTACTTGCCCGAGATTCGATCGTCGGTATCTTCATACCTAGTTCAATCTCATTACCGGCAAGTCTCTTTACTCGTTCCGTAATACATCACCTCATGACTAACTCCTTAGTCGTTTGCTTGCAAGCTTATGATGTGTATTACTACCTCTCTGATACTCGGAGTGACAAATCCTAATCTCGATCTATGCCAACTCAACAAACACCTTCGGAGATACCTGTAGAGCATCTTTATAATCACCTAGTTACATTGTGACGTTTGATAGCACACAAGGTATTCCTCCGGTATTCGGGAGTTGCATAATCTCATAGTCGAAGGAATATGTGTTTGACATGAAGAACGCAATAGAAATAAAACTGAACGATCATTATGCTAAGCTAACGGATGGGTCTTGTCCATCACATCATTCTCCTAATGATGTGATCCCATTATCAAATGACAACTCATGTCTATGGTTAGGAAACCTTAACCATCTTTGATCAACGAGCTAGTCAAGTAGAGGCTCACTAGGGACACGGTGTTTGTTTATGTATTCACACATGTATTTAAGTTTCCGATCAATACAATTCTAGCATGAATAATAAACCTTTATCATGAATAAGGAAATATAAAATAACAACTTTATTATTGCCTCTAGGGCATATTTCCTTCACCAGTCGCCTCCACCGCCATAGTTACTCGGTGACGGCGCAGAGTGCAGGGCGGCGAGGAGGGCGGGATCCCATGGCGCAGGAATTGACGGCGGCTGCAGACCCCCGTAGGGCGGCGCTTGGGTGGGTGGGCCATTGCCGCCGAGAGGCGGCGGCGCGAGGGGGGCGCCGTAGCCGGCGCCAGCCGGCTGATAGGGCGTGCCGAAGAACGCCTGGTGGCCTGCGGGACGAGGACCGAGGAGACCCGGCGCAGGAGCCCATGGGACGGGCATATGATAGGCATGCACGACGCCCGTCCACGGGTTCTGACCCACCGCCCACGGCGAGGGGGGGGCTGCTGGTAGCGCGCCGCCCCCCTGTCGCCCTGGGCCAGCTGCTAATGCTGCTGCTGATGGCGGCCCCCGCCGCCCCGCCGGTTGCGCCAGCCCCCGCCACCTTGGGCTGCTGGGGAGGCGCGGGGGGCGCGGGTGGCGTGGGCAGCTACAGGAAGTAGCCGGCGGGCGCGGGTGGCGCGGGGGGACATGGCGCGGCCGGTGGAGCTGGCCCGCCGGTGGTGGTCTCGGCGGCGAGCGCGGTGTGCTGGACCCGCTGCTTCACCTTCGTCATCTGGCGCTCCTCAAGTTTGAGGTACGCGATGATGCGCTGGAAGGTGGGCTGCGGCAGCAAGGTGAGGTTGGTGCCGCGTTGCCGAAGTCCTTGTTGAGGCCCGCGGTGAGGGTGCTCAGCATGAGGTCATCAGAGACCTTGGCGCCGATGTCGCGAAGCTCATCGGCGAGCATATTGAGCCTCATGTAGTACTCATCGATGGTGGAGTTGTCCTGGTGACAGCCGAAGAACTCCTGCTGCAAGAAAATAAGGCGCTGAAGTTTGTTGTCGGTGAAGAGCGCGTTGATCTTGGTCCACACGGCGCAAGCGTCGTCGTCCTCGGCGACGACCGTGTGGAAGATGTCCTTCGAGATGGTTTGATAAAACCATCGGATGAGCATGGCCTCAATGGCAGACCACTCCGGTTCGCCCTTCATGTAGTCGCCGTCCACGGAACCATCGATGTGCTCGGTGAGATAGTACTCGCGGAAGACAAGGTTGAAGTAGGTCTTCCATGCGTAGTACGAGGAGCTGGAGCTATCGAGGTGGATGGGGACCCGGGCCTCGATGTTGAGGTCGCGGATGGCGGTGGCGGAGGGCTCGGGGCCGGCGAAGGGGTTCGACGAGCGGGTGGTGGCGGAGGTGTTGGGAAACGTTGCATGGAAAAACAAAAAAAATTCTACGCACACGCAATGATCTATCCGTGGAGATGCATAGCAACGAGGGGGAGAGTATGTCTACGTACCCTCATAGACCATAAGCAGAAGCGTTTGACAACGCGGTTGATGTAGTCGAACTTCTTCTAGCTCCGACCGATCAAGTAACAAACGTACGGCACCTCCGAGTTCTGCACACGTTCAGCTCCGTGACGTCCCTCGCCTTCTTGAGCCCGCAAGGTGTCGAGGTAGTAGATGAGTTCCGTCAGCACGACGGCATGGTGACGGTGATGGTGAAGTGATCCTCGCAGGGCTTCGCCTAAGCACCGCGAGAATATGACCGGGGGTGTAAACTGTGGAGGGGGGCGCCGCACACGGCTAACAATTGATGTTGTGTCCTTGTGAGGCGCCCCCTCCCCACATATATATAGGTGGGAGGGGAGGGGAGGGGAGGCAGCCAATGCGTCCTAGGGCTTGGCCCCCGCCCCTTACGGGCCCTGCCCTGCCCTGCGCCCCACCTTTCCTTCTATACGGAAGGGGGAAGGAGAGAGGGGAGAGGGGGAAGGAAGGGGAATCCTATTTCCTCTCTTTCCTTTCCTCCTCCCATTTTCCTTCTCCACTTAGGCCGGCCCATATGGGGGGCGCACCAGCCCCTTGTGGCTGGTGCTTTTCCCCTCTTGGCCCATAAGGCCCATATCTTTTGCCGGGGGGTGCCCGAAACTCCTTCCGGTGACCCGATGAGTACCCGATGTCCTCCGGAACACTTCCGGTGTCCGAATACCATCGTCCTATGTATCAATCTTTACCTCTTAACCATTTCCAGAATTCTCGTCATGTCCGTGATCTCATCCGGGACTCCGAACAACATTCGGTCACCAAATCACATAACTCATATAATACTATATCATCAACGAACATTTAGCGTGCTGACCCTATGGGTTCGAGAACTATGTAGACATGACCGAGACACCTCTCAGGTCAATAACCAATAGCGGAACCTAGATGCTCATATTGGCTCCCACATATTCTACAAAGATCTTTATCAGTCAAACCGTTATGACAACATACACAATTCCCTTTGTCCGTCTGTATGTTACTTGCCCAAGATTCGATCGTCGGTATCTCTATACCTAGTTCAATCTCGTTACTGGCAAGTCTCTTTACTCGTTCCGTAATACATCATCTCGTGACTAACTCATTAGTCATTTGCTTGCAAGGCTTATTATGATGTGTATTACCGAGAGGGCCCAGAGATACCTCTCCGATACTCGGAGTGACAAATCCTAATCTCGATTCATGCCAACCCAACAAAATACCTTCGGAGATACCTGTAGAGCATCTTTATAATCACCCAGTTACATTGTGACGTTTGATAGCACACAAGGTATTCCTCCGGTATCCGGGAGTTGCATGTTCTCATAGTCAAGGGAATATGTATTTGACATACATGAAAGTAGTAGCAATAAACCGAACGATCATTATACTAAGCTAACGGATGGGTCTTGTCCATCACATCATTCTCCTAATGATGTGATCCCGTTATCAAATGACAACTCATGTCCATGGTTAGGAAACCTTAACCATCTTTGATCAACGAGCTAGTCAAGTAGAGGCTCACTAGGGACACGGTGTTTGTTTATGTATTCACACATGTATTTAAGTTTTCGATGAATACAATTCTAGCATGAATAATAAACCTTTATCATGAATAAGGAAATATAAAATAACAACTTTATTATAGCCTCTAGGGCATATTTCCTTCAGTCTCCCACTTGCACTAGAGTCAATAATCTAGTTCACATCGCCATGTGATCAACACCCAAAGGGTTTACTAGAGTCAATATTCTAGTTCACATCGCCATGTGATTAACACCCATAGTTCACATCACTATGTGATTAACACCCAAAGAGTTTACTAGAGTCAATAATCTCGTTCACATCATTATGTGATTAACACTCTAAGGTATGATCATTTTTTGCTTGTGAGAGAAGTTTAGTCAACGGGTCTGTCATATTCAGATCCGTATGTATTTTGTAAATTTCTATGTCTACAATGCTCTGCATGGAGCTACTTTAGCTAATTGCTCCCACTTTCAATATGTATCCAGATTGAGACTCATAGTCATCTGAATCGGTGTCAAAGCTTGCATCGACGTAACCCTTTACGATGAAATTTTTATCACCTCCATAACTGAGAAAATATTTCCTTAGTTCTCTAAGGATAATTTTGACCGCTGTCCAGTGATCTACTCCTAGATCACTATTGTACCCCCTTGCCAAACTCATGGCATGGTACACAATAGGTCTGGTGCACAGCATGGCATACTTTATAGAACCTATGGCTGAGGCATAGGGAATGACCTTCATTCTCTCTCTATTTTCTGCCGTGGTTGGGCTTTGAGTCTTACTCAACTCCACACCTTACAATACAGGCTAGAACTCCTTCTTTGACTGATCCATTTTGAACTCCTTCAAAATCTTGTCAAGGTATGTACTCATTGAAAATCTTATCAAGCGTCTTGATCTATCTCTATAGATCTTGATGCCCAATATGTAAGCAGCTTCACTGAGGTCTTTCATTGAGAAATTCTTATTCAAGTATCCTTTTATGCTATCCAGAAATTATATATCATTTCCAATCAATAATATGTCATCCACATATAATATCAGAAATGCTACAGAGCTCCCACTCACTTTCTTGTAAATACAGGCTTCACCGAAAGTCTGTATAAAACCATAAGCTTTGATCACCTCATCAAAGCGTATATTCCAACTCCGAGATGCTTGCACTAGTCCATAGATGGATCGCTGGAGCTTGCACACTTTGTTAGCACCTTTAGGATCGACAAAACCTTCTAGTTGCATCATATACAACTCTTCTTTGAGAAATCCATTAAGGAATGCAGTTTTGACGTCCATTTGCCAGATTTTATAATCATAAAATGCGGCAATTGCTAACATGATTCGGACGGACTTAAGCATCGCTACGGGTGAGAAAGTCTCATCGTAGTCAACCCCTTGAACTTGTCGAAAACCTTTTGCGACAAGTTGAGCTTTGTAGATGGTAACATTACCATCAGCGTCAGTCTTCTTCTTGAAGATCCATTTATTCTCTATGGCTTGCTGATCATCGGGCAAGTCCACCAAAGTCCACACTTTGTTCTCATAGATGGATCCTATCTCAGATTTCATTACCTCAAGCCATCTGTCAGAATTTGGGCTCATCATAGCTTCTTCATAGTTCGTAGGTTCGCCTTGGTCTAGTAACATGACTTCCAGGACAGGATTACCATACCACTCTGGTGCGGATCGTGCTTTGGTCGACCTACGAGGTTCTGTAGTAACTTGATCTGAAGTTTCATGATCATCATCATTAGCTTCCTCTCTAGTTGGTGTAGGCATCACGGGAACATTTTTCTCTGATGTGTTGCTCTTCAATTCGAGAGAAGGTACAATTACCTCATCAAGTTCTACTTTCCTCCCACTCACTTCTTTCGAGAGAAATTCCTTCTCTAGAAATGTTCCATTCTTGGCAACAAAGATCTTGCCTTCAGATCTATGGTAGAAGGTGTACCCAATTGTTTCCTTAGGGTATCCTATGAAGACGCACTTCTCCGATTTGGGTTCGAGCTTATCAGGCTGAAGCCTTTTGACATAAGTGTCGCAACCCCAAACTTTAAGAAATGACAGCTTAGGTTTCTTGCCAAACCACAGTTCATACGGTGTCATCTCAATGGATTTAGACGGTGCCCTATTTAACGTGAATGTAGCTGTCTCTAATGCATAACCCCAAAACGATAGTGGTAAATCGGTAAGAGCCATCATAGATCGTACCATATCTAATAGAGTACGGTTATGATGTTTGGACACACCATTACGCTGTGGTGTTCCAGGTGTCGTGAGTTGTGAAACTATTCCACATTGTTTTAAATGAAGGCCAAACTCGTAACTCAAATATTCGCCTTCGCGGTCAGATCGTAGAAACTTTATTTTCTTGTTACAATGATTCTCCACTTCACTCCGAAATTCTTTGAGCTTTTCAAATGTTTCAGACTTGTGTTTCATTAAGTAGATATACCCATATCTGCTCAAATCATTAGTGAAGGTGAGAAAATAACGATACCCGCCGCGTGCTTCAATACTCATCGGACCGCATACATCGGTATGTATTATTTCCAATAAGTCATTAGCTCGCTCCATTGTTCCAGAGAACGGAGTTTTAGTCATCTTGCCCATGAGGCATGGTTCGCAAGTATCAAATGATTCATAATCAAGTGATTCCAAAAGTCCATCTGCATGGAGTTTCTTCATGCGCTTTACACCAATATGACCTAAATGGCAGTGCCACAAGTATGTTGCACTATCATTATTAACTTTGCATCTTTTGGCATCAATATTATGAATATGTGTATCACTATGATCGAGATTCAATAAACCTTTCTCATTGGGTGTGTGACCATAGAAGGTTTTATTCATCCAAACAGAACAACAATTATTCTCTAATTTAAATGAATAACCGTATTGCAATAAACATGATCTAATCATATTCATGCTCAATGCAAACACCAAATAACATTTATTTTGGTTCAACACTTATCCCGAAGGTAAAGGTAGTGTGCGATGGTGATCTTATCAACCTTGGAATCACTTCCAACACACATCGTCATATCGCCCTTAACTAGTCTCTGTTCGTTCTGCAACTCCTGTTTTGAGTTACTAATCTTAGCAACTGAACCGGTATCAAATACCCAGGGGTTACTACGAACACTAGTAAAGTACACATCAATAACATGTATATCAAATATACCTTTATTTATTTTGCCATCCTTCTTATCCGCCAAGTATTTGGGGCAGTTCCACTTCCAATGACTATTTCCTTTGCAGTAGAAGCACTCAGTTTCAGGCTTGGGTCTAGCTTTGGGTTTCTTCATGGGAGCGGCAACTTGTTAGCCATTCTTCTTGAAGTTCCCTTTCTTTCCCTTTTGCCCTTTTTGTTGAAACTAGTGGTCTTGTTTAACCATCAACATTTGATGCTCTTTCTTGATTTCTAACCTTCGTCGATTTCAGCATCACGAATAGCTCGGGAATCGTTTTCGTCATCCCTTGCATATTATAGTTCATCACGAAGTTCTAGTAGCATGGTGATAGTGACTAGAGAATTCTGTCAATCACTATCTTATCTGGAAGATTAACTCCCACTTGATTCAAGTGATTGTAGTACCTAGACATTCTGAGTACATGCTCACTGGCTGAGCTATTCTCCTCCATCTTGTAGGCAAAGTACTTGTCAGAGGTCTCATACCTCTTGACACGGGCATGAGTCTGAAATACCAATTTCAGCTCTTGGAACATCTCATATGCTCCGTTGCGTTCAAAACGTCTTTCTAGCCCTGATTCTAAGCCGTAAAGTATGGCGCACTAAACTATCAAGTAGTCATCATACTGAGCTTTGCCAAACGTTCATAACGTCTGCATCTGCTCCTGCAATAGGTCTGTCACCTAGCGGTGCATCAAGGACATAATTCTTCTGTGCAGCAATGAAGATAATCCTCAGATCACGGACCCAGTCCGCATCATTGCTACTATCATCTTTCAACTTAGTTTTCTCTAGGAACATATCAAAAACATAGGGGAGCTACAACGCGAGCTATTGATCTACAACAGAATTTGCAAATATTATCAGGACTAAGTTCATGATAAATTAAGTTCAATTAATCACATTACTTAAGAACTCCCACTTAAATGGACATCCCTCAAGTCATCTAAGTGATACGTGATCCAAATCAACTAACCCATGTCCGATCATCACGTGGGATGGGGTAGTCATCAATGGTGAACATCTCTATGTTGATCATATCTACTATATGATTCACGTTCGACCTTTTGGTCTCCAGTGTTCCGAGGCCATGTCTGTACATGCTAGGCTCGTCAAGTTTAACCCAATTATTCCGCATGTGCAAAACTGTCTTGCACCCGTTGTATGTGAACGTAGAGTCTATCACACCCGATCATCACGTGGTGTCACAACATGACGAACTGTCGCAACGGTGCATACTCAGGGAGAACACTTATACCTTGAAATTTAGTGAAGGGATCATCTTATAATGCTACTGCCGTAAGAAGAAAAATAAGATGCACAAAAGATAAACATCACATGCAATCAAAAAATGTGACATGATATGGCCACCATCATCTTGTGCTTTTGATCTCCATCTCCAAAGCATCGTCATGATCTCCATTGTCACCGGCTCGACACCTTGATCTCCATCATTGCGCCGTGGTCGTCTCGCCAACATTGCTTCTACAACTATCGCTAACGCATAGTGATAAAGTAAAGCAATTACATGGTGTTTGCATTTCATACAATAAAGAGACAACCATAAGGCTCCTGCCGGTTGCCGATAACTTACAAAACATGATCATCTCATACAATAACGTATATCACATCATGTCTTGACCATATCACATCACAACATGCCCTGCAAAAACAAGTGAGATGTCATCTACTTTGTTGTTGCAAGTTTTATGTGGCTGCTACGGGCTTCTAGCAAGAACCGTTCTTACCTACGCACAAAACCACAACGGTGTTTCGTCAAGTTTGCTGTTTTAACCTTCTTCAAGGACCGGCCATAGTCAAATTCGATTCAACTAAAGTAGGAGAAACAGACACCCGCGAGCCACCTTTATGCAAAACTAGTTGCATGTCTGTCGGTGGAACTGGTCTCATGTATGTGGACATGTAAGGTTGGTCCGGGCCGCTTCATCCCACAATACTGCCAAATCAAAATAAGATGTTGGTGGTAAGCAGTATGACTATCACCGCCCACAACTCTTTGTGTTCTACTTGTGCATATCATCTACGCATAGACCTGGCTCATGATGCCACTGTTGGGAAACGTTGCATGGAAAAACAAAAAAAATTCTACGCACACGCAATGATCTATCCATGGAGATGCATAGCAACGAGGGGGAGAGTATGTCTACGTACCCTCTGAGATCGTAAGCGGAAGCGTTTGCCAACGCGGTTGATGTAGTCGAACTTCTTCTAGCTCCGACCGATCAAGTACCGAACGTACGACACCTCCGAGTTCTACACACGTTCAGCTCGGTAACATCCCTCGCCTTCTTGATCCAGCAAGGTGTCGAGGTAGTAGATGAGTTCCATCAGCACGACGGCATGGTGACGGTGATGGTGAAGTGATCCTCGCAAGGCTTCGCCTAAGCACTGCGAGAATATGACCGGGGGTGTAAACTGTGGAGGGGGGCGCCGCACACGGCTAACAATTGATGTCTTGTCCTTGTGAGGCGCCCCCTCCCCACATATATATAGGTGGGAGGGGAGGGGAGGCCGCCAGGGTGTCCTAGGGCTTGGCCGCCGCCCCTTAGGGGCCCTGCCTTGCCTTGTGCCCCCCCTTTCCTTGTATACGGAAGGGGGAAGGAAAGGGGGAAGATGGGGAAGGAAGGGGGAATCCTATTTCCTCTCTTTCCTTTCCTCCTCCCATTTTCCTTCTCCACTTAGGCCGGCCCATATGGGGGGCGCACCAGTCCATTGTGGCTGGTGCGTTTCCCCTCTTGGCCCATAAGGCCCATATCTTTTGCCGAGGGGTGCCCGAAACTCCTTCCGGTGACCCGATGAGTACCCGATGTCCTCCGGAACACTTCTGGTGTCCGAATACCATCGTACTATATATCAATCTTTACCTCTCGACCATTTCGAGACTCCTCATCATGTCCGTGATCTCATCCGGGACTCCGAACAACATTCGGGCACCAAATCACATAACTCATATAATGCTATATCGTCAACGAACGTTAAGCGTGCGGACCCTACGGGTTCGACAACTATGTAAACATGACCGAGACACCTCTCAGGTCAATAACCAATAGCGGAACCTAGATGCTCATATTCACTCCCACATATTCTACGAAGATCTTTATCGGTCGAACCGTTATGACAACATACACAATTTCCTTTGTCCGTCGGTATGTTATTTGCCCGAGATTCGATCGTCGGTATCTCTTTGCCTAGTTCAATCTCGTTACCGGCAAGTCTCTTTACTCATTCCGTTATACATCATCCCATGACTAACTCATTAATCCTTTGCTTGCAAGGCTTATTATGATGTGTATTACCGAGAGGGCCCAGAGATACCTCTCTGATACTCGGTGTGACAAATCCTAATCTCGATTCATGCCAACCCAACAAAACACCTTCGGAGATACCTGTAGAGCATCTTTATAATCACCCAGTTATGTTGTGATGTTTGATAGCACACAAGGTATTCCTCCGGTATCCGGGAGTTGCATGATCTCATAGTCAAACAAATATGTATTTGACATACATGAAAGCAGTAGCAATAAACTGAACAATCATTATGCTAAGCTAACGGATGGGTCTTGTCCATCACATCATTCTCCTAATGATGTGATCCCGTTATCAAATGACAACTCATGTCCATGGTTAGGAAACCTTAACCATCTTTGATCAACGAGCTAGTCAAGTAGAGGCTCACTACGGACACGGTGTTTGTTTATGTATTCACACATGTATTTAAGTTTCCATTGTATACAATTCTAGCATGAATAATAAACCTTTATCATGAATAAGGAAATATAAAATAACAACTTTATTATTGCCTCTAGGGCATATTTCCTTCAGGAGGAACCCGGGGAGTCCATGGCGCGGTGAGGAAGATTGAGGTAGGCCGCGATGGCGGGGAGGGGCGGCAGGGAAGGGTTGCAGCGGCTGCGGGAGGGCAGCAGCGGTGGGGAAGAGTGGCGGCGCGGGACAGCGGCGACGCAGCGTAGAAGATCACGACGGCGGCGGCTGTAGGTGGCGCGGCGGGGCGGAGCGGAAGCGGCAGCAGCATGGGGCGGCGGCGGCGGCGGGGAGGGGGAGACGCAGCGGCGGCGTGGTGTGGCGGCGGCGACTGTAACACCCCAAAATTTTGGTTTGATTTTTACCAAATTCTTTATTTGATTTAAAGGAGGTTATTTGAATTTTTCTAAAGAGGGACTTTCCTTCTCAAATTCTTTTTATGACAAATCTTTTATGAGTCCTTCTCGATCTTGATTCTGGTCTTGAGGATTTTTCAACATGTGTTGGTTCAACACAAATACTCTTGGGTTGTTTTCCTATTTCTTTTATTAAAAAGAATTCCTATAATTTTTGGATTTATCTTTCCCTATTCAAAAATACTCTCTTGCCATGACCTATGTTGTAAATTTTTCTTCCTAAACCCTCCTCCCTACTTTGGGTCAAGCCAAGCATCCAATTCCAGCAAGTTTCAACCTCTTTTAGATTTTATTTCTATTTATTCTAACCTCAAATCTTTTTCTACCATTTATTTTGGACTCTTGGGATTTACAAAGGAAGTACCAGATTCCTTGAGCTTTTAATCCCAAGTAAATTACCCTAGCTACTCCTTGGTACCCTCAACCTAGATCCATCAAGAGCTGCTGGTCCACAGTTCAAATTTTTCAAAATTTGCTTACTGCAAGTTTGGACCAGTTTTGCTATTTTTGGTGAAATTCATTCTTTTCCCTTTCTAAAAACTCTGAGAAAATTTAGGAAGCCTCTGGATGCATCAAGAGGCCACCCCTCCAAGTTTCAGCTCCAGAAAAAAAATTCCACGTGCGTCAAACATTTCGTCGAGCAGCTGGCATGCACTGTTTCGGTCAAATTCAGAGATTCAGTGTTAAAGTTCAGAGTTTCAGTGTCATTTTCGTCAGTCGCCAGTGACAATCTCGCCAGTGCTCTCGTTGGCTCGTTGCTCACTGCTCCTTCTTATCCATCACGCTGCATGGTCGTCTGGACGATTGCGAGCGTCGGTGGTGAGCTGGCAGGGGTGCGTCGTCCCCGTGAGCGACGGCAGTGACGCCCGCCGTGGTCACCAGAAAGCTCAGTAGGGGGCGGCGCCGTCCAGCACGGCCCACACCACCCTGAGCCTCCCCGTGGCAGTCCTCTTCGCTGGGCATGCTGCAGAACCGTCGCCGTGGCCTGAGAAGCGCAGAGCGCGCTCTCTGCCGCCGACGTGCTCGTGAGCGCCGTTCCGTCAAGACCATGAGTGCAGGCCAAATTTGATCAAGGTTATCTCAAGAATAGAACCAGTGGACCAATCCGAGGCTGCCCAGTCGCCTTAACCTTCCGTCCAACCTCTGCCTCGCCGTAATTGCTCGCCGGAGTAATCCCGCTTTCGGCAACCGCCTCGGGCCGGCTATAAATAGAGGCCCCGAGCCACCCATCGACCCAGCACCTCTCCACCTCTCCTCAGAACCACGCCACGCTCATCAAAGGGCCTCGGGAGGGTCTTCTTCCTCGCCTCCGGCCGCCCCGATCCGCTTCGGGCTCCGGCTAAAATCCTCTTTGGTGAGTAAGCCCCCGCAGCCCAGATTCGGTCAGCAACCTCCTAGTCCACCACCTCTTCTAACCCGAGCTTCAATTCGGTGTTGGCAGCTCTCCTCCGACGAATCCGTGCTCGCCCGAACCGCCGTCCACCGGAGTGGAAGCCGTCGTCGACGTGGTACTCGCCGACGACCAACTCCACCACCCACAGACGCGGGAGAGCTCCGTGAGTCCGTAGGTACCTTCCGTTTCCCCTACCTCGCCGTGGATCGACGCCGGCGACCACCGCGAGCCTCGGACGCCAGCGAGCTCTGTTTTTAAACCTGACGGGTGGGACCCCCTCGTCAGCCTCTCTTCTTTATTCGAACCGTTTTCTGAAGACGCCTTCGGGCAGAAGGCGTTTTCTCTTCGAATTGGCGTATTTCATCCGAAGCGTTTTTTGTTTTTTTTAAACTAGCCCTGGAAAGTTTTCTGTTTCTTACAGATTGGTCCCTGGACTAAAACCTTTATAACTTTTAAACAAAAGATGATTTTGAGTTGATTCTTTTTCTAGCATCTCTATTTTTCTGTCTAGTTTTTTATCATATTTATTTGAAAAATATTTGGAACTATTTTATGCACGCACGGTATTTACGTTGGAATTCGATGTTTTTATGTAACGTAGATACCGAAGGAGGTGACGGTGCCGCCAACTTCGCCAAGCTAGACTCCGACTACTCCGAACCAGGCAAGCATGTTTGAACCTTGGATATGATGAGTGTTTTTCATTTTTGCTTGAGTGGTTTTCTCATGGCATGTTTATATAAGCATTTGTTGAATGTGATATTTCATGCAAGGTAAGTTACAAGTGAGCTACAACACTTGATGTGATCATAAGACGGTGAAACAACCTAATCATGTGGTGGCATGGTAGGTTGCAAGCTGGTATTGTTGGAGCATGCCAGTTCTGTAACAACCCTCGAGTCTTGTTCCCGTTCGCCTTCTTTTCGTGCTGCCACATGTATTCTGCAAAGAATGCGGTTTAGTAAGTTGCAAACCTCTTTCCATGTACACACCAAATAGAGGGGCCGTGATGAGGGTTCCATGGCCTTGGATTAAAGCCTGTCATCCGGTCAGGGGGCATGGGTGTTTCCGGTTGGGACCGAGAGGGGGGCACCCCTTAGAGCATGCGATATAAATTTGATCCCATGCTATTCGAGGTGTTGGCCTCCCCGTCTTTGAGTTTTTCCTGAACGCTGCCTAGGGTGATTCCTGGCATCGGGATGTTGAATGGGTGTGTACTGGTTAGATGTGTTTTCTTCTAAAATACCATAGACAAAACTAGTCCTTTGTGGCTACTGAAATCCGTTGGCTGTGGGTAAAGAGTACAAACTCTGCAGAGTCAAAACCATTCGAGTAACCATGTCCTCGGTCAAGGACGTTGGTTGACCGATCAAGTGTCAGTCTCAGTGTCAGTCTCTAGAGAACAAACCTGTTAACTGACAGTGGTAAACCCGGTTGAATGTTATTCATGAGGATGGACTAACCTGTTTATTATTATGTACCGAGTATTCCTTGGAATGGTGCTACCCCCATGGACCACTCGAATTCGAATGATGAAATATAAGCCCTTTATGTGATGTCGCTCAGACGTCCGACTGTGGCATTCTTGTGATTTACTTTTGATATAAGACCTTTATGTGATGTCGCTCAGACGTCCGACTGTGGCATTCTTGTGATTTACTTTTGATATAAGCCCTTTATGTGATGTCGCTCAGACGTCCGACTGTGGCATTCTTGTTATTTACTTTTGATATAAGCCCTTTATGTGATGTCGCTCAGACGTCCGACTGTGGCATTCTTGTTATTTACTTTTGATATAAGCCCTTTATGTGATGTCGCTCAGACGTCCGACTGTAGCATTCTGGTTATTTACTTTCATTATAAGCCCTTTTCGAGATGTCGCATTCAGACGTCCGACTGTGGCACGTACCGTCATTTAATTTTCAGTATAAGCCCTTTATGTGGTGTCGCCCTGACGCCCGAGTGCGGCATGTTAATTTATTTTTACCTTTCGAGGCGTCGCTTCAGACACCCGATCGGTCTTCTGCTATTTTATTGGGATTTCGGGAGGACTACCGCCTGACTTCCTTTTTATTTATCTTGCAGTGCAAATTTATTACCTGAGTGTGTATTACTAATCTGCTCATGTGCATCATGTTTGCGTTTATTATATCTTATGTCCAAACTATCTTGCAAGTACATTCAAAGTACTCACCTGGCTTGTTGATTTGGCCAGATGTTGACGAAGGCGATCTTATGGATGAAGAGTACAATAGCGAGTCCAACGCCTAGAGGAGTCCCAGTCGGTCCCTTGCGATCCTGGAGTTGGTCACTTGTATTATATACGCTTCCGCTACCCTAATAAAATCATCGAGCCTCACTCCGGCGCTTGATGAGTTGTAAGATTTTGGAGTCATGTCACCCACTTCTCTGTGACATATCCACCACCACTTTTTATTACGAGTCAGTAGTTATGCCACCATACCCTTTGTGTCATATCCGCCTTTATGTGTAATATTGGCGTTCTTGTAATAAATTGTTGAGCAGCCTCAGCTCAACCCTGTATAATATTTAGTACTACTGGATTTCTGTATCAAGGAATTGTCTACCAGTAAGAAGGGTTTTTCTGTACTGGTCTGACAAAAGGGGCGATTTTTCAATAAATGTTTGTTGAAAAACCGGTCCTGACAACCTTGGTACCAGAGCCAGGCTGACTGTAGGAAGCCACTAGGTGCGATCGCTAATCGGTTATTAGCGTAATTGGTGCTATTTAGCACTTTGCAAATTGTAGCAATTTTCTGTTAGTCATCATAAATTTATGATTTGACTATCTGGAATTTTTGTCTACTTTTGTAGATGGCTGGCCGCGACTGTGAGTCACAGGTGTTCGCCAATGTACCTGAGGGGTTTATCAAGCTTCTCGCCTCCATCACCAAGGTCGCGATCGGGCCATCGACTCGTCCGGAGTTCACACTCTACCAGCACAAGCTCAGCGACAGCGTGTCTATGCACCAGGCTGCGGTGCAATTCAAGGGAGGGCATTCTGAATCACGCCGCTTCCGATTTGTTGGGAGGGCCATGCCTACGGAGAGGCATGCCATGCAGATGGCTGCCCGTGAGGCAATAGCTCGTCTCCGGGATGCTCTTCCTTCAATGAAGGCTCGTCGCTACCGCTACCTCCCATGCCACGTGCCATACACTTGTCACTATGCATTTGCTTGCTCTAGGGGAGAGAGAGATGAGGCTATTGAGATGCCTGTTGAGTATCTCAAAGCTCTTGAGGCAGCTTTTGATAAACTCGTGGACGACTTTGTGGCTGCGCGTATGGACTTAGTTCAGGGCTGTGCCGCCAACAGGAGGGAGCTCCTCCATACAGCACCACCATTGTCATACGTCTCGTCCTCAGCATCCTATGCACCTGCCATCTTAGCCACCGCTCACCGCCTGCCTACCACTGAGGAGTTTGACCAAGTCATTGCTCCTACCCCAGTTAGTGTTGCACCACCTGCCACACCCGCACCACCTGCACAACCCAGTGCTTCACTCCTAGAGCCTATTATTGAGGAGGAGGTTGAGTCGCCAGCATCACTGGGACTTACCCTCGGCAGGACAAGGGAAGTTTTTGCCATCTCCGACTGAGTGCGTCGAGCAGCCGTGTGATGTACCAGCTTGTATGATATGTTTATATGTATATAGGCTTGGTGAGAAGTAGTTTGTATGCGCATCATGTAGGAACTCGGAGAAGTGCACTAGCCTAAATAACATGTCAGGAATGTGTACGCACATCCTGAGTGATGTACTGTATAATTACGGCTTGCTTGTAAGATATGTACTGAGCGGTCCTTCTCCATGCGCAATCAAGTATTTTCTTGGAAAAAAAAAATCTTGGAGTTTTTAAATTTCTGCATTTGCAAAATTATTTATTTTGCTACTCAGATTTTTCTCATGAGTTCTGCAAAAATACCCCAGAGTGGAAATGCCTCGTCCCTGGACTCGTTCCATGCCAAGTCCGCCAGAAGAAAATTATGGTACCCAGACAAGTAACAATTTCACACAGGGGCAGTCAAGTCAGCAAGGCAGTGAAGCAGCGTTTTCTCAAGTATGCCGCCTTTATGAGCAAAGCCAGCAGCAGCATCAAGACATGATGAACCATATTATCAATATGGGAAATCACCGCGAACCGTACCAGCAGCATTCCAAATTGTCTGAACTACAAAAGACACGTCCCCCAACTTTCTCTCACACGGATAAACCTCTTGAGGCTGATGATTGGCTTCGAGACATTGAGAGGAAATTAATTATTGCACAATGTTCGGACCGTGAGAAGGTACTTTATACACCTCACTACCTCACCGGAGCAGCTGCATCATGGTGGGAAAATTTCCTACACATGCACCCTGTTGAAAACAACATCACCTGGGAGGAATTTAAGGAAAATTTTCGTGGGGCGCACATTCCCAGAAGTGTTATGAAGATCAAAAAAAGGGAGTTTGATGACCTCAAGCAGAGAAGCATGACAGTGACTGAGTACAATAGTTAGTTTACTCAATTATCTCGTTATGCCAACGAAGAACATATGACTGAAAATAAAAAGATGGAAAAATTTCTGGACGGTCTAGCACCAGCACTTAAATGCCAGCTGGTCGTGCACACCTTCCCAGATTTCAAAACGCTTGTGGACAAGGCTATTACATTGGAAAATGAGCGCCGCAGCTTGGAGGATATTCGCAAGCGCAAAAGGGACAAGACTACTCATTCTCGCAACAACCGGAACAAGAATGATTTCCAGAGTAATGGGGCGAACAAATCCGCAACCAATGTTCCACGCCCAAACAAAAAAATTCATGCAAGGGACAAGGATTTTACGTATCGCCCAGGCATTACTTGCTTCGCCTGTGGAGAGGAAGGACACTACGCCAAGCAATGCCCAAAGCCAAGAAACTCGGCCCTCAAGCCGAACAATAATGGAAATAATTCAGCCCCTAAGCGCAACAACTTCAACCCCAATAACAATCACAGGAAGGGTCACGTGAACCATGTGACCCAGGAGGAAGCACAGAATGCTCCGGACATCGTACTCGGTACGTTCTCTGTCAACACAATACCTGCCACGGTTTTGTTCGATTCTGGAGCTTCTCACTCGTTCATTTCCAAGAAATTTGCTTTGCAACATGATTTTCCGATTCTCCCCTTGGAAAATTCCATGACCATCAAGTCCCCCGTGATTAAGCAAATCACTCAGAGTTACTGCCAAGGTGTGGTTGTTGAGATTGAGGGATTAAAGTTTCGGGCAAACCTCATTGTATTGGAAAATAAGGGACTGGATGTTATCCTAGGAATGGACTGGTTAACCACCAACAAGGGATTTATCGACTGTTTCAATCGGACTGTAATTCTCACTCATCATCATGGGAAGACAATAAAAATTGCAGCTCAAGAAAGATCAATATCACTGCGACCAAGATTGAACAAGGTGGATATTTCAGAGTTAAGTAAAGTTCCAGTGGTGTGTGAGTTTCCTGATGTATTTCCCGAAGAGCTACCAGGCATGCCACCAGACCGGGAAATAGAGTTCATCATTGAGCTAGCACCTGGAACCACTCCCATTTACAAGAAACCATACAGAATGGCACCCTCCGAGTTGGTAGAATTGAAGAAGCAAATAAAAGAATTACTGGACAAAGGTTATATCAGGGCCAGCTCCTCACCTTGGGGTTCACCAGTATTATTTGCCAAGAAAAGAGATGGGACACTGAGATTATGTATAGACTATCAAGCACTCAACATGGTCACTATCAAAAACAAATGTCCGATGCCACGGATAAATGATTTATTTGACCAGCTCGCACAAGCCAAGATTTTCTCAAAAATTGATTTAAGGTCGGGATATCATCAATTAAAAGTACGAACAGAAGATATCCCTAAGACAGCATTCACCTCCAGATATGGGTTATATGAATTTACAGTAATGCCGTTCGGACTGACAAATGCCCCCGCATATTTTGTCCACCTCATGAACAAGGTGTTTATGAAATTTATGGACAAATTCGTTGTGGTGTTCATTGATGATATTTTAGTATATTCCAAGACACCAGAAGAACATGTTGAACATCTCAGAATTGTACTGGGAGAATTAAGGAAACATCAATTGTACGCCAAATTCAGCAAATGTGAATTTTGGTTAAAACAAGTTGGTTTTCTAGGCCACGTATTAACCCAAGAAGGTGTTGCCGTGAACCCAGAAAAAGTCAAAGCCGTACTTGACTGGAAACCACCAGCCAACGTAATAGATGTACGAAGTTTTCTGGGAATGGCTGGATATTATAGAAGATTTATTGAAGGATTCTCCACCATAGCAAAACCTATGACACAGCTACTCAAGAAGGATAAGAAATTTGTGTGGACTGAAGCTTGCGAGAAAAGTTTCCAAGAACTCAAAAGGAGATTAACAACAGCACCCGTATTAGTCATGCCAGACATACACAAAAATTTTGAAGTATATTGCGACGCGTCCAGGAAAGGCCTCGGATGCGTATTAATGCAAGAAGGCAAAGTAGTCGCATATGCTTCCAGGCAACTACGAAGGCATGAAGAAAATTATCCTACTCATGACTTGGAATTAGCAGCAGTTATTCATGCACTCAAAGAATGGAGGCACTTTTTGCTTGGGAATCGTTGTGAAATATATACGGACCATAAAAGCCTCAAATATTTTTTTTCACACAACCAGAACTCAATTTACGACAACGACGCTGGTTGGAATTAGTGAAAGATTTTGATGTTGGCATTCACTACCATCCAGGAAAGGCGAATGTAGTGGCAGATGCTCTCAGCCGAAACCCAAGCTCGGGCAACGACAGTTTAATAAACTTGAGACCTGAGTTTCAGCGGGAGTTTGCCAAACTCAACATGGTGTTGGTCACTGAAGGCACTGTGTCAAATTTGGAAATACAGCCCACCCTAATGGAACAAATTAAGAAAGCTCAGCATGGACACCCCAGCATCGAAGGCATAAAAAGAAAAGTGAGTCTGGGCAAGGCCTCAGAATTCATCGTAGACGATAAGGGAATATTATGGTACGGAGACAGGCTATGCGTACCAAATGTAGAGGACCTCAAACAGCAAATTTTGGCCGAAGGCCACACCGCTCCATATTCAATCCACCCTGGAGGAACTAAAATGTACAAGGACATTCAGGAAAAAATTTGGTGGCACGGTATGAAAAGGGATATAGCCACATTCATTGCATGTTGTGATTCATGTCAGCGCATTAAAGCCGAGCACCAAAAACCAGCAGGACTATTACAGCCAAACAGGATACCTGAATGGAAATGGGACGAAATTGGAATGGATTTTATTGTCGGGCTACCTCGGTCACGACACGGAAATGATGCCATATGGGTCATCACGGATAGATTAACCAAGGTGGCACATTTTATTCCAGTAAAGACAACCCACACCACTCAGAAACTTGCCAGGCTTTATCTCTCCCGTATTGTTTGTCTGCATGGAGTTCCAAAGACTATAATATCCAACAGAGTCACGCAATTCATCTCCAGATTTTGGGATCATTTACAACAAGCTCTGGGAACTCAACTAGTATTCAGTACAGCATACCACCCCCAGACTGGAGGACAGACTGAACGTGTGAACCAAATTCTAGAGGACATGCTGAGATCATGTGTTCTCACCTATGGAACCAGTTGGGAAGAAAGCTTGCCGTATGCCGAGTTCGCGTACAACAACAGTTACCAAGCCAGTCTACAAATGGCACCTTTTGAAGCCTTGTATGGGCGAAGATGCCGTACCCCATTAAATTGGTCAGAGACAGGAGACAGTCGTATCTTCGGCCCAGACATGCTCAAGGAAGCTGAGTAGAAAGTTAAACTCATCAGGGATCGACTCAAGACAGCCCAGAGCCGACAAAAGAGTTATTACGATCAAAAACATCGTGAAGTCAGTTTTGAACCCGGTGAATATGTGTATCTACGAGTATCCCCTATGAGGGGCCTGCAACGATTCAAAGTTAAAGGAAAGCTGGCACCACGATTTATTGGACCCTTCTGTGTGATTGCACGAAGAGGCACAGTGGCCTACCAGCTAGACCTACCTGAACAACTGTCAGACGTCCATGACGTGTTCCACATCTCACAGTTGAGGAAATGTGTAAGCAACCCAGAGAAGCATGTATCTCATGAGAGCATTGACGTGCAACCAGACCTCACCTACAGGGAATATCCAATAAAAATATTAGAGGAGTCTGAAAGAAGGACCCGTCAGAAGACAATTAAGTTTTACAAGGTTCAGTGGAGCAATCACACCAAGGATGAAGCAACATGGGAAAGAGAGGATTTTCTTCGGGCAGAGCACCCACACCTATTTGAGGATCAGCTGAAATCTCGGGGACGAGATTTTTCCTAAGGGGGGTAGGTGTTGTAACACCCCAAAATTTTGGTTTGATTTTTACCAAATTCTTTATTTGATTTAAAGGAGGTTATTTGAATTTTTCTAAAGAGGGACTTTCCTTCTCAAATTCTTTTTATGACAAATCTTTTATGAGTCATTCTCGATCTTGATTCTGGTCTTGAGGGTTTTTCAACATGTGTTGGTTCAACACAAATACTCTTGGGTTGTTTTACTATTTCTTTTATTAGAAAGAATTCCTATAATTTTTGGATTTATCTTTCCCTATTCAAAAATACTCTCTTGCCATGACCTATGTTGTAAATTTTTCTTCCTAAACCCTCCTCCCTACTTTGGGTCAAGCCAAGCATCCAATTCCAGCAAGTTTCAACCTCTTTTAGATTTTATTTCTATTTATTCTAACCTCAAATCTTTTTCTGCCATTTATTTTGGACTCTTGGGATTTACAAAGGAAGTACCAGATTCCTTGAGCTTTTAATCCCAAGTAAATTACCCTAGCTACTCCTTGGTACCCTCAACCTAGATCCATCAAGAGCTACTGGTCCACAGTTCAAATTTTTCAAAATTTGCTTACTGCAAGTTTGGACCAGTTTTGCTATTTTTAGTGAAATTCATTCTTTTCCCTTTCTAAAAATTCTGAGAAAATTTAGGGAGCCTCTGGATGCATCAAGAGGCCACCCCTCCAAGTTTTAGCTCCAGAAAAAAAATTCCACGTGCGTCAAACATTTCGTCGAGCAGCTGGCATGCACTGTTTCGGCCAAATTCAGAGATTCAGTGTTAAAGTTCAGAGTTTCAATGTCATTTTCGTCAGTCGCCAGTGACAATCTCGCCAGTGCTATCGTTGGCTCGTTGCTCACTGCTCCTTCTTCTTATCCATCACGCCGCACGGTCATCTGGACGGTTGCGAGCGTCGGTGGTGAGCTGGCAGGGGTGCATCGTCCTCGTGAGCGACGGCAGTGACGCCCGCCGCGGTCACCAGAAAGCTCAGCAGGGGGCGGCGCCGTCCAGCACTGCCCACACCACCCTGAGCCTCCGCGTGGCAGTCATCTTCGCTGGGCGCGCTACAGAACCGTCGCCATGGCCTGAGAAGCGCAAAGCGCGCTCTCTGCCGCCGATGTGCCCGTGAGCGCCGTTCCATCAAGACCGTGAGTGCAGGCCAAATTTGATCAAGCTTATCTCAAGAATAGAACCAGTGGACCAATCCGAGGCTGCCCAGTCGCCTTAACCTCCCATCCAACCTCTGCCTCGCCGTAATTGCTCGCCGGAGTAATCCCGCTTTCGGTAACCGCCTCGGGCCGGCTATAAATACAGGCCCCGAGCCACCCATCGACCCAGCACCTCTCCACCTCTCCTCAGAACCACGCCACGCTCATCAAATGGCCTCGGGAGGGTCTTCTTCCTCGCCTCCGGCCGCCCCGATCCGCTTCGGGCTCCGGCTAAAATCCTCTTTGGTGAGTAAACCCCCGCAGCCCAGATTCGGTCAGCAACCTCCTAGTCCACCACCTCTTCTAACCCGAGCTTCAATTCGGTGTTGGCAGCTCTCCTCCGACGAATCCGTGCTCGCCCGAACCGCCGTCCGCCGGAGTGGAAGCCGCCGTCGATGTTGTACTCGCCGACGACCAACTCCACCACCCACAGACGAGGGAGAGCTCCATGAGTCCGTAGGTACCTTCCGTTTCCCCTACCTCACCGTGGATCGACGCCGGCGACCACCGCGAGCCTCGGACGCCGGCGAGCTCTGTTTTTAAACCTGACGGGTGGGACCCCCTCGTCAGCCTCTCTTCTTTATTCGAACCGTTTTCTGAAGACGCCTTCGGGCAGAAGGCGTTTTCTCTTCGGTTTGGCGTATTTCATCCGAAGCGTTTTCTGTTTTTTTTTAAACTAGCCCTGGAAAGTTTTCTATTTCTTACAGATTGGTCCCTGGACTAATACCTTTATAACTTTTAAACAAAAGATGATTTTGAGTTGATTCTTTTTCTGTCATCTCTATTTTCTGTCTAGTTTTTTATCATATTTATTTGAAAAAAAATTGGAACTATTTTATGCACGGACGGTATTTACGTTAGAATTCGATGTTTTTATGTAACGTAGATACCGAAGGAGGTGACGGTGCCGCCAACTTCGCCAAGCTAGACTCCGACTACTCCGAACCAGGCAAGAATGTTTGAACCTTTGATATGATGAGTGTTTTTCATGTTTGCTTGAGTGGTTTTCTCATGGCATGTTTATATAAGCATTTGTTGAATGTGATATTTCATGCAAGGTAAGTTACAAGTGAGCTACAACACTTGATGTGATCATAAGACGGTGAAACAACCTAATCATGTGGTGGCATGGTAGGTTGCAAGCTGGTATTGTTGGAGCATGCCAGTTCTGTAACAACCCTCGAGTCTTGTTCCCGTTCGCCTTCTTTTCGTGCTGCCACATGTTTTTTGCAAAGAATGCGGTTTAGTAAGTTGCAAACCTCTTTCCATGTACACACCAAATAGAGGGGCCGTGATGAGGGTTCCATGGCCCTGGATTAAAGCCTGTCATCCGGTCAGGGGGCATGGGTGTTTCCGGTTGGGACCGAGAGGGGGGCACCCCTTAGAGCGCGCGATATAAATTTGATCCCATGCTATTCGAGGTGTTGGCCTCCCCGTCTTAGAGTTTTTCCTGAACGCTGCCTAGGGTGATTCCTGGCATCGGGATGTTGAATGGGTGTGTACTGGTTAGATGTGTTTTCTTCTAAAATACCGTAGACGGAACTAGTCCTTTGTGGCTACTAAAATCCGTTGGCTGTGGGTAAAGAGTACAAACTCTGCAGAGTCAAAACCATTCGAGTAACCATGTCCTCGGTCAAGGACGTTGGTTGACCGATCAAGTGTCAGTCTCAGTGTCAGTCTCTGGAGAACAAACCTGTTAACTGACAATGGTAAACCCGGCTGAATGTTATTCCTGTGGATGGACTAACCTGTTTATTATTATGTACCGAGTATTCCTTGGAATGGTGCTACCCCCATGGACCACTCGAATTCGAATGATGAAATATAAGCCCTTTACGTGATGTCGCTCAGACGTCCGACTATGGCATTCTTGTGATTTACTTTTGATATAAGCCCTTTATGTGATGTCGCTCAGACGTCCGACTGTGGCATTCTTGTGATTTACTTTTGATATAAGCCCTTTATGTGATGTCGCTCAGACGTCCGATTGTGGCATTCTTGTTATTTACTTTTGATATAAGCCCTTTATGTGATGTCGCTCAGATGTCCGACTGTGGCATTCTGGTTATTTACTTTCATTATAAGCCCTTTTCGAGATGTCGCATTCAGACGTCCGACTGTGGCACGTACCGTCATTTACTTTTCAGTATAAGCCCTTTATGTGGTGTCGCTCTGACGCCCGACTGCGGCATGTTAATTTATTTTTACCATTCGAGGCATCGCTTCAGACACCCGATCGGTCTTCTGCTATTTTATTGGGATTTCAGGAGGACTACCGCCTGACTTCCTTTTTATTTATCTTGCAGTGCAAATTTATTACCTGAGTGTGTATTACTAATCTGCTCATGTGCATCATGTTTGCATTTATTATATCTTATGTCCAAACTGTCTTGCGAGTACATTCAAAGTACTCACCTGGCTTGTTGATTTGGCCAGATGTTGACGGAGGCGATCTTATGGATGAAGAGTACGATAGCGAGTCCAACGCCTAGAGGAGTCCCAGTCAGTCCCTTGCGATCCTGGAGTTGGTCACTTGTATTATATACGCTTCCGCTACCCTAATAAAATCATCGAGCCTCACTCCGGCGCTTGATGAGTTGTAAGATTTTGGAGTCATGTCACCCACTTCTCTATGACATATCCACCACCGCTTTTTATTACGAGTCGGTAGTTATGCCATCATACCCTTTGTGTCATATCCGCCTTTATGTGTAATATTGGCGTGCTTGTAATAAATTGTTGAGCAGCCTCAGCTCAACCCTGTATAATATTTAGTACTACTGGATTTCTGTATCAAGGAATTGTCTACCAGTAAGAAGGGTTTTTCTGTACTGGTCTGACAAAAGGAGCGATTTTTCAATAAATGTTTGTTGAAAAACCGGTCCTGACAGCGACTTACTCTAGGTCAGGATGTTTAGGGATGATACCATGTAGAAGGATGGTTTGACAATACAATAGTCGTTATATTGATGGGTGCCGGTGCACGTATATATAAGTATAGGCAGAGCTTCAACCTTAACTATACGCAACTAAAAGATGAACCACAATATACAAAATACATGCAACACAGATATATACTCAACACTTGTAGTAGCACGGCGCCGGCCGCGGACGGTGCCACCGGCATGCATTGTGGTTGTGGGCGTGAGTTTGCTGACCAGCACCCGCACGAAAGGGCACGGGCCCGTCCATGGCCGCGAATTTCGCTCCGATCAGCTTGGATTAGAGGCGAGGCTGCCTGTGCATGGACGGATGGAGTGTGAGCTGGATGTTTACGACCACGAGTAATGCTACACTTACGTAATGTTAATTACGTGATTATTGTAATCAGCCATCTGGACATGTGTGATTGGGGATTGGGGCAGGAAGGGGCACATCCATGAAAATCAGGGGGAGAGAGAGAGCTAGTTAGGTAGTTTACGTAAACGTTCGCAATCTGTACTAGGTCTAGGATTTTCGCTTACGACCACCGTGCGGCGCCACAGGGAAGTGGCCTGGGCGTCAAGGGGGAGGCGTGGATGCATCTTTTTTTTTTAAACGAGCCAAAAGATTTGCCATTTTCATTGATTAAGCAGAAGAGAGTTGTCCGATTAATTAACGGGAACCGGGGTGAAAACCGTCACAATGCCATCGAAAGGGCACACCGGCTGACCTGGCACCCACAAGACCACACATATCGTCGAGGACAAGACACCATCGAGGTTGCCTGCAATGTCATCGTCATCACCTCTCCCCGAGCAGGCGACTCCGACTTCGCCGCTGATGACCCGTCAAGACCCCTCCGAACGAACGACACGCGAGGACCTCATCGGCCAAAGCCAAACAGTCGGCCGAGACGTCGAAGACTGGCAGCTCTGATTTTGTTGATGCGCTTCACGGGAGAAAGTTGCAAGCCTCGCACCGACCTAGTCCATCGCAACCTCCGGAGAGCACCATCCACTGAATCCGCCCTCATGGAGTCATCGTTGTCGCAGGGGCCCCGCCACGCACAGCTCCGATTTCTCTGTCATAGTGAGAAGCAAACATAGGCACACGCATTGGCGCACCGGACCGCCGACATCAGATGGACCAGCCGCGACCCAGCTCCACGCGCCACCATCGTCGTTACCGCACAAGTCGCAACGTCAACATCTCGCATCACCGGTTGGGCACCAGCCAACCTTGATGCCGTGCACGTCCAGCCCATGGAAAGCGCGAAGGGGAACAAGTCTTCAAGACGACGCCCCCGGGGAGGAAGTGACGCGGAAATGACGCCGTCGCTCGACCATGCGACATGGCCATAGGCTTTCACCCGAAGACGAACCCCGAAGGTGGACAAGGCCAGAGAGCTCCACGACGACCCTTCAGGATGGAGAAACGACGCCTACGGGCGCCGCGTCGTTGGCGTCGGCAGAAGCCACGCAGGCTATCACCCGGAGCACTGGCCTCCACACCCCCACACAACCAGCCACCAGCAGGGAGCCTGCAGCTGATCCGCAGATCCGCTGAACCGCACACCCCCGGCGCCGTGGCGGCGCCACCACCACGCCGGAGACATCCACCTCGCCGTCGGCAGACGCCGATGAGCCGAACCCGGCCAGGACGACCAGATCCAGCGACCCCCAGCTGCAGCATCGTCGCAGAGGCCACCCAAAGGCCGGCAGCAGCCGGCCCGCCCGCGGAGGAGTCACCAAAGGCCGGAAGGGGGGGGGGGGGGGGGGGGGCGCCCCGACGCGCCGACAGGAGCACCGGACCACAGCCCAGGAGCCCGACGACGCTATCACGACGGCTGCCACCCGCCGGAGACGCAGCCCTTGAAGATCCCAGCCACCGTAGCCGCCGCGGCGCGCCGCCGAAGAGGGGGCGAGCCTCCCTCCACCGCGCGAACCAGCCGGGACCACCGCCCAACCGCCGCCTCGCCGCGCCAGATCCACCCGCGGCCGCGCCCGCCGGCGGAGCTGCGACGCCAGGGGAAAACCGGCCGCCGCCAGAGCAGTCCCACCGCCGCCGGCACCGCACGGGCTTTGCCCGGCGGCGCACGCCGGCGGCGGCGGGGGAGGGGAGGGGAGGTGGGGCCGAGTGTTTCTAGGTTGGGGTGCCCCGGTGCCGCTGGGGAGCGGCACGGGAGCGAGAGATGCGTGGATGCATCTTCATTTGCCCAGAACGTACGACGTGGTGTTGCTGTCGTGTGATTCGTAAATGCCGTCATACCAATCCTTACTAATGAGAGAATGCATTTGATCATGTATGTATGTACTCTAGAAAATTCAACCAGTATCTGTTTTGAACATGTATGATTTTCAACATAAATTCAAGACCTCAGGTCCGTTCCATCCGATCACCATGCTTCGGACGGACAGCATGCAAATAAACTGACAAGATGAATACGACGAGCACCACAAAAACAACCATTTTGCACAGATCAGCACCAGCCATTGTTTATTCAGTGAGATAGTTGTCTGGACATGCCGCATGCAGCAAAGAACAGACATCTGTGCTTTCCTCCGAGAATATTCAAGCACATGACTTGTAGCAACCACGTTCACTAGAAGCTGTTGGTGCAGGTGGCCGAACATACATCTTACCTCTGCGAAGAGCCTCAGCAACAATCCAATGCTTATTTTTGCTCAAAGGGCTACAAGGATCTAGCCTAACCTGGTTCGAAATAGGCTTTTTTTTTTAGGAAAACGCTTCCTATCATACCTCTGATGCTACCATCTGAACACATTACAGCACATACTCTCATACATACGCACGTACACTCAACCATATGAAGGCACACGTACACACCATATCCTTCAGAGAGACTGAGTCGGCACGCCTCCGTAGTCGACAGAAACGTCGCCTCCCATTGAACGAACATTGTCGGAAAGGTATGCGAGCACTAGTGCCAAGTCCAAGACTTAACCCTGGTGGGTTGGTTTGACCACAAAGAACTTAACCATCTGAGACATGCTTAGTTCGCTTGAGATAGGCTCTCGCCCACTTTTATTTAGTTTATATAATAAATAAATGTAAAGGCACAAGTGACGAGGAAACCCTCATAAGCAGGTCAAAATAAAACGACATTTGAGCAAATGTCACAAGTGTTACTAACCCGACATCGAACATCAAAAATAGGAGCACCACACCTAACAAGAGACATCCAAGACCGGAGCCGTGCTCTTTGGAGAAATCACTGGACACCATGCTACAGAACACACCGAACCATCTCTGGAAAGGGCCGGCTCGCTGTTGAGACAGCCCCCTCGCTCCGGGCTGCGAAGTGCCGCTCCTGCCATGAGATGGTGAGGGCCGAGAATGGAGACCACGGGGCACGTTTATAAGATCGAAGAACACTGGGACCACCCTATGCCAGAGTCGAGGATGCTACATGTCAAAGGCAAGGCATGCTCGAAGCCGCTGGCTAGTTGCACCCGAGGGGATCCGAGGCTCCACGAAGACGCCCTCAAGAGGATGATGACCAACAACGCCACTGCCGTCGAGCCTGAAAAAAGGGACTAGGGTTTTCACCCTGGAGCCCTAGCATCGTGAGGGGACCCACAATGATGCCCGCCAAGAGGAAGTGACACCCGTAGGCGGCGGCACAGAAGCACGGAGCTTTCGCTCGGACCCACACAAATGCCACCCGCAGTGCCAAAGTGGTTGATCCAACCCGCGCAGGGGGCGGTGTTGCGGCCAGTGCAAGGTCTCCAGATCAAGACCAGAGAGACACCACTGCCGAAGCCCAGACGACGCCAGCATCGCCCACCACCCCCTCCCTTGCTACCCACATAGTCAAGAGGAGAGACGCCACCACCATTGCCACATCGCGCTGCAGACACACCATCTAGGGTCACCGCCCCAGCTTCCAAGACAGAGACACATCATCGCCACTAGGACAACATACCGCCGAAGCACAGGCTTAGGCACGAACAATGCATGGGTGGGACCGATGTGCCAAAGCACACCCACGGGCAGCACCGACCAATACCAGGGTAAATCGACGTGCCATGGACCTAAACATAGGCGCCAGCTCATAGCTGGAACCCCCCATCTCGTCCGAGAGGGAGGACCATTGGGGTTAGACGACATCGTCGTTGGGGCATCCCTAGAAGACAGACCGCTGGAGCGGCGGGCTACCATGGGCCGGATCAGGTTCGACCATCCGGCCCTCTCAGAGCCCACCACAACCGAACCCTAGATCCACGAGCATCAGACGTCGGAGACCAGCACACCACTGACACCCACCGCCGGTCATGGACAGTCCCGGATGCTCGCCCTCCTTGTGCCAACAGGGAGGTTGCCTCGTGTCACTCGAAGAAAAACAACCCACCAGAGAGTCGTCTCGAGCACACAATGGCTTGGAACCTCGTCACCAAAAGCTCGGACCACAGCATGGCGCAGCCCGTTGAGCCCCGCCCCGCAGTCTGATGACCCACAAGTATAGGGGATCGATTGTAGTCCTTTCGATAAGTAATAGTGCCGAACCCAACGAGGAGCAGAAGGAAATGACAAGCGGTTTTCAGCAAGGTAATTTCCGCAAGCACTGAAATTGTCGGTAACAGGTAGTTTGGTAGTAAGATAATTTATAACAAGTAACGAGTAACAATAGTAACAATAAGTGCAGCAAGGTAGCCCATTCCTTTTTGTAGCAAAGGACGGGCCAGAACGGTCTCTGATAATAAGTAAAACGTTCTCGAGGACACACGGGAATTTCATCTGGTCACTTTCATCTTGTTTGTTTGATTTGCGTTCGCTACTTTGATAATTTGATATGTGGGTGGACCGGTGCTTGGGTGCTGTTCTTACTTGAACAAGCCTCCCACTTATGATTGACCCCTCTCGCAAGCATCCGCAACAATTAAAGAAGAATTAAGATAAAATCTAACCATAGCATTAAACATGTGGATCCAAATCAGCCCTTTACGGAATAGCGCATAAACTATGGTTTAAGTTTCTGTCACTCTAGCAACCCATCATCTAATAACTACTCCACAATGCATTCACTTAGGCCCAAAGATGGTGAAGTGTCATGTAGTCGACGTTCACATAACACCACTAAGGGAATCACAACATACATATCATCAGAATATCGAACGAATATCAAATTCACATGATTACTTGTAACATGACTTCTCCCGTGTCCTCAAGAACAAAAGCAACTACTCACAAATCATATTCATGCTCAAGTCAGAGGAGTAATAAATATCATAATGGATCTGAACATATAATCTTCCACCAAATAAACCAACTAGTATCAACTACAAGATGTAATCAACACTACTGTACCAATCTGAGGTTTTGATACAAGATTGAACACAAGAGATGAACTGGGGTTTTGAGATGAGATGGTGCTGTTGAAGATGTTGATGAAGATTGGCCCTCCCACGATGAGAGGCTTGTTCGTGATGACCTATAGCTTCGATTTTCCCCTCCCGGAGGGAAGTGTCCCTGGAGGAATCGCTCCGCCGGAGAGCAAAAGTGCTCCTGCCCAAGTTCCGCCTCGAGACGGCGGCGCTCCGTCCCGAAAGTCCACTCCTATTTTTCTCTAGGTCAAAAGTCTTATGTACAAGAAGATGGGCACCGAAGGTGGGCCAGGGCCCCCACTACCCACCAGGGCGCGCATGGCGCGCCCTGGTGCCTAGTGGGCGCCTGGGTGACCCTCTCTAGTATTTCTTTTCTCTAGTATTTTTTATATATTCCAAAATAATAGTTTATTTGGAGATGTGCAGAAAAGGTATCTCTGACGTAGACTTTTCAGGTCCAGAATTCCAACTTCCGGCATTCTCCCTCTTTGTGTAAACCTTGCATATTATGAGAGAAAAGGCATTAAAATTACTCCACAAAGTCTTATATTGAATAAAAACACTATTAATAACAGTAAGAAAATATGATGCAAAATGGACGTATCAACTCCCCCAAGCTTAGTCCTCGCTTGTCCTCAAGTGAAAGCCGATATCGAGAATCATGTCCACATGTTTAGAGAGACAGGTGTCGATAAAACAAAAATACGAACATAGTAGCATCACGATCATTATTATAACAACAATAAACTTTATCATAAAACTTCTTATGAGCAAGTAACAATTCATCACAACATCGAAGTATAAAGCATAAACTTTATTGAAAACCAACAAACTATGTTCTCAGTCAACTTTGCAATTGCAATTCATCATATTTTCAGGAAGGGTCTCGTGTCGAAGCCTTTTGGCAAGTCCAGACACTACTGCAGGATGCTGCTAACGTGACACTACAATCAGAGACCCTTCGACGAAACTGTGTATGATGCATTAATCGCAAATGGTGACGTAAAGAAACCATCAAAAATGATACGATACATTTGCGATGGCGGAGACATCAAACACGATTCACATTATAGTTACGTTGCGATGCGTGGCATATGATTCACTCCAATGAACTGTCTGTGATGAGGCAGAACAACAGAAACGGGCAGCCAGATGAAGGTGTGTGCGATATACGGCATACAGTTCAGTCGGATAAACTGTTTGTGAAGAGACGAAACAACAGAAAGGGCAGCCAGATGAAGGTGTGTGCGATATACGGCATACAGTTCACTCGGATTAACTGTTTGTGATTAGGCAACACAAAAGAAACGGTCAGCCAGATCAAGGTGTGTGCAATAAAGGGCATACGGTTCACTCGGATGAGCTGTTTGCATTGAGCCAAGAGAACAGAAATGGTTCAACTTAACAAGATGTGTGTGATACGCGGCAAACAGATCTGTAATCAGAAATGCGTGCGAAGACCGATAATAACACAGACGATTGCTGCTAATAAGACGTGTGTATTGTGCGATGTGATTGCATACAGAACAACAACATATATATTGCATAACCAAATTAAACATCCAATTACATAGGTGGCTACTACACACATGACATTTGCACACACCAAAGTAAACTATTACATGCATAATTACATAGGTGGCTACTATACACATGTCATTTCCACACACACCAAAGTAAACTATATATTACATGCATAATTAACTAGGATAAGCAATCATCTGATCATCATCTACTTCTTGTGACGCTTGCCGCTACTGCTCTACTTGTGTCTCGATCCGGCCTCGTCGATTTTGGGAAGGAGGCACTTCCTCATGTCAACGATCCGCCTGTGCATCTCGTAGCATGTGTACACACTCTTGGCCATGAACCTGAGGTGAGGTTCATCCAGTTGATGCGTCCTCGCCCCGTGCCAGGATACGGGATGTGTTCTGTTGGCATCCTGCTTCATCTTTTCGTAGTAGGGGTTGATGATGGCCGAGGCGAGTTCAACCAGGGAGTCCTTCTTCGTGCTGCCCCAGACACTCTAGTGGTCACGGATTTCGACAAGGTTCTTATAGGCCAACCCGTAACCATGAGCGGTTTTACATCGTTGGTGGTTTCCACCGTAGCGAACTTGTAGTCGGTGTTGTTGACAAACCTGGCGAAGCGGTCGCAAGGCTTTGTGGGCATGCAGTAGTGGTAGACGAGGACATGATGGCGCACGCACAACTGGGCGATGGCAACCTTCTGATCTTTCCCAGGACAACCGTCGGTGTACTGCTCCACGGTATTGATGTAGCCCTCCACCACGGCCGGGTCGATGGTGTAAAACCGAGAGATCCGTCTCCCTCGCGTGGGTCTCCACTTGATGCATGCCGAACTCCATTGGAGCACCACTAGATATCCTCTCTGTATGTGTCATCGTGGGTGTGCTTGTTGTGTTGTGGGGCGCGATCGAAAGGTTGAAGATACTAAGGTTATAATGGCCACGGGAATTAATGGGGAAGCCGGACGGCCTGGAATATCGGCACGCCCGGATGGCAGTTCTAATTTGCAACGCGTAACTCCATCGTGCCGCACGTAACTACATCGTGGCGACGCACGCGGCGCAACCGCATGCATATGGGGGCCCCCAACGTGATCATGCGCCGGCCCCAACCGCTGGCAGAGCACGCGCGGACGGACGCGAGCAGAGCACTGCGCAGCTGCTTCAACGATGAGCAACCATATATATGCATATAGCAGTTGAACACGCAAGGAAAAGTTGTCCACAAGCCGAGCGCGTGTAGGTACGCGAGCAGAGCGTGTCGCGGCGCCTAACGGCAAGCAGAGCGTGCACAGGGACGCGAGCAGAGCACGCCGCGGCGCTTAACGGTGAGCAGAGCGCGCCGAGGGACGCGAGCAGAAGCCGGCACATTGATATGTGGCAAATAAGACGAACTGTGCGAGCAATGGGGGAGACATCAAGCACGATTCAGGTTAGAGTTGCATGTGCGATACGTGGCATACAGTTGATCCATCTGAGCTGTTTGTGATGGAATAAGCCGTGTGTGTTGTGGGCAAATGCTTCTAAACTAGGAGGAACGATCATCTAATCATCTACTTCTTCTGAGGCTGCCGCCACTGCTCCGTGGCTCGATCCCTCATCTGGGCAGGACGAAGGCACTTCCTCATGTCAACGATCCGCCTATACATCTTGTAGCTTGTGTACGCGTCCTTGGCCGCATACTTGACGTGTTCTTCATCCAGTCTCTGCTCCCAGGCACTGTGCCACACGATCTTGTCCTTGTTGCACGCAGCCTTCATGTTCTTGTAGTAGGGGTCGATGATGGCTGAGGCGAGGTCAACCAGGGAGTTATGCCTGTTCTTCGGGCTGCCCCAGACCCTGTAGTGGTGACGGATGTTGACAAGGTTCTGGCAGGCCAAGCACGAAACCTCGAGCGCTTTTAGATCGTTGATGATGTCCACCGTAGCGAAACTGTTGTCGCGGCTCTTGATAAACCTGGCGGAATGCTCGCAAGGCCTTGTGGCCAGGCAGTAGTGGTAGAAGAGGACGTGATGGCGCACGCATAACTGGGCGACGACAACCTTCTGATCACACCCGGCACGACTGCCGGTGAACTCGAGGTCGAAGCCGACCACATGGTACTTGTCCTCCGCAAGCAACTGCTCCATAGTTTGGATGGAGCTCTCCACCGAGATCGGCTTGTTCATGTACACCACCGAGAGGTCCTTCCCCCTCACGTGGGTGTCCACTACGTGAGGCGAGGTGAACTGCCGTCCGTTGTTGTCGTCAGCGACGGGGAGCGCCGTTGGAGCCACGGGGAGCGACATTGGAGCTGCTGGATATCCTCCCACGTGTGTGCCGTCGTGGGTGTGCTTGATTATTGTGTCATGGGGCGCGAGAGATGAAGGTAAATGACCACGGGAATAAATGGGGGCCGGGCGGCCTGGATTCTCGGCACGTCCGCATGGCAGTTTTTGCAGCGGGTAACTACATAATGGCAGCACGAACGTACGTGATCGTGCGCCGGCCCCAAACACTGGCAGCGCGCGCAGAGGGACACTGGCAGAGCGCACGGAGGGACGCGAGAGCAGAGCGCGTGTGGCGGGACGCGAGCAGAGCGCACCGCGGCCGCCTCAACCGCGAGCAACCACACGCATAGAGCAGTTTGGCCGGCAGTTGTGAGCCGGCAGCATGATGTGAAACTACGTCGCATTCCACATCACACGGTTGTCGAACAATCGTTCGCGACGTGCATAGAGAGCGGCCGTGTGCTACTACCTCCGTCCTGGTTTATTAGTCCCCTTTATATTTTGTGCCATATTTTGACCTTAAATTTAATTAACAAAATGTTAATGCATGTTATAAAAAATAATATAATTGGAAACTATGTTCGAATACGAATCCAACAATATAATCTTTAGTGACATGCATTCGTATTTTATTAGTTAAATCTCTAGTCAAAATTTGGCACAAAAATACAAACTGAACTTATAAAACAGGACGGAGGTAGTAGGTAATTAAAGCGCAAATGTTTTTATTTATTAACCATATGTGTACGTGTCGTTTCGTCCCCCACTCGCATGTCTTGTCACCCCGCTGGGGCAGACGCCTTCGAGAGCAAGCTTGAGCACCGCGCAGGCGTTCTTTTGGCCAAACGGTGGCTCGAAGTGGCACCAATGAATCATCAATGAGCCCGTTCCCACGCAGGTTCCCGCGCATAGCCACGCAAGCTTCCCGTCCGACTCAGCAAAATCCCCCAAAATCCCAATGCTTACCAGCCTGCTATATAAACCCTCACGGCCGGCGAGTCCTGCGTCGCATTTTCCCCTCCCTCCCTGTAGCTTATTTCGTCTGCTTCTCCCACAATCGCCAATGGTACCGGTCCGTCGTCGTCGCTCAGCCACTCCGCCGTCATCAGAGGACAGCTCCAGCTAGGAGGCTACACCGCGGCGGCGGCGCAGTCCCCGGCATAGTGTAGTGCGCATGGCGTGCACGCCTGTTGGGTGTGCGCGCAACAGCCACCACACACTCCGCTGCCCGTCGGCAGCTGTTGCCGGCCGCCATTGCCGGCACCCCATCGTCTACCGCCATGGCCGCCACACCACCGTCGAAAGCCGGGGCCATCGCCCGCTCCGCCACCGCGGCCCGAAGGCGGGAGATGGCCATCGTGGCCGCCACCCCACTGTCGACCACCGTGGCCATCGCCCGCTCCGCCACCGCGGCCCGAAGGCGGGAGGTGGACGTCGTGGCCGCCACCCCACCGTCGGCCGCCGTGGCCGCCAGCCCACCGTCGATCGCCGGGGTCATCACCTGCTCCGCCACCGCCGCCCAAAGGCGGGAGGTGGAGGTGGCGCCCCGAATGTGTGACAGCGACCTTGCGCGCTGCATCGAGTTCCTGCGGGAGAAGGAGGAGCGCCTGATCGAGCACGCAAAGAGTCTTACCGCCGCCGTGGCCGCAACACACGCCACCACAGAGGCGCTGAATGAGGAGATCTACGAGGAGTCCCCCCGCTTTGAGAGGGGTCGTCTGGAGCGGCAGAGGGCATTCGAGGTGAGCGTCGCTAAAGGTGCAGCAGCGGCAGGCACCGTCTTCCAGTTGTCCAGCTCGTCGGTAGGCTCCTCCTCCTCTGCCTCTAACTAAGCACGCTAGGCAGAGGAGATGCTGCTGGAAGTAGTACAAAGCCCCACCTTAGTAGTAGTATTTAGGGGCTATTTTGTTCAGTTCATCGAACTATAGATGTGGTTGAACTGTACAACATACTTAAAATTAGCTAGTATATATAGTTGAACTAGCTATTTCGGTACGTGGTTAGCAACAATTGGGGAAAAGTTTGGTCGGTTCAGCTGTCGAGTTGAACTGTTTGTATAAAGAACTACTGCTTAATCTATGAATAAAATCTATGCTTACTGAATTTCAGTTGCAAAATTAGATAGTGCTAGTGATTTTTAGCTGCAAATTTTGACAAATGGTAGGGTTACAAGGTTGACAAACGGCAATGTTACTAGATCGATAAATGTCAATCTTTCCAGCTTGACAAATGGCAATATACCCAATATGACAGATGCAAATCTTACCAAATTGTCTGTACGTGGTTGCACACGGGTCATCATAAACAACCGTTTGCGTTGAAGGGATGTACAAATCCTGCGCATCGCATTTTCTCTTAGTTTAGTGGCGAAGGAACCATAGCTCTCACTTTGCATACCGTATTCAATCTGAACTGTTTGCGATGAAGAGATGCACAAATCCTGCACGGCAAATTTTCCCTTGGCTTAGTGGGGAAGGTGGACCATACCTCTCGCGTTCCATACAGGTGTTCTGTCTAAAACGTTAGCGATGAAGAGATGCACAAATCCTGTGTGGCACATTTTCCCTTGGCTTACTGAGGAAGCTGTCTATTTGCATACAGGTGTTCTATCTAAATCGTTTGTGAAGAGTGTTTTAAGTTTGAAAACCATTGATGTTTTTTCTTTAAAAAATATTTGATAAGTCTGTACATTCAAACCATAGGTTTCATTCAGTAACGCTGTGACTTTATATTCATACGATCGAGATACTAATTGCGGCGGCAGCGGAGGCGGCGTGCTGCACCGGCATTGTTGCTGTCGTCCTCCGGGACGCCGTTGTTGAAGTCTTCTAGCCAGCTCAGAATGTTCTTCACTTGGAAATCAAAGACCCGGCCGTCGTGCGATCGACAGGCGCGGCGCGGGAGGACGAAAACTCGCGGCGCTGCGATGTAGCGGTCGATGGCGGCGTCCCATGTCACTGAGGGGGGCACACAGCCATGGAAGTCAAAGGACTCGCTTCCCAGTGAGCCTGCATAGCGTACAGCTCGCACGCTTCCCGGTGAGCCTGCGCATTGGAGGACAGCTTGCACGCCTCTCGGTCAGCCTGCGCAGCAGACTGCGCTCACACGCCTCCCGTCTACTCAAGCAGCTATCCGCACAGCACCTCCTAGCCATTAAAACTTTGACGCGTGGCGTCACGTGAATGGTTAGCAGAACGCCCATGATTTAAATTATTCAAACGTTTGAGATATAACTTAAGCATGCACCCAAGGACACACATATGATTTTTCAATCCAATTTGCTACACTGGAGCATGTGCATGTAGTTCAAATTCGAATTATGCACATAAAATGCCTAGAAAACTCGGTTAATGTGTAAAAATGTCCAAACGAACCTCGACTAATTCCAAAATTTAACATAACACTCATGTCGGTGTCTGTTGTATCTAGAAAAAAATCAATGCAACAAGGGGCAACAGATGTTGTTTCGCCCGGAAAGGTGACACACCTTCCCTACCGGACCACAAGGCTTCTTGTGAGAGGTTCTGCTTTGTGAGGAGCGTATACCATAACCTGCCCCAAATGGGACAATTTTTTTACGACAACATGTTGGTGCCATTCCATGATAGCACGACAAGTTTCGTGAATTTCAGACGAGTTTTGGATTTACTACAATTTAAATATCAAGTATCTCAATGTTTGCCGGCAAGCAACGGTGCTGAGGTGTTTGAAATTCATTCCCATTTCTTGCATGGGACCCGAGCATGCACCCAAGGACACACATTTGATTTTTCAACCCATTTTCTGCACTGGAGCAAGTGCATGTAGTTCAGATTTGAATTGTGCACATAAAATGCCTACAAAACTCAGTTAATATATAAAAATGTCCTAATGAACCCAGGAAAATTCCAAATTTTAACACGACACTCCTGTTGGTCTATCTTTCCACTAGACGGAAATTTGAAAGCAAAAAGAGGCAACCAATATTGTTTCGTCCACAAAGGTCATACGTTCCCTACCGGAACCATGAGGCTTCATGTGAGAAGCTCTAGTTTGTGAGAAGCTTATACCCAAATCTGCCCCAAATGGGACAATTTTACTACCACAACATGTTGATGCCATTCCATGATAGCATGCCAAGTTTCATGAATTTCAGACAAGTTTTGGATTTACTAGAATTTAAAAACCATGTATCTCAACGTTTACGACCGAGTGACGGTGCCGAGGTGTTTGAAATTCATTCCCATTTCTTGCGTGGGACCTAAGCATGCACCCAATGACAAACATTTGATTTTCCAACCCATTTTTCTGCACTGGAGCATGTGCATGTAGTTCAAATTTGAATTATGCACATAAAATTCCAAGAAAACCCAGTTAATGTATAAAAATGTCCTAACGAACCGCAAAAAATTACTAAATTTAAAACGACACTCCTGTTGTTCTATGTTGACACTAGATAAAAATTGAAAGCAAGAAGAGGCAACGAATATCGTTTCATCCGTAAAGGTGACACGTTCCCTACCGGAACCATGAGGCTTCTTGTGAGAAACTCTGGTTTGTGAGAAGCTTATACCCAAATCTGCCCCAAATGGGATTTTTTTACCATATCATGTTTATGCCATTCCATGATAGCAGGCCAAGTTTCATGAATTTCAGACGAGTTTTGGAATTACTAGAATTTAAAAACCATGTATCTCAATGTTTGCGGGCGAGTGACGGCGCCGAGGTGTTTGAAATTCATTCCCATTTCTTGCGTGGGACCTAAGCATGCACCCAAGGACACACATTTGATTTTTCAACACATTTTTCTGCACTGGAGCATGTGCCTGTAGTTCAAATTTGAATTATGCACATAAAATGCCTAGAAACTCAGTTAATTTATAAAAATGTCCAAACAAACCCCAAAAAATTACAGAATTTAAAACAATACTCATGTTGTTCTATGTTGACTCTAGAAAAATTTGAAAGCAAGAAGAGGCAACGAATATCATTTCGTCCACAAAGGTGACACGTTGGGAACCATGAGGCTTCTTGTGAGAAACTCTGGTTTGTGAGAAGCTTATGCCCAAATCTGCCCCAAATGGGACAATTTTTTACCGCAGCATTTTGGTGCCATTCCATAATAGCATGACAAGTTTCATGAATTTCATATGAGTTTTCAATTTAATGGAATTTCAGAACCAATTATCTCAACGTTTGCCGGTGAGCCACGGTGCCAAGGTGTTTGAAATTCATTCCTATTTCTTGCATTGTACATAAGCATCCACCCATGGACACATATATGATTTTACAACCCATTTTGGTGCAGCGGAGCATGTGCATATAGTTTAATTTTGAATTATGCACCTTAAATGCCTAGAAAACTTAGTTAATGTATAGAAATATCCAAACGAACCCTGAAAATTTTCAATTTTTTTGACGACACTCCTATAGTTGCATGTTCATTGCAGATAAAAGTTCTAGCAATTCAAACACCCTCCTTTGCTGCTAAGACTCCATTATGTATTTCAAATCAAGACGAAAAATCAAGTTGGTCACACACAGTTTATTATCACCAACCGTGTTTGATGCAGCACAAAATATCTTGGAGCACCGTCGGAGTAGTATATGGCTTACGCGAGAAGGTTCGTCGGCTATAGTGCACATCCGGCGCGTCAAGCGCACTAGCTCGCTCCCCAAATATCATTTCACTGTTCAATCGTCGCCAGTCAAAGATGGGGACGTGGACCCGCGTCGTGAGGGCAACTTTGGCGGCCCACTCCGGCGAGAGCGCGGCCGCAACCGCCATTAGGGTGCTAACAACCTGCATGAGCGCGGCCACAATCTGCGACCGGGCGGCCAAGGCAGCCCAAACGGCCTCTGTTGCTGCTCAGGTGGCGGCAGCAACATCTGCGACGGGGATAACAACTGGCGAGAGCAACACAGCAGCTGTCCGTTCCGCAGTGGCTGCCTTAGCCCTGATGGAGGCCACCCATGAACATGTCTAGGCCGCCCATGCCCAGCTCCTGGCGGTCACCGCATAAATCACACGAAGCTTCACCGACAACAGTCGGCAACCCACGGCCGAAGAGTTGGCAATCGCTGAGAGTGTTCGAGCAGCCGTCCGTTAGTTCGAGGCATACCTTGCCACGATGGAGCCCGTCCAAGCCCAGACCGCGGCCGCCCACGACCAGCTTGTGGCGGCCTTTTCCAAAGAGATGGAGGACGCGGGTGGTGAGATGCTTGTCGAGTATGGTGTGATGGATGCCATGGAGCCCCTTCCCCAGGAGATCATCGGGCGCGAGCTGGACATGGAGGAGGCGGCAGAGATTGACGAGCGATAGTTGGAGTAGTACACTTTGTTTAGAGCGCCGGTCTTTAATTTGTTAGAATAATGTTTAGGTCAGCTAGCTCTGTTTAATTGCTGTACTTGCTCGATTAAGAAGTGTGGGTGTGCTGTAGCCTCTTTTGTGTACCAAAATTATGCAATGATGTGGATGACCACTGTAACCAGGGAAATTCGGACCAAAATTTGCAACTTAAAACTCATCACACACGGGATAAGCTATATGAATCATTTGTGATGTTCACATATCGTACACAGTGATGAATAAGGGACCCTGTCTGATGACAATTTGCGCGCCAGTTTTTCGCTTCACTGAGCCAAAATTTTCAGCTTCCTCAGAAACATCTACCTCCCCTGCCCCTACCCCTGACCAAAAGCCACATTTCCCCTGTTTCTGCCTTCCTTTCCAAGTTCAAACCTTCACTGCTTGTTTGCAGCGCCGCCTCCTTGCCGGCGACCCTCCTTCACGTTGCTCGGCCTCGTTGATCTAGGTAGGTAATTGATGACCCACAAGTATAGGGGATCAATCGTAGTCCTTTCGATAAGTAAGAGTGTCGAACCCAACGAGGAGCAGAAGGAAATGACAAGTAGTTTTCAGCAAGGTATTCTCTGCAAGCACTGAAATTATAAGTAAAGAGTAGTTTGATATCAAGATAATTTCTAACGAGCAAGTAACGGTAATGGTAACAAAAGTGCAGCAGCAAGGTAGCCCAATCCTTTTGAGGCAAAGGACAGGCCAAAACGGTCTATTATAATAAGCAAAGCGTTCTTGAGGGTGCACTGGAATTTCATCTAGTCACTTTCATCATGTTGGTTTGATTCGTGTTCGCTACTTTGATAATTTGATATGTGGGTGGACCGATGCTTAGGTGCTGTTCTTACTTGAATAATCCTCCTACTTATGATTAACCCCCTCGCAAGCATCCGCAACTACGAGAAAAGTATTAAGATAAAATCTAACCATAGCATTAAACTTTTGGATCCAAATCAGCCCCTTACGAAGTAACGCGTAAACTAGGGTTTAAGCTTCTGTCACTCTCGCAACCCATCATCTAATAACTACTCCACAATGCATTCCCTTAGGCCCAAAGATGGTGAAGTGTCATGTAGTCGACGTTCAGATGACACCACTAAGGGAATCACAACATACATATCATCAAAATATCGAACATATATCAAGTTCACATGATTACTTGCAACAAGATTTCTCCCGTTACCTCAAGAACAAAAGTAACTACTCACAAATGATAATCATGCTCAAGATCAGAGGGGTATTAAATAGCATAATGGATCTGAACATATAATCTTCCACCGAATAAACCATGTAGTAATCAACTACAAGATGTAATCAACACTACTAGTCACCCACAAGCACCAATCTAAGGTTCCGGTACAAAGATTGAACACAGGAGATGAACTAGGGTTTGAGAGGAGATGGTGTTGTTGAAGATGTTGATGGAGATTGCCTGCCCCAAGATGGGAGAGTTGTTGGTGATGATGATGACGATGATTTCCCCCTCCGGGAGGGAAGTTGCCCTGGCGGAATCGCTCTGCCGGAGGGCAAAAGTGCTCCGGCCCAAGTTCCGCCTCGATACAGCGGCACTTCATCCCGAAAGTCCTCCTCTTTTTTTTTCTAGGTCAAAATGACTTATATACCAGAAGATGGGCACCGGAGGTGTGCCGAGGAGGGCACAACCCACCAGGGCGCGCCTGGGCTCCTTGGCGCGCCCAGGTGGGTTGTGCCCACCTGGTGGCCCCCCTCTGGTAGTTATTTGTTCCAATAATTCTTAAATATTCCATAAAAATCTCCGTGAAGTTTCAGCTTATTTGGAGTTGTACAGAATAGGTAGCTCTGACGTGCTTTTTCAGGTCCAGAATTCCAGCTGCCAGTATTCTCCCTCTTTGTGTAAACCTTGCATATTATGAGAGAAAAGGCATTAGAATTACTCCCAAAAGCATTATTATGCATAAAAACATTATAAATAACAGTAGCAAAACATGATGCAAAATGGACGTATCAGTAATGCACACCCGACCCCCATCCTCTTCCTCCTTCTACATCCCACATGCCCCAACCGCCGGCGCGACACCTTCCACCCAAATCACCGACCCCTACCCCTAATAAGTGCCGCCTTAAGACATGGTGCACGCAGTATAGCCAGGAGCTCAAGGAGCATTTGGAAGCGGAGGAGCAAATCGCGTCCGCACGCGCGGATGAGGTCACGATAGCTGCCATTCGTGCCGACCCCCAGATCTTGGAGGAGCACCTCGCCGTCGATGCCTCACACGCCAACGCCGCCACGCGGTTGGCTGCTTTAAACGACAGTTCATGGCGTTTTCTCGAGGCCACCGTCGGTGCCTTAGACGAAGACTACGAGATGTTTTCTCAGCATGCCCGTGCTTACCTCAACTCGAGAGCCAGCAGGTTGGTGCCCGGAGTGGCTCAGGCAGCTCACCACTACGAGGAGCTCACTCATGATGTGTAGGCCTCGCTGATGACCCACAAGTATAGGGGATCTATCTAGTCCTTTCGATAAGTAAGAGTGTCGAACCCAACGAGGAGCAGAAGGAAATGACAAGCGGTTTTCAGCAAGGTATTCTCTGCAAGCACTGAAATTATTGGTAGCAGATAGTTGTGTGATAAGATAATTCGTAACAGGTAGCAAGTAACAAAAGTAACTAAGATGCAGCAAGGTGGCCCAATCCTTTTTGTAGCAAAGGACAAGCCTGGATGAACTCTTATATAAAGCAAAGCGCTCCCGAGGACACATGGGAATTGTTGTCAAGTTAGTTTTCATCATGCTCATATGATTCGCGTTCGTTACTTTGATAATTTGATATGTGGGTGGACCAGTGCTTGGGTGCTGTCCTTACTTGGACAAGCCTCCCACTTATGATTAACCCCTCTCTCAAGCATCCGCAACTACGAAAGAAGAATTAAGATAAATCTAACCATAGCATGAAACATGTGGATCCAAATCATCCCCTTACGAAGCAACCCATAAACTAGGGTTTAAGCTTCTGTCACTCTAGCAACCCATCATCTACTTATTACTTCCCAATGCCTTCCCCTACGCCCAAATCATGGTGAAGTGTCATGTAGTCGACGTTCACATAACACCACTAGAGGAGAGACAACATACATCTCATCAAAATATCGAACGAATACCAAATTCACATGATTACTTATAACAAGACTTCTCCCATGTCCTCAAGAACAAACGTAACTAATCACAAAGCATATTCATGTTCATAATCAGAGGGGTAATAATTATCATTAAGGATCTGAACATATATCTTCCATCGAATAAACCAACTAGCATCAACTACAAGGAGTAATCAACACTACTAGCAACCCACAGGTACCAATCTAAGGTTTTGAGACAAAGATCGGATACAAGAGATGAACTAGGGTTTGAGAGGAGATGGTGCTGGTGAAGATGTTGATGGAGATTGATCCCCTCTCGATGAGAGGATCATTGCTGATGACGATGCCTTCGATTTCCCCCTCCGGGAGGGAAGTTTCCCCGGCAAAACAGCTCCGCCGGAGCCCTAGATTGCTTCTGCCCAGGTTTCGCCTTGAGACGGCATCGCTTTGTCCCGAAAGCTTCGTTTTGATTTTTTCCAGGTCAAAAGACATCATATAGAAGAAGATGGGCACCGGAGGCCTGCCAGGGGGCCCACAAGCCATAGGGGCGCGCCTAGGGGGTAGGGCATGCCCCCCAGGCTTGTGGCCTCCTGGTGGGTCCCCTCTGGTATTTTCTTCGCCCAATATTTTTTATATATTCCAAAATAATTCTCCGTAAATTTTTAGGACTTTTGGAGTTGTGCAGAATAGGTCTCTCAGATTTGCTCCTTTTCCAGTCCAGAATTCCAGCTGCCGGCATTTTCCCTCTTCATGTAAACCTTGTAAAATAAGAGAGAAAAGGCATAAATATTTTACCAAAATAGGTAATAATAGCCCATAATGCAATAAATATCAATATAAAAGCATGATGCAAAATGGACGTATCAACTCCCCCAAGCTTAGACCTCGCTTGTCCTCAAGCAAAAGTCAAAATCGATAAATATGTCCACATGTTTAGAGATAGATGTGTCGATAAAATAAAATACGGACATGAGGGCATCATGATCATCTTTAATACAACTACATATAATAACATATAATTTCTTATGCTAACGTAACAATTCATTCACAAGGTAAAGTACGAATCGGAAACTTCATTGAAAACTAACAAACTATGATCTCAGTCATTGAAGCAATTGCAATTTATCATAATATCGGAAAGAGTCAATGTAAGAGCTTTATAGCAAGTTCACATACTCAATCATCTTTTAGTCTTTCATAATTTCTAACACTCACGTGATACTTATGAGTTCAAAGTCTTAGCCTGACACAGAGAAAGATAGGGGCTTATAGTTTCACCTCCCAACCTTGTACCTCAAGGGTAACGTCAACAATAATACTTTATGAAAACCTACATCCGAGTGGATATATATATATATATATATATATATATATATATATATATATATATATATATATATGGATCTTTCTCCAACATAAAGTGCTTGCCAAAATTGAAAAGTGTAAAAAGGAAAGGTGAAGATCACCATGACTCTTGTATAAGGGTAGAAGGTAAAAATAAAAGATAGGCCCTTCACAGAGGGAAGCAGAGGTTGTCATGCGCTTTTATGGTTGGATGCACAAAATCTTAATGCAAAAGAACGTCACTTTATATTGCCGCTTGTGATAAAGAACTTTATTATGCAGTCCATTGCTTTTATTTCTTCCATATCACAAGTTTGTATAAAGCTTATTTTCTCCACACTAAAAGATCATACATATTTAGAGAGCAATTTTTATTGCTTGCACCGATGACAACTTACTTGAAGGATCTTACTCAATCCATAGGTAGGTATGGTGGACTCTCATGGCAAAACTGGTTTAAGGGATGTTTGGAAGCACAAGTAGTATCTCTACTTGGTGCAAAAGATTTGGCTAGCATAAGGGGGAAAGCAAGCTCAACATATTGGAAGATCCATGATAATATAACTTCTATTTGGATATAAGAAAACATAGCCCATTATGTTGTCTTCCTTGTCCAACGTCAACTTTTTAGCATGTCATATTTTAATGAGTGCTCAGAATCACAAAAGATGTCCAAGATAATATATTTATATGTGAAACCTCTCTTTCTTTATTACTTCCTATTAATTGCAATAATGACCAAAACTATGTTTGTCAACTCTCAACAGATTTTATTCATCATACTCTTTATATGTGAAGTCATCACTCTCCATAAGATCATTATATAATCTTTTATTTCTGTTTATTCTTTCTTTTTCTTTTCCCTCAAGATCATAGCAAGAAAGCAAAGCCCTCAACTCAAAACTACTCTTTATTATATAACTCACAAACTTGATTACATAGATAGATCATAAAGCAAAACTCAAAGACTAGATCATACTAAAAACTTTTATTCTACTAGATCAAGATATAATCAAAAGGATCAAGCTAAGAAAAATGATAAAGATAAAGGTATGATGGTGATACGATACCGGGGCAACTCCCCCAAGCTTAGCAGTTTCCAAGGGGAGTGACCATACCCATGTATTTAGATCTCTTTCTTCGGAGGTGGTGATGTGATATTCCTGGCGATGATGCCTCTCAGAATGCTATTCGCCTCCTCAAGTTTATTGTTATGCTGCTTAAGACCCATTATTTCCTTGCGAAGTTTGCCTATGACAGCTAGAGCACCGATCACCCATGGATGCTTTCTAGCTGCGGGAGAAAAAGCAACACTCTTTTTCATGTTATCATAAGAGAGGAATTTAGCATTGGGAGGTATAACCGAATCCGGGATTGCTGAGCTCTGAAGTTTTTCAAGCATAGCTCCAGGTCAAAGAAGAGAGGTAGCTTCTTGATCCTCCTCCATGGCATCCACTCTTTTCAGGTCGGCCTCCATCTCTTCCTCCGTTGACCACCCAAAGTGGTCAGCTTCACTGTATGCCTTGGGCCGGGCATCGGGTGAGAGACTCGACTCTCCCCGACCGACTCTTGCGAGGACATCTTGCTCCAAATCTGCTGCAGGATTAGCTAAACACAAGAACAGAGGATTTTGTCATGGTACGGTGATCAAAACCTTTGGGAGATTATATAACAAATTTTTACCGACCAAAAGAAGTGTACTACAAGAAAACGGAGTCCAGAGGGCACACGAGGTGGCCACAAGCCACAGGGGCGCGCCTAGGGGGCAGGGCGCGCGCCCCAGGCTTGTCGCCTTCTCGTGCGCTTCTCGGACTACTTTTTATTTTCCTTATTTTTTAAATATTCCAAAACAGAGAAAAAATGCTATTGGAAAAGTTTTGGAGTCGGTTTACTTACCGTACCACATACCTATTCCTTTTCGGAGTCTGAAACGTTCTGGAAAGTCTCCCTTATGTACTCCTCCGGTGTATGGTATTAATAATATTGGTTTCAACATTTATGGGAGTACCTGAGATATAGTGTTTGATTCTTTGACCGTTTACCACCTTCGGGTTAGTGCCTTCGGTGTTGTTGATTTTGATGGCACCGGAACGATAAACCTCCTCGATAATGTAAGGACCTTCCCATTTAGAGAGAAGCTTTCCTGCAAAAAATCTTGAACGAGAGTTGTATAGCAAGACATGGTCACCTACATTAAATTCACGCTAATTTGTATCCTTTTGTCATGCCATCTTTTAACCTTTTCTTTAAACAACTTGGCATTTTCATAGGCTTGGGTTCTCCATTCATCAAGTGAGCTTATGTCAAATAACCTCTTTTCACCGGCAAGTTTGAAATCATAGTTGAGCTCTTTGACTGCCCAATAAGCTTATGTTCTAGTTCGAGAGGTAAATGACATGCTTTTCCATAAACCATTTTATACGGAGACATGCCCATAGGGTTTTTATAAGCAGTTCTATAAGCCCATAATGCATCATCAAGTTTCTTGGACCAATTCTTTCTAGATCTATTAACAGTCTTTTGCAAGATCAATTTAATTTCTCTATTGCTCAATTCTACTTGACCGCTAGACTGAGGATGATAAGGTGATGCAATTCTATGGTTGACATCATATTTAGCAAGCATTTTACGGAAAGCACCATGAATAAAGTGTGAACCACCATCAGTCATCAAATATCTAGGGACTCCAAACCTAGGAAAAATAACTTCTTTAAGCATTTTAATAGAAGTGTTATGATCAGCACTACTAGTTGGGATAGTTTCTACCCACTTAGTAACGTAATCAACAGCAACTAAAATATGTGTATACCTATTAGAGGAAGGAAAATGTCCCATATAGTCAAAACCCCAAACATCAAATGGCTCAATAACAAGTGAATAATTCACAGGCATTTCCTGACGTCTACTAATATTACCAATTCTTTGACATTCATCACAAGACGAGACATACTTATGAGCATCCTTGAAGAGAGTAGTCCAATAAAAACCAGATTGTAATACCTTGTGTGCAGTTCTATCTCCAGCATGGTGCCCTCCGTAGGCCTTGGAGTGACACTTGCGTAGGATATGTTCCTATTAATGCTCAGGTACACAACGTCTAATAACACCATCTACTCCTTCTTTATAAAGGTGTGGGTCATCCCAAAAGTAATGTCTTAAATCATAGAAGAACTTTTTCTTTTGCTGGTATATGAAACTAGGTGGTATAAATTTAGCAACAATGAAATTAGCATAATCAGCATACCATGGAGCACTATGAGAAGCATTTATGACAGCTAATTGTTCATCAGGAAAGCTATCATCAATAGGTAGTGGGTCATCAAGAACATTTTCTAATCTAGACAAGTTATCTGCTACAGGGTTCTCAGCTCCCTTTCTATCAATAATATGCAAATCAAATTCTTGTAACAAGAGAACCCATCTGATAAGTCTAGGTTTAGCATCTTTCTTTTCCATAATATATTTAATAGCAGCATGATCAGTGTGAATAGTTACTTTGGAATCAACAATATAAGGTCTGAACTTATCACAAGCAAATACAACTGCTAATTTTTTTTCAGTAGTAGCATAATTTCTTTGGGCACTATCTAGATTTTTACTAGCATAATGAATAACATTTAATTTCTTATCAACTCTTTGTCCTAGAACAGCACCAACAGCATAATCACTAGCGTCACACATAATTTCAAAGGGTAGGTTCCAATCAGGTGGTTGAACAATAGGTGTAGAAATCAAGGCTTTCTTAAGTATTTCAAAGGCTTCTACACAATCATCATAAAAAATAAATGGAACATCTTTTTGCAAAATATTAGTGAGAGGCCTAGAAATTTTAGAGAAGTCTTTAATAAATCTCCTATAGAAACCGACATGACCAAGGAAACTTCTTATACCTTTAATATCTTTAGGACACGGCATCTTTTCAATAGCATCAACTTTAGCTTTATCCACTTCAATACCTCTTTCAGAGATTTTATGCCCCAAGACAATACCTTCATTAACCATAAAGTGGCACTTCTCCCAATTCAAGACAAGATTAGTTTCTTCACATCTCTGCAAAACTCGATCGAGGTTGCTTAAGCACTCATCAAAAGAAGTTCCGTAAACGGAGAAATCATCCATGAAAACCTCAACAATCTTTTCACAAAAGTCAGAGAATATAGCAGTCATACATCTTTGAAAGGTAGCAGGTGCATTGCATAAACCAAAAGGTATACGTCTATAAGCAAAAGTACCGAAAGGACAGGTAAAGGTAGTCTTTTCTTGATCCTCTTTTGACACAGGTATTTGAGAAAACCAGAATAACCATCTAGAAAGCAAAAGTGTGCATGTTTGGATAGTCTTTCTAGCATTTGATCAATAAAAGGTAGAGGGTAATGATCTTTCCTAGTAGCTTTGTTTAATTTGCGAAAATCAATTACTATTCTATAACCTATAACTATTCTTTGTGGGATCAATTCATTCTTATCATTAGGAACAACAGTAATAACTCCCTTCTTAGGGACACAATGAACGGGACTTACCCACCTACTATCGGCAATAGGATAAATTATACATGTTTCCAGAAGCTTTAATATTTCATTTCTTACCACTTCTTTCATCTTGGGATTTAACCGTCGTTGATGATCAACAACCGGTTTAGCATCAGGCTCCATATTAATTTTATGCTGACATAGAGTGGGACTAATGCCTTTAAGATTATCAAGAGTATATCCAATAGCGGCACGGTGCTTCTTCAGGGTTTTCAATAATTTCTTTTCTTCATGTTCTGAAAGGTTAGCACTAATAATAACAGGATATATCTTCTTTTCATCAAGATAACCATATTTCAGAGTATCAGGTAATTCCTTAAGATCAAAAACTGGATCACTCTTGGGTGGTAGAGGATCTCCAAGAGTTTCCACAGGCAAATTGTGTTTCAAGACAGGCATCTGTTTTAAAGAATATCTCATCTAATTCCCTTCTTTCATTCATAAACATATAATTTTCATGGTCTAGCAAATATTGTTCTAAGGGATCGGTAGGAGGCACGGCAATAGAAGCAAGACCAATAATTTCATCCTTACTAGGCAATTCTTTATCATGGGGTTGTCTACGAAATTTGGAGAAATTAAACTCATGCGACACATCCCCAAAACTTACACTAACAGTTTCTTTCTCGCAATCTATCTTAGCATTGACAGTGTTCAAGAAAGGTCTACCAAATATAATGGAACAAAAATCATCTTGTGGGGAACCAAGAACAAGAAAATCAGTAGGGTATTTTATTTTCCCACACAAGACTTCAACATCTCTAACAATCCCAATTGGTGATATAGTATCTCTATTGGCAAGCTTAATAGTAACATCAATATCTTCTATCTCAGCAGGTGTAATATCATTCATAATTTCTTGATATAAAGTAAAAGGAATTGCACTCACACTAGCACCCACATCACATAAGCCATGGTAACAATGATCTCCTATTTTAACAGAAACAACAGGCATGCCAACAACAGGTCTATGTTTATCTTTATTATCGGGTCTAGCAATTCTAGCAGCTTCATCACAGAAATAAATAACATGCCCATCAATATTATCGACCAAGAGATCTTTAACCATAGCAATACTAGGTTCAACTTTAATTTGTTCAGGGGGTGTAGGTGTTCTAGTATAACTCTTACGAACCACAGCTGAAGCTTTAGCATGATCCTTTATTCTAATAGGAAAAGGTGGTTTCTCAATGTAAGCAGTAGGAATAACAGGATCAACATTATAAGTAACAGTTTCTTCTTCAACTTTAATAGGTTCTACTACTTTCACTTCAATGGGAGGATGATATTTAAACCACTTCTCCTTAGGAAGATCAACATGAGTAGCAAATGATTCACAGAAAGAAGCTACTATCTCAGAGTCAAGTCCATATTTAGTGCTAAATTCATGAAAAGCATCGGTATCCATGAAAGATTTAACACAATCAAACTTAAGGTTTATACCTGACTCATTACCTTCGTCGAGCTCCCAATCTTCAAAGTTGCATTTAATTCTTTCCAATAAATCCCATTTGAATTCAATAGTCTTCTTCATAAAAGAACCAGTACAAGAAGTGTCGAGCATGGATTGATCATTACGATAAAGCCGAGCATAAAAATTCTGAATAATAATTTCTCTTGAGAGCTCATGATTGGGGCATGATTATAACATTGTCTTAAGCCTCCCTCAAGCTTGAGCGATACTTTCTCCTTCATGAGGCCAAAAATTATGTATATAATTCCGATCGCGATGAACCAGATGCATAGGATAAAACTTCTGATGAAATTCCAATTTCAATCAGTTGTAGTTCCAAGATCCAATATCATCACATTGCCTATACCGTGTCAATGACTTTCCCTTCAAATATAAAGGGAAGACCTTCTTCTTGACATCATCCTCGGGCAAACCTACAAGCTTAAATAATCCACAAACTTCATCTACATAGATTAGATGCATATCAGGATGTAGTGTTCCATATCCTGCATAAGGATTAGCCAGCAATTTCTCTATCATACCCGAAGGAATTTCATAATAAATATTTTCAGTAGGTTCAGTAGGTTGAGGAGCAACTTCTTGCTCTACCGATCGAGGTGAAGATACCCCGAACAAGCCCCTCAAAGGATTATTTTCCATAGTGACAAGTGACAGTAAATTTCAGCACGTAATATAAATGTTTCCTTACCAAAGGCGCTTCACTCCCCGGCAACAGCGCCAGATAAGAGTCTTGATGACCCACAAGTATAGGGGATCTATAGTAGTCCTTTCAATAAGTAAGAGTGTCGAAGTCAACAAGGAGCTGAAGGAAATGACAAGCGGTTTCCAGCAAGGTATTCTCTGCAAGCACTGAAATTATCGGTAACAAATAGTTGTGTGATAAGATAATTCGTAACGGGTAGCAAGTAAAAAAAGTAACTAAGATGTAGCAAGGTGGTCCAATCCTTTTTGTAGCAAAGGACAAGCCTGGATGAACTCTTATATAAAGCAAAGCGCTCCCGAGGACACATGGGAATTGTTGTCAAGTTAGTTTTCATCATGCTCATATGATTCACGTTCGTTACTTTGATAATTTGATATGTGGGTGGACCGGTGCTTGGGTGCTGTCCTTACTTGGACAAGCCTCCCACTTATGATTAATCACTCTCGCAAGCATCCTCAACTACGAAAGAAGAATTAAGATAAATCTAACCATAGCATGAAACATGTGGATCCAGATCATCCCCTTACGAAGCAACGCATAAACTAGGGTTTAAGCTTCTGTCACTCTAGCAACCCATCATCTACTTATTACTTCCCAATGCCTTCCCCTACGCCCAAATCATGGTGAAGTGTCATGTAGTCGACGTTCACATAACACCACTAGAGGAGAGACAACATACATCTCATCAAAATATCGAACGAATACCAAATTCACATGATTACTTATAACAAGACTTCTCCCATGTCCTCAGGAACAAACGTAACTACTCGCAAAGCATATTCATGTTCATAATCAGAGGGGTAATAATTATCATTAAGGATCTGAACATATAATCTTCCACCAAATAAACCAACTAGCATCAACTACAAGGAGTAATCAACACTACTAGCAACCCACAGGTACCAATCTGAGGTTTTGAGACAAAGACCGGATACAAGAGATGAACTAGGGTTTGAGAGGAGATGGTGCTGGTGAAGATGTTGATGGAGATTGACCCCTTCTCGATGAGAGGATTGTTGGTGATAACGATGGCTTCGATTTCCCCCTCCGGCAGAAAGTTTCCCTGGCAGAACAGCTCCACCGGAACCCTAGATTGCTTCTGCCCAAGTTCCACCTCGAGACGGCGGCGCTTCGTCCCGAAAGCTTCCTTCTTATTTTTTCCAGGTCAAAAGACATCATATAGCAGAAGATGGGCACGGGAGGCCTGCCAGGGGGCCCACAAGCCACAATGGCGCGCCTAGGGGGGTAGGGCACGCCCCCCAGGCTTGTGGCCTCCTGGTGGGTCCCCTCTGGTATTTTCTTTGCCGAATATTTTTTATATATTCCAAAATAATTCTCCGTAAATTTTCAGGACTTTTGGAGTTGTGCAGAATAGGTCTCTCAGATTTGCTCCTTTTCCCGTCCAGAATTCCAGCTGCCGACATTCTCCCTCTTCATGTAAACCTTGTAAAATAAGAGAGAAAAGGCATAAGTATTGTACCAAAATAGGTAATAACAGCCCATAATGCAATAAATATCAATATAAAAGCATGATGCAAAATGGACGTATCACTCGCCCTCTTCCAAGTCCAAGGAGCCAATCGTCATCGATATCTCCGACGACGAGGAGTAGCTTGTCTTATTAGGTCACTATAAGGACCTATGTTCAGTTAGCTAGCTAATCCGGTTAAGCATGTTTGGTTTACCTGTTGCATGGTGTTGCTCCTACCTTTCCTTGACAAATTATAGTGAATCTTCCCATGTACTTTTACGATGCAATCTGATATTCTAGTATATATGTTCTATATGTCGTGCAATGTGGTGCTCACTTATTAACTGTTTGGTTAATTTGTTGTCGTATTCAGTTAACTGTTTGGCAATTTTGCAATGTGATGTTCAATTCTTGTGGGTGCAATTTTGTATTGTCTTCCATGTGAGAAATGAATCGAATTTAGCTGTATAAAATACATGAGAAACAAATACAATTGTTATATTTCCAAGTTGTCAAGCATACTTGGTTTGCTTAGCTGTCTGATCTTCTAGTATGTTATATATTGTGCAATGTGGTGCTCAATTAATGTTTGGTTCATTTGTTGTGGTGTTTATTTAATTGTTTGGTTCAAGTCTGCAATGCGATGTTGTAGGATCGAAAGTAGGTCTAGAGGGGGGGTGATTAGACTACTTGACCAAATAAAAATCTAGCCTTTTCCCAATTTTAAGTCTTGGCAGATTTTAGCAACTTAGCACAAGTCAAGCAATCAACCTACACATGCAATTCTAAGAGTGTAGCAGCGGAAAGTAAAACATTGCATATGAAGGTAAAGGGAAGGGTTTGGAGAAGGCAAACGCAATGTAGACACGGAGATTTTTGGCGTGGTTCCGATAGGTGGTGCTATCATACGTCCACGTTGATGGAGACTTCAACCCACGAAGGGTAACAGTTGCGCGAGTCCACGGAGGGCTCCACCCACGAATGGTTCATGAAGAAGCAACCTTGTCTATCCCACCATGGCCATCGCCCACGAAGGACTTGCCTCACGCGGGTAGATCTTCACAAAGTAGGCGATCTCCTTGCCCTTACAAACTCCTTGGTTCAACTCCACAATCTTGTCGGAGGCTCCCAAGTGACACCTGACCAATCTAGGATACACCACTCTCCAAAAGGTAATAGATGGTGTGATGATGATGAACTCCTTGCTCTTGTGCTTCAAATGATAGTCTCCCCAACACTCAACTCTCTCTCACAGATTTGGCTATGGTGGAAAGATGATTTGAGTGGAAAGCAACTTGGGGAAGGCTAGAGATGAAGATTCTTGTGGTTGGATTGGAATGTCTTGGTCTCAACACATGAGTAGGTGGTTCTCTCTCAGAAAATGAGTAGTGGAAGTGTAGGCACGTTCTGATGGCTCTCTCACAAAAGGAGATGGGGGTGGAGGGGTATATATAGCCTCCACACAAAATCCAACCGTTACACACATTTGACCCAACTCGGTCAGACCGAATAGAAGAACTCGGTGAGACCGATTCAGTTCAGAATGTGAACGTTAGGAATCTCGGTGGGACTGACATGATCAACTCGGTGGGACCGATGTGCTAGGGCTAGGGCAAAACCTCATCTCAGTGAGACCGATTACATGAACTCGGTGAGACCGATTTCAGCAATGAGCAAACAAAGAGTTGGTCAAGCAAACTCGGTGGGACCGATTGCACATTTCGGTGAGACCGAAATATTACAACAGGCAACAGAGAGTTTGCAAGGCCATCTCGGTGAGACCGAGATCCGTATCGGTGAGACCGAATTGTCTAGGGTTTCTGGCAGTGGCTATGTCAAATGAACTCGGTGGTGCCGGATAGATCAAATCGGTGGGGCCGAGTTTGACTTTGAGTTTTGGACATATGTGGAAATGAGAAAGTGGTTGAGGGTTTTGGAGCAATATCATAAGCACTTTGAGCAAGTAGACCATTAAGCAACACCTCATCCCCTTTTAATAGTATTGGCTTTCCTATGGACTCAATGTGATCTTGGATCACTAAAATGAAAAAGAGGAGTCTTGAGCTTTTGCCAATCTTTGTCCTTAGCATTTTGAGGGGTCCACATCTCTAGTCCATGCCATGCCAATCATTGAATTTACTGAAATATTTAACTTGAATGGATATTAGTTCAATGAGCTATATGTTGTTAAGAATTACCAAAATCACCCGGGGATTAGTTGCACTTTCAATCTCCCCCTTTTTGGTAATTGATGACAACATATAGATCAAAGCTTCGACAAATGATAATATGAATGAAATACATTGTCGCTTTGAGAAGTATGTGATAAGCAAGAGCTCCCCCTAAATTTGTGCATTATTTAAAATTTTCTTTTGAATGGATATGCACAATCGATTAGGATCATGGGTCACTCTTCCATGTCACATACATCTTGGTGGAGCGCTCAAAAATGATAAGATATAAACAACATGCACTCATCACCAAGGATAAACATGATTGATCATACATAAATATCAAAGATAGCATCATCCAAGCACACATTAAGGTATAGTATGATCAAACACATGATCACAAGAGTATCTCACAAACAAGCACAAATTGTAGCATGAATCAAACAAGCAAATGATCAAATAAAATGATCAAAGTAGCAAGAGTGGCAACAAAAAGGCAAAACGCTCTCTCTCTCGAAGCATAATGATCTATACACTTTCTCCCCCTTTGGCAACAAGTTACCAAAAAGCTTGAAAATGCATAGTGCTATGCGGCACTCTAGGCACGATCTCCGGGAGCTCCTGAAGTGGTCTTCTGGCTGGTTGCTCCGATGTGCGTAGATGGCGTGGAGAGGAGTCTGTCTGCAAATACTTCAGCTGATGTCTGTGGAGCTGGAGGAGTTGAAACTGGAGGTGCAACAGTGGCAGTTGCTGCAGGTGCTGACAGTGTAGTCCTAGTGTCACTGACAACTGGCACTGCTGAAGACCTCTATGCCCTTGGCACTCGCTAAAAAGTGTTTGTGGTAGGTCTGTCATTCCTGTCCTCAACTTCTTCCTGGAGCTTCTCCACAGTGGTCTGGATCTCTGTGACCTTCACATCTAGATCATGGAATTTAGTCTCAATGATCCTCTCAAGACTTTCTTGATTCTGAGTCAGGGTGGCCAAGCCCTTCTCAATCCTCACAGTAGCCTCAAGTAGATAACTGAGTTGATCTTGCTTGGTCTTGAGCATCACAGCTGAAGCATCTGGTGCACTAGCTGCCTTTACTGCTTTTGCAGCCTTTGCTCTCTCTCTCTCTCTTCTCCTGAGCTTCAGCACATGTTGGATGAGATGCATCCATGACAATCTCATTGTCCTCAAATTCTGGCCTCAGGGGAAGATGCTCTTTATCTAGAAGATATGTCCCTGTTCCCATCTTGGAGTTGATCAACATCTATATTTGAGGGGCATATCCACATGATCTCTTCTGATCAGCTGCAGTTCTCTTCACTGTCTCAACAATCAAAGTCATCACTTTGAACTTCTGTGGCGCATCAAACATATGGAGCAAGTTGATGGAGTGACCACGGATCATCCTATGATCTCCTGACTTAGGCAACAGAGTGTGCCTCAGAATGGTGTTGATGGTGGTCAGACCTGACAACAGATAGTATATAGACCCAAGCTTGTGAGTCTCCAAGGCATCATCAGGAATAGTCTTGTACATATTTGCCATGGAGTTGTGATCCTTCCTTGGCTTGGCATATACATCAGTGTCATTTTCATCTTCCTTGGGGGCATTGATCAACTTGGCCCATTCAGAAATAGTTGATTGATACTTGGTTCCCTCTGTCATCCAGACAATCCTTTCATCTGGGTAGAAGTGAGCAGTGGAGTAGAATTGCATTATCATTTCATCATTCCACTTGGTCAACTTCTGACCAACAAACTTGTCCACTTCATTCATCCTGAAGCTCTCATGCACACCTGGGAAGTAGTCCTCATTGTCATCAATATATGTCCAGTCAACCCATCTCATTTCACTGACAATGGGCTTCTTATCTAGCAAGACTGTCTCATAGAAGTCCTGTTGTTCCTTGGTGTGGAAATGATAATCTACAGCAGTCCTTCTCCTGGTGGCATAGGGATCAGTCTGTCTCCAGAGTCTCAGACCTGCATCCTTCCTTTCCTTCATGTTTTCAGCAACAGGATGATCATCACTATGATCTGGAATCTTTGGCTTCAACTTTCTAAGCACATGTGACTCTTCTTCCTCTTGAACTTCAGGCACTGGGGCCTTGTTCTTCTCAGCAGCAGATATGTTTCTGGTGGATCTCTTGGGTGCAGAAGGTTTTGGAGCTTGAGCTTGAGTTGGAGGCTTGGGGGCTGACTTGGGCTTAGATGGAGCAGCCCCAGTCCTTATAGCATCCCCCATGAGCTTCTGAGTCTTTGGAGGTGGTGGAGCTAGCTCTTCCTCCTCATCATCACTCCTTCTCATGGAAGGGCATCCAAGCACTCTGGCAGTGGTGGTTCTAGCTTTCTTCCTTTTCTTTCCATCTCCAGCTGCCTCATCATCATCAGACTGCTCAATGGTAAACTGCATAGTTTCTTGAGTTGGAACTTTCCTGGGTTTAGACATTGGAGCTCTCCTAGGTGGAGCTTTCTTTGGCATACCAGGCTTTGTGGCAGCAGCAGCAGCAGCATACTCCTTATTGAGTACCTTTTTCTTTGAGGTCACCTCCTCATCAACAACAAAGTCCTCATCCTCAGATTCTGAAGTTCTCTTCTTCCTTTGCCTAGTAGCAGCCTTAGGCAAGTTGCTTGGAGTGCTTCTACTACCTTCATCATAACTGTTGTTGGAGGGACTAGTGCCCTCACTGAGATTCACTTGCTCTTCAGACCTGTTCTGACTATCACTGCCCTCTAACATCTCTGAAACTGACCCTGTGAATAGATGGATATAGATAGAGTGGATGAGCATCACAAAGCACAGCTATTTTGCAAAAATATTGAGACAAAAACTTAACTTTAGTTTTCTGCAGAAAGCATTTCGAAGCTACCAATTTGATAAACTCAGTGACACCGAAGCACAAACAGAGTCTAAACAAGCAGTTTCGATCAGACCGAAATGCAGTTCGGTGACTCCGAGATGCTAGGGTTTCACAGAGTAAGTGATTTCGGTCACACCGATTAGTATACTTCGGTTAGACCGAGTAGTACTTGTGCAATGGCCTAAGCCAAATCGGTGAGACCGAGATCCTTAGATCGGTCGGTCCGAGATGAGTTCGGCGGAAACCTAACCCTAAGTTTTTGCATCAAATCTATTCTAATGGAAATTTTTGGTGGATAGATTTATCTCATTCGTGGAAAGAACAATGGCAATGATATTTGTGCAAGAATCGGAATAAGAGAACGCACAAAGAGGTCAAGTTCGTACCCTAACTTGGCGATGAACTCGCTACGGCAAAAACAGCGGTGAGATTCACGTTGACGGCGATGGAGACCAGCGGCAGGAGGCACTGGCGACGACGGCGATGATCCAGAGACCAAGGGGGAGGCAGAGCTGGGAGGCGCGGTCGAGTGGTTTGGAGGAATTTCCAAATTTTCAACCCACGGTATATATACCCAGTCACTGTCGGTGTGACCGAGTGGAACGACTCAGTGGCACCGAGATGCAAAACTGTTAGCAGTTACTGCAACTCGGTGTGACTGAATTGTTCAAATCGGTTGCACCGAGATGAAAACCTAGATAAACTTAATGAATTCGGTGAGACCGAGTGAGAGTGAGTTGGTCTGACCGAGATGCATTAAGAGGTTTTGGAAGTTTAAGCCCTTGACGGATCGGTGGCTCTGAGTGCTCCTCACCCGGAGGGTCCGAATTCGACTTGTTCAAACTTTGTGATGTAGCATGAATAGAGTTTGAGACGAGAAAAGCATAGATAGCTGGAGGGAGTACTTAGGCATTCTTGTCCATCCATTTGGCAAAAAGAAAAACCAAACAATCAAAGCAACAAATGGATGTCCTCGAATGGAGAAAATTATGCAACCAACATGCTCACACAATAAGATAGCAAATAAAATATGTGGCAAAGCATGCACAAACACTCTAGCATCTATCAAGCAATTGGCGATGACTAGGTCATCTATATATGAGTATATTGACTTAGGAGTCAAATGATAACATTTGATCATAGGTCATACTCATCGTTTAAGCACAAGTGGGGCTACCACTTTTACATAAAGCATTGTTGTGTTCACACCATTAGAGTTGCTTTAGCTCAATTCTTAGAGCAAAGCTCCCCCTAGATGTGATATCCCCCCTAAGAGGGATGAACTAACCTTGGGTTTTGTCGATGATGACTTCATGTAGATGTTGAAGATTTGGATGCTCAATGTTGATGTACATCATTTGGAGCAATCCATTGGAGTGAGTTGCACTTTCAATACCTACATGGGTTAGTCCCACAAGGAACACACAAGGATATCCATAGACATAGAGTGAAATACACATATGATGATGTCCATGAAAGCATTAGGTTACCTTGTCCCTTGTCTTACCAACAAGAGGGTTTGTACTCCTTGAACTAGTGCAAGATATGAAAGTTGATTGCACTTGTCCTTGCCAAAACGAATATGAGTGAAGTATGTTGGCGGAGTCACCCTGAAGAACTCTCTAGTTCTTCTTCTTTGGGACCCACATCAACTTGATGGGAATCCTTGGAGTTGTAGTCATACTTGATGAAGTAGAACTTGATGTAGTCTTGGGAACCCACTTGACCAAGGCCTTAGGAGCTTCTTCAAATGAATCAATCTCTTCTCGAAGCTTGTCCTTGCCTTTTAGCTTGTGGTCTTGTGGTGGAAGATCATCTTGAGCTTGTGTTCCCTTGAAAGAAGTGGGGTCATACTTCTCTTGTTGAGGAACGAACTTCGTCTTGGGGTATTGATCTTCTTCCCACTCAACTCCATTTGCATTGAACTTTCGTTCAAAACCAACACCTTGATTCTTCCGGTGCCTTCCTTGCTTGTGTACAATTTCCTCAAATTGCTTACTTCCGGCAAGGCTCTTGTAAACACCTTTCTCTATAATTCCCTTCAATAATCTATTTTCTTGCTCAAGTGTAACTTGGCTAAGAGAATCATTAGTGGAATCAAGAGAACTACTAGAAGCAACAATATTGGATCTAACATGATTATTGTTACTACTAGAAGAAGAATCTTTCTTGCTCTTGTTGCTAGATTTTACTTATGGCATGTAAGTAGACAAGAGTAAACGCTTGGCAATGTAAGAATAACTTTTCTTACGAAGATCATCATTGATTGCTTTTAAGAACCCATGCTCTTGCTCTAAATTGAGCTTCTCATAGCGTAGCTTCTCATGAGTCTTTAAAAGCTCTCGATGATCCTCTAAGGTAGTTTCATGAGCTAACTTAAGAGTGTTTAGTTCTTTAGTTAGACGCTCAATCTCCTTCTTATCATTGTCATTCGTTTCATCTTGATTAGCATGATTAATAGCAATTTCATCATAGTTTTCATCACTAGTGTTGTCAACAAGTAAATCATCATCACCTAGCAAATCATCTTCATCACTATTCAAATCAACATACTCGGGGTGTGATACCTTAGGGCCTTTAGCCATGAAGCATCTTCCAATTCCTTCATTTGGTGAGTCAAATATGTCGTAGGAGTTGGATGACACAAGTGCAAGACCGGCAACACCTTCATCTTGTGTAGCTTCTCTCGGAGTCGGAGTGATAGCTTCTCTCGGAGTAGTTGTCGGAGTCGAAACCGGATACCCATTCACCAACATGAGCTTGATGTCTTCGTCTTGTGTAGCTCTTTGATGACTTGTCCTTCCTTTCTGAATCCTTGCTTCTATGAGAGGGTCTTCGTTCATAACGATCATCTCTACTCCTCTCTCTTGGTGGTGATTCATCTCTTTTACTTCTCCTTTTAGGTGAATCTTCTCTTCTCTTGTAGGGAGCCGTACACTCATTGGAGTAGTGTCCGGGTCTTCCACAATTGTAGCAATTGCGATCACGACTAGAAGATCTTTTGTCATTGTAGGACCTTGACTTGGAACTTCTCTCTTTTCTTCTACTCTTGTAGAACTTGTTGAAGTTCTTCACCATTAAGCTCAATTCTTCATTGAAGACTTGTTTCTCACTTGATGTTGTAGGAGCATCACATGAAGCTTTGTAAGCACCACTAGACTTTTTGTGGAGCTCTTCCTTATCCTTGAGTGACATCTCATGAGCAACAATTCTACCAATGACTTCTGTTGGCTTGAGATCTTTGTAATTGGGCATCATTTGGATCAAGGTGCACATGGTATCATATTTTCCATCCAAGGCTCTTAGGATCTTCTTGATGATGAATTTGTCAGTCATTTCTTCACTTCCTAAGCCGGCAATCTCATTTGTGATGAGAGCAAGCCTAGAGTACATTTCAGCAACTCCTTCACCATCCTTCATTTTGACCTTGTCAAGTTGATTTTGAAGCACATCCAATTTGGATTCCTTGACGGACTCGGTACCTTCGTGCATATCAACCAAAGTATCCCAAATTTCCTTTGCATTCTCAAGGTGACTGATTTTGTTGAATTCTTCGGGGCACAATCCGTTGAAAAGAATATCGCAAGCTTGAGCATTGTATTGCAACATCTTCAATTCTTCCGTGGACGCTTCACGATCCGGTTCTCTTCCATCCTCGAAGTATTCACCTTGCAAGCCAATACGTACAATAGCCCAAATGGCGGGGTTATGACCAAGAATATGCATTTTCATCTTATGCTTCCAACTAGCAAAATTAGTACCATCAAAGTAAGGACCTCTACGGTGGTAATTTCCCTCGCTAGACGCCATACTCTCCTAGGTTGTGAAACCAAGGCTATGATCATCAAAGCTATGGAAATCAAGGCAAATGGAGACCAAGGCTCTGATACCACTTGTAGGATCGAAAGTAGGTCTAGAGGGGGGTGATTAGACTACTTGACCAAATAAAAATATAGCCTTTTCCCAATTTTAAGTCTTGGCAGATTTTAGCAACTTAGCACAAGTCAAGCAATCAACCTACACATGCAATTCTAAGAGTGTAGCAGCGAAAAGTAAAACATTGCATATGAAGGTAAAGGGAAGGGTTTGGAGAAGGCAAACGCAATGTAGACACGAAGATTTTTGGCGTGGTTCCGATAGGTGGTGCTATCGTACGTCCACGTTGATGGAGACTTCAACCCACGAAGGGTAATGGTTATGCAAGTCCACGGAGGGCTCCACCCATGAAGGGTCCACAAAGAAGCAACCTTGTCTATCCCACCATGGCCATCGCCCACGAAGGACTTGCCTCACTCGGGTAGATCTTCACGAAGTAGGCGATCTCCTTGCCCTTACAAACTCCTTGGTTCAACTCCACAATCTTGTCGGAGGCTCCCAAGTGACACCTAACCAATCTAGGAGACACCACTCTCCAAAAGGTAATAGATGGTGTGATGATGATGAACTCCTTGCTCTTGTGCTTCAAATGATAGTCCCCCAACACTCAACTCTCTCTCACAGATTTGGCTATGGTGGAAAGATGATTTGAGTGGAAAGCAACTTGGGGAAGGCTAGAGATGAAGATTCTTGTGGTTGGATTGGAATGTCTTGGTCTCAACACATGAGTAGGTGGTTCTCTCTCAGAAAATGAGTAGTGGAAGTGTAGGCACGTTCTGATGGCTCTCTCACAAAAAGAGATGGGGTGGAGGGGTATATATAGCCTCCACACAAAATCCAACCGTTACACACATTTGACCCAACTCGGTCAGACCGAATCGAAGAACTCGGTGAGACCGATTCAGTTCAGAATGTGAACGTTAGGAATCTCGGTGGGACCGACATGATCAACTCGGTGGGACCGATGTGCTAGGGCTAGGGCAAAACCTCATCTCAGTGAGACCGTTTGCATGAACTCGGTGAGACTGATTTCAGCAATGAGCAAACAGAGAGTTGGTCAAGAAAACTCGGTGGGACCGATTGCACATTTCGGTGAGACCGAAATATTACCACAGGCAACAGAGAGTTTGCAAGGCCATCTCCGTGAGACCGAGATCCGTATCGGTGAGACCGAATTGTCTACGGTTTCTGGCAGTGGCTATGTCAAATGAACTCGGTGGCGCCGGATAGATCAAATCGGTGGGGCCAAGTTTGACTTTGAGTTTTGGACATATGTGGAAATGAGAAAGTGGCTGAGGGTTTTGGAGCAATATCACTAAGCACTTTGAGCAAGTAGACCATTAAGCAACACCTCATCCCCTTTTAATAGTATTGGCTTTCCTATGGACTCAATGTGATCTTGGATCACTAAAATGAAATAGAGGAGTCTTGAACTTTTGCCAATCTTTGTCCTTAGCATTTTGAGGGGTCCACATCTCTAGTCCATGCCATGCCAATCATTGAACTTACTGAAATATTTAACTTGAATGGATATTAGTTCAATGAGCTATGTGTTGTTAAGAATTACCAAAACCACCCGGGGATTAGTTGCACTTTCAGATGTTCAATTGTTGTGGGTACAATTTTGTATTGTTATGCATGTGAGGACTAAGTTGAATTTGGCTGTACTAAATACATGAGAAACATATTCAATTGCAGCATTTCCTAGTTCTTAATCATGCTTGGTTTCAATAAATGGCTTTTCCATGTGGCTCGAATTAATCTGCTGAATCTGCAATGTGTTTGTTTTTCATCAACATATTTTACAGATAGTATGCCAACCCTGACTTAACCTGATCAATAACTACCTTATATGTGTTGCAGGGAAACAATGGGAAGCACTGAGGTTTACAATCGAGGTGTGCACATGCATGGTCCTTGTCTAATAGCACATTATTGTGCAATTGCAGAAACCATTCTAATATTTATGTTTATAACAATTTGGTCTTGCACATGTAGGTCCTGCTGTCAGAGGTTTTGACCCACTGTTCGACCCATTTTACATATGGGGGAATGAGTTGTCCATGAATATCAATCAAGTAAAGAAACTCAGAAAGATTGTTAGGATAAAGAAACTAGCGACGAGAAACAACAAGATCTTTGTCTGCACAATGAAGAAGACATCAGTGCACCACAGGATGGGACTAACTATTATACCTTGTCTTTTTTATTCCTTTGCGCCATTTCCGAAATTAGAGAATATATTTATGCATATCTTTGTTTTCAGGCCTTTCCAAAGCAGTTCAATGATGATTACCTCTCAAACCACCTGTATGGTCAGGTGGCGAGGAAGGTATTCATACAACACCCACGGTACAATATTGAAGTCTTCCTCAAGAGGACAAAGGATGGCCGGTCAATCATCCACAAGCACTGGCCTAAAGTTGCAAGGAGCTTCAACATCAATGAAGGCTCAATATTCGCCTTCCGCTTCAGCAGTTTTCCAGATGAGATTCATTTGTCTATCTACCATCTCTGATGCTAATTTCCAAAGGTTATAGATTTTGCATGTGAAACTAGGTGCTGGTGCAGTTGTGTAATGGGATAGCTAGCTATATGCCTATATGGTGTCACTGAGTGCTGAAGCTATATGTACTCTGATGTATTTCAATTCAATTATGAAATCCTGGTTCCGTAATACTAAAATGAAATATATTATGCGCTTAATATGAAATGTCAATTTGATTAATAAATGGATTATTAATAATAGGCCAATTAGCATGCTTATTGGGTTTTTCTATTGCAAACGTTTATTGAGACAACACCGTGGGCGATGACCTCCGAAAACCCACACAGTTTCTAGGAAGAAAACGTGTCGGATCAATGAACAATCACACACGACTTCCTCTGGAAACCGCTTGCGTTAGGCCACCTTGCGCAAACGTTTTCCACATAAAAAGTGTGTGTGATGGACAACATATGCACACAGTTTCTTCTATGCACCCATGCGTGATGCATTCAATAACGCAAACGATAAAATTGTTAATATCATCTGCAATAATAACACTATCACAAACAATTTAATGGGGAAAATTATGTGTGATGTATGTGCGAATGGAAACATTTTCCTTGGACTGGCTGTGTGGGATGTATATACGAACGGAAACGTACTTCTTGGATTGACTGTGTGGGATGTACATACTAATGGAAACATATTCCTTGGATTGACTGTGTGGAATGTACGTACGAACGGAAATGTTTATCTGAGACTGACTGTGTGGGATGTACTTACTACCAGAAATGATTGGGCCTGTGTAATTGTATTTTTTTAACATACCTATATAATCGTATTTGGTCGCTCGCCCGTCGCACACGACCTTATTTTGTGCAGCGTGTGTGACCTAAGGGCCTATCCCCAATGGTTTCTGGGTCGTGTGGGAAGGACCCCCTATCGCTCACACTCACTAGGCGACGGTTCAAAATGTCGTTGCGGAAAGGGGTTAAAAACCGTTTGGATAGCAGCTCGTTGTACCAGTGACATACTCGACCATCATTTAATCTTCTATGATTGCTAACACTCACAGCATATATATGGAGCAAAAGTTTCAGCCAGACACATAGAAAGATAGGGGCTTATAGTTTCGCCTCCCAACTTATTCACCTCAAGGGTGATGTCAACAATAATAACTCATATCCAACTAGATATATGTGCCTAGATCTTTCTGCACCACATGATTCTTGCAAAAGAGAAAAAATAAAAAGGAGTAGAGGAGAACACTTTAACTCTTGCACAAAAAGTAAATACATAAAAGTAAAAGATAGGCCCTTCGCAGAGGGAAGCAGAGGTTGTCATGCGCTTTTATTTTTGGATGCACAATCTCTTAATGCAAAAGAACGTCACGTTATATTGCCCCTTATGATAGCAACCTTTATTATGCAGTCCGTCGCTTTTATTACTTTGCCATCACAAGTTCGTACAACGCTTATTTTCCCTTACAATAAAAGATCAAACATATTCAGAAGCAATTTTTATTGCTTTATGCACCGATGACAACTTACTTGAAGGATCTTATTCAATCCATAGGTAGGTATGGTGGACTCTCAAAACATGAAATTGGGTTTAAGGTTTTTGGATGCACAAGTAGTATCTCTACTTAGTGCGCATTTTTGGCTAGCAAAGATATTGGGCAAGCACCACATGTTGGATGATCTATGACAATATAACTTCTATGTGAATATGAACAAACATAAATCATTACGTTGTCTTCCTTGTCCAACGTCAACAATTTGGCATAAAATATTTAATGGGGGCTCACAATCATAAAAGATGTCCAAGATAGTATATTTGCATGTGAATCTTCTCTTCCCTTATTAATTCTTTCATGAATTGCATCATTGACCAATGCTATGTTTGTCAACTTTCAATAAATTTTACCACTTATACTTTTCCTTATGTAATGTCATTACTTTCCATAAGATTAGCATATGATGTTTTTCATTATTTTCTTTATTTTGATTGAAACAAAATGGTAAAGAAGCAAAAACTCAAACTAAACTTTATTATACAACTCTCACTCGATTACATAGATAGATAGATCACGAAACTAGCACTCGAAAATAGATCATACTAAACTTTTATTCAACTAAATCACGAAATAACTAAGGATCGAACTAAGAACAGTAAAGATAATAAAAGTGATGGTGATATGATATCGGGGCATCTCCCCAAGCTTGGCACAAGCCAAGGGGAGTGCCCATACCCGTGTGTTTAAGTCTCCTCCTTTGGTGATGGTGGTGGTGACGAGGTAGTAGCATTCTTCTTCTCCATCTTGTGCTTGAGGATAAAATTTTCCTCCCTCAAGTCATCATTTTCTTGCTCAAACTTCAATATCTTTTTGCATAATGCCACCTTGCTTTCCTGCAGAAAACGGGACGGGATAAATTGAACCTTAGATTTGCTTGATCCGTTCGAAAGACTTGACTTCTTGAATTCCACGTGCATATCTCCAGGTTGAGGTAGTGGGACTTTATCTTCATCTGAGGAGGCATCCTCCATCTCCGTCGGATCATCTTCTGCTTCTTCCTCTGTGGTCCAACCATAATGGTCCACATCTCCATAGATCTTTGGGTTTGTGATATAATGGGGAAATATGGCTCTCTCCATCTGAATCTTGTGATGACATATTTTCAGATCTGCCGGAAAAACAGCACGAAACAAAAAAAATGAGGATTTCTCCGCGATACAGTGGTCAAGTCGTCCGGGGGTATATATAAAGAATTTTTTATCTTGGGAAACAAGTATACTACAGGAAAACAGAGTCGGGAAGGTCCCCGAGGGGCCCACTACCCACCAGGACGTGCCAGGTGGGGCAGGCGCGCCCGGGTGCCTAGTGGGCACCTGGGTTGCCTTCCCGGTTGTTTCTTATTTTTTTATTTTTTCTAATATTCCAAAACTGGTAGAAAATATTTTTGCGGAATTTTTGGAGTCGGTTTACTTATCGTATCACGTACCTCTTCCTTTTAAGGGTTCTGGAGTGTTCTGGAAGGTCTCTTTTATGTATTCCTCCGGTGTCATGGTTTGAATAATATTAGTTTCAACATTAATAGGTGTACCTGAAATATAGTGCTTAATTCTTTGTCCATTGACCACCTTCGGATTAGTGCCTTCGGCATTATTGATCTTAATAGTTCCAGAGCGATAAACTTCTTCAATGATATATGGTCCTCTTTTCGTCATTATTCATCTAGTGAGCTAATATAAAATAACCTCTTTTCGTCGGCAAGTTTGAAATTGTTATTGAGCTCCTTAATTGCCCAATATGCTTTATGTTCTAACTCAAGAGGCAAGTAACATGCTTTTCCATAAACCATTTTGTATGGAGACATACCCATAGGATTTTTATAAGCAGTTATATAGGCCCAAAGTGCATCATCAAGTTTCTTAGACCAATTTTTTCTAGATCTGTTAACAGTCTTTTGTAATATCAACTTTATTTCTCTATTTCTAAGTTCAACTTGACCACTAGATTGAGGGTGATAAGGAGATGCAATTCTATGGTTGACATCATATTTAGCAAGCAATTTACGGAAAGCACCATGTATAAAATGTGAACCACCATCAGTCATTAAATATCTAGGGACTCCAAACCTCGGGAAAATAACTTCTTTCAACATTTTAATGGAGGTGTTGTGATCAACACTGCTAGTTGGAATAGCTTCTACCCACTTAGTGACATAATCAACAGCAACCAAAATATGAGTATACCCATTAGAGGAAGGAAAAGGTCCCATATAATCAAGGCCCCAAACATCAAATGGTTCAATAACAAGTGAATAATTCATAGGCATTTCCTGACGTTTACCAATATTACCAATTCTTTGACATTCATCACAAGATCAGATAAACTTACGAGCATCTTTGAAAAGAGTATGCCAATAAAAACCAGATTGTAATACCTTGTGTGTAGTTCTATCTCCTGCATGATACCCTCCATAGGCTTCGGAGTGACATTTCCGTAGGATTTGTTCCTATTCATGCTCAGGTATACAACGTCTAATGATACCATCTACTCCCTCTTTATAAAGATGTGAGTCATCCCAAAAGTAATGTCTTAAATCATAGAAGAATTTTTTCTTTTGCTGGTATGTGAAACTAGGTGGTATAAATTTAGCAACAATATAATTAGCATAGTCTGCATACCAAGGAGTATTATGAGAAGCATTTATGACAGCTAGTTGTTCATCAGGGAAGCTATCATCAATAGGTAGTGGGTCATCAAGAATATTTTCTAACCTAGACAAGTTATCAGCTGCGGGATTCTCAGCTCCCTTCCTATTAGTGATGTGCAAATCAAATTCTTGTAACAAAAGAACCCACCTAATGAGTCTAGGTTTAGCATCTTTCTTTTCCATAAGATATTTAATAGCAGTATGATCGGTGTGAACAATTACTTTAGAATCAACTATGCAAGATCTAAATTTATCACAAGCAAACACAACTGCTAGAAATTATTTTTTAGTAGTAGCATAATTTCTTTGGGCACTGTCTAGAGTCTTACTAGCATAATGGATAACATTCAATTTCTTATCAACTCTTTGTCCTAGAATAGCACCACCAGCATAATCACTAGCATCACACATAATTTCAAAAGGCAAGTTCCAATCAGGTGGTTGAACAATAGGTGCAGAAGTTAAGGATTTCTTAAGTGTTTCAAAGGCTTCTACACAATCATCATCAAAAACAAATGGAACATCCTTTTGCAAGAGATTAGTAAGAGGCCTAGAAATTTTAGAGAAGTCTTTAATGAATCTCCTATAGAAACCAGCATGACCAAGGAAACTTCTTATACCTTTAATATCTTTTGGACACGGCATTTTCTCAATTGCATCAACTTTAGCTTTATCCACCTCAATACCTCGTTCAGAAATTTTGTGCCCCAAGACAATACCTTCATTCACCATAAAGTGGCACCTCTCCCGATTCAAGACAAGATTAGTTTGCTCACATCTCTGCAAAACTTGATCAAGGTTGCTTAAGCAATCATCAAAACAAGTTCCGTAAACGGAAAATTCATCCATGAAAACCTCAACAATCTTTTCACAAAAGTCGGAGAATATAGCAGTCATACATCTTTGTAAGGTAGCAGGTGCATTGCATAATCCAAAAGGCATATGTCTACAAGCATAAGTTCCAAAAGGATAAGTAAAGGTGGTTTTCTCTTGATCAGGTTGTGACACGGGTATTTGAGAGAAACCAGAATGTCCATCAAGAAAACACAAGTGTGTGGGCTTAGATAATCTTTCTAACATTTGATCAATAAAAGGTAGAGGGTAGTGATCCTTTCTAGTAGCTTTGTTTAATTTTCTAAAATGAGTTACCATTCTATAGCCAGTAACAATTCTCGGTGGGATAAGTTCATTCTTATCATTAGGAACAACAGTAATGCCTCCTTTCTTAGGAACACAATGAACAGGACTTACCCATCTACTATCAGCTATAGGATAAATTATACCTGCTTCCAGAAGCTTTAGTATTTCAGTTCTTACCACTTCCTTCATCTTAGGATTTAATCGTCGTTGATGATCAACAACGGGTTTAGCATCAGGTTCCATATTAATCTTGTGCTGACAGAGAGTGGGACTAATGCCCTTAAGATCATCAAGAGTATAGCCAATAGCAGCTCGGTGCTTCCTTGGAGTTTTTAATAATCTTTTCTCTTCATGCTCTGTAAGGTTAGCACTAATAATAACAGGATGTATCTTCTTTTCATCTAGATAAGCATATTTCAAAGTATCAGGTAATTGTTTCAATTCAAACACAGTATCACCCTTAGGTGGAGGAGGACCTCCTATAGTTTCAATAGGCAAATTATGTTTGAGAATAGGTTGTTGTTCAAAGAACATTCTATCTATTTCATTTCTTTCATGCAAGTGCATATCATTTTCATGGTCGAGAAAATATTGTTCAAGTGGATCAGTAGGAGGTACGGCAATAGAAGCAAAACCAATTATTTCATCCTTACAAGGCAATCCTTCATCATGGGGTTGCCTATGAAACTTAGAAAAATTAAACTCATGAGACACATCACCAAAATTAACACTAGCGGTTTCTTTCTTGCAATCTATCTTAGCATTAACAATGTTCAAGAAAGGTCTACCAAATATAATGGGACAAAAATCATCTTGTGGAGAACCAAGAACTAGAAAATCAATAGGGTATTTTATCTTTCCACACAAGACTTCAACATCTCTAACAATCGTAAGTGGTGTGATAGTATCTCTATTAGCAAGTTTAATAGTAACATCAATATCTTATTTTAACTAGCACCCATATCACATAAGACGTGATAACAATGATCTCCTATTTTAACTGAGACAACAGGCATGCCAACAACGGGTTTATTCTTGTCTTTAGTATCAGGTTTGGCAATTCTAGCAGCTTCATCACAAAAATAAATAACATGCCCATCAACATTCTCAACCGAGAGATCTTTAACCATAGCAATACTAGGTTCTACTTTAATTTGTTCAGAGGGTCAAGGTGCTCTAATATTACTTTTGTTGACCACGGTCGAAACCTTAGCATGTTCCTTTATCCTAACAGGAAAAGGTGATTTCTCAATATAAGCAGTAGGCATAACTGGATCAACATTGTAAATAATAGGTTCATCCTTAACTATAACTGGTTCTTCAATCTTTTCTTCAATAGGGGGGGGTGATATTTAAACCACTTCTCCTTAGGGAGATCAACATGAGTAGCAAATGATTCACAAGAAGAGGCTATTATCTCAGAGTCAAGTCCATATTTAGTGCTAAAATTACGAAAAGCATCGGTATCCATAAAAGTTTTAACACAATCAAACTCAAGTTTTATACCTGACTCCTTACCTTCGTCTCCATCTTTAGAGTTGCATTTAATACTTTCCAAGAGATCCCATCTGAATTCAATAGTCTTATTCATAAAAGAACCAGTACAAAAAGTATCGAGCATGGATTGATCATTATGAGAAAGCCGAGCATAAAAATTCTGTATAATAATTTCTCTTGAGAGCTCATGATTGGGGCATGAACATAACATTGACTTAAGCATCCCCCAAGCTTGAGCGATACTTTCTCCTTCACGAGGCCAAAAATTATATATATAATTCCGATCACGGTGAACTAGATGCATAGGATAAAACTTTTGATGAAATTTCAATTTCAATCTGTTCCAGTTCCAAGCTCAAATATCATCACATAGCCTATACCATGTCAATGCTTTTCCCCCCGAAGATAAAGGGAAAACCTTCTTCTTAACTTCATCTTCGGGTAAACCTGCAATCTTGAACAATCCACAAATTTCATCCACATAAATCAGGTGCATATCAGGATGCTTTGTTCCATCTCCTGCATAAGGATTAGCTAGCAGTTTCTCTATCATACCCGAAGGAATTTCATAACCAATATTTCCAGTAGGTACAGTAGGTTGAGGGGCAACTCTTTGTGTTTCCGGTCGAGGTGAAGATACCCCGAACAAACCCCTCAAAGGATTGCTTTCAATAGTAACAAGTGACAGTAAATTTCAGCACATAATATACATTTTTTCCTACCAATTTCCACTTACCAAGAGCGCGTCACTCCCCGGCAACGGCGCCAGAAAAAAGTCTTGATGACCCACCAGTATAGGGGATCAACAGTAGTCCTTTCGATAAGTAAGAGTGTCGAACCCAACGAGGAGCAGAGCAAAATGACAAGCGGTTTTCAGCAAGGTAATTTCTGCAAGTACTGAAATTGTCGGTAATAGGTAGTTTGGTAGCAAGATAATTTGTAATAAGTAACGAGTAACAATAGTAACAATAAGTGCAGCAGTAGCCCAATCCTTTTGTAGCAAAGGACAGGCCGTAACGGTCTCTGATAATAAGTAAAATGTTCTCGAGGACACACGGGGATTTCATCTAGTCACTTTCATCATGTTTGTTTGATTCGCGTTCGCTACTTTGATAATTTGATATGTGGGTAGACCGATGCTTGGGTGCTGTTCTTACTTGAACAAGCCTCCCACTTATGATTAACCCACCCCCCCCCCCGGCAAGCATCCGCAACTACGAAAGAAGAATTAAGATTAAATCTAACCATAGCATTAAACATGTGGATCCAAATCAGCCCCTTACAGAATAGCGCATAAACTAGGGTTTAAGTTTTTGTCACTCTAGCAACCCATCATCTAATAACTACTCCACAATGCATCCCCTTAGGCCCAAAGATGGTGAAGTGTCATGTAGTCGACATTCACATAACACCACTAAGGGAATCACAACATACATATCATCAAAATATCGAACGAATATCAAATTCACATGATTACTTGTAACATGACTTTTCCCGTGTCCTCAAGAACAAAAGCAACTACTCACAAATCATATGCATGCTCAAGATCAAAGGAGTAATAAATATCAAAATGGATCTGAACATATAATCTTCCACCAAATAAACCAACTAGCATCAACTACAAGATGTAATCAACACCGCTAGTCACCCACAGGTACCAATCTGAGGTTTTGATATAAGATTGAACACAAGAGATGAACTAGGGTTTTGAGGTGAGATGGTGCTGTTGAATATGTTGATGAAGATTGGCCCTCCCACGATGAGAGGGTTGTTGCTGATGACGATAGCTTTGATTTCCCCCTCCCGGAGGGAAGTATCCCCAGCGGAATCGCTCCGCCGGAGAGCAAAAGTGCTCCTGCCCAAGTTCTGCGTTGAGACGGCGACGCTCCGTCCCGAAAGTCCTCTCCTTATTTTTTTCTAGGTCAAAAGACCTTATGTACCAGAAGATGGGCACCGGAGGTGGGCCAGGGTCCCCACTACCCACCAGGGGGGAGGCGCGCCCTGGTGCCTAGTGGGCGCCTGGGTGAGCCCCTCCGGTATATCTTTTCTCCTGTATTTTTTATATATTCCAAAATAATTCTCCGTAAAATTTCAGCTTATTTGGAGATGTGCAGAATAGATATCTCTGACGTAGCCTTTTCAGGTCCAGAATTCCAGCTGCCGGTATTCTACCTCTTTGTGTAAACCTTACATATTATAAGAGAAAAGGCATTAGAATTACTCCACAAAGTGTTATATTGAATAAAAACACTATTAATAATAGTAAGAAAACATGATGCAAGATGGACGTATCACTGCCGCACGCGTGGCGAAGCGCCACCAACCACCACCGAGCATCGTGCCATGTCAAATCTAACGCAATACCGCCGCATTGCCATGCACATGTGTGCCCTTGCTTGACCGTTGCACCCCTCTATGTCGGGGACAGGCGAGGGGGGAGGCCCTGACGCCGCCCAAGCCAAACAAGCTTCGCCCGACGGCTCACGCGGGCGGTGGCAAGGATGAAGGAGGAGGACGGAGGCGAGAGGAGCAGGGGCAGCCCGCTCAGTCGCCTCAGGGTGGCGGCACGGGCAAGTGAGTATGAGGCATCGCGAGACCCCCCCCCCCCCCCCCCCCCCCCAACCTTCAGGAGTACGCATATTGCGAGCCGCTGATCTTGGTTTGGAAATATGATTGTGTATATCGCATAGTTCTGCTCTTATAGCACTTTCGTAAATGGGGAAGCGATATATTGTTCATGTGGGGTCACATTCATGAGTATGTGAATGCAAGAAGTAATGTATTGAAATAGCGAAAGTACCTTTCTACACCCGGGCTCAAATGCTCCTGGTATGAACAGTAAAATCAAAATATAGAATAAAAATCAAACTTTTTTGTTGGCATACTTTAAGAAATGTTTGTTGTGTATGCCAAATTTCGTCACGAAATCACATTGGTGGAAGTCGTGGCAAAAAAAACCAAATCAGAGCTCAAAAATGCGTTTGAAAGTAACATTTTCAGAGCATCGATTTTGCTTTTTTTTTTTACCATACCTTTCACCAATGTGATTTCGTGATGAATTTTTGCATACACTCCAGACATTCCTTAAACTTTGCCAAAAAAATCAGAATTTTTTAAATTTATTTTCTATTTTTGAATGTACTGTTCACCCAGGGGGTATTTGAGCCCGGGTGTAGAAACTCCACGTCCATTGGATCCTTCTTGCTAACTGTCTATTCTTCTACTCGCTTGTTGAACCAGCAATGATGTTAGGAAAAAATAAGGGTAGAACCGTGGACCAGCAATGATGTGGAGAAAAAGGACAGAACCGTTGTTCTTCTCAGCGATTAAAAGACATGAACGTTGTTCTTCTCAGCAATTAAAAGTCATCAACGATATCAACAAGATGAGCAAATGTATATCCAAAGTCTTTACTTAAAAGGTTAGTTCTTGTATATTTAATCCGCATTGAAATTTCATGCTGTTAGACCTGTTGAATCTTCTCTTTCAATTTGTGCAGTATGAAATATTCTTATTTGAACTCTTACAATGCAAATAAAAATGAAGGCACTAGCTTTTACATGCATACAAAGTGTTGTGTTAAATTACAGGGACCGAAACTTACTATTATTAGTATTACTGACTGCGATTGAAACTTACTTAATGCATCATTTTGAAATATTTGTTCATTTTAGTTGATAAATAATAATCTTACAAAGACCCCAAATGTATAGTCTTACTATTCAAATGACAATGATGGCACTAATTATACATAATATTACATATATTATAGTGGCTAAGCTAGCCTCAAGGGCAAGCATTTCAAGTGTTGAGTCTGAGGAGAGCTTTAATTGACACGTGTCTTTACTTCTTTTATGGTTTACTCCTTGTTTTGTGATCATTTTTTTTTTACATGTGTGAATGGTCCATCGTCTTTCTGTTAAGGGCCGGTCCATCATTTTCGTGTATGCTACGTATTTTTTGAACTACACAGATGCTCATACATACGCATATACACTCATTTCTATAAACGCGCGCACACACACACACATCCTACTTCTATGAGCACCTCCGAAAGATTGAGGCGGCAAATCATTTTTAGATTGACGAAGTCGTCACAGACGTCTTCATAATCAACCGGAACGTCTCTTCCAAATGAACGCACTCGCCAGAAGGTCAGAAAAAAAATCTAAAAAATGTGGGGTCGGTATATTACTGCCTCCTAACCATCCAACCACATGTTGGTTCGCGTGTATTCTGCATATCTGGGTTCTGTGTTGCAGTCTGGTTTCTCACCACGTCTCCCATAGGTCTGGTCGTGGGTGTAGTTACCTATTACCACGTATATTTTTGGTTTTGATTGATCTAGGTTATTACCATGTATATTTTTGGTTTTGATTGATCTATGTTTTTCTCATCGTTTAATGAAAAGAGACGTCGCGTCCTAATTACTCTCTCTCTCTCTCTCTCTCTCTCTCAACATCGACAACACATACATAATAGGCCAATGCAGTAGAACCGTCCAGCGGCGCATCTCCCTGACGTCTCGTGGCGACACACAGCCACGCCTTCACCAAGCGGCCATGGCAGCCTGCTGTGACTTGCAAGTTGCACCTTCCTCGACCACGAACATCAGGTGGCATTGGACGAACTAATACCCCTGTACGTCTCGGTCTTTCTCCTCTGCGTTCTACCGTGTCGCCCTCAGTTGGCCGGGCTCCGCCCTCCCCTCGAATAAATCTTCACCCAAACGAACTTCAAAATAAACTGTTGGCCGAGAGTTGCAACTCACCGTGTCACCCTCAATTGGTGGGCATCATTTATGTCGATGCTGCTCTTCACGCTACTCAACTTGATATTCGGGTGGGGGGCCACGGCATTGGCGTTCGTGAATGAACGCCGTGGCCGATGTTGTTGGAGCGCGGCATCGGAGCCTATGGAAGGAAGCAGCGCACCGTTGTGTGTTATTCGGCTAGGTATGTAATTTATTCTTTGAGATACCGGTGCCGTTCTTCTCATTCGTTTTGTATGCTTCGGGTACGTAGAGACCAAACACGAATTCCTATGTGCCCATGGGATCAGATTGTTCCAGTTCGTAATAGACGGCTAGAAGGTGAAAAAATTGGATGGGAATTCCTTATCCTTATGATATGGACATCCTTGGCTAAGTTTACTCAAAGCTATTTACATATGTCTAATTATTGGGGTCTATTTTCTTCACCCGACATTCATTAATCCACGGTTTTACTTGCTTCTATAGGTTCATACTATATATGAGATTCGTATTATTTATCCATTCTTGGTTTTTTTGGAGGTTCTACATTTGCTATCAGTCAACTTTCGCTTAAGAAAAGTTCATTGTTGATGTAGGTGTGGCCTCACTCCCCACCCCAATTTTGTGCTCGGTGATGTTTTACCTCTCCTTTGCCTCTGTCATGTTCTTCTTAGATTGTTTGTACATGGGGCTAAATGGCAGTTTGATTGTGTAAAAAGGTACGTGAGTTCCTTAGAAAAAGCATTGGCGCTTGGAATATATATGTGAAACTATTATCTTATTTGGCTATAAGACATTTCAGATTGACTATGACACTTCTAAATTTATGTGCATGAAGATTAAACACATAGATTGGCAGTAAAGTTTCTCCAAGATCTCTTGCTAATGAAACTCTTCCCTTGCATGTATGAATGTACATGGTCGTGTTATGTGCATAAACAAATAGAAACAAATATCAGTGGCCAAGATCCATTATCAAACTGGTGATTGACTGGAAATGACAAATCTATCTATAAATATAGATACACCAGTGGCAAAGATCTAAAACACACACCTCTAACACTATTTCACTTTGCACACTTCCAGACTTTCAATGGCACAACCAACCATCTTTCTGTCCCAACTCCTCCCCGTTGGTGGTAGTTTGTCCGGATCCTTGGCATAGTTAGCGATGACACCACTCTTTCATATGAAAAAAACTTCCTTGCATGTTGCTATGACCTCCCTATAGTTTCTACAAATAAGAAAGTACAAGGACCTGCAAGTAATATACAGATACTTTCACGCCATCAGCTCGCTTCATTTCCCTCATTAGAAAAGCAACACAGGCGCACACACACAGGCTTTGATGGGCGCAGCGTGCCGCCGCGCCTTTGCCCACTAGTATGTAAAACTTGTGTTAAGTTACTGGGAATGAAACTGATGTGACTTAATGGATAGGGCTAGTAGAATACTCCTAGTAGCCAAGTGGCACACAAACAGAAAACCACAGAGGTGGCTGATAAAATCACATGACGCAGGCGGTTGCAGGCACATACTTAAATCATCCATCTAGTAGACCAGTAGTACTATACTACTGTACTTTGTAAGAGCTACGAATCTGATCTAGTTCATTGTTCATTGCAGCAGCAAAAGTGATGGAATCCATGAAAAGGCATCTTGAAGAAACGGAAGCTCCAAGGACGAAAAGCCAGGCCCAATATGCATCTTCTTAAACCTGCAAAAGTAAAATCATACAATCGCTGTTAGGGTGTGCATATAATTTGGTTACCTTTGACATAAAAGATATCAAGTTATATGCAATTATAAACAAAGATTAGGATAGTATACCTCGGTAATCAATCCTATAGCTTTGGCAATGCGTATCTTCTTTCTGATATACTCGTCAAAGAATTTGGGTTTTATCCTCTGTAAATAAATGATTTTTTCTTAGCGTAACGGTACCTTTGAAATAATATGTATATATATATATATATATCATATCAAGATGCAATTTCTTTCGAGCACAGTACCAGCTTTTTAACTTTCTCTGTAATCAATTCCTGAGCTTTATCCTCTGATACCTAAGGCAATCAGACGTGAAATCAAATCAAATATAAGAACATTTAATCCACTGGATCAATCCCACACACATATCACAGTACTTACTTCCTTGGGAACACTTGCTGTGCAATGAAGAAACTGAAAAGGTGAAGAAAAGAAGCAAAAGAGATAAGAATGCACGTTACAAATTATGGGCTTACAATTATCTGTGAAGCAAAAGAGATAAGCATGCATGTTGCAAATTCTGGGCTTACAATTATCTGTGAAGAAGTGCCTACCTCTAGTTTCATAACGGAATGGTCAAACTCTATGGCATACTCAATGCTATCTTGCCAGGCGGACACTTGTTCAGTAAATAGACTTCCTTCAAAGCATTTCTGAAACTCTCCTGTGCATTGTTGAGAAATGAGAATTACATGGATACTCATAAAAAACAAGCATACTGTATACATATACAGGGTTCATAAGCAACACGAATTAATCAGAATTATATACTCAATAAGTGTGCAGAAGACTGGGTTACAATACTGAATTAATCAGAATTACATGCATACTCAATAAGTGTGCAGAAGACTGGGTTACAATACTGAATGCAAACCTTTTGTTGAGTAACTCGCTTCCAAATCTCGAAATGGAGACCATCGGATCCGTTACACCACCTAGCCTCAATGCCCATGTAAGTAAGACAATCCTGCATCGAAATAATGAAACTGTTAAATGCAAAACCACGCCAAAATTAAGTTAGTGATTATGCTAGAGATCATACACTGAAGCCAATACGAACTAAATGAGTCGTGATCTTGGGAAAGCGAGTGGCGATCTTAGTTGCTTGATAAATTCCTCTGGTCTGTATTTTGCTTGCCTAAAGAACAGAGGAAATACCATTGGTGACGTAACATATACAGAAAAATGCCATTCCATGATTTTTGTGCAGTCATGTACTTACAGTAGGAGAAGCATCGTCAACCGGTAGACAATCTTTCAACCACTGTATCAAGATAAAAAAAGAGGTTGTTAGTCCCATAATAAAAATCTAATGATTGCAGGAATGCTAATCTCGCTTGATTTTGCGATGTTGCGATGCACACCTTAAGTTCCCTTAATAATGTTTCAAAGTACTCGATGTATTCATGTTGCACCTCATAGCTATGAAAGTAACTGCGGTACAACTCCCAATCAGCGTACTCCCAATCAAAAACAGCACCCTACATGAAAATGAGGGAAAGAGGAAACATGATTTAGAATGACAAATAACATATGCCTTAAATAATAAAAATATAAATAGAGAGAAGATAACAAAAACAAGGTTTGATACAGGACAAGCAAAAATGTACTACTATTCGTAAAAGAGTATGTTGGTTCTCTTTAAATAAATTTATTAAGTCACAGTACCATTTCCAACAGAAAAATATGCATAGAACTACTTTAGCAAAAGAAATATGAGCATCAAGAAAGGCAATAAAGCGGAAAGAAAAAATATCCTGGTTGGCACTATGTTGAAGTAGTCAGCTGGCCAGTTTTTAACAGAGGCCGATAATTCAATGATGTACATTTTCCAGCATAAAACATTATGAAATGGACCATCTAAGGAAAAGATAATTAACACCCAGTAAATGTATCATGAACTCATCAATAACTCCATGTAAATTGCTCTGTAATGTAGATCCTTACATAATAGATAACTTTTTAACCCTTTCTGAAAACAGGCCACACAGATCATTTGTGTATATCATGGTGTTGAAATTATGATGAATGGTTCTAAATAGCCATACTAACACAATGGAACACCAAAGGCAATTAAATGATTACAGGAACACTCAGTGATCAGTTTTATATACATACATGATCCCGAGGCACTAGACACTGGTAGTCATTCAGGCAAGCAAGCTTGCAGAGTTCAGGGTGGAAGAACCAGTCTAATACACCTTCTTCCTCCAAGAACCTAAAATATTGCATCTTCACGAGGAAATCTGTAGGAAATTCGTCCCTGTCAAGAAGCTCCATAGGGCAATCTTTCAGTTTATCATGGCACAACTCATTCTTAGTCTCCTTTTGTGACAACTGTAGGCAATGATATCACCACTGGAATTAGATATGGATTATGAGTTAAAAAACAGCATAAGCAGGATAGAACAAACTAACATCAATTCGCAAAACGCAAATGTATGGATTGATCATTGAACAGCATTTAATAGATGACTGAAAAATAGAGGCATGGATGGATGAAACCTTGTAGGATCTGATGCGATACACCGCGTGGCGGATGTCCATGTCATAACGATCTGTATCATCCAATCTGATGGAAGTATCAACGGAGGGGTCGGGAGGCAGATTCATCAAGCATTCATAGTACTCCTCAAAGCCAATATCATTTTGCACTCCCAACTTGTTCAACTTTTCGGTTCTGTACTCCACTTCTTTATCTATCTTGATTGCGGCAGATTCTTCCCTCTGTTCCTGGGTGGCAACAGTGTTGCCATGGTCGTTAGTATCGATGGGACGACTGGTACATTCATCGGAACAGTGGGAACTCGTTCTTGCTTTGAGTAGTGTAGTGGTTCTTTTCGCTGGAAAAGACGCATTGCCTTTCGTGTGCTTTTTCTCTCCGGCAAGATGTGCTTCAGTTTTGTGCTTCTTCTCTCCAGCAAGTCGTGCTTCAGTCTTGACAGGCCGCTGGATACCCTGCGTCTGCCCACGGAGTTGATCAGGGGGGCATGTCTTCTCCTTTGCATTATGCGCCTGTAGAATCAGGCATGTACCCACCTTCTCCCTTTGCTTCAGCGACATCTCTCCGGCAAGACTCTTGACAGGCCGCTGGAGCAGATCAGGGGGGCAAGTCTTCTCCTTTGCATTATGCTTCTGACGAATTGAGGTTGTATTCACCTTCTCCCCTTGCTTTTGCGACATCTCTCTATGGAAGCCCATAACCGGCGATGAGGATCTCTCCTTTCCAAGGTGCTTCACCTCGCAGCTTGTGCGTTTGTCTGCAATCTCCTTTGCACTATTCAAACCCGTCCGTCGAATTCGATCGGGAGGTGCTAACTGCTCCTGCACGATGTTCTCGTCTGCGACGACATGCTTCGGCCCCATCGCGCCGCAACTAGCCGCCTTATCCTTTGCGTGGTACGGCATCGCGCTCGCAGCCGCCTTGCCCTTTGCGTGGTGCGGCGTCGCGCTGGTAGCCGCCTTGTCCTTTCCGTGGCACCGCTGCATCTCTCCAAACCCTAACCAACAACGGAGATGAACACACATCATCGATAATGTTATAGAAAAAATCCAAACTAACAAAAAAAATTGGGGTACAAGGTCAGAGGGGTACCGGCGGTGGCGACCCGACGGCAATCTCGGCGACCGCCGCGGAGGTGGCTGCGAGCGAATCGATCTGAGACGAGCGAAGGAGACAAGACGCGCTAGAAGAAAACTCGGAGGCCCGAAGCGTCGCGGGAGGCGGCGGCCAGTTGGGGGCACGACGAATAGGAAGGGGAAGGGGAAGAACGGGAAGAAGATCTTTGAATCCGTATAAACCTGTAGCAGCAGCAGCCGCCGCCGCCGCGTGGGTCGAGACTCGGGAGCGAGATAGGGCAAGAATCGATTTCTCTTTTTTTTAGGAACAAAGGAATCGATTTCTTTTATTTGGGGACGGAGGAGGCCGCAGGTCAGTATCGGATATCCTTTTCCCTGGCGTGTATGAGTATACCTGGCCAAATGGGCCGGCCCGGCCCGGCACGGCCCGACCTGTGTTAAACGGGCCAGGCACGGCACGGCCCAGCCAGGCACGTTATGTATTCGGGCCGTGCCGGGCCGGCACGCGTGCTGGACTCTCAGGCACAGGCACGGCCCATGGCTAAACGTGCCGGCACGGCGGCCCGAGTAGGCACGCCGGCACGAGCGCAGCCACGCACGTGCAAGCGCCGTAGCCGTGCACTCGTGACGCTCGTCTTCTAGTGCCAGTGCCATCTGCCCAGTGCTCTCGTGACGCTCGTGGCCAGGTCGGATGCATATATATTTTTTTTAACATCAGTACAGACACAAGCGCTCATATACACGCGCATACACTCACCCCTATGAACGCATACACGCACACCCTACCCCTATGAGCACCTCCGAAAGACTGAGCCGGCATATCATCTTGAAATTTACGAAGTCACCGTAGGCACCTCGTCGTCGACGGGAACGTCTCCTCCACTGAATGCACATCGTCGGAAATCCTGAAATAAATCCAGGAATAAATGCGAGCACCAGGATTTGAACCCTGGTGGGCTGGGGATACCACAGTGCCTCTAACCATCCAACCACAGGTTGGTTCGCGTCGGATGCATATCTAGCCGAGGCATGCAAGGCATCCACGCACGTCTTCATGGCTCACTGCTACGTATACGTACGTAGCACTAGCAGTTTACTGGGCGTGCCGTGCCGGGCCGGCACGTGTGCCTGGCATAGCAGCCCAGGCACGGCCCTAGCCGGGCCACGTGCCAGGCACGGCCCACATAGCCACGTGCCGTGCCGGCCCGTGACGGGCCAGGCACGCGGGCTATCGTGCCGGCCCGACAAAATCGGCCTGTTTGGCCAGGTATATGTATGAGATGAGTTCCTTCTCCTCTGGGCTGGGTCAGATTCGATACCACTCCTCCGGTTTTCGGGCTGACCCATTAAAGAATAGCGAGCTGCACCTAATGTGTTCTCGCGTTATTTCTATCGGTTTTTTATATATATTTCTGTCAGTTTTCTTTTAAGTACTTTTACAAATTTTAAAAAAATGTTCAGGAATTTAGAAAATCTTCGTGCATTTCAGAAATGCCCAGATATTGAAGAAATTTTTGAAGGGGAACGTAGCATGCAATTTCAAAAATTTCCTACGCTCACGCAAGATCTATCTAGGAGATGCATAGCAACGAGAGGGGGAGAGTATGTCTACGTACCCTCGTAGACCGAAAGCGGAAGCGTTTGACAACGCAGTTGATGTAGTCGTACACCTTCATGATCCGTCCCGATCAAGTACCGAACGTACGGCACCTCCGCGTTCAGCACACGTTCAGCTCGATGACGTCCTCGCTTTCTTGATCCAGCAAGACGGGCGAAGTAGTAGATGAGTTCCGACAGCACGACGGCGTGGTGACGGTGTTGGTGAAGAACAATCTCCGCAGGGCTTCGCCAAGCACTACGGAAACTTTGACGGAGGATAAACTAGAGGGGACGGGGTTGCCGGCACACGGCTTGGTGAATCTTGATGTATCTTTGGTGCTAGCCCTGCCCCTCTATATATATGTTGAACCCTGGGGTCGAAACTTGGAGCAAAAGCCTCCTCAAAGTCGGTTTTGCCCGAAAGGCAAGAGTCCCACTCAGACTCCAGGACCAAACGCCACAATCCTTGGCGTCTGGCCCAGACGCCATGGGCCTCGGCGTCTGGCCCAGGGCCAGACGCCAAGGTCTCCGGCGTTTGGCCCCCTAGCCTCCGCAAAACTCCTTTTGCACCGACTTATCGCCCCGTGGGCCTGACCCCTTGGCCTAACCATATCATCCAATATATGAATCTTTACCTCCGGACCATTCCGGAGCTCCTCATCATGTCCGTGATCTCATCCGGGACTCCGAACAACATTCGGTCACCAACATACATAACTCATATAGTACTATATCGTCAACGAACGTTAAGCGTGCGGACCCTACGGGTTCGAGAACTATGTAGACATGACTGAGACACCTCTCTAGTCAATAACCAATAGCGGAACCTGGATGCCCATATTGGCTCCTACATATTCTACGAAGATCTTTATCGGTCGAACCGTTATGACAACATACGTTATTCCCTTTGCCATCGGTATGTTACTTGCCCGAGATTCGATCGTCGGTATCTTCATACCTAGTTCAATCTCGTTACCGGTAAGTCTCTTTACTCATTCCGTAATACATCATCCCGCAACTAACTCATTAGTCACTTTGCTTGCAAGGCTTCTTATGATGTGCATTACCGAGAGGGCCCAGAGATACCTCTCCGATACTTGGAGTGACAAATCCTAATCTCGATCTATGCCAACCCAACAAACACCTTCGGAGATACCTGTAGAGCATCTTTATAATCACCCAGTTACGTTGTGACGTTTGATAGCACACAAGGTATTCCTCCGGTATCCGGGAGTTGCATAATCTCATAGTCGAAGGAATATGTATTTGACATGAAGAAAGCAATAGCAATAAAACTGAATGATCAATATGCTAAGCTAACGGATGGGTCTTGTCCATCACATCATTCTCCTAATGATGTGATCTCGTTCATCAAATGACAACACATGTCTATGGTTAGGAAACTTAACCATCTTTGATTAACAAGCTAGTCTAGTAGAGGCATACTAGGGACACTTTGTTTTGTCTATGTATTCACACATGTATCAAGTTTCCGGTTAATACAATTCTAGCATGAATAATAAACATTTATCATGATATAAGGAAATATAAATAACAACTTTATTATTGCCTCTAGGGCATATTTCCTTCAGTCTCCCACTTGCACTAGAGTCAATAATCTAGTTCACATCGCCATGTGATTTAACACCAATAGTTCACATCACCATGTGATTAACACCCATAGTTCACATCGCCATGTGACCAACACCCAAAGGGTTTACTAGAGTCAATAATCTAGTTCACATCGCCATGTGATTAACACCCAAAGAGTACTAAGGTGTGATCATGTTTTGCTTGTGAGAGAAGTTTAGTCAACGAGTCTGCCACATTCAGATCCGTATGTATTTTGCAAATTTCTATGTCTACAATGCTCTGCACGGAGCTACTCTAGCTAATTGCTCCCACTTTCAATATGTATCCAGATTGAGACTCAGAGTCATCCGGATCAGAGTCAAAGCTTGCATCGACGTAACCCTTTATGACGAACTCTTTGTCACCTCCATAACCGAGAAACATTTCCTTAGTCCTCTAAGGATAATTTTTTACCGCTGTCTAGTGATCTACTCCTGGATCACTATTATACCCCCTTGACAAACTCATGGCAAGGTACACAACAGGTTTGGTACACAACATGGCATACTTTATAGAACCTATGGCTGAGGCATAGGGAATGACTTTCATTCTCTCTCTATCTTCTGCCGTGGTTATGCTTTGAGTCTTACTCAACTTTATACCTTGAATACAGGCAAGAACTCTTTCTTTGACTGATCCTTTTTGAACTCCTTCAAAACTTTGTCAAGGTATATGCTTTGTGAAAGTCCTATTAAGCGTCTCGATCTATCCCTATAGATTTTGATGCTCAATACTTAAGCAGGTTCACCGAGGTCTTTTTATTGAAAAATTCGTATTCAAGTATCCTTTTATGCTATCCAGAAATTCTATATCATTTCCAATCAGCAATATGTCATCCACATATAATATCAGAAATGCTAAAGAGCTCCCACTCACTTTCTTGTAAATACAGGCTTCACCATAAGTCTGTATAAAACCATATGCTTTGATCACCTTATCAAAGCGTATATTCCAACTCCGAGATGTCTGCACCAGTCCATAGATGGATCGCTGGAGTTTGCGCACTTTGTCAGCACTTTTAGGATCAACAAAACCTTCTGGTTGCATCATATACAACTCTTCTTTCAGAAATCCATTAAGGAATGCAGTTTTGACATCTACTTGCCAGATTTCATAAAATGCGGCAATTGCTAACATGATTCGGACAGACTTAAGCATCGCTACGAGTGAGAAAATCTCATCGTAGTCAACACTTTGAACTTGTCAAAAACCTTTTGTGACAAGTCGAGCTTTGTAGATAGTAACACTACCATCAGCGTTCGTCTTCCTCTTGAAGATCCATTTATTCTTAATGGCTTGCCGATCATCGGGCAAATCCACCAAAGTCCACACTTTGTTCTTATACATGGATCCTATTTCAGATTTCATGGCCTCAAGCCATCTGTCGGAATCTGGGCTCATCATAGCTTCTTCATAGTTCGTAGGTTCACCTTGGTCTAGTAACATGACTTCCAGTACAAGATTCCCGTACCACTCTGGTGCGGATCGTGTTCTGGTTGACCTATGAGGTTCTGCAGTAACTTGATCCGAAGTTTCATGATCATCATCATTAGCTTCCTCTCTAGTTGGTGTAGGCATCACGGGAACTGTTTTCTGTGATGAGTTATTCTCCAATTCGAGAGAAGGTACAATTACCTCATCAAGTTCTACTTTCCTCCCACTCACTTCTTTCGAGAGAAACTCCTTCTCTAGAAAGGATCCATTCTTAGCAACAAAGATCTTGCCTTCGGATCTGTGATAGAAGGTGTACCCAATAGTTTCTTTTGGGTATCCTATGAAGACGCACTTCTCCGATTTGGGTTCGAGCTTATCAGGCTGAACCTTTTTCACATAAGCATCGCAACCCCAAACTTTAAGAAACGACAGCTTAGGTTTGTTGCCAAACCACAGTTCATACGGTGTAGTCTCAACGGATTTAGATGGTGCCCTATTTAACGTGAATGCAGCTGTCTCTAATGCATAACCCCAAAACGATAGTGGTAAATCGGTAAGAGACATCATAGATCGCACCATATCTAATAAAGTATGGTTACGACGTTCGGACACACCATTACGCTGTGGTGTTCCAGGTGGCGTGAGTTGCGAAACTATTCCACATTGTTTTAAATGAAGACCAAACTCGTAACTCAAATATTCGCCTCCGCGATCAGATCGTAGAAACTTTATTTTCTTGTTACGATGATTTTCCACTTCACTCTGAAATTCTTTGAACTTTTCAAACATTTCAGACTTGTGTTTCATTAAGTAGATATACCCATATCTTCTTAAATCATCTGTGAAGGTCAGAAAATAACGATACCCGCCGCGAGCCTCAACACTCATCGGACCGCATACATCGGTATGTATTATTTCCAATAAGTCATTGGCTCGCTCCATTGTACCGGAGAACGGAGTTTTAGTCATCTTGCCCATGAGGCATGGTTCGCAAGTATCAAATGATTCATAATCAAGTGATTCCAAAATCCCATCTGCATGGAGTTTCTTCATGCGCTTTACACCAATATGACCTAAACGGCAGTGCCACAAATATGTTGCACTATCATTATCAACTTTGCATCTTTCGGCATCAATATTATGAATATGTGTATCACTACGATCGAGATTCAATAAACCATTTATATTGAGTGTATGACCATTATTCATGTAAACAGAACAACAATTATTCTCTGACTTAAATAAATAACCGTATCGCAATAAACATGATCCAATCATATTCATGCTCAACGCAAACACCAAATAACATTTATTTTGGTCCAACACTAATCCCGAAGGTAGAGGGAGTGTGCGATGGTGATCTTATCAACCTTGGAATCACTTCCAACACACATCGTCACCTCGTCATTAACTAGTCTCTGTTCATTTTGCAACTCCTGTTTTGAGTTACTAATGTTAGCAACTGAACCGGTATCAAATACCCAGGGGCTACTATGAACACTAGTAAAATACACATTAATAACATGTATATCAAATATACCTTTGTTCACTTTGCCATCCTTCTTATCCGCCAAGTATTTGGGGCAGTTCCGCTTCCAGTAACCATTTCCTTTGCAGTATAAGCACTCAGTTTCAGGCTTGTGTCCAGCTTTGGGCTTCTTCATGGGAGTGACAACTTGCTTGTCATTCTTCTCTAAGTTCCCTTTCTTTCCCTCGCCCTTTTTCTTGAAACTAGTGGTCTTGTCAACCATCAACACTTGATGCTTTTTCTTGATTTCTACCTTCGCCGATTTCAGTATCGCGAAGAGCTTGGGAATCGTTTTCGTCATCCCTTGCATATTATAGTTCATCACGAAGTTCTTGGTGATGGTGACTAGAGAACTTTGTCAATCACTATTTTATCTAGAAGATTAACTCCCACTTGATTCAAGCAATTGTAGTACCCAGACAATCTGAGCACATGCTCACTGGTTGAGCTATTCTCCTCCATCTTGTAGGCAAAGTACTGTCAGAGGTCTCATACCTCTCGACACGGGCATTAGTCTGAAATACTAATTTCAACTCTTGGAACATCTCATATGCTCCATGGCGTTCAAAACGTTTTTGAAGTCCCGGTTCTAAGCCGTAAAGCATGGTGCACTAAACTATCAAGTAGTCATCATACCGATCTTGTCAAACGTTCATAACGTCTGCATCTGCTCCTGCAATAGATCTGTCACCTAGCGGTGCATCAAGGACATAATTCTTCTGTGCAGCAATGAGGATAATCCTCAGATCACGGACCCAGTCCGCATCATTGCTACTAACATCTTTCAACTTAGTTTTCTCTAGGAACATATCAAAAAACATAGGGGAGCTACAACGCGAGCTATTGATCTACAACATAGATATGCAAAAACTATCAGGACTAAGTTCATGATAAATTAAGTTCAATTAATCATATTACTTAAGAACTCCCACTTAGATAGACATCCCTTAAGTCATCTAAATGATCACGTGATCCAAATCAACTAAACCATGTCCGATCATCACGTGAGATGGAGTAGTTTTCAATGGTGAACATCTCTATGTTGATCATATCTACTATATGATTCACGTTCGACCTTTCGGTCTCCAGTGTTCCGAGGCCATGTCTGTACATGCTAGGCTCGTCAAGTTTAACCCGAGTATTCTGCATGTGCAAAACTGTCTTGCACCCGTTGTATGTGAACGTAGAGCCTATCACACCCGATCATCACGTGGTGTCTCAGCACGAAGAACTTTCGCAACGGTGCATACTCGGGGAGAACACTTATACCTTGAAATTTTGTAAGGGATCATCTTATAATGCTACTGCCGTACTAAGCAAAATAAGATGCATAAAAGATAAACATCACATGCAATCAAAATATGTGACATGATATGGCCATCATCATCTTGTGCTCATGATCTCCATCACCGAAGCAACGTCATGATCTCCATCGTCACCGGCTTGACACCTTGATCTCCATCGTAGCGTCATTGTCGTCTCGCCAACTATTGCTTCTACAACTATCGCTAACGCATAGTGATAAAGTAAAGCAATTACATGGCGATTGCATTTCATACAATAAAGCGACAACCATAAGGCTCCTGCCAGTTGCCGATATCTTTTACAAAACATGATCATCTCATACAATAACGTGTATCACATCATGTCTTGACCATATCACATCACAACATGCCCTGCAAAAACAAGTTAGACGTCCTCTACTTTGTTGTTGCAAGTTTTACGTGGCTGCTACGGGCTTCTAGCAAGAATCGTTCTTACCTACGCATCAAAACCACAACGATTTTTCATCAAGTGTGCTGTTTTAACCTTCAACAAGGACCAGCCATAGTCAAACTCGATTCAACTAAAGTTGGAGAAACGGACACCCGCCAGCGAGAAGGAGACAAAAGAGAGAAAGTGGTCCAGGTGGGTCGGATCCGAGGTGGCGGACTATCCGGACACGTCCGTACATCCCCATTTCCTTCCCACGTATGGGCTCGATTTGGGGTTTTGTGGATAGGCACGCATGGGTTGGAGAGATTCTCTCTCTCTCTCTCCACCTACCCGGGCAGTGTCTGGGTTGTCCGCTCGGACATATGGGGGCACTTTGGGTTGGGGTCCAGTTGGAGTTGCTATAAGAGTATAAGATTCGTCTCTTCGCATGGCATTTGATCGCTAATTCGCTGCCCAGCATGGAAAAATAAAAATTGTTGGCATTTGGAAGTTTCTGGAAATTTGCCTTATATTTTATGTAAGCTTGCGACACCACCACCTGATATTAATTCTGATATGTCGCAAGTAATTGATGATGCTACTTCTGCTATGAATGATGTTTTTGATGATCCTAGTACTTTGCTTGATGATATTGTGTCACTAGATGAATTTCTTGATGAACAACTTGCTAGAGCTAAAGAATTTGAGATAAAACTGATGAAATTATTGAAACTGAAAATTATGAAACACCCATTCGACCTAGCTCTCCTAGAATTGAAATGCCTAAGATACCTGAGGGATTTGTTGTTGGTGAAGAGATAACTAGAGAACTCCTTGCTTGTAATGATAGAGATGATCTTAAGAAATTACTATGTAAGCTGAAAGAAAAACCTCTGAATGCTAGAATGAAATATGATCCTAAGTTTGCTACTTCACCTATCTTTGTTACTGATAAGGATTATGAATTCTCTGTCAATCCTGAGTTAATTACTTTGGTTGAATCTGATCATTTCCATGGTTATGAATCTGAAACTGTTGTGGCACAACTTACTAAATTGAATGATATAGCCACCCTATTTGCTCATGAGGAAAAAGTTGGCTATTAGTATATTCTTAAGTTGTTTCCTTTCTCATTAAAAGGTGATGTTAAGATATGGTTTAATACTCTTGCTCCAGGTTGTGTGCGTAGTCCCCAGGATATGATATATTACTTCTCTGAAAAATATTTTCCTGCTCATAAGAAACAAGCTACCTTACAGGAAATATTTAACTTTGTGCAAATTGAAGAAGAGAATCTCCCTCAAGCTTGGGGGAGGCTTCTTCAATTACTTAATGCTTTGTCCGATCATCTTCTCAAGAAAAATGAAATACTTGATATCTTTTATAATGGACTAACCGATGCTTCTAAGGACTATCTAGATAGTTGTGCTGGTTGTGTTTTCAGGGAACGAACTATTGAGCAAGCTGAAGAACTATTGAATAACATATTGAGGAATGATAATGATTGAACACTTCCTGAACCACCACTTAAACCAACTCCAAAGAAGAGGGGTATTCTATTTCTCAGTCTTGAAGATATGCAAGAGGCAAAGAAATCTATGAAAGAAAAAGGTATTAAAGCTGAAGATGTTAAGAATTTACCACCAATTGAAGAAATACATAGACTTGACACCCCGGCACAGGTAGTAGAGGTAAAATCTCTTATAAGATTCAATGAAGGTGATATTCCTCATAATAAATCTACTAGTCAATGCTTGGATGAATTCGATAACTACATCGTTAAGTAAGGAATTTTTAATGCATATGTTATGAAACAATTGAAATGTAATTGCCTACATGATTGATTGCTTGAGTGACTTGATGTTTAGAATTGCAAATGATGTTAAAGGTGTAGGTAAACATGCATCTATGGTCCAAACTCAGTTAGAACAAGTTGCTAAATCTCAAAATGATTTTCTTCATGAAATGAATAGTAATATGAATGATCATGCTATTAGAGTAATGACTAGAGGGGTAGAATGACTCAGGAGCTACTATATCCTGAAGGTCATCCTAAAAGAATTGAACAAGATTCTCAGAGAATTAATATTGATGCACCTAGTCCTTCTAAGAAGAAAAAACAAGAAAAATGATAGGACTTTGTATGCTTCTAGTGAACTGGAGGTAGAAAAACCTTCTGAGAATAGTAATGATGTTTCTATTTCTAATGCTGAGACACAATCTGGTAATGAACATTCACCTAATGATAATGATAATGATAATCATGATGTTCATGTAGATGCTCAACCAGACAATGATAAGGAACCTGATAATGATGTTGAAATAGAACCTGTTGTTGATCTTGATAACCCACCTCCTAAGAATAAACGTTATGATAAAAGAGATTTCATTGCTAGAAAACATGGTAAAGAAAGAGAACCATGGGTTCAGAAACCTATGTCTTTCCCAACTAAACCATCTAAAAATAAGGATGAGGAGGAATTTGAACACTTTGTTGAAATGCTTAGGCCAGTCTTTTTGCGTACTCGTTTAACTGATATTTTAAAGATGGCCCCATATGCTAAATACATGAAAGTTATTGTCACTAATAAAAGAAAAGATACCTGAAGCTGAAATTTCCACCATGCTTGCAAACTATTCTTTTAAGGATGGAGTACCTAAGAAACTAGGAGATCCAGGAATACCCACTATACCATGCTCCATTAAAAGAAATTATGTTAAAACTGTCTTATGTGATTTAGGAGTCGGTGTTAGTGTTATGCCTTTCTCTCTATATAGAAGACTTGATTTGAATAAGCTCACACCTACTGAAATATCTTTGCAAATGGCTGATAAATCTACTGCTATACGTATTGGAATTTGTGAGGATGTGCCTGTTATAGTTGGAAATGTTACTATCTTGACAAACTTTGTTATACTTGATATGCCCGAGGACGACAATATGTCAATTATCATGGGTAGACCCTTTTTGAATAATGCAGGGTTGTTATTGATTGCAACAAAAGCAAGGTCACTTTTCATATCAATGGTAATGAGCATACGATACACTTTCCAAAGAAATAATTTCAAGTAAATGGTATTAATGTTATTAAAAAAGCTTCGACAATTACTATTGGAGGTTTCAAATTTCCTCTTCCTTTAGTCAAAAAGAAATATGAAACTCTTATTATTGGGGAGGTGCATATCCCCGTTGAGGTAACCTAGTGTTATACGAGGATTCTTTGGTTTCATGTCATTCGAAAATAGTTTGTTAATAAGACTTGATCAACCATATTAATGGATTCTTTTTTAGGGGCATGTGGTCGATGAATTTAGTAAGCACAAACCTTCTGTACCCACTATTTACTTTATGTTATTCAAGTTAATAAAGTAGAAATGCCGTGTTTTTCCTATTTTTTGAATTTTCCGTGCAATAAAAAATGACCCGAAAATAAAATTTCTCAGAATGCCCTAAAAATTTAGTATGATTTTTTGTAGAATATTCAAGAATTTTTGGCACTGAACACACCCCAGGGGGGTGCACCTATGAGCCACAAGCTCATAGTGCATGCCACCCCCCTAGGGCACACCTAGTGGGCTTGTGGGTCCCACAGGGACCCACTAACTTATCCCAGCCGCCCATTCCCTTCTTCTTCCTCCAGAAAAATCACTTGCTAGCTCAAACCTGTGTTCTTGCTCCTTTGACTGCAAAATTTTGATCTCCTTGCTCAGGACTCCGTTTCTGAAACTGTTTTGGGAGATTATTCTTCGGTATATGACTCCTCAATGGTCCAATTAGTTTTTGTTATAGTGCTTTATATATTGCAATTTTTTGTTGAAACTGCTAGTTACCGACTAGAGGGGGGTGAATAGGCAATTTTTATGAAAGTCTTCAACCCAACGGCGACCACTACCGGTTGAAACAGGCAAGGGCGCCAACCGACGACGGTGGTAGCTTAGCTATAGCTGCCACCGAGAAACATACGCACGACACCAATGAATGAACAATGTCAATAGAACAGGGGCACGGCAATCACGCATGGTCTCGTCCCGTCCAGTCTACAGTGGCACGGCACCAGTAATTTTGAGTTCTTTTTTACTTGACACTCTGCTTAAGACCCGTTGTTACTAGAGAGAGAGAGAGACATAATGCGCATCAAGTGGAGTGGAGCCACGCGCGCGGTCGCAGAGGGTTGCCCACCCCCATGTACCCACCCTGACCGAGCCTTATTTTTTTCTCTTCTACGTGCGATGCGATGACAGATAACCCACAGGTATAGGGGATCGCAACAGTTTTCGAGGGTAGAGTATTGAACCCAAATTTATTGATTCGACACAAGGGGAGCCAAAGAGTAATAGCAGTTGAGTTGTCAATTCAACCACACCTGAAAGACTTAATATCTGCAGCAAAGTATTTAGTAGCAAAGTAGTATGATAGTAACGGTAACGGTGGCAAAAGTAACAATAGCAATTTTGGAGTGATTGTAACAGCAACAACAGCAAAAGTAACTTAGCAAAGATCAATATGTGAAAAGCTCGTAGGCATCGAATCAGCGATGGATAATTGTGTTGGATAATATTCATCATGTACCAGTCATAACCTAGGGCGACACAGAACTAGCTCCAATTCATCAATATAATGTAGGCATGTATTTCGTATATAGTCATACATGCTTATGGAAAAGAACTTGCATGACATCTTTTGTCCTACCCTCCCGTGGCAGCGGGGTCCATAAGGAAACTAAGGGATATTAAGGCCTCCTTTTAATAGAGAACTGGAACAAAGCATTAGCACTTAGTGAATACATGAACTCCTCAAACTACGGTAATCACCGAAAAGAATCACAATTATTGTCACCTTGGGGTATGCGGATAATAACTCATAATAGGTGTCTACAACTTGCAAGATAGGATCAAGAACACTCATATATTCATGAAAACATAATAGGTTCAGATCTGAAATCATGGCACTCGGGCCCTAGTGACAAGCATTAAGCATAGCAAAGTCATAGCAACATCAATCTCAGAACATAGTGGATACTAGGGATCAAGCCCTAACAAAACTGACTCGATTACATGATAAATCTCATCCAACCCATCACCGTCCAGCAAGCCTACGAAGGAATTACTCACTCCCAGCGGTGAGCATCATGAAATTGGTGATGGAGGAAGGTTGATGATGACGACAATGTCGATTTCCACCCTCCGGAGCCCCGAACGGACTCCAGATCAGCCCTCCCACTGAAGAACAAGAGGTGGCGGCGGCTCCGTATCATAAAACACGATGAATCCTTCTCTCTGATTTTTTTCTCCGCGAATAGGTATATATGGAGTTGGACTTAGGGTTGCCAGAGCTCCAGGGGGCCCACAAGCTTGGGAGGCGCGCCCCCAGAGCTTGTGGCTCCTGGGTGGCCCCCCTCTGGTATATTTTTCCGCCATTATTTTTTATTTATTCCAAAAATATTCTTCGTAAATTTTCAGGTCAATTCGAGAACTTTGATTTCTGCACAAAAATAACACCATGGCAATTCTGCTGGAAACAACGTCAGTCCGGGTTAGTTCCATTCAAATCATGCAACTTAGAGTCCAAAACAAGGGCAAAAGAGTTTGGAAAAGTAGATACGATGGAGACGTATCAACTCCCCCAAGCTTAACACATTGCTTGTCCTCAAGCAATTCAGTTGATAAACTGAAAGTGACAAAGAAAAACTTTTACAAACTCTGTCTGATCTTGTTGTTGCAAATATGTCTAACCAATGTTCATGTTTTCAGCAAAGATTATGAACTAACCATATTCACAATAACATTTAGGTCTCACATTTACTCATATCAATGGCATACCCAACTAGCGAGCAATAATAAGATATCTCGGATGAGAACACTTTTTCAAAACAATCATGATACAATATGATATAATGGTATCTTGCTAGCCCTTTCTAAGACCGCAAAACATAAATGTAGAGCACCTTTGAAGTTCAAGCACTGACTAGACATTGTAATTCATGGCAAAAGAGATCCAGTCACACTCATACTCAACATCAATTAAGAACACAGCATATAAATGACAATAGTGCTCTCTAACTGGTGCTTTTAATAAGAGGATGATGACTCAACAATAAAAGTAAAGAGTCTAAATATTTAGTGGGTAGTAGCATCTCCTCTTCCTCACCATGTCTAATAGGAATCTCAAGATATGCTGCGAGGCGGGAGGCATAGATACCACCATAAATAGTACCCTTCGAACGGTTTGTGTGTAACCGTCGAGCAATAATAGCGCCTAAACTAAAAGTTCTATCAGCATATAAAGCATGGCGCAGAATAACAAGGTCGGGTGCATTGAGGCCTCCACTCTCCCCACGACCAATCAAACATCTCCCGGCAAATAATGCATACTAACGTAAAACAGGAAAAATGTAAACTAGCCACTCTCGCTTCTGACACTCCTCTCTCTTCCCCCACAGTAGTGTCAGAGATGAAATCCTCTATGTCTCTAGGACGTGGCTCCCTAATACGGCCCTCATAAGGTATTTTGCAATTGCAAAAATCATATAATGTCATTTCCTTAGGCACATCATACAAGTGAAATTCTACCATGGGTGGTTGGAATAAGTGAGGGGGCCTACATGGGCCCCACAAGCCTGCTAGGCGCGCCCTGTGAGCTTGTGGCTCATAGGTGCACCCCCCTGGTGCCAAAAATTCTTAAATATTATAGAAAAAATCATACTAAATTTTCAGGGCATTTGGAGAACTTTTATTTTCTGGTCATTTTTTATTGCACGGATAATTCAGGAAACAACAAAATAATAACATTTCTACTTTATTAACTCTAAATAACAGAAAGTAAAAGATGGGTACAGAAAGTTGTGTTTACTAAATTCATCCATCACATGCCCATCAAAAGGAATCCATTAATAAGGTTGATCAAGTCTTATTAACAAACTTCTTCAGAATGACATGAAACCGGAGAATTTTCGAATAACACTAGGTTACCTCAATGGGGATATGCATGTCCCCAACAATAAGAATATCATATTTCTTTTTGGTAGTAGGAATAGGGAATTCAAAACCTCCAATAGTAATTGTTGAAATTTTTCCAATAGAGTTGATACTATTCACTTAAGGTTGTTTCTTCGGAAAGTGTACCGTATGCTCATTACCATTAACATGAAAAGTAATATTGCCTTAATTGCAATCAATAACAGCCCCTGCAGTATTCAAAAAAGGTATACCAAGGATGATCGACATACTGTCGTCCTCGGGTATATCAAGAATAACAAAGTCCGTTAAAATATTAACATTTGCAACTACGACAGGCACATCCTCACAAATACCGATGGGTATAGAAGTTGATTTATCGGCCATTTGCAAAGAGATTTCAGTTGGTGTCAACTTATTCAAATCAAGTCTTCGATATAAAGAGAAAGGCATAACACTAACACCGGCTCCTAGATCACATAAAGCAGTTTTAACATAGTTTCTTTTAATGGAGCATGGTATAGTTGGTTTTCCTGGGTCTCCTAGTTTCTTTGGTATTCCACCCTTAAATGTATAATTAGCAAGCATGGTGGAAATTTCATCTTTCGGTATCTTTCTTTTATTAGTAACAATATCTTTTATATACTTAGCATAAAGACAGGTCTAAGCATTTCGACAAAGCGCTCAAATTCTTCATCATCCTTATTCTTTGAAGATTTAGGAGGAAAAGGCATGGGTTTCTGAACCCGTGGTTCTCTTTCTTTACCATGTTTCCTAGCAATGAAGTCTCTTTTATCATATCTTTTATTTTTAGGTTGTGGGTTATCAAGATCAATAGCAGGTTCTATCTCCACATCATTATCATTACTAGGTTGAGCATCAACATGAACATCATCATTATCATTATTACTAGGTTCATGTTCATCACCAGATTGTGTTTCAGCATCAGAAATAGAAATATCATTTGGATTCTTAGGTGTGTCTACAGTAGGTTCACTAGAAGCATGCAAAGTCCTATCATCTTTCTTTTTATTTTTAGAAGGACTAGGTGCATCAGTATTAATTCTCTGAGAATCTTGTTCAATTCTCTTAGGGTGACCTTCAGGATACAAGGGTTCCTGAGTCATTTTACCACCCCTAGTCATAACTCTAACAGCATGATCATTCATCTTATTATTCATTTCATTAAGCAAATCATTTTGTACCTTGAGTGCTAGTTCTACTTGGGTTTTTATCATGGAAGCATGTTTACTAACAACCTTGAGATCATTAACAGTTCTAAACATATAGTAACTCAAGCGTTCAATCATATAAGTATTTCATTTCAATTGTCTACTAACATATGCATTGAAGTTTTCTTGTTTAACAATAAAGTTATCAAATTCATCCAAGCATTGACTAGCAGATTTAGTATGAGGAATATCACCTTCATCAAATCTACAGAGAGAATTTACCTCTACTACCTGTGTCGGAGTATTAAGACCATGTATTTCTTCAATATGTGGTAAATTCTTAACATCTTCAGCTTTAATACCTTTTTCTTTCATAGACTTCTTTGCCTCTTGCATATCTTTAGGGCTGAGAGATAGAATACCTCTCTTCTTCGGAGTTGGCTTAGCAAGTGGCTCAGGAAGAGTCCAATCATTATCATTACTCAATATATTGTTCAATAGTACTTTAGCTTGTTCAATAGTTTGTTCCATGAAAACACAACCAGCACAACTATCTAGGTGGTCCCTAGAAGCATCGGTTAGTCCATTATAGAAGATATCAGGTATTTCATTTTTCTTGAGAGGATGATCAGGCAAAGCATCAACTAATTGAAGAAGCCTCCCCCAAGCTTGTGGGAGACTCTTTTCTTCAATTTGCACAAAGTTAAATATTTCCTGTAAAGCAGCTTGTTTCTTATGAGCAGGAGAATAGTTTTCAGAGAAGTAATATATCATATCCTGGGAACTACGTGATACGTCTCCATCGTATCTAGTTTTCCAAACTCTTTTGCCCTTGTTTTGGACTCTAATTTGCATGATTTGAATGGAACTAACCCGGACTGACGTTGTTTTCAGCAGAATTGCCATGGTGTTATTTTTGTGCAGAAATCAAAGTTCTCAGATTGACCTGAAAATTTACGGAGAATTTTTGTGGAATATATAAAAAATACTGGCGGAAAAAGATACCAGAGGGGGCCCCCCCAGAGGCCACAAGCCGTGGGGGCGCACCTACCCTCCCTAGGCGCGCCCTGCAGGCTTGTGAGCCCCCAGGGGCTCCGGCAACCCTAACTCCAACTCCATATATTCCTATTCACGGAGAAAAAAAATCAGAGATAAGGATTAATCGTGTTTTACGATATGGAGCTGCCGCCGCCTCCTGTTCTTCATCGGGAGGGCTGATCTGGAGTCCGTTTGGGGCTCCGGAGGCAGGAAATCGACGCCGTCGTCATCATCAACCTTCCTCCATCACCAATTCCATGATGCTCACCACCGGGAGTGAGTAATTCCATCATAGGCTTGTTGGACGGTGATGGGTTGGATGAGATTTATCATGTAATCGAGTTAGTTTTGTTAGGGCTTGATCCCTAGCTAGTATCCACTATGTTCTGAGATTGATGTTGCTATGACTTTGCTAAGCTTAATGCTTGTCACTAGGGCCCCGAGTGCCATGATTTCAGATCTGAACCTATTATGTTTTCATGAATATATGTGTGTTCTTGATCCTATCTTGCAAGTTGTAGACACCTATTACGAGTTATGATCCGCATACCGGCCCCAAGGTGACAATAATTGGGATTCTTTTCGGTGATTACCGTAGTTTGAGGAGTTCATGTATTCACTAAGTGCTAATGCTTTGTTCCGGTTCTCTATTAAAAGGAAGCCTTAATATCCCTTAGTTTCCTTGTGGACCCCGCTGCCACGGGAGGGTAGGACAAAAGATGCCATGCAAGTTCTTTTCCATAAGCACGTTTGACTATATACGGAATACATGCTACATTATATTGATGAATTGGAGCTAGTTCTGTGTCACCCTAGGTTATGACTGCTACATGATGAATATTATCCAACACAATTATCCATCGCTGATCCAATTCCTACGAGCTTTTCACATATTGATCTTTGCTAAGTTACTTTTGCCGCTGCTACTGTTACAATCACTACAAAACTGCTACTGCTACTGTTACCACCATTACCTTTACAATCGTACTACTTTGCTACTAAATACTTTGCTGCAGATATTAAGTCTTACAGGTGTGGTTGAATTGAAAACTCAACTGCTGATACTCGTGAATATTCTTTGGCCCCCCTTGTGTCGAATCAATAAATTTGGGTTGAATACTCTACCCTCGAAAACTGTTGCGATCCCCTATACTTGTGGGTTATCGAGACCTTTTTCTGGCGCCATTGCCAAGGAGCATAGCTATATTTGTTGAGTCACTTGGGATTTATATCTGTTGATCACTATGAGGAATCTGAAAGATACCAAAACCAAGATTTTTCCCTCTACTACGAGGGGAGGTAAGGAACTGCCATCTAGCTCTGCACTTGATTCACCTTCTGTTTTGAGTAAGCTTGCGACACCTACACCTACTATTAATTCTGATATGTCACAAGTAATTGATGATGCTACTTCTGCTATGAATGATGCTTATGATGATACTAGTACTTTGCTTGATAATACTGTGCCACTGGGTGAATTTCTTGATGAACAACTTGCTAGAGCTAAAAATATTGAGAATGCTGAACCTGATGATATTTCTGAAACTGATGAAATTATTGAAACTGAAAACTTTGAAACACCTATTAGACCTAGCACTCCTAGATATGAATTGCCTGATATACCTGAAGGTTATGTTATGGATGGAGAGGTAGCTAGGGATTTTCTTGCTTGTAAGGATAGAGATGATATTAAGAAATTGCTAGCCAAGTTGAAAGAAAAATCTTTGAATGCTAGAATGAAATATGATCCTCAGTTTGCTACTTCACCTATCTTTGTTACTGATAAGGATTATGAATTATCTGTTGATCCTGAGTTAATTACTTTGATTGAATCTGATCCTTTTCATGGTTTTGAATCAAAAACTGTTGTGGCACATCTTACTAAATTAAATGATATAGCCACCCTATTTGCTCATGAGGAAAAAAAATCGCTACTACTATATTCTTAAGTTGTTTCCTTTCTCGTTAAAGGGTGATGCTAAGACATGGGATAATTCTCTTGCTCCTGGTTGTGTGCGTAGTCCCCAGGATATGATATATTACTTCTCTGAAAAATATTTTCCTGCTCATAAGAAACAAGCTGCTTTACAGGAAATATTTAACTTTGTGCAAATTGAAGAAGAGAGTCTCCCACAAGCATGGGGAGGCTTCTCCAATTACTTAATGCTTTGCCTAATCATCCTCTCAAGAAAAATGAAATACTTGATATCTTTTATAATGGACTAACCGATGCTTCTAGGGACCACCTAGATAGTTGTGCTGGTTGTGTTTTCAGGGAACGAACCGTTGGACAAGCTGAAGAACTATTGAATAATATATTGAGTAATGATAATGATTGGACTCTTCCTGAGCCACCTCCTAAGACAACTCCGAATAAGAGAGGTATCCTATTTGTAAGTCCTGAAGATATGCAAGAGGCAAAGAAATCTATGAAGGAAAAATGTATTAAAGCTGAAGATGTTAAGAATTTACCACCTGTTGAAGAAATACATGGTCTTAATATCTTGACACAGGTAGTAGAGGTAAATTATCTCTATAGATTTGATGAAGGTAATGTTCCTCTTATACTAAACCTGCTAGTCAATGCTTGGATGAATTTGATAAGTTTATTGTTAAACAAGAAAACTTCAATGCATATGTTAGTAGAAAATTGAAACGAAATGCTTATATGATTGAACGCTTGAGTGACTATATGTTTAGAACTGTTAATGATCTCAAGGTTGTTAGTAAACATGCTTCCATGGTAAAAACTCAAGTAGAACAAGTTCTCAAGGCACAAAATGATTTGCTTAATGAAATGAATAATAAGATGAATGATCATGCTGCTAAAGTTGTGACTAGAGGTGGTAAAATGACTGTCGGTGTAACAAATCCTGGTGTATGTTGCCTGGACTGTACACAGGCTCAAGAGCAAGGTTACAGTGACAAGATAAGACCAAATTGGAGAGACAACTCTTTGAGAAATCAAATGGCGAATCAAGAAGACCAAGACACGCCTAGACAATAAGATTTCACTAAGGAAAAGCCTCCCTTGCCGGGCAGGTGAGCCTGGTCAGGTCGAGGTCACCCCAAGGGCAAGTCCCAAGATCTCCCCGGCAAGGGTTGCCGGGGCGCCGACAGCCTGCTTCCCTGCCAAGGCTTCACCGCTCCACCTCACAGCGACGCAAGTCACTTATCGATACGGTGTCGAGCCCCCAAGTGATGAAGTGGCTGTCATTTGGCACGTGGGGGCCATTTCTGAAGAAGATCACCCCTAAGTGACACCCGTCCAGGGACGTGTCACACAGGCAGATGAAAAGGTGGTTGAATGGTGTGGCAAGGCTTGCCGGGCTACATCCGTGACGTGACACTAAGCGGTGCATTTAATGCACCTTGTCCTATCTGCAGAGTTAGGTATGATAGCACTGTGGCTATCTAATCACTGGATAATGACCGGTTTGCCATTGTGGTAACCCCTTGACCTATAAAAGGAGGGCCGAGGCAAACTTAGAAAGGATTCGGACCCTTGTACACTCATACGCACGTAGCTGCTCTCCCCGAGGAAACCGTGTCGGGCTTGAGCACTGCGCGTTCATCATGGTCCTCCATCCAATCCACCAAAGCAGGAGTAGGGTTTTACGCCTCGCGGCGGCCCGAACCTGGGTAAAAACCACCCGCGTCACCACTGCCGTGCTGCTCTACGGCCTCCGCTCTTTGTGCAACGTGTCCTTCCCCCTTGCCGAACCAGAAGGGGCCTATGGCCCCATAGGTGATCGTGTCGAATCACGACATCTTTGGCGCGCCAGGTAGGGGGGGCGCATGACGGTGTCCTGGACTAGGGGGTACTCACCACGTCGCCTCCCAACCAATGGGTTGGGCCGAGGGCCCCCGTGGCGGTTCACTAATGGGCCAGTTCGGACAGCCGATGACATATACAAGGAAGATTCCACAAGACTTGGTGATCAAGACAAGGACTCCTCTCCACCAACGTAGTCGACTAGGACTCTTGTTATCCTAGGCCTCCGGTACATTATATAAGCCGAGGCCAGGTTCGTTGATAGATAGATCATGACATTACTCATCATACCCCTTGGGTTTAGACCACAACATATGATCTCGAGGTAGATCAACTCTGTACCTTGATACTTCATCAATATAAACAAGAGCAGGACGTAGGGTTTTTACCTCCATAGAGAGGGCCCGAACCTGGGTAAAACACCGTGTTCATTGTCTCTGTTACCATCGATCCTAGATCCACAGCTCGGGACCCCCTACCCCGAGGTCTGCCGGTTTTGACACCGACATTGGTCCTTTCATTGAGAGTTCCGCTATGTGATCGACAATGGATCAATGGCTCGCTTGCAGATCAACTGCGACGTCAGCAAATTCGTCGCCAGCTCGACTGGTCACCTTAGTTCGACCGAGGACTGTGCTCTGCCTCAGATCGTCATGATCGGATGAGGGCCTTCATCAACATCAACTCCGATCTCTATCAAGATCGTGGACGAATCATCCATATAGCTCGGGGGCTCAACTTCAACATTGTCCTCGGGCGACCGTGCTGTTTTTCTATACAGCGTATTCGTATTCGCTGTCGCCGCTTCCTCGAGTGTCCCTTTGACGATTGCTTTGGTGGCATAGTGCGGAATTGTGTATATAACAACCCTGTAAAATTTCGTCGTATTCCGATGGAGGAATCTCCGGCGAGCTACGATATACCGGACCCCTGTCGAATCTGGACGGGAATCTGGATGAGTTTAGGGCGTAGAGTCCAGCGTCTAGCTCGAACATCCTTTGGAAGATCCAACCGTTGATAGGCTGCGGAATTCCTATATCTACCACCCCTCAAAATTTCAGCTCGATCCGACCGTTCAAACTCCGGGAAACCTCCAATGAGGGCAGCAGTTTTCGGATCTATTTTCTGCGCGAAAACGAATCCGACCCGAATTCATCTTCTTCATGAACGGGATATTGAACATCCTCTTTGAAGGAAATTTTTTCTAGGGTATTGTGTTTTATTTCCGAACACATGCTCACAAATTTTGCTCCTTTTCGGAGGTAACCTTCACCGTTGCGCCAGTGTCAAACCAGCCTGACAACGTTGCTGCACGGCTGCCGACCTGCGCTAGACGGGTCGTCGCTTCATCGAGCCAAAATCAACCTCTTCGGATCATTGTCTCGGCAAGCCGAACAATAGTTCGACATCATGAAGGGTAAATCATCACCAACATTGTCGCCCCATGAATTATACGGAGCGGGCACACCGGCATCGCTGCATGGTCACTTCATCAAGCGGGCATCGACCGCGTCACAAGATCCGGCCCGCAACGGCATCGCCGCATTATTGCTTCTTCAAGCCTGGATGTGACCTCGGCGTCCGAAGATCGGGAGTCAATTCCGGCCGGACTCGCCTTTCTTATCCCGTATCCAGCTTCAATCCCGGACACGACTTCGGCGTCCGAACATCAGGAGTCAACCCTGGCCGGACTCGCCCCTCTCACCATAGTACCGGAGGACGATTCCGAAGAAATCCCAAATACTAATCCGGCTGACCAAGCCGATGTCCACCACGCCGACCTGCTTCGACACCTCGGCCGGCATGGGGCTGCAAACGTCATACTACCGACCTGCCCCGTCACCTCGGCTAGACCGGGGGCTTCGTCACCTCTTCATCAAACTACTCCGGTGACTTCGACATCACCAGCCAACCAGTTTCGTCACGTTAGCTGGACCGGGGGCTTCGCCTCACCGCACCGACTGTACGGCATCGCCGCATGGCCACTTCATCAAGCCGGCATTGACCGCGTCACAAGTTACGACATGCGTCGGCATGGCCGCACTGTTGCTTCTTCAAGCCGATGTCCATCACGCCGAACTGCTTCAACACCTCGGCTGACATGGCAACTGCAATGTCTCCTTACTGCATCGCCATGCCATCGCTTCATCACCCATCAGGCAATGGGTGTGCGGATCGAGTCCCAATTTTGGGAGTAACCTTTCTTCGGACTGCTACAACAAATAAACCAGGTGCTATTAATCCTAGCAATTTTTGCTTGTTTGGGTTTATTTTTCCCAAGGAATTATTACTCTGGTTTGTTCCATCATCTGTACACAGATCTATCAAATGGTGGCCGCATTAACGACAGTCGCGTGGTGGTTCGGTCAGTTTCCGTACATAGTTCGGCGAACGCCGCATCCGGAACTCGGACCGACCTGTGAATTCGGGCTTTGCCACGCCTTTACCGCATCACACCGACATTGATGCATCGACATTGACTTCGGCGCCAGGCCACATCTCTTTAAATAAATTATTTTTGCGAAAAGCAATTATGCAAGGATTTTATATATATTTATATTATTCTTTTTGGACCGCACTATTTTATGTGTGCAGGTGATTGACTTCGAATGCGTCACGCGGTCACTTCGGCAAGCCAATGTCGTTGTCCCAATTGGCATAAATCGGCTCGCATGATCATCTTGTTGATTGAATTGCCATACCGACATGTTCGGTTGCCTCGGGGACTTCGGCATCATCAAGAGGGTCCTACCTCGTCGGGTGTTTGGCGCACGAGCCATATTTCTTTTATTACTCACTTTGCATGAATTATTAATCATGCAACCTTTTTTTATTACTGTTATCTCCGGCTTGCACTATCTTCCGTGCACAGGTAAATGACCCGGATTGGGCAGCGCTGTCACCTCGGCTGGACCGGGGGCTTCGTCATCACTTCATTAACCCACACCGGGAACTTCGGCGTCATATTGTCGGCCTACTCCGTCGCCTCGGACGGACGGGGGGTTCCACCTCGCCACATTGGCCGTGCTGGGTCGCCACTTCGAAGTGCCGAGCTCTTCGCTCCTCCATCTCGGGACCTGCTTAGGGGCTGGTACCTTGTCCCGCTATAAACTCGGACCGCGTCATCGATGCCGAACACATTAACCAGCTAAGTCGCTTTCATGCTCAAAGTTTTTAAATTTTTAATTTGTGTTCGGTTTGACCATGCTCGCATATGTTGTTTGAAACTCTACCCATGTTAACTGGGGGCTCTTAAAATTTATATGAGCCATTTTATAATAAATGTGTTTTCTTCTTAGTCATTGCAAAGTCTTTTTCTACTACTCCTTTCTCGACTAGAGTGTGTGGTCAATATCTGGATAGCCTGGCTTCCCTCTAAAGCCGCTCGAGTTTAGTTCGCTAAACTGGCCTGAGAAGCACTCCACCTTTGGGATAGGAGGTTGAAGCCGAAGGCTGACCCGCTTGAAGTCTTGAGATCGGATGTGTCATATTAATGCGCGACAGAAGCACAAAAATTTTAAGACCAATTTTCGGATTGGCACCAAACGACTTGATTTAGTTCGGACGTAAAGTTTTTACTGAAGTTTTTTGGTTTTTAAAGCCTAGGGCACTTTTAACCTATTTGTGTGTTTGCAGCATAAGTCTCGCAGTGCAACGCCGGACACCTTTAGAGATTCGGCAAAAACATTCTCGGATATTGCTATATATGCACTGGTTTCGAATTGTGTCTTCGGTCAATAGTTGGGTTGCCCGGCTCCTGTGCTTGCCTCCTATGTTCCGCTTTATTCGACTAGGTGTGCAAAGGGAGAACCACTGCGATTGTGCTTCCAGCTCGAATGGTTAAGCACCTCAGTGGAGAAAGCCGAAAATTGACTGTCACAATGGGCGTAAACTGGTCAGCGATCCGATGACGGTGTCACACTATAGATCGATACCAATTGCCCCATGTTTAACGATGGGCCTTTCATAATATTGACCAAAGTGTTATTGGCTAGACTTCGGTCGGTGCCGAATACTAACCGGGGGCTCGTAGCTAGCTTTCCCAGTTTAAAGCTCCTATGACTAAGTGAAAGTTATAAAGCCCGCATATCTGATTGCCTTGTTTCTGCTAACACAACCGCCTTCGGGCACCGAGACGTCGGCTAAGGGTTGTCTGGTTACTGCGGAAACACCCTGCGTAGTATCTACAAAGGGGTAGAAGCCGACGATGGGCCACTTTCAATTGATAAACGGTCGCAACGGAGTCAAAATAATCATATCGTCGGCCTTTGTATTTAGTATACGAGGGCTGCCTTCCGTAATCATCGTTATAAAGCCATAAATATGCATCAATTTGACTTAAGATTTTGGCCAAGCTGGGTTGCCTGGCTCCTGTGCTTACCCCTACGTTCCCGATTATTCGGCTAGGTGGTAAAGGGAGCACCTCCGTGATTATTACTACCGGGTCATCCGAGTAAGTACCTCAGACTGGGTGAAGCCGAAAGCTAGCAATCTTAAAGGATCACATTGGTCGGCAATGACGGAAGTGAAAATTTTGGTTCATTAATACCATAGAGTTCAGGAACTTTCCCCGAACTAAATCCTCAATATTTTCCTCCCACATTGATCGGAGTTGAGGTCTCATGATCATGATCAACATGACAGCCTGGGAAAAGGGACCTGTAATGGAACTATTTTTCCCAGAAGATGTTTTATAACATATCTCTCTGCGTACGTTTGTTTATAGAACCGTATGGCCGGATTGCCTTGTTTGTCGTAAATCTTTGCCCTTATAAAGGCTTTATAAAGTAGGACGAACACTCTTCGGCTGCTAGCCGAAGAGGTTGAAGCCGATGGTCGGTCAACAAAGTTTTGTACAATGCAGATCCGAGCATTAGTGATGTAAAGTACTTGGATACATAGAATCATTACACATAAATTGTGGTATACTCCGGACATTGATCCTTAATTCGGCCACCCGTGCCCACATTAAGGCTCGGAGGCTACTGGGCTTCGCGCTTCTCAGTTACAAATATTAAAGGGGCACATCGATCCCCCTAATCTGGTGTTGCCACCCGATCATTGGCTCGGGGGCTACTGCATCGACGATTCAATGCAGATAGTTTACAAAGTGCGAAATAGTTCCCGAGGAGATTATGATCCTCAGGTTGGTCGGCCGCACCCAACCTGAGTCTCGAGGAATATGCACACCACATTTCTATTCCTAAGTATGCTACAGAGCTAGGAGTTGATCCTCAGGCCGATTTTGTGAATCGACCTGAGTCTCAGGGGCTACTGGGATCACCGGTTTTATGCCATCCTTCAGGTGCATCTCGGGTTTTAGACCGACGCACACCTTGAGGGCTACTGGCTATATATCTTGGTAGAGAATAAATTGCACCAATTGAAAATATTCACAAAAAATCAGCCCGCAGTCAGGGTGGTGCACCACCTCGGAAGCAGTCCAGCATAAAGCTCGGGCGCCAGTGGCTGGCTCCATAGAGGGCATTTCTGACATTAAGCTCAGCTGAATTCGTTCAAATCTTTTAAAGACCGAGGTAGTTATGACACCTCGAATGCTGACCATCGTTAGAACTCGGATGCAATCCGGCGTTGGAGCTCGGAAGTGGTCCGGCGTAAAGCTAGGATTCGAATGGCTCGTTCCATAGAAGGCTACTCCGACATTTAAGCTCGGATGAACTCATTTGAAATTTTCAGAGGCCAAGGTAATCTATGATACCTCAGATTCAGTTCGGCGTTGGAGCTCGGACGCAAGAGGATACCTTGAATGCCGAATAGTGTTGGAGCTCGGCTGTGAAGAGACGCCTCGGATTTAGTTCGGCCTTGGAGCTCGGACGCAAGAGGGCGCCGTCGTATGGGAAACACTTCAAACCCCAGGTGTGGCGTAAAAAACTTACAAGGCATTGATAAAGGCCGATAACTTAAAAAGACTCCTCGGATACCCGACGTATGAAACTCTTTGGATACACCTCGGCGATCCTCAAGATCGGAGATGGGAAGATTTGTTGAACCAGTTTTCAAGACCGATGACCGAAGACGAAGAACAGATCAGAAGAACCGAGGAGCGTCCCCAACTTGAAGACCGGTTCAGGGGGCTACTGACGGTGTCCTGGACTAGAGGGTACTCACCACGTCGCCTCCCGACCAATGCGTTGGGCCGAGGACCCCCGTGGCGGTTCACTAATGGGCCAGTTCGGACAGCCGATGACATATACAAGGAAGATTCCACAAGACTTGGTGATCAAGACAAGGACTCCTCTCCACCAATGTAGTCGACTAGGACTCTTGTTATCCTAGGCCTCCGGTACATTATATAAGCCGAGGCCAGGTTCGTTGATAGATAGATCATGACATTACTCATCATATCCCTTGGGTTTAGACCACAACATATGATCTCGAGGTAGATCAACCCTGTACCTTGTTACTTCATCAATATAAACAAGAGCAGGATGTAGGGTTTTTACCTCCATAGAGAGGGCCCGAACCTGGGTAAAACACCGTGTTCATCGTCTCTGTTACCATCGATCCTAGATCCACAGCTCGGGACCCCCTACCCCGAGGTCTGCCGGTTTTGACACCGACAGCGCATGCGCGAACCCGAGGTTGCAGGCAGCGCGTCAAATCTTCATCATCGTCTTCTTCATCGATGACTTCATCATCCATGGCGCCCAAGAAGAAGTCCGGCACAGCAGCCCACCCTTCCACCTCGAAGGCCCCTTCGCATGCGGCCGCTGATCCCGCGGGAGCTGCGACAGTGTCGAGGGACACGGACGCCGCGGAGAACGTGGTCGGCGCGGGCGACACCGTCACCGTTCCCCCTGCGGCTGAGGTGGGAGCAGGAGGCGCCGGAGGAGAGCAGCATAAGCAACACCCCGGCAGCCACGCTCCACAAGGCACGGGTGGGGAGAATGTTCTGTCTCCACCTCTCCGCCTCGCTGAAGGATGCAGCCGCAGCGATGGCGCCCGTTCTGGCGCGAATTGCAACCCCTAGCTGTCCCCGCTGCGGGCATGGCTACGGGGCACGCGCCTTCCCCAGGGCAAGGCAACCAAGACGAAGCGCCGAATGGGGTCGTCAACCCCCAGGTGCACCCTTCTCATCGTCCCGCCGCCATGGCGACTGGCTCGCGGCGACGAGAACACGGCGCCGCCACTACTGGTACCATCAGGAGTCGGGCGACGTCGCGGTCTGCGTCTTCATCCATGCCAAGTAGTGCTTCAGAAGCCATGGCTCGAGCCCAGCTCCTGCTGAGATTCCCGCCAGCAGCCGATCAAATGGATGAATGGAGAGCCACCATTCAAAGTTTGATTGGTTTCGCTGAGGCGGGAGGATCACAGCGGGTAGGCCCGCCACGGCATCCACAAGCAGCAACGATGGCCCGAGCCGCTGGCCGTGCTGGAGCGGCCAATCCTACGGTGCAGTCCCCCCCCCCCCCCCCGCGGCAGCCAGTGCAGGGGCCGCAGCCGGAGCTGCCCGACCAAGAACCCGACGAGGCGTCGATGGCTTCATCTGATCCTCAAGCCCGTCAAGATCAGCTGCAGGTCCTGGAGGACAGGCGGAGGGAGGACGCGCGCGTTACCATAGAACGGCGCCGCGAAACCCGCCGCCAGTCTGATAGGAGCAATGGTCCCGATGTCGATGAGCCCGCACCCAGTGGAGACGGATACCTGCCCTTCGAGGTTGGGTGTCCTGCCTTCACTCGTGAGCTATGGCAAGTCCGTTGGCCATCTGCCCGTATGTTCAAGCCAGAGATACCAGAAAAATATGATGGAAGACTGAACCCGGCAGAGTTCTTGAGCATCTACACCATCGCCGTTCAAGCCGTCGGAGGAAGAGATGAAAAGGTATTCGCCAACTACTTCCCTTTGGCACTCAAGCCAAACGTGAGGTCGTGGCTGATGCACTTGCCGGAGAACTCCATCTTGACTTGGGCTAACCTGTGCCACGAGTTTGTTGGTGCCTTCATGGGCGGCCATCAAGAACCAGGGTGGCCCAGTGATTTGCAGCTCCTTCCACAGAAGGAAGGGGAGAGTTTGCGGAAGTACATGCAGAGGTTCAGCCGGGTGCACAGGAACATTCCAGATATCCACCCGGCAGCTGTGATTGTCGCGTTCCAGTCCAACGTACGCAACCGCAGGATATGTTCCAAGATGAACGTTCGGTTGCCCAAGACTATGAATGAGCTTTACACCTTGGCAGATAAGTGCGCTCGTACAGAAGAGAGGAGGCGGCTCCCCGGAGAAGAGGATGGCATCGACGTTGACTAAGAAGATGACGACAATGCTGCCAACCAGAAGAAGAACAAGAAACACAACAAGAAGCGCAAGGAGAAAGCAGTGCTGGCTGTTGAAGGATAAAGCACTCCTAGTACCGGCAAGAAGGCCAAGACCGAAGCCCCCGGCAAGGAAGTTTCCGCGTGCACTGACTGCCGGGAAGCCGCGGCTGCCGAGAAAGCTGGGAAGGCAGACAGGCCGTACTGCAAAATCCATCGGACCAAGGGCCATGATCTCCAAGAGTGTCATCAAGTTGAGCAACTCGTTAAGAAGCAGAAAGCTGAGTACGAGAAGCGTGACAAGGAGAGAGACCAAAATGGCGTTGGCGGGAAGGGCCGAGGAGGCCGAGGAGGCCGCCCCGGCAAGGTCCCTCAACATCATGGGAAACCTGCTAAAGGCCACGAGAAGAAGGAATGTGACGACGAAAGTGATGGAGGGGATGAAGAGGAAACCAGCAAGCAAGAGTTTTAGAAAGCCACTGACGCCCTGTGCATTGACGGGGGCGCATCCTCTCACCGCCAGCTTAAACAGTGGGCACATGAGGTCAATGCTGTGGAGCCAATGGTAGATTCCTGAAATCGCTCAAGTGGTCTCGCACGCCCATCATCTTTGATGAAGAGGATCACCCTAACTGCACCACCGCGGTAGGGTGCTTGCCGTTGTTGGTCTCACCAACAATCCGCAACCTCAAAGTCACAAAGATGTTGGTTGACGGCGGGGCCGGGTTGAATCTGATTTCCCCCAAGGTGATCAGCAGGCTGCAGATATCAGATGAAGAGCTCAAGGTTACCGGCAAGTTCCAAGGGATCAACCCCGGTAGGAGTCATCCAAAGGGGAAGATTACCTTGCCGGTAATGTTTGGGGGAGAATTGAACTACCGGACTGAGAAGATTGTGTTCGATGTGGTTGATCTCCCCCTGCCGTACAATGGAATCCTTAGCCGTCCAGCCCTGGCAAAATTCATGGCGGCATCCCACTATGCCTACAACACGCTGAAGATGTGATGACCCACAAGTATAGGGGATCAATCGTAGTCCTTTTGATAAGTAAGAGTGTCGAACCCAACGAGGAGAAGAAGGAAATAACAAGTGGTTTTCAGCAAGGTATTCTCTGCAAGCACTGAAATTATAAGTAACGAGTAGTTTGATAGCAAGATAATTTGTAACGAGCAAGTAATGGTAACGGTAACAAAAGTGTAGCAAGGTAGCCCAATCCTTTTGATGCAAAGGACAGGCAAAACGGTCTCTTATAATAAGCAAAGCATTCTTGAGGGTACACGGGAATTTCATCTAGTCACTTTCATCATGTTGGTTTGATTTGTGTTCGCTACTTTGATAATTTGATATGTGGGTGGACCGGTGCTTAGGTGCTGTTCTTACTTGAACAAACCTCCTACTTATGATTAACCCCCTCGCATGCATCCGCAACTACGAGAAAAGTATTAAGATAAAATCTAACCATAGCATTAAACTTTTGGATCCAAATCAGCCCCTTACGAAGTAGTGCATAAACTAGGGTTTAAGCTTCTGTCACTCTCACAACCCATCATCTAATAACTACTCCACAATGCATTCCCTTAGGCCCTAATAAGGTGAAGTGTCATGTAGTCGACGTTCACATGACACCACTAAGGGAATCACAACATACATATCATCAAAATATCGAACACATATCAAGTTCACATGATTACTTGCAACAAGATTTCTCCCGTGACCTCAAGAACAAAAGTAACTACTCATAAATGATAATCATGCTCAAGATCAGAGGGGTAATAAATAGCATAATGGATCTGAACATATAATCTTCCACCAAATAAACCATATAGTAATCAACTACAAGATGTAATCAACACTACTAGTCAACCACAAGTACCAATCTAAGGTTCCGGTACAAAGATTGAACACAAGAGATGAACTAGGGTTTGAGCGGAGATGGTGCTGTTGAAGATGTTGATGGAGATTGCCCTCCCCAAGATGGGAGAGTTGTTGGTGATGATGATGATGATGATTTCTCCCTCCGGGAGGGAAGTTCCCCTGGCGGAATCGCTCCGCCGGAGGGCAAAAGTGCTCCTGCCCAAGTTCCACCTCGAGACGGCGGCGCTTCATCCTGAAAGTCCTCTCTTGATTTTTTCTAGGTTAAAATGACTTATATACCAGAAGATTGGCACCGGAGGTGGGCCGAGGAGGGCACAACCCACCAGGGTGCGCCTGGGCTCCCTGGCGCGCCCAGGTGGGTTGTGCCCATCTGGTGGGCCCCCTCTGATAGTTATTTGCTCCAATTTTTCTTATATATTCCATAAAAAATCTCCGTGAAGTTTCAGCTCATTTGGAGTTGTGCAGAATAGGTGGCCTGACGTAGCTTTTTCAGGTCCAGAATTCCAGCTGCCGGTATTCTCCCTCCTTGTGTGAACCTTGCATATTATGAGAGAAAAGGCATTAGAATTACTCCATAAGGCATTATTATGCATAAAAACATTATAAATAATAGTAGGAAAACATGATTCAAAAAGGACGTATCAACTCCCCCAAGCTTAGACCTCGCTTGTCCTCTAGCGAAAACCGAAATAAAAAAACATGTCCACATGCTTAGAGAGAGAGGTGTCGATAAAAACAAAATACGGACATAGAAGCATCATGTATATTATTATAACAGCAACAAACTTTAACATAAAACTTTATCATAGAACTTTTACCATATAACTTCTCATGAACAAGTAACAATTCATCACAACATCGAAGTATAAAGCATAAACTCTATTGAAAACCAACAAACTATGTTCTCAGTCAACTTTGCAACTACAATTCATCATCTTTTCAGGAAGGGTCATGTATCGGAGCCTTTTGGCAAGTCCACATACTCAACCATCATATAATCTTCTATAATTGCTAACACTCACCGCATAGACATAAGCAAAAAGTTTCAACCGGACACATAGAAAGATAGGGGCTTATAGTTTCGCCTCCCAACATACTCACCTCAAGGGTGATGTCAACAATAATAACTCATGCCCACCCATATCCAGCTGGATATATGTTCCTAGATCTTTCTTCACCACATGGTGCTTGCCAAAAGAGAAAATAAAAAGGAATAGAGAGAAATACTTTGACTCTTGCATAAAAGTAAATACATAAAAGTAAAGGATAGGCCCTTCGCAGAGGGAAGCAGAGGTTGCCATGCGCTTTTTGGTTGTATGCCAAATCCCTTAATGCAAAAGAACGTCACGTTATATTGCCCCTTATGATAGCAACCTTTATTATGCAGTCTATCGCTTTTATTCTTTGCCATCACAAGTTCGTACAACGTTCAATTTTCTCTTACACTAAATGATCCAACACTTTTAGAGGCGATTTTTATTGCCTTATTGCACCGATGACAACTTACTTGAAGGATCTTACTCAATCCATAGGTAGATATGGTGGACTCTCAAAACAAGATTTGGGTTTAAGGGTTTTGGATGCACAAGTAGTATCTCTACTTAGTGCGGAAATTTTGGCTAGCAAGGATGGGGGCAAGCACCACATGTTAAAGGATCTATGACAATATAACTTCTATGTGAATATGAACAAACATAAATCATTACGTTGTCTTCCTTGTCCAACGTCAACAATTTTGGCATATAATATTTTGATGGGGGCTCACAATCATAAAAGATGTCCAAGATAGTGTATTTTCATGTAAATCTTCTCTTCCCTTATTAGTTCTTTCATGAGTTGCATCATTGACCAATGCTATGTTTGTCAATCTCCAACAAATTTTACCATTTATACATTTCCTTATGTGATGTCATTACTTACCATAAGATTAGCATATGATCTTTTCATTTATTTCTTTTTCTTTTTATTGAACATGAAAATAAAGAAAGCAAAACTTGAACTAAACTTTATTATATATCTTGCACATGATTACAAGGATAGAAAGATCACTAAGCAAACACTCGAAAGGAAAGGATCGAACTAAACTTTTATTCAACTAAATCGAAAGATAACTAAAGATTGAACTAAAATAGATAGATGCAAAAGATAGTGGTGATGATATGATACTGGGGCAGCTCCCCAAGCTTGGCACAAGCCAAGGGGAGTGCCCATACCATGAACTCAAGTTTCCTTTGGTGATGAAGAAGGTGGTGGTGATGAGGTAGTCGCAATCTTATCTTCAGGTTTCCATGGCAAGGGCTCACCATCATAAGAGGAGGAGTGAGTCTCGCGGGTCCTGCAACTGGCAGCCAAACTCATACCTTTAAACCTTGCCTCATATTCAAAGACTTGGTTTTGGAGATCGTAGATCTGGCTTTGGAGAAAATTGATTTGCTCGTTGAAGGTGAAGACGATGTCCTTCATGGACTTGCCATCCACCTTGAGATCATGGGTGTAGTCCGCGATCATGAGGTGATTGGCATTGAGTCCACGTTCCACCATCCCCTTGCACCTAAAGACCTCCTACTCCATAGCTTCGAGCCTAGCATCCATGGTTCCCGTCCCTTTGGGGCCCTGGACGTCGCGGATGTGGAGCACCCCCTCACGCATCTCGATGGCTTGAGGGTGCTGCATCACCTCCCACAGGTACGTGTTGATGATGTTCGCGAAGAACTTGTCCTTGGAGGAGCTTGAGGCGGCCATGGTGATCTAGATCTGTTAGAAAACAACAAGAAAGAAGCACAGAAGATTTCTCCGTGATACGGTGGTTAATAGGTTAGGGGAGTATATAAAGATTTTTTTATCTCGGAAAACAAGCAAACCGAAGAAAAACGGAGTCCGAAAGGTACCCGAGGTGGGCACAACCCACCTGGGCGCGCCAGGGTGCCCATCAGGGTTGCCTTCCTGGTTGGTTCTTATTTTCCTAATTTTTAATATAGTCCAAAACTGACAGAAAATATTTTTGCAGATTTTTCGGAGTCCGTTTACTTACCGTATCACGTACCTCCTCTTTTTTCGGTTATTCTGGAGTGTTCCGGAAGGTTTCTTTTATGTGTTCTTCTGGTGCCATAGTTTGGATAATATTGCTTTCAACATTAATAGGCGTACCTGAGATATAATGTTTTATTCTTTGACCATTGACCACCTTCGGGTTAGTACCCTCGGCATTATTTATTTTGATAGCTCCAGATCGATAAACCTCCTCGATAACATAGGGTCCTTCCCATTTGGAGAGAAGTTTTCCTGCAAAGAATCTGAAATGAGAGTTGTACAAAAGAACATATTCTCCAACTTTGAATTCCCGTTTTTGGATTCTTTTGGCATGCCATCTTTTAACTTTTTCTTTAAATAACTTGGCATTTTCATAGGCTTGGGTTCTCCATTCATCTAGTGAGCAAATATCAAATAACCTCTTTTCACCGGCAAGTTTGAAATCATAGTTGAGTTCTTTAATTGCCCAAAATGCTTTATGTTCTAACTCAAGAGGCAAATGACAATCTTTTCCATAAACCATTTTATACGGAGACATACCCATAGGATTTTTATATGCTGTTCGATAGGCCTAAAGTGCATCATCCAATTTCTTAGACCAATTCTTTCGGGACCTATTGACAATTTTTTATAAAATTATTTTTATTTCTCTATTGCTAAGTTCAACTTGACCACTAGATTGAGGATGATAGGGGGATGCAATTCTATGGTTAACATCATACTTAGCAAGCATTTTACAGAAAGCACCATGAATAAAATGTGAACCACCATCACTCATTAAATATCTAGGGACTCCAAACCTTGGGAAAATAACTTCCTTAACCATTTTAATAGAGGTGTTGTGATCAGCACTACTAGTTGGAATAGCTTCTACCCACTTAGTGACATAATCAACAGCAACCAAAATATGTGTATACCCATTAGAGGAAGGAAAAGGTCCCATATAATTAAAATCCCAAACATCAAATGGTTCAACATCAAGAGAATAATTCATAGGCATTTATTGGCGCTTACAAATATTACCAATTCGTTGACATTCATCACAAGATAAAACAAACTTACAGGCATCCTTGAAGAGAGTAGGCCAATAAAAACCAGATTGCAATACCTTGTGAGCAGTTCTATCTCCCGCATGATGCCCTCCATAAGCTTCGGAGTGTCATTTCCATAGGATTTGTCCCTGTTCATGCTCAGGTACACAACGTCTAATAATACCATCTACTCCTTCTTTATAAAGATGTGGGTCGTCCCAAAAGTAATGTCTTAAATCATAGAAGAATTTTTTTCTTTTGTTGGACTGTGAAACTAGGTGGTAAATATTTAGCTACAATATAATTAGCATAGTCAGCATACCAAGGGGTGTTATGCGAAACATTTATTGCTGCTAATTGTTCATCAGGAAAACTATCATTAATAGGTTGTGGGTCATCAAGAATATTTTCTAACCTAGACAAGTTGTCAGCTACGGGGTTCTCAGCTCCTTTCCTATCAGTGATATGTAAATCAAATTCTTGTAGCAAGAGAACCCATCTAATGAGTCTAGGCTTAGCATATTTCTTTTCCATAAGATATTTAATAGCAGCATGATCGGTGTGAACAATAACTTTAGAATCAACAATGTAATATCTAAATTTATCACAAGCAAACACAACCGCTAAAAATTCTTTTTCAGTAGTAGCATAATTTCGTTGGGCACTGTCTAGAGTTTTACTAGCATAATGAATAACATTTAACTTCTGATCAACTCTTTGTCCTAGAACAACTGTAACAACATAATCACTAGCATCACACATAATTTCAAAAGGCAAGTTCCAATCAGGCGGTTGAACAATAGGTGCATAAATTAAGGCGTTCTTAAGTGTTTCAAAGGCTTCTATACAATCATCATCAAAAACAAATGGAACATCCTTTTGTAAAAGATTTGTAAGAGGCCTAGAAATATTAGAGAAGTCTTTAATAAACCTCCTATAGAAACTAGCATGACCAAGGAAACTTCGAATACCTTTAATATCTCTAGGACATGGCATTTTCTCAATTGCATCAACTTTAGCTTTATCCACTTCAATACCTCATTCAGACATTTTATGCCCCAAGACAATACCTTCATTAACCATAAAGTGGCACTTGTCCCAATTCAAGACAAGATTAGTTTGCTCACATCTCTGCAAAACTTGATAAAGGTTGCTTAAGCAATCATCAAAAGAAGTTTCGTAAACAGAAAAATCATCCATGAAAACCTCAACAATCTTTTCACAAAAACCAGAGAATATGGCAGTCATACATCTTTGAAAGGTAGCAGGTGCATTGCATAAACCAAGAGGCATACGTCTATAAGCATAAGTTCCAAAAGGACAAGTAAAGGTGGTTTTGTCTTGATCAGGTTGTGAAACAGGTATTTGAGAAAAACCAGAATATCCATCAAGAAAACAAAAGTGTGTGTGCTTAGATAATCTTTCTAGCATTTGATCAATGAAAGGCAGATGGTAATGATCTTTTCTAGTTGCTTTATTTAATTTCCTAAAATCAATTACCATTCTATAGCCAGTGACAATTCTTTGTGGAATAAGTTCATTTTTATTATTGGGAACAACTGTAATACCTCCCTTCTTAGGGACACAGTGAACGGGGCTTACCCATCTACTATCAGCTATGGGATAAATTATACCTGCTTCCAGAAGCTTTAATATTTCAGTTCTTACCACTTCTTTCATCTTAGGATTCAACCGTCGTTGATGATCAATGACGGGTTTAGCATCAGGTTCCATATTGATCTTATGCTGACAGAGAGTGGGACTAATGCCCTTAAGATCATCAAGAGTATATCCAATAGCAGCTCGGTGCTTCTTCAGAATTTTCAATAATCTTTCTTCTTCATGTTCTGAAAGGTTAGCACTAATAATAACAGGATATATCTTTTTCTCATCAAGATAAGCATATTTCAAAGTGTCTGGCAATTGTTTTAATTCAAACACAGGATCACCTTTAGGTGGAGGAGGTCCTCCTAGAGTTTCAATAGGAAAATTATGTTTGAGCAGAGGTCGTTGTTCAAAGAAAATTTTATCTATTTCATTTCTTTCATGCATATGCATATCATTTTCATGGTCTAGCAAATATTGTTCTAGTGGATCAGTAGGAGGCACGGTAATAGAAGCAAGACCAATTATTTCATACTTACTTGGCAATTCTTTCTTATGATGTTTTCTACTAAACTTAGAAAAATTAAACTCATGAAACTCATCACCAAAACTAACACCGACGGTTTGTTTCTCACAATCTATTTTAGCATTAACGGTGTGCAAGAAAGGTCTACCAAAGATAATGGGACAAAAGTCATCTGGTGGGGAACCAAGAACTAGAAAATTAGTAGGATATTTTATTTTCCCACACAAGACTTCAACATCTCTAACAATCCCAAGTGGTGTGATGGTGTCTCTATTAGCAAGCTTAATAGTAACATCTATGTCTTCTATTTCAGCGGGTGCTATGTCATTCATAATTTCTTGATATAAGGTAAAAGTAATAGCACTCACGCTAGCACCTAAGTCACATAAACCATGATAACAGTGATCTCCTATTTTGACTGAGACAACAGGCATGCCAACAACAGGTCTATGTTTATCTTTCTCATCGGGTTTAGCAATTCTAGCAGCGTCATCACATAAGTAAATAACATGCCCATCTATATTTTCTACCAAGAGATCTTTAACCATAGCAACGCTAGGTTCTACTTCGATTTGTTCAGCAGGTTTAGGTGCTCTAATATAGCTTTTATTGATCACGGTTGAAACCTTAGCATGTTCCTTTATCCTAACAGGGAAAGGTGGTTTTTCAATGTAAGCAGTAGGAACAACTGGGTCAACATTATAAATAATAGTTTCACCTTTAACCATAACCGGTTCTTTAATTTCTTGTTTAATAGGTGGATGATATATAAACCACTTCTCCTTAGGGAGATCAACATGAGTAGCAAATGATTCACAAAAAGAAGCTACTATCTCAGAGTCAAGTCCATATTTAGTGCTAAACTTTTGAAAAGCATCGGTATTCATAAAAGATTTAACACAATCATACTCAAGCTTAATACCTGACTCTTTACCTTCGTCGAGTTCCCAATCTTCAGAGTTGCGTTTAATTCTTTCTAAAAGATCCCACCTGAATTCAATAGTCTTCTTCATGAAAGAACCAATATAAGAAGTATCGAGCATGGATCGATCATCATGAGAAAGCCGAGCATAAAAATTCTGAATGATAATTTCCTTCGAGAGCTCATGATTGGGGCATGAATATAACATTGACTTAAGCCTCCCCCAAGATAGAGCGATACTCACTCCTTCACGAGGCCAAAAATTATATATATAATTCCGATCATGATGAACTAGATGCATAGGATAATTTTTTTGGTGAAATTCCAATTTCAATCGATTCGAATTCCAAGATCCAATATCATCGCATAGCCTATACCATGCCAATGCTTTTCCCTTCAAAGATAAAGGGAAAACCTTCTTCTTAGCTTCATCTCCGGGTAAACCTGCAAGCTTAAATAATCCACAAATTTCATCCACATATATCAAGTGCATATCAGGATGTTCGGTTCCATCTCCTGCATAAAGATTAGCTAGCAGTTGTTCTATCATACCCGAAGGAATTTCATAAGCAATATTTTTAGTAGGTGCAGTAGGTTGAGGGGCAACAAATTGTGGTTCTGGTCGAGGTGAAGATACCTCGAACAAACCCCTCAAAGGATTGTTCTCCATAGTAGCAAGTGATAATAAATTTCAGCACGTAGTAATAATTTTTCCTTACCAATTTCCACTTACCAAGAGCGCTTCACTCCCCGCCAACGGCGCTAGAAAAGAGCCTTGATGACCCACAAGTATAGGGGATCAATCGTAGTCCTTTTGATAAGTAAGAGTGTCGAACCCAACGAGGAGCAGAAGGAAATGACAAGTGGTTTTCAGCAAGGTATTCTCTGCAAGCACTGAAATTATAAGTAATGAGTAGTTTGATAGCAAGATAATTTGTAACGAGCAAGTAATGGTAACGGTAACAAAAGTGCAGCAAGGTAGCGCAATCCTTTTGAGGCAAAGGACAGGCCAAAACGGCCTCTTATAATAAGCAAAGCGTTCTTGAGGGTACACGGGAATTTCATCTAGTCACTTTCATCATGTTGGTTTGATTTGTGTTCGCTACTTTGATAATTTGATATGTGGGTGGACCGGTGCTTAGGTGCTGTTCTTACTTGAACAAACCTCCTACTTATGATTAACCCCCTCGCATGCATCCGCAACTACGAGAAAAGTATTAAGATAAAATCTAACCATAGCATTAAACTTTTGGATCCAAATCAGCCCCTTACGAAGTAGCGCATAAAGTAGGGTTTTAAGCTTCTGTCACTCTTGCAACCCATCATCTAATAACTACTCCACAATGCATTCTCTTAGGCCTTAATAAGGTGATGTGTCATGTAGTCGACGTTCACATGACACGACTAAGGGAATCACAACATACATATCATCAAAATATCGAACACATATCAAGTTCACATGATTACTTGCAACAAGATTTCTCCCGTGACCTCAAGAACAAAAGTAACTACTCACAAATGATAATCATGCTCAAGATCAGAGGGGTAATAAATAGCATAATGGATCTGAACATATAATCTTCCACCAAATAAACCATATAGTAATCAACTACAAGATGTAATCAACACTACTAGTCACCCACAAGTACCAATCTAAGGTTCCGGTACAAAGATTGAACTCAAGAGATGAACTAGGGTTTGAGAGGAGATGGTGCTGTTGCAGATGTTGATGGAGATTGACCTCCCCAAGATGGGAGAGTTGTTGGTGATGATGATGACGATGATTTCCCCCTCCGGGAGGGAAGTTCCCCCGGCGGAATTGCTCCGCCGAAGGGCAAAAGTGCTCCTGCCCAAGTTCCACCTCGAGATGGCGGCGCTTCGTCCTGAAAGTCCTCTCTTGATTTTTTCTAGGTCAAAATGACTTATATACCAGAAGATGGGCACCGGAGGTGGGCCGAGGAGGGCACAACCCACCAGGGCGCGCCTGGGCTCTCTAGCGCACCCAGGTGGGTTGTGCCCACCTGGTGAGGCCCCTCTGGTAGTTATTTGCTCCAATAATTCTTATATATTCCATAAAAAATCTCTGTGAAGTTTCAGCTCATTTAGAGTTGTGCAGAATAGGTGGCCTGACGTAGCTTTTTCAGGTCCAGAATTCCAGCTGCCGGTATTCTCCCTCCTTGTGTGAACCTTGCATATTATGAGAGAAAAGGCATTATAATTACTCCATAAGGCATTATTATGCATAAAAACATTATAAGTAACAGTAGGAAAACATGATGCAAAAAGGACGTATCAAGATGCCAGGGCCGATGGGCGTCATTTCCATCTCGTCAGACAAGAAGGATGCCATCATATGCGTGGATAAGATGTATAGAGACGAAGTCGCTGCCGAGGCTGCGAAAGCAGCAGCTCCCGCCAAGGAAAATAAGAAAGGGAAGAAAGCTAGCAAAGATACGGGCAAGGAGTCCGGGAAGCACACCTCTCCGGAGTACGCTGCACCCGTCGATGATCTGCTGGAGAGTTCCACTAGCAAGAGATCCAAGGTTGCCGCACCCACTGTGAGGAAGGTTCCGGCCGGGCTGGTTGGCACTGATGGTACATTCACTATCGGCTCCACCCTTGATGATAAATAGGAAAGTGCGCTTGTTGCCTTCCCACGGGCGAATGTCGATGTGTTTGCTTGGCAACCGTCTGACATCCCCGGTGTTCCCAGGGAGGTAATCGAGCACCACCTTGATGTCTGCCCTCATGCCCGGCCTGTCAAGCAGAAGGTCCGGAAGCAAGCCTTGGAGCGGCAGAAGTTCATTGCCGAAGAGATCAAGAAACTTGAGGCAGCTGGTTTGGTCAGAGGAGTATTGCACCCAACATGGTTGGCAAATCCAGTGGTAGCGCGCAAGGCGAATGGGAAGTGGAGGCTTTGCATAGATTTCACAGATCTGAATAAAGCATGCCCGAAGGACCCATTCCCCTTGCCGCGCATCGACCATATCATGGATTCTACCTCCGGGTGTGATCTTCTTTCCTTCTTGGATGCCTACTCCGGATATCACCAGATATTCATGTCCAAGGAAGACAAAGAGAAGACAGCGTTCATAACCCCATGTGGCATGTACTACTTCGTACGGATGCCCTTTGGGTTAAAGAGCGCTGGGTCCACTTTTGCAAGGGCAGTGCAAATGGGGTTTGAATCCCAGCTGCACAGGAATATTGAAGCTTACATGGATGACATAGTGGTCAAGACCAGGGACAGATCAACGCTCATTCAGGACTTGGAAGAAACCTTTGCGAACCTGCGCAAGATCAACTTGAAGCTGAACCAGAAATGCGTATTTGGCGTTCCCTCTGGCAAGCTACTTGGCTTCTTTGTGTCTCACTAGGGAATAGAGGCCAACCCCAACAAGATCAGGCCAATCGAGCAGATTCAAGCACCCAAGTCAGTCAAAGACATGCGGCGTTTAACTGGATGTGTTGCCGCGCTGAGTAGGTTCATTTCCAAGTCCGCTGAACGCGCCCTACTGTTCTTCAAAATCTTGAAGAAGGCAGGGCCTGTGAAGTGGACCCTGGAGGCGGAAGCGGCACTGCAGGACTTAAAATCTTACCTTTCCTCTGTTCCCACCTTGGTCGCTCCTAAACCACAAGAGCCATTGCTGCTGTATCTGGCGGCAACCAATCAAGTGGTTAGTGCAGCACTGGTGGCACAACGGGATTGGAAGAAGGAGTAGCTGTAGCTACTGTCCTCCCCAGAGAAGGGAATGAACCGATCACGGCAGGACCGAGTGTAGATCAAGAGAAAGAAGAGCAGAGAGGTGAAGATAGTCCCAAGGCTGTGGCGAGGAAGAAGGTGGTGCAGCGGCCGGTTTACTTTGTCAGCTCCCTGTTGCAGGGGGCTAGATCAAGGTACTTTGGCATACAAAAGTTGATCTTTGGCCTCGTCATGGCCTCAAGGAAACTGCGCCACTACTTCCAAGCCCACGAGATCATAGTTGTCACCCAATTCCCTTTGCAACGTATACTGAGGAACCCGAAGGCCACTGGCAGAATAGTGGAATGGGCTTTGGAGTTATCAAGCTTTGGTTTGAAGTTTGAGAGCACGTCGACCATTCAAAGCAGAGCATTGGCGGAGTTTATTGCAGAATGGACGCCTACCCTAGACGAAGAGACACTGGAAACAGTTATCCCCGGCAAGGAAGCGCCCCAAGAATGGATCATGTACTTTGATGGTGCCTTCTCACTACAAGGTGCAAGAGCTGGCGTGCTCCTCATCGCTCCCACCGGAGAGCACCTCAAATACGTGGTACAAATGCATTTCCCCCGGGAGAAGGGAACCAACAACACTGCAGAATATGAAGGACTCCTTGCCGGGCTCAGAATCGCGACAGAGTTGGGGATCAAGAAGCTGATCATTCGAGGGGACTCACAGCTCATGGTGAGGTAAGTGAACAAGGATTATCAGAGTCCATTGATGGAGGCATACGTGGAGGAAGTGAGAAAGCTGGAGGAGCGCTTTGATGGATTGCAAATAGAGCACGTGCCGCATGCGGAAAACAGCATTGCTGATCATCTGTCAAAGTGCGCTGCGCAAAAACTTCCTGTGGAAACAGGGACTTTTGTTCTTCACCTGACTCAACCCTCTGTATCCCCGGCAGCAATGGCCAGAAAGAGGAGGAAACTGGACTCCGGCAAACCTCTCCCGCAAAGCTTCCCGAAGCCCTCGGCAGAGAGGTTGGTGGGAACAACTCCACTTCGCTTGGCGAGCCGCACCCTCTCGCCAAACCACCAGTTCTTGCGGTTGAGGTATGCACTCCCACGAACGAGGAGGTGCATTGATCCTTGTTGTCGAGCCCCATGCTCCAACTTGGGCACGGCACATCGTCCATTACCTCTAGACAGGAGATCTTCATGAAGAGCAAGAAGAAGCTGAAAGAGTAGCCCGGAGGGCCAGTATGTACCAGTTCGTCGACAACGCGCTATACAGAAGGAGGCCCAATGGTGTGAAATTGAAGTGCATTTACCAGGAAGAGGGAAAGAAACTGTTGGCAGAGATACATAGAGGCATGTGCGGCTCCCATATTGGATCAAGAGCCTTGGTTGGAAAAGCTTTCCGACAAGGTTTCTACTGGCCCACTGCCCTCCAAGATGCAATTGAGCTAGTCACCAGATGTGAAGCCTGCCAGTTCCACTCCAAGAATATCCATCAGCCTGCTCAAGCTCTCCAGACGATTCCTTTGTCATGGCCATTTTTGGTCTGGGGGCTCGACATCTTGGGCCCCTTCCCCCGTGCCACCGAGGGCTTTGAATTCTTGTACGTCACCATCGACAAGTTTACAAAGTGGCCAGAGGTGGAGCCCGTGAGGAAGGTAACCACACAGTCAGCTATCAAGTTCTTAAAGGGATTGGTGTGCCACTTCGGGGTACCCGCCAGAGTCATCACTGACAACGGCACCCAATTCACAAGTCGCGCCTTCATGCAATACGTTCAAGCCCTCGGAAGCAAGGTCTCCTTTGCCTCTGTTGCCCATCCCAGAAGCAACAGACAAGCTGAGAGGGCGAATGCTGAAGTGCTGCGAGGACTCAAGATAAGAACATTTGATAGACTATAGAAGTGTGGCAGGCGTTGGATTGATGAGCTGCCGGTGGTTCTTTGGTCCCTCCGTACGACACCAAATCGAGCTACCGGCCAGACTCCCTTCTCCCTAGTCTATGGGGCAGAAGCAGTGATCCCCACGGAACTCATCTACGGGTCACCTTGAGTATTTGCCTACGATGAAGTAGAGCAAGAGCAGCACTGGCATGACGATGCCGTGCTCCTTGAGGAGAACCGTCTCCGGGCTGCTACGTGTGCTGCACGCTATCAGCAAGCCCTGCGTCGCTACCACAGCCGCAGAGTTCATGCCCGGAGCCTTGAGGAAGGCGACCTTGTCCTTAGGCGCATTCAGTCAGCCAAGGGTGCAAACAAGTTGACGCCGAAGTGGGAAGGCCCTTACCGGGTAGTACGAGTCTCTAGACCCGGCGCAATCCATCTGGAGAATGAAGATGGCATTCAATTGCAAAACTCATGGAACACTGAGCATCTTCGTAAGTTCTACCCATGAGGCGTGGCTGTCGGGCCCTGCCCGGCAGCCACCCTTTTGTACAAGCCTTGCCGATGCTGCATGTAACCCTTTGTACAAAGCGAGGCGCAGACCCTGAGCAACAGATAAATAAACGAAGCGCTGGGGGGCCCCAAAAACTTGCATGCATAACATGACATGAGCATAGCATGATCATGTAGATAAGGTCATATGTAGCCTTTTTTTCCTATGCACTAAACTGCAGGGCTCTTGCCGCGGACTCGGTCCCGAAGAGAAGAAGCGGAGACAAGCCTACATATCGGTCCCCGACAAGCCAAACAGATAAGTCCCTTCTTATCCATACATGTTCTGTAAGGAGAAAACTTGTGCATATAGAAACCTCGTCACCTTCGAAGCATGGGTGCTCCCATGCTTTGACCCGAACGTTGCTTTAGTCAAGGTGGTTGTAGTGGCCTTTGACGGAAAAGGCTCGACAGGGGGCTGGTCCCTTCCCATAATTTTGAGCCCGGCGAGCCTAGCCCCGCGGCAACAAATGGAAGGCACCGGCAGGATAAGCTTGCCGGAGAAAACTTGTTTACTTAAACGTATAGAGGCATTCCACCTCTGCATGGACGTGATACATGCACAAGTACCCGGCAAGGCTTGTCTTTTTTCATTAATATGCAGATAAACAAGTACAGATCTTACAGAACGCAAACATGGACAAAAAAAACATATTTAAGACTAAAGTTTGGCAAGTGCCTACATATCTTAGACTGAAAAAAGATAAGTGCCCCGTAATCCCTTTCTTGTCCCTCTCCTCCTAGGAACTATAGTGGGAGATGAAGAGGGCAAAAGGAGTGCCTGGGCAAAAGCCTAGCCTAACCTCGTTAGGGCCCATATGGCGAAGCCTGACAAGATCGGGAGGGCGTGGGCGAAGGTGATGGATGGGGGGAGCGGCTAGCCGATGCCCTGGAGCCGGAGACACCATCCACACCCAACACCCAGGCAAATTGCCTTGCCAGGGAGGAGATGTAGGTGCAGATGGTGGTGCCGCCAGCCTCCCGCTGACCGCGATGGTGTGGCTGGCATTCAGCCAGAGTCGGAGCCGTCGTCCTCCCCTCCGGTGCCGTCGCCATTGTCCTCCTCATCGCTATTGCTCGAGGAGGAGCTTTCGTCATCGGTCGAGCTCTCAGCGCAGCACCCTAAGCGAGCACCCGAGCGCCCGAAGACCTTGATGGAGAGCAGGGTGGCGTCCATTAACTTGAAGTGAAGGACGTGCCCTGCCGCCAAACTGTGGGCATGGTCGAAGGTCTTCCAGCCACGTCGGAGAAGCATGACGTGAGGTGCAGGGAACTCCACATTCGCCCGCATGCTGCCATTACAGCAACCCCTCATGTGCAGCCTCAACCCCGGCGGCTGTTCGATCTCCATCACTCTTGCGAATGGAGTGGGAAGTCGAAGACGACTGCGCGGAGGCCCGCGCAACTTGATGATGAACTCCAGTGGCTGGTCCCCGACATGGCCTTCGTTCAGGTCCTGAGCAGTTGGAGGAGGTGCGATCCGAACACCGCCCCATCCTCCTCGACCCCGAGCGCCGCGTCGACCACGTCCGCGTCCTCTCCCGCCTCCTCTCACGACGGGCTCCTCCCCCGCGTCCCCAACAGGAGGAGGGAGGCGCTGTCGAGCAGAAGCCCTCGTCGCCACCACTGGGGTGCCACTACGCCCTCTCCCCCTCACCATGATGGAGAGGGAATACCAGAAGAAAGAAGAAGAGGGAGAGATGTGGGGGTAGGCCTCTCGCCCAAGTTCCCTTTTATAGGCAAATGCGACTGGGGGGCTAGCTCCCCATCCGGAGGGCAACCGCCCCGCTTCGCCAATCTGTCCCCTCTGCGTCACCAATGGTGCACGGAATCAAGGCCGCCTTCCTATGCCTATCCACGGCGCCTGGCTTTCTGCCAGGGCACTCATTCCCGTGCGCTCCACATCTACCACCAACCACGCACAATGCATACGACATACGTGGCGAAAACAGCAGAAGCGGGAAAACGAGCAGGATGGCAGTTACCACCCCGTGAACGTGGGACGTGGGCAGACCATAGATCGTGGCATAAGTTCCCCCACTTCACCCCGCACGACACACGGGAAAACCGAAAACTGATTCAAGCATAGATTAATGAAGAAGCAAGGAAGACCTCAAGGAATAAGCTACCGCAAGCTCTCTGCCTGTGTACCTGATAGGGCCTACCCCGACGACGCCCGGCAACACATTCAGGCTAGGCCTGGGGGCTCCTGTCGGTGCAACAAACCCTGGTGTATGTTGCCCAGACTGTACACAGGCTCGAGAGCAAGGTCACAGCGACAAGACAAGATCAAATTGGAGAGATAGCTCTTTGAGAAATCAAAGGGCGAATCAAGAAGACCAAGACAGGCCAAGACAGCAAGATTTCACTAAGGAAAAGCCCCCCTTACCGGGCAGGTGAGCCTGGTCAGGTCGAGGTCACCCCAAGGGCAAGTCCCAAGATCTCCTCAGCAAGGGTTGCAGGGGCGCCGACGGCCTGCTTCCCAGCCAAGGCTCCACCGCTCCACCTCACAGCAACGCATGTCACTTATCGGTGCGGTGTCGAGCCCCCAAGTGATTAAGTGGCTGTCATTTGGCATGTGGCGGCCATTTCTGAAGAAGATCACCCCTAAGTGACACCTGTCCAGGGACGAGTCACGCAGGCAGACGAAAAGGTGGTTGAATGGCGCGTCAAGGCTTGCCGGGCTACATCCGCGACGTGACACTAAGCGGTGCATTTAATGCATCTTGTCCTATCTGCAGAGTTAGGTATGATAGCACTGTGGCTATCTAATCACTGGATAATGACCATTTTGCCATTGTGGTAACCCCTTGACCTATAAAAGGAGGACTGAGGCAACCTTAGAAAGGATTCGGACCCTTGTACACTCATACGCGCGTAGCTGCTCTCCCCGAGGCAACCTTGCCGGGCTTGAGCGCTGCGCGCTCGTCACGGTCCTCCGTCCAATCCACCAAAGCTGGAGTAGGGTTTTATGCCTCACGGCGGCCCGAACCTGGGTAAAAACCACCCGCGTCACCACTGCCGTGCTTCTCTATGGCCTTCGCTCTTTGTGCAACGTGTCCTTCCCCCTTGGCGAACCACAAGGGGCCGATGGCCCCAGAGGTGATCATGTCGAACCACGACAATGACTCAGGAACCTTTGTATCCTGAAGGTCACCCTAAGAGAATTGAGCAAGATTCTCAGAGAATTAATACCGATGCACCTAGTTCTTCTAAGAATAAAGAGAAAGATGATGGGACTTTGCATGCTTCTAGTGAACCTATTATAGACACACCTGAGAATCCTAATGATATTTCTATTTATGATGCTGAGACACAATCTGGTGATGAAATGAACCTAGTAATAATGATAGTGATGATGTTCATGTTGATGCTCAACCTAGTAATGATAATGATGTGGAGATAGAACCTGCTGTTGATCTTGATAACCCACAACCTAAGAATAAAAGATATGATAAGAGAGACTTTTCATTGCTAGAAAACATGGTAAAGAAAGAGAACCATGGGTCCAGAAACCCATGCCCTTTCCTCCTAAAGCTTCAAAGAATAAAGATGATGAAGAATTTGAGCACTTTATTGAAATGCTTAGACCTGCCTTTTTGCGCTTACGTTTGACTGGTATTCTGAAAATGTCTCCTTATGCTAAATATATGAAATATATTGTCACTAATAAAAGAAAGATACCGGAAGCTGAAATTTCCACCATGCTTGATAATTACACATTTAAGGGTGGAATACCAAAGAAACTAGGAGATCCAGGAATACCAACTATACCATGCTCCATTAAAAGAAACTATGTTAAAACTGCTTTATGTGATTTGGGAGCCGGTGTTAGTGTTATGCCTTTCTCTTTGTATCGAAGACTTGATTTGAATAAGTTGACACCTACTGAAATCTCTTTGCAAATGGCCTATAAATCAACTGCTATACCCATTGGTATTTGTGAGGATGTACCTGTCGTAGTTTCAAATGTTACTATCTTAACAGACTTTGTTATTCTTGATATACCCGAGGACGACAGTATGTCAATCATCCTTGGTAGACCCTTTTAGAATACTACAGGGGCTGTTATTGATTGCAATAAAAGCAATGTCACTTTTCATGTTAATGGTAATGAGCATACGGTACACTTTCCGAAGAAACAACCTCAAGTGAATAGTATCAACTCTATTGGAGAAATTCCAACAATTGCTATTGGAGGTTTTAAATTCCCTATTCCTACTGTCAAAAAGAAATATGATATTCTTATTGTTGGGGACATGCATATTCCCGTTGAGGTAACCTAGTGTTATTCGAAAATTCTCCGGTTTCATGTCACTCGGAAGGAGTTTGTTAATAAGTCTTGATCAACCTTATTAATGGATTCCTTTTGATGAGCATGTGGTGGATGAATTAGGAGGCACAAACTTCTGTACCCATCTTTTACTTTCTGTTATTTAGAATTAATAAAGTAGAAATGCTATTATTTTTCTGTTTTTTGAATTATCCGTGCAATAAAAAATGACCAGAAAATAAAAGTTCTCCAAATGCCCTGAAAATTTAGTACGTTTTTTTACAATATTTAAGAATTTTGGGCACTGAACACACCCCAGGGGGGTGCACCTGTGAGCCACAAGCTAACAGGGTGCACCCACCCCCCTGGGCGTGCCTAGGTGGCTTGTGTCGGTGCAACAAACCCTGGGTCCGTTGCCCAGACTGTGCACAGGCCTAAGATCAAGATTGCAACATCCAAGATCAGACCAAGCACAAGAGATCAGCTCTCTGAAGAATCAGAGTGCAGATCAAGAAGACCAAGTCAAGCCAAAGGAGCAAGACACCACTAAGGGAAAACCTCCCTTGCCGGGCAGGCGAGCCTGGCAAGGTCAAGGTTGCCCCGGAAGCAAGCCTCAAGACCGTCCCGGCAGGCCTGCCGGGCCCTACAAAGGCAAAATACCCCACCAAGACTCCACCGCACCACCTCACGGTGACGCAAGTCATCGATCGGTGCGGTGTCAAGCCCCAAAGTGACTAAGTGGCCGTTCTCTGCCACATGGCAGCCACTTCCTACAGAAGTCCCCTCCAAATGACACCCGTCCAGCGACGTGTCATGCAGACAGGAGAGAAGGTGGCGAAACAACCCAGCAAGGCGTGCCGGGCAGGCCATGATGTGACACTAAGCGGCGCATTTAATGTGCTCTGTCCTGTCTGCAGAGTTAGGTATGATAGCACTGTTTGCTATCTAATTAGTACACAATGACTAATTTGCCACTGTGGTGACCCCTTGATCTATAAAAGGAGGCCCATGGCAACCATAGAAGGGATTGGGACCCTTGTACACTCGTACGTGCATAGCCGTTCTCGCCCGAGGGAACCCTGCCGGGAAAGAGCGCTATGCTTCCACCACAATCTACCATCAATCCACCAAAGCAGGAGTAGGGTTTTACGGCTCACGGCGGCCCGAACCTGGGTAAAATCGCCCGTGTGATCTCTGCCGTGCTGCGCGACGTTCTCCGCTCTTTGTGCAATGTGCTCATCCCCCTTGCCGAACCACAAGGGGCTCATGGCCCCATAGGTGGCCATGGTTTCCCACGACATCTTTGGCGCCCCAGGTAGGGGAGAGTGCTTGCGTGAACCCGAGAAGCGTACGTAGCGCGTCATCTTCTTCATCGTTCTCCTCATCGACGGCTCCATCGTCCATGGCGCCCAAGAAGAAACCCGGTGCCGCCGCCCAGCCGTCCTCCTTGAAGGCCCCGCCGCCAGCGACCATCTATGCCATGGGGGCTACGGGGATGCCTGGGGATGTGGACGCTGCGGGGGATGTGGTCGACGCAGGCGGCGTCGTCACCACCTCCCCTATGGCTGAAACAGGAGCAGGAGGCACCGGAGAAGGACAACACCAACAACATCCCAGCGGTCACGCCCTACGAGGTACAGGTAGAGAGCTTAGTTCGTGTGCACCTCTCCGCCCGGCCAAAGGGCACAGCCACAGCAGTGGCACTCGCTCTGGGGCGATTCGCAATCCTCCGGCCGCCCCCGCTGCGGGTGCGGCCGCAGGGCATGCGCCAGCCCGGAGCAAGCTGACCCAGCCGGTGCACTAAATGGAACCGCTGGTCCGCAAGCACCTCCACCTCGTCACCACGCCGTCCTGGCGACTGGCTCACGAAGACGAGAGCACGATGCAACCACTACCGGCACCATCAGGAGCCGGGCGATGTTACGGTCTTCATCGACATCCATGCCAAGCACCGCTTCGGAGGCCATGGCGCGGGCCCAGCTGCTGTTGAGATTTCCGCCGGCAGCCGATTAGATGGATGAATGGAGAGCCACCATTCAGAGCCTGATTGGCTTCGCCGAGGCGGGAGGATCGCAGTGAGCTGGCCCGTCACGGCCTCCCCAGGCAATGACAACGGCCCACGCTGCTGGCCATGCGCAAGGGGCCACCCCCATGATGTAGTCCCCTCCATGGCAGCCAGCGCGGGGGCCGCGCAACCAAGAACCCGACGACATCTCGATGGCTTCATCCGACCCTCGAGCGCATCAAGGCCAATGGCGAGTCCTGGAGGACAGGCAAAGGGAAGGCGCGTGTGTCACCATCGAGTGACGCCGCGACGCCACCGCCAGTCCGATAGGCTTGATGGCCCTGACGTCGATGAGCCCGCACTCACCGAAGGAGGGTACCTGCCTTTCGAGGCTGGGTGCCCTGCCTTCACACATAAGTTGCAGCAAGTCTATTGGCCATCCACTCGCACGTTTAAGCTAGAGATACCAGAGAAGTATGACGGGAGACTGAACTCGGCAGAGTTCTTGAGCATCTACACCATCGCTGTTCAAGCTGCCGGAGGAAGAGATGAGAAGGTGTTTGCCAACTACTTCCCTTTGGCACTCAAGCCAAATGTGAGGTCTTGGCTGATGCACCTGCCGGAGAACTCCATTTTGACCTAGGCTGACCTATGCCATGAGTTCGTTGGCGCCTTCACGGGCGGCCATCAAGAACCAGGCAGCCCAGCGACTTGCAGCTCCTTCCGTAGAAAGAAGGAGAGACTACGGAAGTACATGCAGAGATTCAGCCGAGTCCACAGAATATCCCAGACATCCACCCGGCAGCTGTGATAGCTGTGTTCTAGTCCAACATACACAATCGTCGGATACGTTCCAAGATGAACGTTCGATTGCCCAAGACTGTGAAGGAGCTTTACACTCTGGTGGATAAGTGTGCTCGGGTAGAGGAGGGGAGGAGGCTCCCCGGAGAAGACGATGGTGTCGACATCGACTCAGAGGATGATGACGAGGCCACCAGTCAGAAGAACAAGAACAACAAGTGCAATAAAAGGCGCAAGGATAAGGCAGTGATGACCGTTGAGGGATCGGGCACGCCTAGTACCGGCAAGAAGGCCAAGACTGAGGTACCCGGCAAGGAAGTTGCCGCGTGCACTGATTGTCGGGAAGCCGCAGCTGTCGAGAAGGATGGGAAAGGTGATGGCCCATACTGCAAGATTCATTGGACCAAGGGCACGATCTCTAGGAGTGTCATCAGGTTGAGCAGCTCATCAAGAAGCAGAGGGCTGAGTATGAGAAGCATGATAAGGAAAAGAGTCAGAATGGCGCTGGCGGGAAGGGCCGAGGCGGTGGAGCGAACCGCCTCGGCAAGGCTCTTCGGAATCAAGGAAAACCCGCCAGAGGCCGTGAGAAGGAGGATTGCAATGATGAGAGTGATGGAGAGGATGAAGAGGAAACCAACGAGCAGGAATTCCAGCAAGCTACTGACGCCCTGTGCATTGACGGGGGTGCATCTCTGCACTCCTCCCACCGCCAACTTCAACAGTGGGCGCGTGAAGTCAATGCCGTGGGGCTAGCGGCAGAATCTCGGAGGCCACTCAAGTGGTCCCGCACGCCCATCATCTTCGATGAAGAGGGCCACCCTGACCGCACCACCGCGGTAGGGTGCTTGCCATTGTTGGTCTCACCAACAATACACAACCTCAAAGTCACAAAGACGTTGGTTGACGGCGAGGCCGGGTTGAATCTGATTTCCCCAAAGGTCATCAACAAACTTCAGATATCAGAGGAAGAGCTCAAGGTTACTGGTACGTTTCAAGGAATCAACCCCGGCAGGAGTCGTCCTAAGGGGAAGATCATGTTGCCAGTGACATTCGGGGGAGAGTTGAACTACCGGACTGAGAAGATCGTATTTGCTTTGGTCGACCTCCCCCTGCCGTACAATGGAATCCTTGGTCGCCCAGCTCTGGCCACATTCATGGCAGCATCCCACTATGCCTACAACACCTTGAAGATGCCAGGGCCGATGGGCATCATTTCCTTTCCGTCAGATAAGAAGGACGCAATCATTTGCGTGGACAAGATGTACCGGGAGGTAGTTGCGGCAGAGGCCGCCGAAGCCGCTGTTCCCGCCAAGGAAAGTAAAGGAAAGAAGAAAGCTAACATGGACGCCAACAAGGAATCTGGGAAGCGTACATCTTCGGAGTATGCTACGCCTGTCGATGACTTGCCAGAGAGTTCCAATAGCAAGAGATCCAAGGCTGCTGCACCCGCTGTGAAAAAGGTCCCAATAGGGCTGGCTGGCGCTGATGGTACTTTCACTATCAGTGCCACCCTCGATGACAAATAGGAAAGCGCGCTTGTTGCCTTCCTGCGGGCGAATATCGATGTGTTTGCTTGGTAACCATCTGATATCCCTGGTGTTCCCAGGGAGGTAATTGAGCACCACCTTGCTGTCTGCCCACATGCCCGACCTGTCAAGCAGAAGGTCCGAAAGCAAGCCTTGGAGCGGCAGCAGTTCATTGCCGAGGAGATCAAGAAACTTTAGGCAGCTGGTTTGGTCAGAGGAGTATTGCATCCAACATGGTTAGCGAATCCTGTGGTGGTACGCAAGGCCAACAGGAAATGGAGGCTGTGCATAGATTTTACGGATCTGAACAAGGCATGCCCGAAGGACCCATTTCCCTTGCCGCGCATCGACCAGATTGTGGATTCCACCTCCGGGTGTGACGTGCTTTCCTTCCTGGATGCCTACCCTGGATATCATCAGATCTTTATGTCCAAGGAAGACGAAGAGAAGACTGCGTTCATCACCCCGTGTGGCACATACTGCTTCGTACGGATGCCTTTCGGGTTAAAGAGCGCCGGATCCACTTACATGGATGATATTGTGGTCAAGACCAAGGACAGATCAACCCTCATTCAGGATTTGGAAGAGACATTTGCTAATCTGCGCAAGATCAACTTGAAGCTAAACCCGGAGAAGTGTGTGTTTGGCATTCCTTCCGGCAAGCTACTCGGCTTCTTTGTGTCCCATCGGGGGATAGAGGCCAACCCCGACAAGATCAAGGCTATCGAGCAGATTCAAGCACCCAAGACAGTTAAGGACGTGAGGCATTTGACTGGATGTGTTGCCGCGCTAAGCAGATTCATTTCCAAGTCTGCTGAGCGTGCCTTGCCATTCTTCAAAATCTTGAAGAAGGTAGAACCCGTGTAGTGGATCCCAGAGGCAGACGCTGCACTGCAAGATTTGAAGGCCTACCTTTCCTCTGTGCCCACTTTGGTCGCTCCTAAACCACAAGAACCGTTGTTGCTATACTTGGCGGCAACTAATCAAGTGGTTAGCGCGGCACTGGTGGCGCATCGGGAAGTGGATGAAGCGGCAGTCACAGCCAGTGTCCCTTCCGGGGAGGAAAGTGAGCATACCCCGGTAAGATCAGATGCAGGGCAAGATAGAGAAGAGCAAGGCAGCGGAGGCAGCCCCAAGGATGCGGCAAAGAAGAAGGTGGCGCAGCGCCCAGTGTACTCCGTCAGCTCCCTGTTGCAGGGGGCTCGATCCAAGTACTCTGGCGTGCAAAAGTTGATTTTTGGCCTTGTCATGGCCTCAAGGAAACTGCGCCACTACTTCCAAGCCCACGAGATCACGGTTGTCTCCTGCTTCCCTTTGCAACGGATACTCCGAAACCCTGAGGCTACCGGCAGGATAGTGGAGTGGGCCTTGGAGTTATCCAGCTTTGGTTTGAAGTTTGAGAGCACATCAACTATTCAGAGTAGAGCATTGGCAGAGTTTATTGCAGAATGGACGCCAAGTCCTGATGAAGAAGTGTTGGAGACAGTTATCCCCGGCAAGGAAGTGCCCCAAGAATGGATCATGTATTTCGATGGTGCCTTCTCCCTACAAGGTGCAGGGGCTGGCGTGCTTCTCATTGCTCCATCTGGAGAACACCTGAAGTACATCGTCCAGATGCATTTTCCCCGGGAGGAGGCTACCAACAATACTGCAGAGTACGAGGGGCTTCTTGCCGGGCTCAGGATTGCAACAGAACTGGGGATCAAGAAGCTGATCATCCGCAGAGACTCGCAACTTGTGGTGAGACAAGTCAACAAGGATTACCAAAGTCCATTGATGGAGGCATACGTTGAGGAAGTGAGAAAGTTGGAGGAGCGCTTTGACGGATTGCAAACAGAGCACGTACCCCGTGCGGAAAACAGCATTGCTGATCATCTGTCAAAGTGCGCTGCGCAGAAGCTTCCTGTGGAACCAGGGACTTTTGTTCTCCATCTGACTCAACCCTCCATATCCCCGGCAACAATGGCCAGAAAGAGGAGGAAACTGGACTCTGGCAAGCCTCTCCCGGTAGAACCTTCCGAGGCTCCTGGCAGAGAACTTGTCAGGAACAACTCCCCTTCGGTCGCTGAGCTGCTTCCTCCCGCCAGGCCACCGGTCCCCGCGGTCGAGGAATGCACTCCCACAAATGAGGAGGTGCCGCTAGTCCTCGTTGCCAAGCCTCAGGCTCCAACTTGGGCGCGGCACATAGTCCATTTCCTCCAAACTGGAGAACTTCCCGAAGAGCAAGAATAAGCTGAAAGAGTAGCCCGGAGGGCCAGTATGTATCAGTTTGTTGATGACACACTGTACATAAGGAGGCCCAATGGTGTGAAATTGAAGTGCATTTGCCGGGAAGGAGGAAAGGAACTGCTGGCAGAGATACACAAGGGTATGTGCGGCTCACACATCGGATCGAGGGCTCTGGTTGGAAAAGCCTTCTGGCAAGGATTTTACTGGCCCACAGCCCTCCAAGATGCAGTTGAGTTGGTCACCAAATGTGAAGCCTGCCAGTTCCATTCCAAGAATATCCACCTGCCTGCCCAAGCTCTTCAGACAATCCCTTTGTCATGGCCGTTTTCGGTCTGGGGGCTCGACATCTTGGGCCCTTTCCCCCGTGCTACCGGGGGCTTTGAATTCTTGTTCGTCGCCATCAACAAGTTTATAAAGTGGCCGGAAGTAGATCCCGTGAGAAAGGTGATTGCTCAGTCAGCTATCAAGTTCTTGAAAGGATTGGTGTGCCGCTTCGGAGTCCTTGCTTGAATCATCACTGACAACGGCACCCAAGTCACGAGCCACGCCTTCATGCAATACGTTCATGCCCTCGGAAGCAAGATCTCATTCGCCTCTGTTGCTCATCCAAGGAGCAAAGGGCAAGCAGAGAGGGCGAACGCTGAAGTGTTGCGAGGACTCAAGACGAGAACATTTGATAAGCTGCAGAAGTGTGGCAGGCGGTGGATCGACGAGCTGCCGGTGGTTCTTTGGTCCCTCAGAACGACACCAAATCGAGCTACCGGGCAGACTCCTTTCTCCCTAGTCTATGGGGCAGAAGCAGTTATCCCCACGGAAGTCATTTACGGGTCACCTCGGGTACTTGCCTACGATGAAGTAGCGCAGGAACAACACCGGCGTGACGACGCTGTGCTACTCGAGGAGAACTGTCTCCGGGCTGCTACGTGTGCTGCACGCTACCAGCAAGCCATGTGTCACTATCACAGCCGCAGGGTTCGTGCCCGAAGTTTTGAGGAAGGCGACCTTGTCCTTAGGCGCGTTCAATTTGCCAAGGGTACAAACAAGTTGGCGCCGAAGTGGGAAGGCCCTTACCGGGTAGTACGAGTCACCAGACCTGGCACAGTCCGTCTGGAGACCATAGATGGCATTCAGTTAAAAACTCATGGAACATTGAGCATCTCCGCAAGTTCTACCCATAAGGCGCGGCTGTCAGGCCCTGCCCGGCAGACAACCTTTTGTACAGGCCTTGCCTCTGTTGCATGTAACCCCTTGTACAAAGCTAGGCGCAGACCCTGAGCAACAGAAAAAATGAAGCGTTGGGGGGCCCCCAACAAATTGCATGCATGCATAAGCATATCATGAGCATAGCATGTTCATATAGATAAGATCGCATGAGGCATCATTTTCATCTGCATCAAAACTGCAGGCTCCTATCGTGGATTCGGTCCCGAAGAGGAGAAGAGAAGACAAGCCTACATTGCGATCCCCGGCAAGCCCAAACAGACAAGTTCTCTCCCTTATCTGTATGTGTTCTGTAAGTAAAAACTTGTGCATAAGAAAACCTTGCCACTTTCAGAACTTTGGTGCTCCCGTCCCTTGGCTCGAACGTTGCTTCAGTCGGGGTGGTTGTAGTGGCCTTTGGCAAGAAAGTTTGGCGGGGGGCTGGTCCCTCTTTACGATTTGTGCCCGGCAAGCCTAGCTCCACGGCAGCAAACTGAGGGTACCGGCAGGATAGCCTGCCGGGGAAAACTTGCTTACTTGAGTGTATAGAGGCATTTTACCTCTGCATGGACATATTACATGCACAAGTGCCCGGCAAGGTTTATCTTTTTCATTAATATGCTAATCAACAAGTACAGATCTTACAGAACACAAACATGGATAAAAGAGGTTACATAATTTGAACTAAAGTTTGGCAAGTGCCTACATATTTTAGATTGAAAAAAGATAAGTGCCCCGTGATGCCCTCTCTTGTCCTTTTCCTCCTAGGCACTACGGCAGGAGGTAAAGAGGGCAAAAGAAGTGCCGGGGCAGAAGCCCAGCCTGACCCCGTCAGGACCCCTAACAAGGAGCCTGGCGAGAGCGGGAGGGCACGGGCGAAGGTGATGGTGAAGAGATCGGCGGGGATGACCCGTCAACTGCCACCACCAGGGCCAGCAGGATGCGGCAGGGTGGACGAAGCTGTAGCCCACGAGGAAGCCTGCCGGGGCCCAGCTGGAAGGCTGCTGGAGGAGCCCGGGGCACCATCCCCAGCCCTGCACCCAACTCCCCGGTAAATCACCTTGCCGGAGAGGAGATGCAGGTGCACATGATGGTGCTGCTGCCTGACGGTGACGGTGCGGCTAGTGCTCAGCCGGAGTCATAGTCGTCGTCCTCCCGGTCGATGCCGTCGTCATCACCGTCACTGTCCTCCTCGTCGCTATCGCTCGAGGAGGAGCTTTCGTCGTTGGTCGAGCTCTCCGTGCAGCACTCTAAGCGAGCACCCGAGCACCCAAAACCTTGACGGAAAGGAAATCGGCCTCCATTAATTTAAAATGGAGGACGTGCCCTTCAGACAGGCTATGGGCACGAGCAAAGGTCTTCCACCCACGGCGGAAGAACATGACATGAGGGGCGGGGAAATCCACATCCACCCACATGTTGCCATTCCCGCAGCCCCTCATGTGCAATTTCAACGCGCGCGGCTGTTCGAGCTCCATCGCCCTTGCGAATGGGGTAGGGAGACGAAGGCGGCCGCGTGGGGGCTTGTATAGCCTGATGATGACCTCCAGGGGTTGGTCTCTGACCTGGCCTTCCAGCGGGGGAGGGGCGGCCGGTGGCAGCGCAACCAAAGCGCCACCCCGTCCTCCTCGGCCCCGTGCGCCGCGACGACCTCGACCTCGCCCTCTCCCGCCTCCTCTCGTGGTAGGCTCCACCCCCGCATTGTCGGAGGGAGGAGGGAGATGCTGTCGAGCAGAAGTTCTCGTCGCCACTAGAGCAGGGCCGGACCCTTGACCTCGCACCATGACGAGCAGGGACTACTGCAGGAATGGAAAAGGAAGGAAGTGTGGAGGAATGTCTCGCACTGCGCCCCCCTTTTATTGGCGGGGCAGGGGGCTAAACTTCTCTCATGAAGGTGGCTGCCCCGCTCAGCCAATCCGGCTCCCCCTTCTCCATTAACGGTTCGAAGGATCAAGGCCGACCCCCTGCACCAATCCACAATGCCTGGCTTTCTGCCATGGCACTCATTCCCAAGCCCTCCGCATCCGCCACCAACCTCGCGCAATGCATGCGATACACGTGGCAGAAGCGCTTGGAGCGGGAAGGATAGTGGGGTGGCAGTTACTGCCCCATGAACGTGGGACGTGGGTACCCGCGGATCATGGCCCATTATCTCCCTCGCCGCAGTTGGCGTTACGCGACGCCCGGGAGAACCGGAAACTGACCTGGACTCAGGTTAATGAAGAAGCAAAGAAGATCTCAAGAGACAAGCAACTGCTAGCCTTTCGCCTGTGCACTGGTTAGGGCCTACCCCGACGACGCCCGGTAGCGCATTCGGGCCAGAGCCGGGGGCTCCTGTCGGTGCAACAGACCCCGGATCCGTTGCCCAGACTATGCACATGCCTAAGATCAAGATTGCAACATCCAAGATCAGACCAGGCATAAGAGATCAGCTTTCTGAAGAATCAGAGTGCAGATCAAGAAGACCAAGTCAAGCCAAAGGAGCAAGACACCACTAAGGGAAAACTTCCCTTGCCGGGCAGGCGAGCCTGGCAAGGTCAAGGTTGCCCCGAAAGCAAGCCTCAAGACCGTCCCGGCAGGCCTGCCGGGCCCTACGAAGGCAAAATACCTCGCCAAGACTCCACCGCACCACCTCACGGCGACGCAAGTCATCGATCGGTGCGGTGTCAAGCCCAAAGTGACTAAGTGGCTTTTCTCTGCCACATGGCAGCCACTTCCTACAGAATTCCCCTCCAAATGACACCCGTCCAGCGACGTGTCATGCAGACAGGAGAGAAGGTGGCCAAACAACCCGGCAACGTGTGCCGGGCAGGCCATGATGTGACACTAAGCAGCGCATTTAATGCGCTCTGTCCTGTCTGCAGAGTTAGGTATGATAGCATTGTTTGCTATCTAATCAGTACACAATGACTGATGTTCCACTGTGGTGACCCCTTGATATAAAAGGAGGCCCATGGCAACCATAGAAGGGATTGGGACCCTTGTACACTCCTACACGCGTAGCCGTTCTTGCCCGAGGCAACCCTGCCGGGCAAGAGCGCTGTGTTTTCACCACAATCCACCATCAATCCACCAAAGCAGGAGTAGGGTTTTATGCCTCGTGAAGGCCTGAACCTGGGTAAAATCGCCTGTGTGATCTCTGCCGTGCTGCGCGACATTCTCCGCTCTTTGTGCAATGTGCTCATCCCCCTTGCCAAACCACAAGGGGCTCATGGCCCCATAGGTGGCCGTGTGTCGTGGGAAACCGCGGCCACCTATGGGACCAGGAGGCCCCTTGCTGGTTTGGCAGGGGGGGTCGTGTTGCACAAAGAGCAGACGAGCATGTGGCAGCACGGCAGAGATCACATAGGCATTTTTACCCAGGTTCGGGACGCCGTGAGGCGTAAAACCCTACTCCTACTTTGGTGGATTGATGGTGGAAAGGTGGTGGTGGAGCGTAGTACACTTGCCCGGCAAGGGTTGCCTCAGGGCGGCAGTGGCTACGCGCGTATGGGGGTCTGAGTTACCCAACCTTCTAACCCTCTCTACGGTCGCGATGGGCCTCCTTTTATAGATTAAGGGGTCACCACAATGGCAAAACAGTCTTTAGGCACTAATAAGATAGCAAACAGTGCTATCATACCTAACTCTGTGGGCTGACAGGGCGCATTAAATGCACCGCTCATTGTCACATCGTTGGTTGCCCGGCAAGGCTTGCCGGGCTATCTCGCCAGCTCCACGCCTGATCGCTTGACACGCCACAGGACGGGTGTCATCTGCAGGTGTTTCCTATAGGGAGAGGCTGCCATGTGGTGAATGGCTGCCACTTAGTCACTCCGCGGTTCGACACCGCACTGATTGACGACGCGGGTCGTGGTGGAGTAGTTGGTGAGGTGGTTTTGCCTCCGTGTGCCCCGGCAGGCCCTGCCAGGACGTCTTGAATGTCGTCTTCCGGGGGTGGCCTCGCCCCTTGCCAAGCTCGCCTACCCAGCAAAGGAGGCCCTTCTCCTGATGGTGTCTTGCTTCTTTGGCTTGATCTTGGTCCCTCTGATCTGTATGTTAATCCTTTGAACCTCTTAGTCTCTTGTATTCTAACTTGGGTTGGTGCTCAATCTCATCCCCGTGCCTGTGCATAGTCTGGGCAACAGACCCAGGGTTTGTTGCACCGACAGAAGCCCCCGGGCCTACCCCGAACGCGCTGCCGAGCGTCATCGGGGTATGGCCTAATAAGTGCACAAGCGGGGTCGCTGAAGAGGCTGGTCTCCTGAGGTCTTCTTTTCTTCTTCATTAGCCTTGATTCTGGGCCAGTTTCCTGTTTCCCTGTGTGTCGTGTAAGGCCAATGGCGGTGGGGCCGCTCTAGTGATGGCTCGTGAATGACTTTAACATACGGGGGAGAAACCGCCAATTCACTCTTCCCACCATGCCCTTATCCTTAGCCACGTATGCTGCATGCATCGTGCGGGGTAGGTAACGGAGGAGCGTGGCATGGGAGAGCGTCAAGGCGAGGGCCCGGTCGTCTTGAGTTGGCGGAGGAGGACGGTGGCCGCCTGTTGAGGGAGCGGCTCCCCTCCCCGATCCGCCTATAAAATGGAGGGGTGGAGGAGGGCAAAGTCATCCATCTCCGGATCCTTTCTTCCCCTGTTCCTGCCTTTTGTTGGTCATGTTGAAGAGAAAGGCCCGGGGCCAAGCTCCAGGCTCCATCTTGCGCCTAGAGTTGTTGAGTGCTGGCGTTTGGGGGGTGAGCCTGTTCCTTGCTGTGACGAACCTCTCGGTTCCTTTGAGGCTCGGCCGGGAGGCGGGGCTGGAGACCATTGGTAATCCCAGTACCGCCCCTCCCGGAAGTCTTGGGGCTGATGTTGATGAGAGGCGTGCCTTCCTGCCCGCCAAGGCGGGGAGCGGTGCGCCGCAAGCCCCCTGGCCGTTTGCCGTCTCCCCTGGGAAGGTGCTAGGCTGGAGTCCCAGCCTTCCCCCGGAATGGTGTTGATGAAGACGAAGACAAGGGAGAAGGAGAAGATGGGAGGTAGGCCGTCCAGTAGGAGCACGATTGCATTGACGCGTTCGTCTCGTACTGGCGACCTGCTGCCCGTCTGTCTGGCTCTCCTCCCCTTTCCCCGGCGCCATCATCACCGTTTTCCCGGGCCGCCGAGGAAAGGCTTGCCCCTCTGGCGCTTCCGCTTCCCCTGGGGGTCTTCTGGCTGGGCCCCCGGCGTCCTCCCCTGTCGGTGCCTGTGCTGGAGCCCCCCGCTTGGTCCTGGAAGCGGTGATCCTGGGGCCGCCAGGGCGCTCCGCACATCTTCCTCCTTCACAGCCTCGCCACTCCCGATCTTGTCAGGCTGTGTCCGATAGCTCCTGATGTGGATCGGGGTGGCGTTGTGCCGGCGCGTCGCCCATCCACTTCTCTTCCCACCGCACTACCTGGGATAAGAGGGACATGGAGAGGAGTTTACGAAGCACCTATCTTTTTTCAATCTTAAACTTGTAGGCACTTGCCAAATTTTAATTCAAATAATGTAATCTCTCGAGTCCATGTTTGTGTTCTGTAATGCTTGTACTTGTATCAGCATATTAATGAAAAAGATGAACCTTGCCGGGAACCCGTGCATGTGTATGTCCATGCAGAGGCGAGGTGCCTCTTTAGTGTAAGTAAACGAGTTTTCCCTGGCAGGCTATCCTGCCGGCACCTTTTCTGTCTGCCGGAGAGCTGTGTCTACCGGGCAACAAGCAAAGGGGCCAGCCCCCCGCCAACTTCTTTTTTCCAAAGGCCACTACGACCATCCTGTTCGAAGCAATGTTCGATTCAGGGATGGGAGCACCTAAGTCTCAAAAGAGTGGCGGGGTTTTCTTATGCACACGTTATAACTTACAGAACACTAATGGACAGGAGGTAGAACTTATCTGTTTGGCTTGCCGGGGATCGCAGTGCCAGGCAATCTTCTCAACTCCTCGTCAAAGCCAAGTTCACAGCAGGAACCTGCAGCTTCATGCAGATGAGAATGAATGCAGGATGCGATCCTATCTATATGCATATGCAAATGCTCATGAAATGCTTATGCAGTGATCTTGGAATGCTCATGCATGCATGCAATCTAGGTCAGGGGCCCCCCACAACGCTTCTTTATTTTCTCTTGCACAGGGTCATCGCCCTGGCTTTGTACAAGGGGTTACATGCAGCTGAGGCAAGGCCTGTACAAAAGGGTGGCTACCGGGCAGGGCCCGACAGCCGCGCCTTACGGGTAGAACTTGCGAAGATGGTCAATATTCCATGAGTTTTGCAACTGAATGCCATCTCCGGTCTCCAGATGGACTGCGCCAGGTCTGGTGACTCGTACTACCCGATAAGGGCCTTCCCACTTCGGTGACAACTTGTTTGTACCCCTGGCGGACTGAACATGCCTAAGGACAAGGTCACCTTCCTCAAAACACCGGGCGTGAACCCTTCGGCTATGATAGCAACGCAGGGCTTGCTGATAGCGTGCAGCACGCGTAGTAGCCTGGAGACGGTTCTCCTCGAGTAGCACAGCGTCGTCACGCTGGTGCTGATCTTCCGCTACTTCATCGTAGGCAAGCACTCAAGGTGACCCGTAAATGAGTTCCGTGGGGATAACTGCTTCTGCCCCGTAGACCAGGGAGAAGGGAGTCTACCCGGTAGCTTGGTTTGGTGTCATTCTGAGGGACCAGAGAACTACCGGCAGCTCCTCGATCCACCGCCTGCCGCGCTTCTGTAGCATATCAAAGGTTCTCATCTTGAGTCCGCGCAGCACTTCAGCATTCACCCTCTCAGCTTGCCCATTGCTCCGGGGGTGTGCCATAGAGGCAAATGAGATTTTGCATCCGAGGGCATGAACATATTGCATGAAGGTGTGGCTCGTGAACTGGGTGCCGTTGTCGGTAATGATCCTTGTCGGAACTCCAAAACGACACACCAATTCTTTCAAGAACTTGATAGCTGACTGAGCAGTCACCTTTCTCACGTCAGTCACTTCCGGCCACTTTGTAAACTTGTTGATAGCAATGAACAAGAATTCAAAGCCCCCGATTGCTCGGGGGAAGGGGCCGAGGATATGGATCCCCCAGACCGAAAATGGCCATGATAGAGGGATTGTTTGAAGAGCTTGGGCAGGCAGGTGGGTTTTCTTGGAATGGAACTGGCAGGCTTCACACTTGGTGACTAGCTCGACCGCATCTTGGAGGGCTGCGGGCCAATAGAATCCTTGCCGGAATGCTTTCCCAACTAGTGCCCTTGCTCCAATGTGGGAGCCGCACATGCCTTTGTGTATCTCAGCCAGCAGTTCCTTTCCTTCTTCCCGGCAGACACACTTTAATTTCACACCGTTGGGCCTCCTTCTGTATAGAGTGTCATTGACAAACTGATACATACTGGCCCTCCGGGCTACTTTTCCAGCTTCGTCTTGGTTGCCAAGAAGCTCTCCGGTTTGGAGGAAGTGGACAATGTGCCTTGCCTACGTTGGAGCCTGGTGCTCGGCAACGAGGACTAGCGGCACCTCCTCTGCTGCGCGAGCACATGCCTCGTTCGTGGGGTCCATGGGCCAGGCTGGAGGGGGTGGTCCGGCAGACTGCGAGGAGTTGTTTCCGGCAGGGTCTCTGCCAAGAGCGGACGGCTCTACCGGGAGAGGCTTATCGGAGTCCAACTTTCTCCTTTTCCGGGCCATTGTTGCTGGGGATACGGAGGGCTGAGTGAGATGGAGAACAAAAGTCCCTAGTTCCACAGGGAGCTTCTGCGCAGCACACTTTGACAAATGATCAGCTATGCTGTTTTCTGCACGGGGTACGTGCTCTGTTTGCAATCCGTCAAAGTGCTCCTCCAATCTCCTCACTTCCTTGACGTATGCCTCCATCAATGGACTTTGGTAATCCTTGTTAACTTGTCTCACCACAAGCTGTGAATCTCCTCGAATGATCAGCTTCTTAATTCCCAATTCAGCTGCAATCCTGAGCCCGGCAAGGAGCCCTTCATATTCTGCTGTATTGTTGGTTGCTTCTTCCCGGGTAAAATGCATTTGGACGACGTACCTCAAGTGCTCCCCGGAGGGGGCAACAAGAAGCACGCCAGCTCCTGCACCTAGTAGGGAAAAAGCACCATCAAAATACATAATCCATTCTTGGGGCGATTTCTTGCCGGGGATAGCTGTCTCCGTCACTTCCTCATCAGGGGTTGGCGTCCATTCTGCAATAAACTCTTCCAATGCCCTGCTCTGAATAGTTGACGTGCTTTCAAACTTCAAACCAAAACTGGATAACTCCAAAGCCCACTCCACTATTCTACCGGTAGCCTCAGGGTTTCGGAGTATCCGTTGTAACGGGAAACGAGTGACAACCGTGATCTCATGGGCTTAGAAGTAGTGGCGCAGTTTCCTTGAGGCCATGACGAGACCAAAAATCAACTTTTGCACACCAGAGTACCTCGATCTAGCCCCCTGTAATAAGGAGCTGACGAAGTACACTGGGCGCTGCACCACTTTCTTCCTTGCCGCGTCCTTGGGGTTGCTCTCGTTGCTGTGCTCATTGCAGTCCTGATCCTTCTCTGACTGTGCCGGTCTCTGCTCACTCTCTGCCTCATCCACTTCTCGCTGCGCTACCAAAGCTGCACTGACTACTTGGTTGGTTGCTGCTAAGTACAGCAGCAATGGCTCCTGGGGTTTGGGAGCGACCAAGGTAGGCACAGAGGACAAGTAGGCCTTCAACTCTTGCAAAGCTGCATCTGCTTCCGGGGTCCACTTCATGGGTCCTGCCTTCTTCAAAATTTTGAAGAACGACAGGGCGCGCTCGGCAGACTTGGAGATGAATCTGCTTAGCGCGGCAATGCATCCTGTCAGACGCATCACATCCTTAACTGTCCTTGGTGCTTGGATCTGCTCAATAGCCTTGATCTTGTCGGGATTGGCTTCGATCCCATGATGGGATACAAAGAACCCAAGCAACTTGCCGGAGGGAACACCAAATACACACTTCTCCGGGTTGAGCTTCAAATTGATTTTGCGCAGATTAGCAAACATCTCCTCCAAATCTTGAATAAGGGTGGCCCTATCCTTGGTCTTGACCACAATATCATCCATATAGGCTTCTATGTTTCTGTGCAACTGTGGCTCAAAACCAATCTGGACTGCCCTTGCAAAAGTGGACCCGGCACTCTTTAATCCGAATGGCATGCGGACAAAACAGTATGTACCACATGGAGTGATGAACGACGTCTTCTCTTCATCTTCCTTGGACACGAAGATCTGGTGATACCCAGAATACGCATCCAGAAAGGAGAGAAAATCACAACCTGAAGTGGAATCCACAATCTGATCGATACGCAGCAAGGGAAATGGGTCCTTCGGGCAAGCCTTGTTGAGATCTGTGAAATCTATGCAAAGCCTCCACTTCCCGTTAGCCTTCCGGACTACCACTGGGTTTGCCAACCACGTGGGATGCAGTACTCCTCTGACCAATCCAGCTGCCTCTAGCTTCTTGATCTCTTCTGCAATGAACTGCTGCCTCTCCAAGGCCTGCTTCTGGACTTTCTGCTTGACAGGTCGGGCATGTGGGCAGACAGCAAGGTGGTGCTCGATTACCTCCCTGGGAACACCGGGGATATCAGATGGTTGCCAGGCAACAAGCGCGCTTTCCTATTTGTCATCGAGGGTGGCGATGATAGTGAAAGTACCATCAACGCCTGCCAGCCCTGCCAGGACCTTCTTCACTTGGGGTGCAGCGACCTTGGATCTCTTGCCATTGGAACACTCCAGCACGTCGTCAATGGGTGCCGTGCACTCGGTGGGGGCACGCTTCCCAGACTCTTTGCCGGAGTCCCTGCAATCCCTCTTCTTTCCTTTGCTTTCCTTAATGGGAGCTGCTGCTGCCGCTGCCTCTGCTGCGACCGCATCCCGGTACATCTTGTCCACACAAATGATTGCATCCTTCTCTTCTGATGGGATGGTGATGACTCCCAGTGGCCTAGGCATCTTCAAGGTGTTATAGGCATAGTGAGATGCTGCCATGAACTTAGCCAGGGCCGGGCGTCCAAGAATCCCATTGTATGGCAGGGGGAGATCAACCACATCAAACACAATCCTCTAAGTCCGGTAGTTCAGTTCTCCCCCAAACATTACCGGTAATGTGATCTTTCCCTTAGGACGGCTCCTGCCATGATTAACTCCTTGAAACGTGCCGGTAACCTCCAGCTCTTCCTCTGCTATCTGAAGCTTGCTGATAACTGCTGGGGAAATCAGATTCAACCCGGCCCCGCCGTCCACCAACATCTTCGTGACCTTGAGGTTGCGGATTGTTGGGGAGACCAACAATGGCAAACACCCTACCACAGTGGTACGGCTAGGATGATCCTCCTCGTCAAAGATGATGGGCGTACGGGACCACTTGAGTGGCTTTCGGGCCTCGGGTGCTGGCTCCACGGCATTGACTTCTCGCGCCCACCGCTTGAGTTGGCGGTGAGAGGTGTGCAGAGATGCACCCCCGTCAATGCACAGGGCGTCGGTGGCCTTCTGAAACTCTTGCTCACTGGTTTCCTCTTCATCCCCTCCATCACTCTCATCACCACAGGCTTCCTTCTCTCGACCTCTGGCAGGTTTTCCTTGGTTCCGAAAGGGTTTGCCAGGGTGATTTACTTCACCACCTCGGCCCTTGCCACCAGCAACATTCTGACCCTTTTCCTTCTCATACTCTGCTTTCTGTCTTTTGACATGCTGCTCAACCTGATAACACTCTTGAAGGTCGTGGCCATTGGTCCGATGAATCTTGCAATACGGCCCATCGCCTTTCCCAGCTTTCTCGGCAGCAGCGGCTTCCCGGCAGTCAGCACACACGACAGCTTCCTTGCCGGGGGCCTCAGCTTTGGCCTTCTTGCCGGTACTAGGCGCACCCGATCCTTCAACCGTCATCACTGCCTTATCCCTTCGCTTCTTACTACGCTTCTTGCTCTTCTTCTGACTGGTTGATTCATCCTCATCCTCTGAATCAATATTGGTGCAATCTTCCTCTCCGGGAAACTTTCTTCCCTCTCAATCCGAGCACACTTATCCACCAACGTGCAGAGCTCCTTCACAGTCTTGGGCAACCATACGTTCATCTTGGAATGAATCCGGCGGTTGCGCACATTGGACTGGAAGGCGGATATCACGGCTGCCGGATGGATATTTGGGATATTTCTATGAACTTTGCTGAATCTCTGTAAATACTTACGGAGGGTCTCTCCTTCCTTTTGTTGGAGAAGCTGCAAGTCGCTGGGTCCGCCCGGCTCTTGGTGGCCACCGGTGAAGGCACCGATGAACTCATGGCACAGGTCTGCCCATGACGAAATGGAGTTCTCCGGCAGGTGCATCAGCCAAGACCTCACATTGGACTTGAGGGCCAAAGGAAAGTAGTTGGCGAACACCTTCTCATCTCTTCCCCTGGCAGCCTGAACAACGATGGTGTAGATGCTCAGGAACTCTGCCGGGTTCAGCCTCCCATCGTACTTCTCAGGTATCTCTGGCTTGAACGTGCGAACGGACGGCCAACGGACTTGCCGCAGTGCACGGGTAAGGGCAGGGTAGCCAACCTCGAAAGGTAGGCACCCACCAATACCGAGCGCGGGCTCGTCGACACCGGGGCCGTCGCACCCATCGGTCCGGCGGAGGTCATCGCGGCGTTGCTCGACAATGGTGCGCGTGTCTCCTCTCCGCCTATCCTCCGGGGCTCGTCGTTGGCCTGGACGTGCTCGAGGGTCAGAAGAGGCCATCGAGACGTTGGCGGGGTCTTGATTCTGTTGCGCTCGTGCTGGCTGCCATGGTGGGGACTGCACCGTGGGGACGGCCCCTTCTGTACGGTCAGCAGTATGAGCCGTCGCTGTCGCTTGGGGCGGCTGTGGTGGGCCAGCTCGCCGTGAGCCCCCAGCTTCGGCGAAACCAAGCAGACTTTGGATGGTGGCACGCCATTCGTCCATTTGCTCGGCCGCTAGCGGAAACCTCAGTAGCAGCTGAGCCCGCGCCATGTCCTCCGAGGCTGTACTTGGCATGGGTGATGATGAAGTCGATTGCACCGTCGCTCGGCTCCTGGCGGTGCTAGTGGCGGCAGCACTGCGCCCCCGCTGCTGCGGGACGACCACCTGGATGGCAGGGTGGTGCGGCGAAGGCGCTCGAGGGCCAGTGGCTCCGTTAGGCGCAGCAACTTGGTCGACCCGTCCCGGGGGAGGTGCACACACTGCGACCGCACCTGTGGTGGGAGTGGTCGGAGGGCGGCAATTCGCCCCAGCCCGAGCGCTGTTGCTGCGGCTGTGCCCGTCGGGATGTTGCTGATGCCGCTCTCCTCCGATGTCTCCTGCTCCTGTGTCGGCTGCGGGGGAAGTGGTGACGGCGCCGCCTGCCCCGACCACATCCCCAGCAGCGTCCGCGCCCTCGCGTCTCTCCGCACCCCCCGCAGCGTTAGAGGCCGCGGGCGGCGGAGCCTTCGAGGTGGAAGGATGAGCCGAAGAACTGGGTTTCTTCTTGGGTGCCATGGTCGATGGCGTCGTCAATGATGCTGATGGTGATGAAGGTGAGGCGCTACACACGCCTTCAGGTGTGTGCAAGCGCTCCCCCTACCTGGTGCGCCAAAGATGTCACGGGAAACCGCGGCCACCTATGGGACCAGGAGGCCCCTTGCTGGTTCGGCAGGGGGGTGTCGCGTTGCACAAAGAGCAGACGAGCGTGTGGCAGCACGGTAGAGATCACACAGGCATTTTTACCCAGGTTCGGGCCGCCGTGAGGCGTAAAACCCTACTCCTGCTTTGGTGGATTGATGGTGGAAAGGTGGTGGTGGAGCGTAGTACACTTGCCCGGCAAGGGTTGCCTCAGGGCGGCAATGGCTATGCGCATATGGGGGTCTCAGTTACCCAACCTTCTAACCCTCTCTACGGTTGCCATGGGCCTCCTTTTATAGATTAAGGGGTCACCACAATGGCAAAACAGTCTTTAGGCACTGATAAGATAGCAAACAGTGCTATCATACCTAACTCTGTAGGCTGACAGGGCGCATTAAATGCACCACTCATTGTCACATCGTTGGTTGCCCCGCAAGGCTTGCCAGGCTATCTCGCCGGCTCCACGCCTGCTCGCTTGACACGCCGCAGGACGGGTGTCATCTGCAGGTGTTTCCTGTAGGGAGAGGCTGCCATGTGGTAAATGGCTGCCACTTAGTCACTCCGCGGTTCGACACCGCACTGATTGACGACGTGGGTCGTGGTGGAGTAGTTGGTGAGGTGGTTTTGCCTCCATTTGCCCCGGCAGGCCCTGCCGGGACATCTTGAATGTCGTCTTCCGGGGGTGGCCTCGCCCCTTGCCGAGCTCGCCTGCCCGGCAAAGGAGGCCCTTCTCCTGATGGTGTCTTGCTTCTTTGGCTTGATCTTGGTCCCTCTGATCTGTATGTTAATCCTTTGAACCTCTTAGTCTCTTGTATTCTGACTTGGGTTGGTGCTTCAATCTCGTCCCCGTGCCTGTGCACAGTCTGGGCAACAGACCCAGGGTTTGTTGCACCGACACCGTGGTTTCCCATGACAGCTTATGGGGCCCATGTAGGCCCCCTCACTTATTCCAGCCACCCATCCACTTCGTCTTCCTCCAGAAAAAATCATCCTCTTGCTCAAACCCGTGTTCTTGCTCATCTTGCTGCCATTTTCAATCTCCTTGCTCGGAGCTTCATTTCTGAAACTATTTTGGGGGATTGTTCTTCGGTATGTGACTCCTCCAATGGTCCAATTAGTTTTTGTTCTAGTGCTTTATATATTGCAATTTTTTGCTATTGTGGTGACCATATTCTTGAGCTTGTCTATCAAATTTAGATGGTTCAAAGTAGTTTTGTTGCATGATATAGCCTCTAGACAGTTGTGGGAGTAGTTGCTATCAATTTTGTTGAGTTTTGTTCACTTTTATTTTGAATCACTAAAAATTTCAGAATTTTTCAGAGAAAAGAAAGGCTATGAGGAGGTGGTTGAGAGGCTCTTCAAGCTGTAATTCGGAAGGAAATGAAAATGAGGAGAAGAAGAAGCCCAAGTATAATCTTCCACGTACGGCGGAGGTTCAGCCGTCTGAGTGGCCAAGTAACATGTTCTTGAGGAATGCAGGAATATATGAGGATTTCTATTATTTGGCGGACAAGGCCGGCATCATCCCCTTCCTCCAAGATAAGTGTGACCAATACCTTCTACTCACTAATACCATCGTGCAAAATTTCCGCCTTAATTATAGGAAGGAACCTCCCATGGTAGAATTTCACTTGTATGATGAGGCTAAGTGATAACCCACAAGTATAGGGGATTGCAATAGTTTTCGAGGGTAGAGTATTCAACCCAAATTTATAGATTCGACACAAGGGGAGCCAAAGAATATTTGCAAGTATTAGCAGCTGAGTTGTCAATTCAACCACACCTGGAGATTAATTATCTGCAGCAAGATGATTAGTAGCATAGTAATATGATAGTTTTGATGGTAATAGCAATAGTAGTAGTAACGGTAACAGTGATAACAATGATTTTGTAGCAGTTGTGACAGTAGCAATAGCAATAGTAACTTAGCAAGAACAATATGTGAAAAACTCATAGGCATTGGATCGGTGAATTCGTTGGATGATATTCATCATATAACAGTCATAACCTAGGGCGATACAAAACTAGCTCCAGTTCATAAATATAATGTAGGCATGTATTCCGTAAATAGTCATACGTGCTTATGGAAAGAACTTGCATGACATCTTTTGTCCTACCGTCCTGTGGCAGCGGGGTCCATAAGGAATCTAAGGGATATTAAGGCCTTCTTTTAATAGAGAACCAGAACAAAGCATTAGCACATAGTGAATACATGAACTCCTCGAACTACGGCTATCACCGGAAAGTATCCCGAATACTGTCACTCCGGGGTTTGCGGATCATAACACGTAATAGGTGACTATAACTTGCAAAATCGAATCTAGAACATAGATATAATGGCGATAACATAAACGGTTCAGATCTGAAATCATGGCACCTGGGCCCAAAGTGACAAGCATTAAGCATGGCAAGCATCAATCTCAGAACATAATGGATACTAGGGATCAAGCCCTAACCAAGCTAACTCGATTACATGATGAATCTCATCCAACTCCCTCACCGACCAGCGAGCCTACGAAGGAATTACTCACTCCTGGTGGGGAGCATCATGGAATCGGCGATGGAGAAGGGTTGGTGATGACGAAGATCGAAGATCCCCCTCTCCGGAGCCCCAAACAGACTCCAGATCTGGCCTCCCGATGAAGAACAGGAGGTGGCGGCGGCTCTGTCTCATGAAACGCGATAATTCTTTCTCCCTGATTTTTTTCTCCGAAAATAGGATTTTATAGCATCGGCGATAGGGTCAGCGGGGCCACCAGGTGGGCACAACCCACCTGGGCGTGCTAGGAGTGGGGCACCCTGGTGGGTTGTGCTCACCCAGGGGCCCCCCTCCGGTGGTTCTTGGCTCCAGTATTTTTCTTTTATTCCGTAAAAAATCTCCAAAAAGTTTCGTTCCATTCCGAGAACTTTTATTTCTGCACAAAAACAACACCATGGTAGTTCTACTGAAAGCAGCGTCAGTCCGGGTTAGTTTCATTCAAATCATGCAAATTAGAGTCCAAAACAAGAGGAAAAGCATTAGGAAAAGTAGATACGACAGAGACGTATCAACTCCCCCAAGCTTAAACCTTTGCTTGTCCTCAAGCAATTCAGTTGATAAACTGAAAGTGAAAAAGAAAAACTTTTACGAACTCTTTTGCTCTTGTTTACATAAATAAGCTTAAGTAGCACCCAGGTTTTCAGCAAAGATTATGACTAACCATGTCGACAATAACTCTTAGAAGTTACATTAACTCATATCAATGGCATAAGCAACTAGCGAGCAATAATAAAGCATCTCAAACTACAACACTTTGTCAAAACAACCATGATATAATATGACAACAGTGGTATCTCACTAGCCCTTTTTGAGACAGCAAAACATAAATGCAGAGCACCTCCAAAGTTCAAGCAACGACTAAACATTGTAATTCATGGTAGAAAAGATCCAGTCATGATGCATCCAACATTAGCTACACACAATGCATGAGGATGACAATAGTGATCTCAGATATGGCACTCATTTGAGAAGGTGATGACACAACATAAAAGTAAATAGATAGTCCCTTTGCAGAGGGAAGCAGTGATTTGCAGCGGTGCTCAAGCTCAGGTTTTTAAAACAGAGATAAATGAAATTTTGAGAAATGCACCCTTCCTGTTTACTTTGTGACCATCAGTTATCGATATCTTCCATGCTAAACACATTAGTGGCGGTTCTCAAGCGATAAAAGTAAAGGTTTACTCCCCCTCCACCAACAAACACACTCCAGGGCTAGCCGAATCCACGGGTACTGTCCATACCAACATCAATCCTGGGGGAGTTTTTCTTAATTATTTGTAGTTTGAATTCGGGACTGGGAATCCCTATTACCGCCCCTCTCATGCAAGGACGAGTGAATAAACACTCATCATGAGAATAACCCGCTTAACATGGAAGATATTGACTAAATCCTGTCACTCTATGAACAATCCACGCACACAAAAAATGAAAGTTTATTTGAAGTTTTTAGAGGTGGCACATACAAATTTACTTAGGGCGGCAGGGTAATACCGCATATAGGTAGGTATGGTGGACTCATCTGTAACTTGGGTTTTAGAATTTCGATGCACAAGCAGTATTCCCGCTTAGTACAAGTGAAGGCTAGCAAATAGGTTGAGAAGCGGCCAGCTAGAGAGCGAAAACGGTCATGAACATGCATTATGCATAAGTAACATTGGATACTAGCATGAGTAGGATATGAACACCATGAACATAAATATCATAGAGGCTATGTTGGTTTTGATTCAACTATGATACGTCTCCAACGTATCTATAATTTTTTATTGTTCCATGCTGTTATATTATCATTCTTGGATGTTTTACAATCATTTTATAGCAACTTTATATCATTTTTTGGGACTAACCTATTGACATAGTGCCCAGTGCCAGTTGCAGTTTTTTGCTTGTTTTTTTACTTCGTAGAAAATCAATACCAAACGGAGCCCAAACGTAGCGAAACTTTTTGGTGATTTTTTCTGGACCAGAAGACACAAGTTGGGCCAAGGAAGTAACAGAGGGGTGCCCTAAGGGGGGCACAACCCACCTGGGCGTGCCTGGGGGCCCAGGCGTGCCCTGGTGAGTTGCGCCCACCTCGGTGGCCTCCCACACCGCCTCTTTGCTCTATAAATACCCCAATATTCCAGAAACCCTAGGGGAGTCGACAAAAAACAATTCCAGCCGCCCACAACCCACCTGGGCACGCCTAGGGGCCCAGGCGCGCCCTGGTGGGTTGTGCCCACCTCGGTGGCCTCCCGCACCGCCTCTTTTCTCTATAAATACCCCAATATTCTAGAAACCCTAGGGGAGTCGACAAAAAACAATTGCAGCCGCCGCAAGTTCCAGAAACCATAGATCCAATCTAGACACCATCACGGAGGGGTTCATCATCCTCATTGGTGCCTCTCCGATGATGCGTGAGTAGTTCATTATAGACCTACGGGTCCGTAGTTAGTAGCTAGATGGCTTCCTCTCTCTCTTTTGATTCTCAATACAATGGTCTCTTGGAGATCTATTTGATGTAACTCTTTTTGCGGTGTGTTTGTTGGGATCCAATGAACTTTGAGTTTATGATCAGATCTATGTTTTTATCCATGAAAGTTATTTGAGTCTTTTGATCTCTTATATGCATGATTACTTATAGCCTCGTATTTCTTCTTCAAATCTTTGGTTTAGTTAGGCCGACTAGATCAATTTTTCTTGCCATGGGAAGAGGTGCTTTGTGATGGGTTCGATCTTACGGTGCTCAATCCCAGTGATAGAAGGGGAAATGACACGTATGTATTGTTGCTATTAAGGATAACAAGATGGGGTCTATTCCTACATGAATAGATCTTGTCTACATCATGTCATCGTTCTTTTTGCATTACTCCGTTTCTCCATGAACTTAATACACTAGATGCATGCTGGATAGCGGTCGATGTGTGGAGTAATAGTAGTAGATGCAGGCAGGAGTCAGTCTACAAACTTGGACGTGATGCCTATATAATGATCATTGCCCGAATATCGTCATGATTATTTGAAATTCTATCAATTTCCCAACAGTAATTTGTTTACCCATCGTATGCTATTTTTCTCGAGAGAAGCCACTAGTGAAATCTATGGCCCCCGGGTCTCTTCCTTATCATATTTGCCTTCGAGATCTGTTTTTATTTGCTTTTATTTTCAGATCTATTAATCCAAAAACCCAAAAATATCTTGCTGCAATTTATTGTTATTTATTTTATCTCGTGTTCCCGCGAGATCTATTTATCCAATCTACTACAATTTTATCTTTCTTTTTACCCGGGAGGGATTGACAACCCCTCTTTTACGTCAGGTTGCAAGTATTTGTTCTTTGTGTGCAGGTACCGTTTACGTAGTGTTGCGTGGTTCTCCTACTGGTTTGATAACCTTGGTCTCATCACTGAGGGAAATACCTACCGTAGCTGTGCTACATCATCCCTTCCTCTTTGGGGAAATACCGACGTTGTTCAAGCCGCATCAAAAGGAATTTCTGGCGCCGTTGCCGGGGAGGATCATGTCAAGATAGTCTCCTGTCCACGTGCCAATTTCTGGCGCCGTTGCCAGGGAGACATCATCAACATCTACGAGGTTCCTAATCACAAATCTCATCTCCTTGCAATTTACATTATTTGCCATTTGCCTCTTGTTTTCATCTCCCCCACTTCACAAAAATTTGTCGTTTTATTCACCCTCTTTTTCGTTCACCGTTTTCTCGTCAGATCTGTTTTGAGTGCAATCTTGTTGCGTAGTCATGATGACTCAAGAGAACACCAAGTTGTGTGATTTCTCCAACACCAACAACAATGATTTTATTAGCACTCCGATTGCTCCTCCCGCCACTAGTGCGGAGTCTTGTGATATTAATGCCGCTTTGTTGAATCTTGTTATGAATGATCAATTTTCAGGTACTCCTAGTGAGGATGCCGCATCCCATCTTAACACATTCTTGGAATTATGCGATATGCAAAAGAAAAAAGATGTGGACAATGATATTGTGAAGTTGAAATTATTCCCGTTTTCTTTGCGAGATCGTGCAAAAATTTGGTTTTCTTCTTTGCCTCGCAATAGTATCGATTCTTGGGATAAGTGCAAAGATGCTTTTATCACTAAGTATTTTCCGCCCACGAAAATTATTTCCCTTAGGACACAAATCATGAATTTTAAGCAACTTGAGCATGAACATGTTGTGCAATCTTGGGAAAGAATGAAATTGATGCTAAGAAATTGTCCTACTCATGGTTTAAATCTTTGGATGATCATACAAAATTTTTATGCGGGATTGAATTTTGTTTGTAGAAATCTTTTAGATTCCGTCGCGGGTGGTACTTTTATGGAAATTACTTTCGGTGAAGCTACTAAATTGCTTGATAATATTATGGCAACTTATTCACAATGGCGCACCGAAAGAGCTCCTACTAGTAAAAAGGTTAATTCGGTAGAAGAAATAAATTCTTTGAGTGAAAAAGTTGATGCTCTTATGAAGTTGGTTTCTAATAAAAATGCTCCTATTGATCTTAATGATGTGCCTTTGTCTACTTTGATTGAGCAAAATAGTGATGCCATAGATGTGAATTTTGTATCGCGAAACAATTTTAATAACAATGCTTATAGAGGTAATTTTAATCCTAGACCTTTTCCGGGAAATTCCTCTAATAATTATGATAATTCCTATGGTAATCCTTCTTATAATAATAATAGGAACACCTCTGATCTTGAGAATAATATTAAAGAATTTATCAATGCTCAAAAGAATTTTAATACTACGGTAGAAGAAAAGTTGAGTAAGATTGATGATATGTCTAGAAGCATTGATAGAATTTCTCATGATGTAGAAAATCTCAAGATGAAAATTTTTATGCCTATGGTTGAAGAATCAATTAAAGCTTTATATGTTTCTATGGATGAAAGTAAGAAAAGAACCGCTATGCTTAGAGCTAAAAGAGAATTTTTAGAAAAAGCATTTTCTAGCGATTGCTTTCATAAAAATGATGAAGATCTTAAAGTGATCGGTGTTTCTTCTATTGATTCCTTGTTTAGTAAAATTAAGATTGATGATAAAGGGACTGAAGAAGAGTCAACTTTAGCTAGAAGGCGTCCCGATAATTTGGAGGGTGAAAATCTTGTTGAGAAAATTGATAAAAGTGGGTTTGGAGAGGTCAAAACTTTAACTAGTGATGTGCCCACTCTTTTGGATTACAAAAACTTTAACTAGTGTTCCTACAATTCCGAAATCTTTATGTGATCTGCTTGGTCTTACCGATATCGAAGAATGTTCTTTAAATTTGCACTTGGTGGATTCTACTATTAAAAAGCCTATGGGAAGAATTAATGATGTTCTTATTCTTGCAAATAGGAATTATGTGCCCATAGATTTTATTGTTCTTGATATTGATTGCAATCCGTTTTGTCCAATTATTCTGGGTAGACCATTTTTACGTACTATTGGTGCCGTGGTTGATATGAAAGAAGGCAATATTAAATTCAATTTCCACTAAGGAAGGGTATGGAACACTTCCCTAGAACAAGAATTAAGCCACCATATGAATCAATCATGAGGGCATCTTATGGATCTAGAACTAAAGATGACAACACTTAGATCTATGCATTATGCCTAGCTAGGGGCATAAAACGATAGCGCTTGTTGGGAGGCAACCCAATGAATAAAATTTATTTTTGTCTTTTTCTTTATGTTCTAGAGTGTTTGCACAATTATGCTACTGTTATGATTGTGTTTTTTATATTTTAATTAGTGTTTGTGCTGAGCAAATCCTTTGGGATCATGTTGGGTGATAGTTGATTTGATCTTGTTGAAAAACAGAAACTTTTGCGTCCATAAAAACAATTTTGAAAATTCACGAAAGCGTGAAAAAATTCTGAATTTTTTACACAAGATTGATATACAAATTTCCCACGTTGTCCTAATTTTTCAGAATTTTTGGAGTTACAGAAGTATTCGGATTGCTACATACTGTTCTGTTTTTGACAGATTCTGTTTTCTTTGCGTTGTGTGATTATTTCGATGAGTCTATGGTTTGTATTGGAGGGTATAAGCTATAGCAAAGTTGGAATACATTAGATATAATGCAAAAATAAAATATGAATGGGTTTGCAACAGTACTTATAGTAGTGATTTGCTTTGTTATACTAACGGATCTCACGAAGGTTTTGTTGAGTTTTGTGTGATTGAAGTTTTCAAGTTTTGGGTGAGATCACGATGGATGAAGGAATAAGGAGTAAGAAGAGCCTAAGCTTGGGGATGCCCATGGCATCCCAAGCTATTATCTAAAAGATAAGCAAGCAACTAAGCTTGTTGATGCCCGAGTGGCATCCCATCTTTCTTCTAACGACCATCGGTATTTTACTTGGAGCTATATTTTTATTCATCACATATCATGAGTTTTGCTTGGAGCGTCTTGTATGACATGAGTCTTTTCTTGTTTTGGTTTTTATTTTTAGTCAAGTATCCTTGCTGGACACACCTATTTGAGAGAGCCAAAATTATGCTATGATTTGTTAGAATTGCTCTCTATGCTTCACTTAAATCTTTATGATCTATGGAATTGCTCTAGTGCTTCACTTATATCTTTTTGAGCACAGTGTGCTTTAGTATTTTTGAAGAAATGATCTCATGCTTCACTTAGATTTATTTGAGAGTTAGTAATTTTTTTAAGAAATTCTCTCATGCTTCACTTAAATTATTTTGAGAGAAGAAAATTTTTATGCTCATGTTCTTCACTTAGATTTGTTTGAGCTATCAAAAGCAACATATGAAACTAGTCCCAAAGTGATAGATATTCAAGAGGGATATAATAAAAACTTTCATGAAGATCATTGGACAAAATAAACTTGATTCTTTGTAATAGTTTTGCGATATGATGATATAATATGTGAGTCATGTTGATGAGTAATTATGCTTTAGTAAGAATATTGATGTTAAGGTTTGTGATTCCCTATGCAAGTACGAAAGTCAATAGTTATGCAATGAAATTACATCCTACTTGTGGTGCATTATTCGGTGTTAGTTATGCTTAATGCTTGCTTATGAGACTTTTCGTTTCTTGGTTGGATGCTTCTCAATCTTTTGCTAGCCTTCATTTGCACTAAGTATGATCACTACTTGTGCATCCAAAATCCTTACACTAGTTTTGCCACATGAGTCCACTATACCTACCTATATGTGGTATTCTTTTGCCGTTCTAAGCAAATTTGTATGTGCTATCTCTAATTTTCAAAATAAATTTCTCTTTTGTGTGCTCGTACCGCTCATGAAATGGTAGGGGGTGGCTGATATTTTTCCATGCTAGATGTGTTATTCTCAAGATGAGTGTTTATTCACTTGTCATTGCACGAGAGTATGGCAAAGGTATTAGGGATGCCCAGTCCCGAAATGAAAAATGAATTTACTTTATGTCGTCAAATAATAAATTCCTTGGAAAGTGTTGGTATGGACGGCACCCGTGGATTCAGTTAGCCGTGGAATGTGAAAGTATGGTGGAAAAAGGAATAAACTTTATTTTCTATTTGGGAACTGCCTATGATAAATCTAGCATGGAAAGTATTGGGAACTACTCGATCATTTTCGTTGACAGGAAAAGCATGCCACCCAAAATGTTTTTATCTCTATCTTTTTCGCTTTGAGCTCTGGCACCTCTACAAATCCCTACTTCCCTCTACGAAGGGCCTTTCTATTTATTTTATGCAATTTTCATTTTTGAGTCTCCATCTTCTCTTATAAAGCACCAACTAAGGGGCACTATGATCGTACTTGAGCATTGGGTGTAGCTAATATGCGAGTGTGTTTTATGAATGGATCAATGATTGAGCATAATGGGCTAGGGATAACTTGCTTTAGTGTTGATATTTGGAAAGACGTGGTTGCTTGTTGATATGCTTGAGTATTGAAATCTTCATGTCAAAACTAGACTATTTCTTTGAATCTTACAAAAGTCCAAATGTCCATGCTACAAAGAAAAGATTATGTGATGAACATGTTAGCCAGCATTCCACATCAAAAATTCTGTTTTTATCATTTACCTACTCGAGGACGAGAAGGAATTAAGCTTGGGGATGTTGATATGTCTCCAACGTATCTATAATTTTTGATTGTTCCATGTTGTTATATTATCATTCTTGGATGTTTTACAATCATTTTATAACAACTTTACATCATATTTTGGGACTAACCTATTGACATAGTGCCAAGTGCCAGTTGCTATTTTTTGCTTTTTTTTTACTTCACAGAAAATCAATACCAAACGGAGCCCAAACGCAGCGAAACTTTTTGGTGATTTTTTCTGGACCAGAAGACACAAGTTGGGCCAAGGAAGTACCAGAGGGGTGCCCCGAGGGGGGCACAACCCACCTGGGCGCGCCTGGGGGCCCAGGCGCACCCTGGTGGGTTGTGCCCACCTCAGTGGCCTCCCGCACCGCCTCTTTGCTCTATAAATACTCCAATATTCCAGAAACCCTAGGGGAGTCGACGAAAAATAATTCCAGCCGCCGCAAGTTCCAGAAACCACAGATCCAATCTAGACACCATCACGGAGGGGTTCATCATCCTCATTGGTGCCTCCGATGATGCGTGAGTAGTTCATTGTAGACCTACGGGTCCGTAGTTAGTAGCTAGATGGCTTCCTCTCTCTCCTTTGATTCTCAATACAATGGTCTCTTGGAGATCTATTTGATGTAACTCTTTTTACGGTGTGTTTGTTGGGATCCGATGAACTTTGAGTTTATGATCAGATCTATGTTTTTATCCATGAAAGTTATTTGAGTCTTTTGATCTCTTATATGCATGATTACTTATAGCCTCGTATTTCTTCTTCGAATCTTTGGTTTAGTTAGGCCGACTAGATCGATTTTTCTTGCCATCGAAAGAGGTGCTTTGTGATGGGTTCGATCTTACGGTGCTCAATCCCAGTGACAGAAGGGGAAATGACATGTATGTATCGTTGCTATTAAGGATAACAAGATGGGGTCTATTCCTACATGAATAGATCTTGTCTACATCATGTCATCGTTCTTATTGCATTACTCCATTTCTCCATGAACTTAATACACTAGATGCATGCTGGATAGCGGTCGATGTGTGGAGTCATAGTAGTAGATGCAGGCAGGAGTCGGTCTACTAATCTTGGACGTGATGCCTATATAATGATCATTGCCTGGATATCGTCATGATTATTTGAAGTTCTATCAATTGCCCAACAGTAATTTGTTTACCCACCGTATGCTATTTTTCCTCGAGCGAAGCCACTAGTAAAATCTACGGCCCCCGGGTCTCTTCCTTATCATATTTGCCTTCGAGATCTGTTTTTATTTGCTTTTATTTTCAGATCTATTAATCCAAAAACCCAAAAATATCTTTCTACAATTTATTGTTATTTATTTTATCTCGCGTTCCCGCGAGATCTATTTATCCAATCTACTACAATTTTATCTATCTTTTTACCCGGGAGGGATTGACAACCCCTCTTTTACGTCAGGTTGCAAGTATTTGTTCTTTGTGTGCAGGTACCGTTTACGTAGTGTTGCGTGGTTCTCCTACTGGTTCAATAACCTTGGTCTCATCACTGACGGAAATACCTACCGTAGCTGTGCTGCATCATCCCTTCCTCTTTGGGGAAATACCGACTTAGTTCAAGCCGCATCAAACTACATGCATGAACATGTGCCATGTCAAGCCACTCGAACATTCGGAGGAGGATACCATATCATCATACCACATCACGATCATTTTTATGCATGTTGACATCCAAGATAAATCATTATCCACTCCTAGCTACTTAAGCATGGCATGGGAAACTATAATCTCTAATTCTCATTGCAAACATGTTTGATCATAATAGGCTGAATCGTGGATACTAGGTTAAACATATTTACAAAAACAGAACAAGTTGAGTTCATACCAGTTTCTCTCTGCCACAGCCAGTTCATCAAATATCGTCATTATTGCCTTTCACTTGCACGACCGAACGATATGAAAGTAATAATAGTGCAAGAGTGCCGTGGACTAAGATGGAATCTACAAACATTTTATTCAAAAAGGAGAAGACTCAACATTTTCATCGTGGTCTTCTCCTTGGTATGACTCAATAAAAAGAAGAGAATTTCAGAGAAACACACTGAAATATTTTTGGAGTTTTTAGTTTTTCTTGAAGAAAGCAAACTAAAGAAAAAGAAGAACAAAAACGAGAAAAAATATTTACACGGGAGAGTTCCCAACAAGCAAAAAGATTTCTCGTCCTTCTTTTGCTTGTTTGGAGCTTTCCCGTGTAAATAGTTTTTCTTCATTTTTTTCTTTCATTAATTTGCTTCTTTAAGAGAAAAACAAAAAATCAAAAAAATATATTTCATTGTGTTTCTTTGAAATTCTTTTCCTTTTCCTTGGGTTGTAAGGAGAAGACCACGAAGAGAATGTTGAGTGGCTCTCATAAGCATTATTGTTGATCTAACGAAGAGCCCGTATTACCTTGTATTCTCCTTTGAATAAATGTTTGTAGATTCCAGCTTAGTCCAATGCACGTGCACTCCTATTATTATTCACACCATTCGGTCGTGCAAGTGAAAGGCAATAATGACAATATTTGATGAAATGATTGAGATGGAGAAAAGCTGGTACGAACTCAACCTATTTTGTTTTTGTAAATATGATTAGCTCATCGTTCTTGATTCAGCCCATTATGAATGAAACATGTTTGCAATGACAATTAGAGATTATAGTTACTCATGCCATGCTTAATTAGCTAGGAGTGGATAATGGTTTATCTTGTGTGCCAACATGCAATTAAAATGGTTATGATGTAGTATGATAGGATGGTATCCTCCTCTGAATAATTCGAGTGGCTTGACTTGGCACATGTTAATGCATGTAGTTGAATCAAAAGCAACATAGCCTCCACGATATTTATGTTCATGATGATTTATATCCTACTCATACTTGCATTCAATGTTGGTTAATCTGAAGGCATGTTTATGACCGTTGTCGCTCTCTAGTTGGTCACTCCTCAATCTTTTTGCTAGCCTTCACTTGTACTAAGAGGGAATACTGCTTGTGCATCCACTTCCTTAAACCCAAAGTTGTTCCATATGAGTCCACCATACCTACCTATATGCGGTAATTACTTGCCGTTCCAAGTAAATTTGCATGTGCCAAACCCTAAACCTTCAAATAATAATCTGTTTTGTATGCCCGAATCGCTCATGTAGCGACTGGGGGCTGTCAGTATCTTCCATGCTAGGTGGGTTATTCTCACGATGAGTGTTTATTCACTTGTCATTCACGAGAGAGTGGCTGGTAATTGGGATGCCCAGTTCCATGATCAAAATCAAATTCAAAATATAATAGTAAAACAAAATCCCCCAGGATTGTTGTTGGCTTGGACGGTACCCATGGATTCGGCTAGCCGTGGAGTGCTCTTGTTGGTGGAGGGGGAGTAAAACTTTACCATTCTGTTTGGGAACCGCCTATAATGTATCTAGCATGGAAGATAGTGAGATCTCTTGGTTGTTATGTTGACAATCAAAGCATACCTCTCAAAATTATATTCATCTCTGTTTTAAAACCTTCGAGCTCTGGCACCTCTGCAAATCCCTGCTTCCCTCTGCGAAGGGCCTATCCATTTACTTTTATTGTTGAGTCATCATCTTCTTATTAAAATCACCAGTTAGAGAGCACCACTATCATTTTTATGCTTTGTTCTTAATTGATGTTGTATGAGTGTGACTGGATCTATTTTTGCCATGAATTAAAATGTCTAGTCAGTGCTTGAACTTGAGAGGTGCTCTGCATTTATGTTTTGCGGTCTCAAAAGGGGCTAGCGAGATACCATCACATCATATTATATCATGATTGTTTTGAAAAAGTATTATCATCCGAGATATCCTATTATTACTCGTAGTTGGTTATGCTATTGATATGAGTAAATGTGAGACCTAAATGTTATTTGGAATATGGTTAGTTCATAATCTTCGCTGAAAACCTGAACATTGGCTAGACATATTTGCAACAACAAGATCAAACAGAGTTTGTAAAAGTTTTTCTTTGTCACTTTCAGTTTGTTAACTGAATTGCTTGAGGACAAGAAATGGATTAAGCTTGGGGGAGTTGATACGTCTCCATCATATCTACTTTTCCAAACTCTTTTGCCCTTGTTTTGGACTCTAATTTGCATGATTTGAATGGAACTAACCCGGACTGAGCTATTTTCAGCAGAATTGCCATGGTGTTATTTTTGTGCAAAAATCAAAGTTCTCGGATTGACCAGAAAATTTACGGAGAATTTTCATGGAATATATAAAAAATACAGGTGAAAAAAGATACCAGAAGGGGGCCACCTAGAGGCCACAAGCCCTGGGGGCGCGTCTACCCCCTGGGTGCGCCCTGTAGGCTTGTGGGCCCCCTGGGGCTCCGGCAACCCTAACTCCAACTCCATATATTCCTATTCGCGGTGAAAAAAATAAGAGAGAAGGATTCATCGCGTTTTATGATACGAAGCCCCCGTCGCCTCCTATTCTTCATCAGGAGGGCTGATCTGGAGTCCGTTCGGGGCTCCGGAGGGTGGAAATCGATGCCGTCATCATCATCAATCGTCCTCCATCACCAATTCCATGATGCTCACTGCCGGGAGTGAGTAATTCCATCGTAGGCTTGTTGGATGGTGATGGGTTGCATGAGATTTATCATGTAATCGAGTTAGTTTTGTTAGGGCTTGATCCCTAGCTAGTATCCACTATGTTCTGAGATTGATGTTGCTATGACTTTGCTATGCTTAATGCTTGTCACTAGGGCCCGAGTGCCATGATTTCAGATTTGAACCTATTATGTTTTCATGAATATATGTGTGCTCTTGATCCTATCTTGCAAGTTGTAGACACCTATTACGAGTTATGATCTGCATACCCCAAGGTGACAATAATTGGGATTCTTTCCGGTGATTACCGTAGTTTGAGGAGTTCATGTATTCACTAAGTGCTAATGCTTTGTTCCGGTTCTCTATTAAAAGGAGGCCTTAATATCCCTTAGTTTCCTTATGGACCCCGCTGCCACAGGAGGGTAGGACAAAAGATGTCATGCAAGTTCTTTTCCATAAGCACGTATGACTATATACGGAATACATGCCAACATTATATTGATGAATTGGAGCTAGTTCTGTGTCGCCCTAGGTTATGATTGCTACATGATGAATGTTATCCAACACAATTATCCATCACTGATTTAATGACTACGATCTTTTCACATATTGATCTTTGCTAAGTTACTTTTGCCGTTGCTACTGTTACAATCACTACAAAACTGCTATTGCTACTATTACCACCGTTGTCATTACTATCATACTACTTTGCTACTAAATACTTTGCTGCAGATAGTAAGTCTTACAGGTGTGGTTGAATTGACAACTCAACTGCTAATACTCGTGAATATTCTTTGGCTCCCCTTGTGTCGAATTAATAAATTTGGGTTGAATACTCTACCCTCGAAAACTATTGCGATCCCCTATACTTGTGGGTTATCACTACGCACACAACTAGGAGCAAGAGAATTATACTGTCGGAGTAAATGACCATGGGTATCCCCATCAGCCCCCTCCGGCATTTCAAGACATCAGGGCAGGCTGAGCCCCTCAAACCTCAAAGACAAAGAACCGTCCTCTTGGGGCCTGCTGGACCGAGCAGCCGGATGCCAGGAGGCGGCGGAGTCCAGAAGACGGCCATGCGATGGGCCGACTCCTGGACGGGCGGCTTCCTGGGAAGCCGGGTCCTAGCAGGCGGCCCCTCGCGCCCTCGAAGTCAGCACGAACTTAAAACATTACGAGACGGGGCATGGCCACAGTGTGAGCCTGCTAACCCCGAATCCTGGGCCGAACGTGGCCACAGTACGACGTGCAGCGCAGGCGTCCCGCGCCCAGAGCGGGACTGTTGCCATGCCACCTGTGGCGTCACCCATGGCAGAGGAGGCCATGCTCCCGCGACATGCGGCCAGTACGGCCCGCAGGCGGTGGGCCCTACCTATCCGTGAGAGGCCAGAAGGCGGCGAGCCCAGACCAGTCGGCTCGGAGGAGAGGTTGGCCCCCAGCAGGCGGCCTTGTCTCTCCCTTGAAGTCTGTGCGCCATTAACCAGATGTGACGGGGTGTGGCTACAGTGAGCGCCCGCCAGGCGGCAGGACTGTACCCACGCTCCCCCTAACGAGGCCTTCGTCATCAGGATCAACACTACAGCGTAAAGTGGTCAACCCTGGCCCGCAGAAGGCGGGACCCACCTGTCGGCAGAGAAGCCGACGACCAGCGACGCTGACCACCGGGTCCCACGGCGGGCCGGATTACAGTTGTACCCCTGGGGGTAGACCAATATAAACCCCCCCCAGGTTACCCCATGCAAGGGGTTGGAACCTTGAGGAACACCACAACCGAGCACCCGACGTGCCACACACACACACACACGCATAGAGAGAGTGGAGTAGAGCTAGCCTTGCCCTTCTTCCTCCTCTAGCCAAACAGCTCCAGGAGCAAGCTTGTAGCTACTTGTTGAAGTAGTGATCATGCGGAGACCCCGCAGAGCAGGACTAGGGGTGTTATCTCCTAGGAGAGCCCCGAACCTGGGTAAGATTCGCAAGCGTACGCGGTCTCGCTCACTCCCGCTTCTAGAGCCCAGCGACGTACTTTTGTCCCCATCCATGATAAGCCATCCCTTGGCATATGTCGCTCGATATCCCCGACATTTGGTGCCCACCGTGGGGCTAGGTGCACCGTCGTCCGGAAACATGTTCTGGACGGGAACCCTCTTCCTCCCTGGCGAGCGCAGCCAGCCCGGCACGCCCGACGGCGTTTGCGCTGACGCGATGCGCGGCGTGGAAGTTGCTTGCACCACAAGCAGCCTCGCCGATCTCATCGGCGGTATCCGCCTCTCCGACAAGCCCGCGCTGGACGCAGGCATAGCTAGCTCCGAGAGCTGCCTCGTCGATCTTCTCGGCAAGCTTCACATCGCCGGCGTACCGGTCTCCGATCTGGAGTCCGTCGGCTCCACCGACCTGCCCGACGACATGGACGTCGACGCCGGCACCGCGCTTTCTGATGCCTTCCCCGGTGACATGTTGGTCTTCGACGACCCGCTCCCCGCCGCGGACAGCAGCGCCAGCACCAGCGCCGCTCTTGAGGTGCTGGTCATCAGCCACGACGGAACCTCCGACCAGGCCGGCCGGGACCCGTTGCAGGCGGCAATGCGGGACCTGTCCGCGCCCGTAGCACCCGGTGCGAGCGGTGAAACGCTGGAAGCATGCCATATCGTGATTCTCGACAGCGCCAACAAGTTGGCGGCCATGAGACGCCTCACCGAGGCTTACCACCGCGAGATCGACCGCGCCGTCTACGGCACGCCAGTTGCTGGTGAGCCCAGCCGCACGGGCACGGTCCGACAGCGTGGCGGGGCCATCGCCAGCATGTTGGGGGCCGACCGCCCAGTCTACACCACGCCAATGGAGAACTTGCGCGCCGCCCAGGCGGCGGCAGACGAGCTGGACCGCCTGGAGGGCGATGAGCGTTGCTGCATGACGGAGCGCGTCCAGCAGCTCATCGACGCGGCCGCCACGCAGCAAGAAGCTGGCCGCCGCATGGTGGAACCCGGCTTACGGGCCGGGAACCTTCCCCCTCGCCGAGAGCACGGCGCGACCTCCCGGACGCCAACAGACGACGCCCGCGACGGAAGAGACCCAGAGCCGGTTGCTAGCCGCAGCCGCACCCGCATCTCCATCGAGCGCGACCAAGACGGCCGCCCACGAGCAGTGGAACGGCGGGACGGTCGTCCGCCTCCCCCGCGCAGGGAGAGGCTCGCCTCCCCGCCGCCTGTTGAGCATCCGACTCTCGGAGGCCGGCTGGGCCCCCATGAAGCAGTCGGAGAGAATGACGCCCGTAATCGGATCGACCGCTTGGCTCGATCCCTGGCGTTGGAAGAAGAAGACGCAATCGGACCGCCTTGTTTCGGCCCCCGCATCCGCGACGAGACCTTCCCCAAAGGGTTCTCGCTCCCTCGGGACACCCCCAAGTACAACGGCTCTGTGAAGCCGGAAGATTGGCTGGTCGACTACTCCACAGCCGTCAGCATAGCGAACGGCAACAAGCGTGTCACCGTGAAGTATGTTCCGCTCATGCTCCAGGGCACGGCCTGGACCTGGCTGAATAGCCTCAAGCCCTACAGCGTCAACAGCTGGCTGGACTTCACCGAAGTTTTCATCCACAACTTCACCAGCACCTACAAGCGGCCGCCCAAGCCTCGCCAGCTCTCTCTGTGCGTCCAAGGCCCAAGCGAGTCCACCCGCGAATACTTGACGCGGTGGGCCGAAATGCGCAACTCCTGCGAGGGGGTTCATGAGGTGCAAGCCATCGAATACTTCACTACCGGGTGTCGAGAAGGCACCCTACTCAAGCATCAACTCCTCTGCGACGAGCCGGCCACGCTCGACGAGCTACTGATCATAGCAGACAAGTACGCCACCGCCGACTCCTCCATGAAGTCGGAGCTCCAAGTAGATGCATCAGGAAAGATGCTCCCTCCGGCCCCTTAGACGCCGGCTGGTGATCCCAGTCGGCGCCAACAGCTGGGCGACAACAAGCGCAAGGCCCAGCAGCTGACTACCACCAGCCGGCAGGTGGCGACGGTCGAAGACCAGCCGCCGGAAGTGCAATCCGGCCCCAAGCGACAGAAGGGCGGCAAGCCCGTCTGGTTGCCCGCCTTCTCGTTTGAGCAAACCCTTGACGCTCCCTGCAAGTTCCACAGTGGCGCAAAACCATCCAATCACACCACCCGAAAGTGCCACTGGCTCACCCGCATCGCCAGAGGCGAGGGACTGCCCCCGCCGCCAGCTGGCCCGCCACCTCCGCCGCCCCAGCAGCCGGCGGTTCGGCCAGTCGGTGCGATCCAAGACGAGTTCCCCGAAGAGCACGGAGCTTACATCATCTTCACCAGCGTGACTGACGATAGGCGCAACCAGTGTCAACAGTGCCGGGAAGTGAACGCTGTCGCTTCTGAAGCTCCGGAATTCATGCACTGGTCGGAGAAGCCGATCAGTTGGAGCCGAGCTGACCACCCGGAGGTGATGCCTGCTCCGGGTTCCTATGCCCTGGTGCTGGATGCCACCTTTGCTACGGAGAGGTGGGCTGCTCGTTTCTCCCGAGTTCTGATAGATGGCGGTAGCAGCATCAACATCCTCTACCGCGACACCATGGAGAAGTTGGACATCAAAGAGAAACAGCTCCAGCCCAGCCGGACTGTCTTCCATGGCATTGTGCCTGGCCTATCCTGCTCACCGATCGGCAAGATCAAGATAGATGTCCTCTTCGGAGACAAGAATCACTTCCGCTGAGAGCCGATCTAGTTCGAGGTGGTTGATCTTGAGAGCCCCTACCACGCGTTGCTTGGCCGGCCCGCCCTGGCCAAGTTCATGGCGGTCCCCCACTACGCCTACCTCAAGATGAAGATGCGGGGCACCAAGGGCATTATCACCATAGCCGGCGACTACCAGAAGTCTGTCACCTGTGCCACTGCTAGCAGTCGGCTGGCCGAGTCCCTTGTGATTGCTGCCGAGAAGAGGCTCCTTGACCGGGTTGTGGCTATGGCCGGCAAGCAGCCGGACCTGTCGCCAGATCCCAAGGAGTCAGAGGCTCAGGGCTCTTTCCAGCCGGCCAAAGAAACCAAGAATATACCCTTGGACCCGGAGCACCCGGAGAGGTTTGCTGTCATAGGAGCTCGCCTTGACAGCAAATAGGAAAGCGAGCTCGTCGATTTCCTCCGTGAGAACCGGGACGTCTTTGCATGGTCTCCAAAGGACATGCCGTGCGTTCCGACGGATTTCGCCGAGCACAAACTACATGTCAGAGCAGATGCAAAGCCAGTCCGGCAACCCCTCCGCCGCCTGTCGGAGGAGAAGAGAGGAATTGTCGGTGAAGAAATAGCCCGGCTTCTAGCCGCTGGCTTCATTATGGAAGTGTTCTTCCCAGAGTGGCTTGCCAACCCAGTCCTTGTACTGAAGAAGAACAACAAGTGGCGCATGTGTATTGACTATACCAGCCTCAACAAAGCTTGCCCAAAAGATCCGTTCGCTTTGCCTCGGATTGACCAAGTAATAGACTCCACAGCCGGATGCGAGCTACTGAGTTTTTTGGATGCCTACTCGGGATACCACCAGATCAAGTTGAGCCCGGCCGACCGCCTGAAGACCGCCTTCATCACACCGTTCGGAGCCTTCTGCTACCTGACCATGACATTCGGCTTGAGAAACGCCGGTGCCACATTTCAGCATTGCATGTAGAAGTGCCTCCTCAAGCAACTCGGCAGAAATGCCCATGTTTATGTGGACGATATCGTTGTGAAGACGGAGAAGCGCGGTACCCTCCTGGAAGATCTCAAGGAAACCTTTGATAACCTACACCGTTTTCAAATCAAGCTCAACCTAGAAAAGTGTGCCTTTGGAGTACCAGCCGGCCAGCTCCTCGGCTTCCTTGTCTCAGAGTGCAGCATAGAGTGCAACCCTGTCAAAATCAAGGCCATCGAGAGGATGGAGAGGCCCACCTGACTGCGAGACATTCAGAAGTTCACCCGCTGCTTGGCATCCATCAGCCGCTTCATCAGTCGGCTGGGTGAGAAGGCTCTTCCATTGTACCATTTGATGAAGAAAACCACTCATTTCGAGTGGAACGACAAGGCGGACGAGGCTTTCCTCCAGCTCAAGAAGATGTTGACCACGCCACCCATCCTGGCCGCTCCGGCTGCCAAGCAGCCCATGCTTCTCTACATCGCCGCCACCAGCCGGGTGGTCAGTACAGTCATGGTGGTTGAGCGCCGAGAGGACGGCAAGGCACAGCCGGTCCAGAGACCGGTGTACTAGTTGAGCGAGGTGCTGTCGGCCTCCAAGCAGAACTACCCCCACTACCAAAAGTTGTGTTATGGCGTGCATTTTGCGGCCAAGAAGCTCAAGCCATACTTTCAAGAGCATCCAATCACTGTTGTCTGCACCGCCCCTCTTGCGGAGATCATAGGCAGCAGAGATGCATCGGGCCGAGTGGCCAAGTGGGCCATCGAGCTGGCCCCCTACACCATCTTCTACCAGCCTCGCACAGCCATCAAGTCCCAGGCGCTGGCCGACTTCCTTGTCGACTGGGCCGAGACCCAGTACCTGCCGCCAGCTCCAGACTCCACTCATTGGCGGATGCACTTCGATGGCTCGAAGATGCGCACCGGTTTGGGAGCCGACATCGTCCTCACCTCTCCCAAAGGTGACAAGCTCAGATACACGCTGCAAATCCACTTTGCCGCCTCCAACAACGTGGCCGAGTACGAGGCGCTAGTACACGGACTCCGGCTGGCCAAGGAGATTGGCATCCGCCGGATACTGTGCTACGGCGACTCGGACTTGGTGGTCCAGCAGTCATCTGGCGACTAGGACACCAAGGATGCACACATGGCGAGCTACCGCTTCCTCGTCCAGCAGATCAGCAGATACTTTGATGGGTGCGAGTTCCTTCATGTGCCACGGGCCGACAACGAGCAAGCAGATGCCCTGGCACGGATCAGTTCCACCCGGCAAGCCATCCCAGCCGACGTGTCCCTTCAGAGCCTCCGCAAGCCGTCTATCAAGCCTTCCTCGGAATCAGAATCCATCTTCGTACCGATTACCCCCGAAGTAGTCGGATCTGACTCGGGGGCTGCAGCAGCCGGCCCGGGGATTTCGGCAGGTGGCACGGGGACTGCAGCAGTCGCACCCGGCCCGGGAACTCCACAACTGGCCCGGGGGCTGCAGCAGCCGGCCCGGGGACTTCGGCAGGCGGCACGGGAACTGCAGCAGTCGCACCCGGCCCGGGGAATCCACAACCCGGCCCGGGGGCTGCAGCAGTCGGCCCAGGGACTTCAACAACACAGCAAGACGCGGCTGGCACCCCGCCACCTCCCAACCCAACCGCCCTAGTATCAGTGGCCGTAATGACGGTGGACGAAGTCGAAGCACCATCATGGGCGCAGCCCATCCTCAACTTTCTGGTGAGCGGAGAGCTGCCAGTCGATGAGATCTCGGCCCGGCAGGTGCAACGCCGGGCAGGAGCTTACACAATAGTAAACAGAGGGCTTGTCAGGCGCAGCGTGACCGACGTTTTCCAACGCTGCGTCGAACCAGAGAAAGGCAAGGTAATCCTCAGAGACATACACCAAGGCGAGTGCGGCCACCACGCGGCCTCCAGATCCCTTGTCGCCAAAGCTTTCCGCCATGGTTTCTTCTGGCCGACTGCTTTGGAGGACGCCAAGGATCTGGTCAAGAAATGCAAGGGGTGCCAAAAATTCAGCTCCAAGCAACATCTGCCGGCTTCCGCACTCAAGACCATCCCCCTTACCTGGCCCTTTGCCGTCTGGGGGTTGGACATGGTGGGCCCGTTCAAGACAGCACGCGGTGGCATGACTCATCTGCTTGTCGCCATGGACAAATTCACCAAGTGGATTGAAGCAAAGCCAATCAAGAAACTGAATGGCCCGACTGCTGTAACCTTCATCGCAGATATCACCGTCCGGTACGGTGTACCGCACAACATCATCACCGACAATGGCACCAACTTTGCCAAAGGCGCCTTGGCCCGTTTCTGCGCAACACAGGGCATCCGACTGGACTTAGCGTCTGTTGCCCATCCGCAGTCAAACGGACAAGTCGAGCGAGCAAACGGCCTCATCTTATCCGGCGTCAAACCCCGACTGGTCGAGCCACTGGAGCGCTCGGCCGGCTGCTGGATCGACGAGCTGCCGGCCGTCCTTTGGAGCCTCCGCACAACTCCGAATAAATCAACCGGCTTCACTCCCTTCTTCCTCGTGTACGGGGCCGAGGCCGTCATCCCAACGGACATCGAGTTCGACTCGCCTCGCGTCACCATGTACACAGAGGCGGAGGCGAAGGAGGTGCGAGAAGACGGCGTCAATCTGCTGGAAGAGGGCCGGCTGTTAGCACTCAGCCGGTCCGCCATCTACCAGCAGAGCCTGCGCCGCTACCACAACCGAAAGGCCAAGCCACGATCCTTCCAAGAGGGAGACCTTGTGCTCCGGCTGATCCAGCGAACAGCCGGCTAGCACAAGCTCTCGGCCCCTTGGGAAGGCCCCTTCATCATCAGCAAGTCCTTGGGCAACGACTCCTACTACCTCATCGACGCGCAGAAGCCCAGGGCGCGCAAGAGGGACGATTCTGGCAAGGAAACAGAGCACCCATGGAACGCAAATCTCCTCCGAAGATTTTACAGTTAATGCAGTATGTACCACGCTACCTTTTTGTACTAAGGGCAGAGACACCGGGTCCCTCGAGGAGCACTAGGGGGCTACCTTTCTTATCTATACGATAAGTTTCATGCCTTGAGTGAATTATTTCATTACTCCGCCCGGCACCGGGTCCGACCAGTCGGCCCGGGGGCTTGACGCCTTGTACTATGTCGGCGCTACCTGTAGTGGGACAAGTAGTGTGCCGGCATCTAAGCCCACCCTTGCCACAGGCCGCAGCTCGCAGAGCGACTGTTTGGCCGGCAAGGGTCAAAGGCAGGAAGTGGTGCCCACATGAAAAATGGCTAAGGACGAAAGCACCCACATAGGCCAAGCCGGCTCCTCGCTTAGCCGTTCGGTTGCCGAGCAGCCGGACGGCCGGCTTCTCACTTAGATTGCTACGTTCTAAGCGGCCAAAGTACTTGTCTTCCCAAAATGGCCAAGTACTCGACCCGGCCAGCAGACCAAAGAATGGCTGTCTAGCCGGCGAGGCGGCAGCCGAGGGAAGGCGGCAAAGGAAAAAGCCAAAAGAACAGAAAGCAAGACAAGTCAGAACTCGGCGAACCACACCTTGTGCGAGAATTAGATCACATAATGAAAGGCCCTCGGCCAATATTCAACAAAGTTTGAATACACCCCCAGCGGGTGGAACTGCGCGAATTTAACAAGTTTTGTTCTAAAGATTACCAAAGTAGGAAAAGATAAGATAAGTTGGCAGCCTAGGCCAAAGGAGCAGTAGGCGAGTCTGGCAGGTTGGTGGAGTCGGCGGCGCCGGCTGGTGGAGTGGCTGTCTGGCGAGTCTCGGCTTGGTCGCCTTCAGCAGCAGTCGATGCACTGGCACGCGGCTCGTTGCTCGAGGCTCGATCAAGCTGAGGCTGGCCGTCCGCTCCGCCCTCCGGTGCGTCGCCTTCACCATCCTCATCTTCCTTGTCCTCGCCTTTGTCGCTTGAGGCGATTTCCTCCGCCGAGTCCTCGCCGTCATCCGGGTTCAGCCCGAACCAGTCCATCGGCACCTCGGCACCCTCCACGTCCAGCTCGGGGAAGAAGACGCTGGTGTCGGTGTACTCAGCGATCGCCACCGCATGATGGGTGAGCGCTGGCCCCGCCGCCACCAGCTCTTCCATGGCCTCCTGCCGGAACGTGGCCAACTGGGCTAGGTCCAGCCCACGATACCATGCCTTGACGAACTCCAAGGCTCTTCAGGCGCCTGCCCAAGCGGAGGAGCCCCTCCAAGCCTCGAAGCGGCCGATTGCCGCCTCCAACCAGTTGGCGGTCCGACTGGGGGTCCGTGGAGCTTGGCTGCCTGGCCAAAGGGCGGAAACCAGCTGGGACCCGGCACATTGAAGGCGGCGGAGCAGACGGTGAACCGGCTGCAGGCGCGTCCGGACGGCCAGGAGCTGCTCGTTCATATTCCGAGGCGCGTCGGGCGGGATCTCCACTCCTTCCCTCCTACGCTGGTCGCGCCGCACCTCGATGGCCTGGCTGACGGCGACGGCGTGGCCAGGAAAGAAGTCTACGCAAAAGAGAAACAAAGATCAGAAGCCGAAGGCCGACTCCCTAGGCGGTCGGCAGCTATTCCAAAGAAAGAAGCTTACCGTCGATCATGTCCTCAATCTCGCCGTAGCCAGCGGTGAGGATCGCCTCCTTCTCGGCCCACTTTGAGCGTTCGACCTCAAACTCGGCCTGAAGGGCGCCTTCCGCCTCCTTGAACTTCTGGAGCTTTGCCTTGTGGAGGTACGCCTGGTCCGCCAATTTCTTGGCCAGACGGTCGCACTCCAGGGCCGCCTTACGGTGCTCCTCCTCCTTAACGCGCAGCTCGGTCTGGACTTCGCCCAGATGCTGCTGCAGTGTGGCGTTGGCTCCTGCAAAAGTGAGAAAAAGAAGACAATCAACAAAGACGACCAAATAAGAAAAGTGGCTGCCAGAAGATCCGGCCCGACCGCTCAGCAGTCGGCCCGAATCTCGAGGGCTACACCCAGCGGGTGCGCTGACGCGCCCCCGCAAGGAAGAAGACAGAAGCACTTACTTCGGCTTTCGGTGAGGTCGGCGGTCCGCCTAGCCAACTCCTGGACCTGGGAGTTGAAGGCAGTGCGCGGATGTTGTGGTAGTCCTGCAGCAAAGGCAAAGAAGAGAAAAAGTTAGCACTCGGAACCTACCTTAAAGTTCCGAGCCGCCTGCTCAGCAGCCGGCCCGGAACTCGGGGGCTACACCCAGTGGGTGCGCTGGCGCGCCCCCACGGAGGATTGCAAGAATCAAAAAAGAATGCAAAGAAGCATACCCGAACGGCCGTCTGTGTCGCCAGAAATGCCTTCGTACACTGCTGGAGGGCGGCGCCTTGGGCCTGGAGTTGGGCCTGAACATCCTGCGCGGCCTTGTTCAGCACGCTCGTCCCGCCCCCAGGCGTCCATTCTGGCGGGGCGGTGTTGGTGGCCTCTGCATCTGGGGTCGACGAGCTCGCGGCCCCGATCTCCTGCGCCCGTGGCGCCGAGGCCGCTTTCGCCGCACGCCGGTGCGCCGAAGGACGAACCGTGGGAGTCGTCCCCACCGCCAACTCGCTGCTGGCTTGCGGCGCCGGTGGCATGTCATGCCGATTGCTTCGGGCCCCGGCAGTCGGCGCTCGCGGGAGGACCTCCGCCCCCGGGACGATGGCGTCGCCTTCCCCCCTCTCCATGACCGGCTGGTCGTCGCCGGCCCCTCCAGTCGGCGCGGGGATCTCTGGTGCTGGCAGCGCCGCGCGCAGCGAGATAACCAGCTGCGGAGTCCGGCCGTGTGCGGATTCTTCCGCTTGCGCCTTGGCGGCAGCTTCCGCCTGAGCCTTGGCGGCGGCGTCCGCTCGGATCCTGGCCGTGGCATCTGCTTGAGCCTTGGCCGCCTCCGCCTCCTGCCTTTCCACCTCCTCCCGCTCCTCACGCACCGCCCGCGCATTCCTCTCTGTTGCCGCCTGGAGGTCGGCAAGCGGGTCCACCCGGTGGGTATTGGCGGAGCCTTCCGTCGCCCCGATCACGGAAGCAGCGGCGGACCGCTCAAGGGTTAGTGGAGCGCTGATTCGAGGAAGATAAGAGGAAGCTCAGAAAGGGTTGCAAAGAAAAAGGAAAGAAAAGATTGACCAGGCACTTACCCGGACACCATGGGGGGCTGCCTCGGGGCCCTCTAGAACTGGGCCGCTCTCGCGGCGGCCTCTTGCCGCTTGGTCGTGGCGGCCGCGTTCCTGGACTTCTTCGGCCGGCTGCCGAATAGCAGCGAGCCGGCTCGGCACTTGTGTTGGCCGCCTGGTGCGGTCGGCGCGGCCAAGGAGCTCGCGCCCGCCCTCTTGGTGCCGTGCGGGCGACGCGACTCGTTCTCCTCCTCGTCGTCGTCCAGCCAGTCCTCAAGGCTGCCTCCTCCCACGGAGCCGCCTGCTCCGCCGCCGCCACCTGTTGCGTCATCCTCCTCCATGGCGGCCGCCCCCAAGTCGGGGTCTTCCACATCGCTCCTTGTCCGGTCCGGCATGTACTGCTGACCTGGATCCAGCGCGCCGGCAGCCGACTGGGCCGGGAGGACCTGCACCATAGCCGACTGATCAGACGGCGAAACGAGAACTCGGACCAGCAAAGAAAAAAAAAAGAATTACAAAGACTTACCGTGGGTGGCGGATGTGCGTGGTCATACGACCGCTTGCCGAACCGCCAATCCGTCTCCGACAGCTTGCAGTTGGAGATCTGGTTGACCAGCCGGACCACCTCCACGTCCGGCAGCTCCCGCGTGCACATCTGGCACGGGTCCCGGTGCCCGCTCATGCAACTGATGATGTGAGGCCGGGCTTGGAGGGGGAGAACTCGGCGCATCATGAAGGCGGCCAGCAAGTCCGAGCCCTTTAAGCCCTCCGACTCCGTCATCTCATGAAGTCGGGCAAGGGCGGCGGAGGAGGCGGCCGATAGAGAGCTCGGCTTAAACCGCCAGTTAGCGCGCGGCTCGGCCGGTGGGCCGGCTGCGTAAGCCGGCAAGTTGACGTAATTGCTAGTCAGATGGATGTTTCTGACGTAGAAATAAGATTTCTGCCACAGCTTGGCGGACTGCAGCAGAGAGATGGAAGGGAAGCGGTTCCCGGTGCCCAGGCGCCGCACCGCCACGCAGGCTCCGCACTGAGCAGCCTGGCCCTTGGCGGCGGTGCCAAGTTTGAGGTAGAAGCACTCCCCCCAGAGTTCGAGGGTGGGGAGAGTGCCAAGATATCCTTCGCACATGGCAACGAAGGCGGCCAGCAGCACCACCGTGTTTGGCGTGAGGTGGTGCGGCTGGACTTGGTAGAAATCAAAGAAAGAGCGGAGGAAGTTGCTCGCTGGAAGGCCGAAGCCGCGAAGGAAATGAGACCGGAAGACGACGCGTTCGTCGTCCTCCGGCGCCGGCGAGATTTCTGCGTCGGGAGGGACGCGCACCTGCACATTCGCCTCCCGGGGCAGCCGACGTGTTTGGCGGAGGAAGGAGAGGTGGTCTTCGTAGACGTTGGAGCCGTCCCAATCACCGGCTCGTGAACGCGCCATGGACGACGGAGCTCGTTGCAGGCGCGGCGCGGTGGCGAGCGGGCGAGGCTGCCGCGGAGCGAGGAAGCCGCCGCGAGAAGACGCACGGCGACGGCGAGCTGCGGCATCGTTTCGGCGGAGGAAGGAATGTTGCAGCGGCAGGAAGAAGAAGAAGAGCAGGGGGAGGAGGGCGCGCGTACGTCTGCCACCCCCCTCCTCCCCCTACTTATAGCCCAAGCGGCGAAGCCGAGAGGGCGGGAACATGGGGGGTCGTGGGGATTAACTGCGCCCACTCCCCCACGATTCCCGCGATTATGGCGCCAGTAAAGGCGCGCATTAACTGCCACAGAATACCAACCGTCCGCCTCGGCCGCAGCGGATCCACGCGCGCGCCGAGGCACTATAGTGGCGGGCCCCGGCCTGTGACACAGTCCCGTCACGCGCGTGGGCTGACAGGCCGGCCTGGCCTGATGACGCCACATGGCCGACATGCACGGGTGGCAAGTCTGGCGTCTGGCTGGCGTACCACCTGGTCCCCGCCATGACGTTTCAAAACCACCAGGCGGCCTGCCTGGTCATGGCCGACACCTACCAGTCGGCTCTTCGGAAGACGATCCGGAGTATGAAGCTGCTGAGGCTTCTCGCCCCTTCAGCCGCAGCGCCTCACCAGCTTCGGGGACTACTGTCGGAGTAAATGACCATGGGTATCCCCATCAGCCCCCTCCAGCATTTCAAGACATCAAGGCAGGCTGAGCCCCTCAAACCTCAAAGACAAAGAACCGTCCTCTTGGGGCCGGCTGGACCGAGCAGCCGGATGCCAGGAGGCGGCGGAGTCCGGAAGACGGCCATGAGATGGGCCGACTCCTGGACGGGCGGCTTCCTAGGAAGCCGGGTCCTAGCAGGCGGCCCCTCGCGCCCTCGAAGTCAGCACCAACTTTAAACAAGACGAGACGGGGCATGGCCACAGTGTGAGCCTGCTAACCCTGAATCCTGGGCCGAACGTGGCCACAGTACGACGTGCAGCGCAGGCATCCCGCGCCCAGAGCGGGACTGTTGCCATGCCACCCGTGGCGTCACCCATGGCAGAGGAGGCCATGCTCCCGCGACGTGCGGCCAGTATGGCCCGCAGGCGGCGGGCCCTACCTGTCCGTGAGAGGCCAGAAGGCGGCGAGCCCAGACCAGTCGGCTCGGAGGAGAGGTCGGCCCCCAGCAGGTGGCCTTCTCTCTCCCTTGAAGTCTGTGTGCCATTAACGAGATGTGACGGGGTGTGGCTACAGTGAGCGCCCGCCAGGCGGCAGGACTGTACCCACGCTCCCCCTGACGAGGCCTTCGTCATCAGGAGCAACACTACAGCGTAAAGTGGTCAACCCTGGCCCGCAGACGGCGGGACCCACCTGTCGGCAGAGAAGCCGGCGACCAGCGACGCTGACCGCCGGGTCCCACGGCGGGCCGGATTACAGTTGTACCCCTGGGGGGTAGACCTATATAAACCCCCAGGTTACCCCATGCAAGGGGTTGGAACCTTGAGGAACACCACAACCGAGCACCCGACGTGCCACACACACACGCATAGAGAGAGTGGAGTAGAGCTAGCCTTGCCCTTCTTCCTCCTCTAGCCAAACAGCTCCAGGAGCAAGCTTGTAGCTACTTGTTGAAGTAGTGATCATGCGGAGACCCCGCAGAGCAGGACTAGGGGTGTTATCTCCTAGGAGAGCCCCGAACCTGGGTAAGATTCGCAAGCGTACGCGGTCTCGCTCACTCCCGCTTCTAGAGCCCGGCGACGTACTTTTGTCCCCATCCATGATAAACCATCCCTTGGCATATGTCGCTCGATATCCCCGACATATACCATGTCTTAGCATCACCCTTTAACGAGAAAGGAAACAACCTAAGAATATAGTAATAGCGAATTTTTTCCTCATGAGCATATAGGGTGGCTATATCATTCAGTTTAGTAAGATGTGCCACAACAGTTTCAGATTCATCACCATGGAAAGGATCAGATTCAATCAAAGTAATTAACTCGGGATCGACAGAGAATTCATAATCCTTATCAGTAACAAAGATGGGTGAAGTAGGAAACTTAGGATCATATTTTATTCTAGCATTCAAAGATTTTTCTTTCAACTTGACTAGCAATTTCTTAATATCATCTCTATCCTTACAAGCAAGAAAGAACCTAGCTACCTCTCCATCCATAACATAACCTTCAGGTATATCAGGCAATTCATATCTAGGAGTGCTAGGTATAATTGGTGTTCCATAATGTTTAATTTCAATAATTTCATCAGTTTTAGAAATATCATCAGTTTCAGCATTCTCAATTTCATGAACTCTAGCAAGTTGTTCATCAAGAAATTGACCCAGTGGCACACTCTTATCAAGCAAAGTACTAGTATCATCATAAGCATCATTTATAGCAGAAGTAGCATCATCTATTACTTGCGACATATCAGGATTAATAGCAGGTGGTGGTGGCTAATACGTCTCCATCGTCTCTATAATTTTTATTGTTTCATGCCAATATTATACAACTTTCACATACTTTTGGCAACATTTTATATGATTTATTGGACTAACATATTGATCCAGTGCCCAGTGCCAGTTCCTGTTTTTTGCATGTTTTTTGTTTCGCAGAATATCCATATCAAACGAAGTCCAAAGGCAATAAAATTTTACGGAGAATTATTTTGGAATATTTGTGATTTTTGGGAGGTGGAATCAACGCAAAAGGAGGCCCACAACCCCCAAAAGACACCAGGGCGCGGCCCAGGGCCCAAGCGAATGGTGGTGGGTTGTGCTCACCTCGTAAGGCGGTTGCTGCTCTCCTTCGGGCACAAGGAAGCTTATATCCGGAAATAATCATGTTAAAATCTCAGCACAATCATAGTTACGGATCTCCAGATATTTAAGAAACGGTTTTCGGCCAGATCTGGGGAGCGCAAAACAGAAGAGAACAGAGAGGGAGATCCAATCTCGGAGGGGCTACCGTCCCCCCTGCCGCCATGGCAGCCATGGACCAGAGGGAGAACTCTCCTCCCATCTAGGGGGGAGGCCAAGGAAGAAGAAGAAGTAGGGGGGCTCTCCCCATTCTCTCCCGATGGCGCCGAAACGCCGTCGGGGCAATCATCGTGTGACGGCGATCTACTCCAACAACTCCGTCATCTTCACCAACATCTTCATCACCTTCCCCCATCTATATTCAGTGGTCCACTCTCCTATAACCCGCTACCCTCTACTTGAACATGGTGCTTTATGCTTCATTTACCATCCAATGATATGTTGCCATCCTATGATGCTTGAGTAGATTTTTGTTGTCCTATCGATAATTGGTGAATTGCTATGATTGGTTTAATTTGCTTGTGGTTATGTTGCTGTCCTTTGGTGCCCAACATATGAGCGCGCGTGTGGATCACACCATAGGGTAAGTTGTATGTTGATAGGACTATGCATTGGAGGGCAAGGGTGATAGAAGCTTCTTCCTAAACATAGAAATTGATACGTATGGGATTGAAGGGGGACCAATATATATCTTAATGCTATGGTTGGGTTTTACGTTAATGAATGTTAGTAGTTGCGGATGCTTGCTAATAATTCCAATCATAAGTGCATAGAGTTCCAAGTAAGGGATGACATGCTAGCAGTGGCCTCTCCCGCATAAAAACTTGCTATTGGTCTAGTAATGTAGTCAATTGCTTAGGGACAGTTCCGCAACTCCTACCACTACTAATCCACACTCGCTATACTAATTTAATTGTACTTTACTTAGAACATCACCTACTTTTTACTTTTATGTTCTTTATTATCTTGCAAACTTATCCCTTCACACCTACAAAGTACTTCTAGTTTTATTCTTGTTCTAGGTAAAGCAAATGTTAAGTGTGCGTAGAGTTGTATCGGTGGTCGATACAACTTGAGGGAATATTTGTTCTACCTTTAGCTCCTCATTGGGTTCGACACTCTTATTTATCAAAAAAGGCTACAAACGATCCCCTATACTTGTGGGTTATCAAGACCTTTTTCTGGCGCCGTTGCTGGGGAGCAATAGCATGGGGTGAATATTCTCTTGTGTGCTTGTTTGCTTTATCACTAAGTAGTTTTTATTTTCTGTTCTAAGTTGCTCTCTATCTTTAGTTATGGATATGGAACACGAAATACCAAAAAAATTAGTTGTACTCTACTCATGGAGATGGGGAACCTCCTAAAACCCTCGATGCTTGTTATGTTGAAAATATTAAACACTACTTTGATAATCCTGAGAAAACCCATTCAACTTGATAATGGGAGACAAGTTGGATCAATGTGAATACTTTAGGGATGATCGCTTGACTCAAAAAGGGAAATTGTTATGGGATCAAATTCATATGTTGCATTGGTATGCTTGGGATCTATGCTTGAGAAATGATTATACTTGTTGCTCTAGGATGAAGGCTCCACACCTTCCCTTTTCATGCAAATTTAACGAGAATGAAACCTTAGCTTCTTATGCTAATGGTAGATATGATTACTCTGATGTGGACCGAATAGAAAAATTTGTTGCTTTTAAGGGTGCTTATGAAATTGAATCTTTGTTTGAAAAGCATGAAGATTTTGATGATGCTGTTTATAGACCTGGAAATTTTGCTATACTTAAATATTGCTATGAGAATTATAAATGCAATTACGATATTGATGTATTTATTGAGAATGTCTCCGCTGTCCAAGAAGAGACTAATATTTTGCAGGAGTCTATGGAAGAAGAAATTGATGAAATTGTGAGCTGATTAGATGAAAAAGATGAGGAGGAGAGCGAAGAACAAAAGGAGGAAGAGCGGATTGATCACCCATGCCCACCTTCTAATGAGAGTAACTCTTTATCCCATACATTGTTTAATTTCCCTTCGTGCTTACCGAAGGATGAATGCTATGATGATTGCTATGATCCCTTGGATTCTTTTGAAATATCCCTTTTTGATGAAATTGATGCTTGCTATGCTTGTGGCCATGATGCCAATATGAATTATGCTTATGGATATGAACTTGCTATAGTTCCTTATGTTAAAAATGAAATTGTTGCTATTGCACTCACGCATGATAATCCTATTGTCTTTTTGAATTCTCCAAACTACACTATATTGGAGAAGTTTGCACTTATTAAGGATTACATTGATTGGTTGCCTTTTACCGTTGCACATGATGATTTTGATGAATATAATATGCATGTGCTTGCTGCTCCTACCTGCAATTATTATGAGAGAGGAACTACATCTCCACCTCTTTATGTTTCCAACATGATAAAATTGCAAGAAACTACTTATGCTATGTATTGCCTTTACTTGATGTGCATGAATTGTTCTTTTATGACATGCTGATGCATAGGAAGAGAGTTAGACTTCGTCATTGCATGCTATATGTTGCTTTGTGCTCACTACTAAATTACAAATCGTTGCTAATTAAAATTGGCTTTGATATACCTTGGGATCCGGGTGGATCGATTACTTGAGCACTTTATGCCTAGCTTAATGGCTTTAAAGAAAGCGCTGCCAGGGAGACAACCCAGAAGTTTTAGAGAGTCATTTTATTCTGTTGTGTGCTTTTATAAAGTTTAAAAACAAAGAAAAAATATAGAGGGGAACCTAAAACTTTTTCAAAAAGAAAAGTGAAAGTGAGAGAGACGAGCATTGTTGAAGTAGGGGAGCTCCTTGAACTTTGTTCATGCCCATGAAAACTTTGTGAATCTTAATTGCAGAAAATTTTCAACAAAAATAATTATCCCTTTGTACAAATCCATTGTATTATAAAAATAATGTGCCAAGATTTGCCTTTAGGATGATTAGATTGCTTGTTGGTATGTGCGGTGCAAAAACGGAAACTTTTGTTGTAGTGTGTGATTTTACATTTTTTTACTGGAACGAGAAAAAATTATGAAATTTTTACAAAGTACTGATATGCAATTTTTTTATTTTTTCCTAATTTTTTGGAATTTTTGGAGTTACAGAAGTGTGGTCAAAATTCAGATTACTACAAACTATCATGTTTAAGACAGATTCTGTTTTTGATGCATTGTTTTGCTTGTTTTGATGAAACTATCGATTGTATCGGTGGTATGAGCCATGGAGTAATACAGTAGCTATAATACAAAAAAATGAATGGGTTTGCAACAGTACTTAAAGTAGTAATTTTCTTTATTATGGTAACGGATCTCACCAGTTTTCTGTTAAGTTTTGTGTGGATGAAGTGTTCAAAGAACGAGGAGGTCTCGATATGAGGAGAAGGAGGAGAGGCAAGAGTTCAAGCTTGGGGATGCCCAAGGCACCCCAAGTAACTATCCAAGGAGACTCAAGCATCTAAGCTTGGGGATGCCCTGGAAGGCATCCCATCTTTTTTCAATAAGTATCGGTATGTTTTCGTTTTCGTTTCGTTCATTTGACATGCGTAAATCTTGGAGCGTCTTTTGTGTTTAGTTTTCACTTTTCTTTTATGCACCATGCTGGTATGAGATAGTCCATGGTTGATTTATAGAATGCTCTTTGCACTTCACTTATATCTTTTGAGTATGGCTTTATAGAATGCTTCATGTGCTTCACTTATATCATTTGAAGTTTGGATTGCCTGTTTCTCTTCACATAGAAAACCGTTATTTGAAGAATGCTCTTTTGCTTCACTTATATTTGTTAGAGCATGGTATTTTGTAGAAATAATTAAACTCTCTTGCTTCACTTATATCTATTTAGAGAGTCAACAGGAATTGGTCATTTGCATGGTTAGTCATAAAATCCTACATAAAACTTATGGATCACTGAATATGATATGTTTGATTCCTTGCAATAGTTTTGCGATATAGAGATGATAATATGTGGGAGGTACTAGTAAATGGTTGTGGTTAGTAGGAATATTGGTGTTAAGGTTTGTGATTTCCGAAGCATGCACGTATAGTCTCTAGTTATGCTATGAAGTTGGAGCATGATTTATTATTGATTGTCTTCCTTATGAGTGGCGGTCGGGGATGAGCGATGGTATTTTCCTACCAATCTATCCCCCTAGGGTCATGCGTAGTAGTACTTTGCTTCGAGGGCTAATAAACTTTTGCAATAAGTATATGAGTCCTTTATGACTAATGTGAGTCCATGGATTATACGCACTCTCACCTTTCCGCAATTTGCTAGCCTCTACGGTACCGTGCATTGCCCTCTCTCACCTCGAGAGTCGGTGCAAACTTCGCTGGTGCATCCAAATCCCATGATATAATACGCTCTATCACACATAAGCTTATTATATCTTCCTCAAAACAGCCACCTTCACTACAAAAAAAGACACATCCGTGACATTTTGGGGCAAACGATTTTTTTTCCTGTCATGCTTATGACACTTCTATGACGATAATTGTGACAAAAGCACGTATCATCATAGATGTGGTGGGCTCCTACTTCTATGACAAAAAATCATGACAGAAAATGGGCTTTTCGTCCTGGGCGGGCCGGGGACGCACCTGCATGACATTCTTTGGGGCGTCCATGACGGAAATAATCGTGGTAGAAGCGAGGGCGAGGAAAATTTTGGGGAGTTCCCGGTTACGGTGGGTGGTTGGGGACGAGCGATGCACGGAGGTTTGCGTGTTTCTCTCGTAGACATAGGCGCGCGTGTGTGAGGCGTTGGGCTCTAACTGAACCCGAGCGATTGCACTAGCTACGTTACTGAACCCCGATCGATCCCTTGGCTGTTAACTGAACCCGACTGATTCCTTCGCTACTGCTGCTAACTGAAGCCGAAGCTGCCTCTTGATGAACAGTCCCCGGTGGGGGTTGGATGAACAGTCCCGGTGGGGGGTTGGATGAACAGGATCCCGTGGTAGTAGAGGCTGTTGCCGCTAGATGAACAGGACCCTGATCGAGGAGGTGGGGGTGGATGAATAGTAGCCAGTGGAGGGACCCCGTGGAGGGCTGGTTGAATAGGACCCCGTGTGGAGGGCTGGTTGAATAGTAGCCGGTGGAGGCTGGATGAACAGGACCCCCGTGGTGAACAGTAGCTGGTGGAGGCTGGAGGAAGTCGACGATGGATGAACAGTAGCCCATGGAGGCTGGAGCGAGGCAGTAGACGGTGGATGAACAGTAGCCCAGGGAGTCCCATTTTGCGATACGCCACACCCCTCCCGATGAACAGGACCCCCGTTTCGACCATAGGCGCTCCAACACAAGTCCGTTTCCTTCGTTTTGTGGTACGCCACACCCCTCCCGATCAACAGCACCTCGTTTCGACCATAGGCACTCGAACACAAGTCCGTTTCCTCCATTGTGCGGTATGCCAGACCCTTCCCGATGAACAGGACCCTGTTTCGACCGTACGCGGTCGAATAGAAGGCCGTTTTCCTCCGTTTTCCTGTACACCAGACCCCGTTCCGGCTGTTCCGTCCAAGCCAGTTGGCTCCTGTTGAACATGACCCATTCTGACCCAGTGGCTTTGCTCCCGATGAACAGGACGCGTTCCGACCCAGTCACTTGGCTCTCGGTGAACACGACGCTGTTTTCTCTGTTTCGACCCAGCCAGTTAGCTGCCGATGAAAAGGACAACGTGGCTGCCGTTCGTTGCCTCTCCATGTACACGAGCCCTGGCCGTCCATATGCGCGAGTATGCGTTTCGAGACCCCGCTCGTATGTATGTACGTGGCCATATTTTTTGGTGTGTGGCTGTATGTACGTGTACACGGTTTAGACGGGACAGCCTGAACTGCTACGTGGGGGGCTCTACTATGACATGTGCCGCTACTTACTCGGCCACGGTTCATCGTTGCAGAGCGATCGATCGACCAGTATGTACGTACACGTTCGTGAAAAGACAGGCAACACTACGTACGCTTCGACCGGGTGGGTCCCAGCTGTCAGGGAGGATAAGGACGCACTTCCTTGCATGCGAAGATATAGCTGCTAGGTCCCAGCTGTCAGGGGGAGGAATCATTTTTTTGCCCGTAATAAGGATGCACTTCCTTGCGTGCGAAGATGTAGCTGGTGGGTCCCAACTGTCAGGGGGAGAAAACATTATTTTTCAGGGTAAAAAGGATGCAGTTGCATGCATGCGTCCATGGGCGTGGTGCGTCCCCACTGTCAGCCTCTCACGTACATTCATCTTTTGATGACTCTCATTTGTTGACCACGTTGACCACACCTTGCTGAGTGCACCAAAGCCGGTGGACGACGGCGAGGCCCCAGACTGGAATGACCCGGAGATGGGGAAGATGTGGTAATTGAGTCGCAGAAGGAGAGGAGTAGGAAACTTGACTGGTTCGGGTGCGCGGCAGCACTGCCGCCCACGGGAGACAGGAGCAAGAACAGAGGTTGAAGAAGCAGCACGGCTGTTGGATTAACATCCAACGGTCCAGCTACTAGAATCATTTGTTGATTAAGTTGAAACAAGCCCTGCGTACGCGTCAGCTTAGTAGGCCCACAAGTCAGCCACCAAATCTGCCGGGTCCCAGCTGTCATTGGGAGGAATAGTTTTTTTCGCATAACAAGGAGGAACTTCCTTCCGTGCGAAGATACAGCCTGTGGGTCCCAGCTGTCAGGGGGACGAAACATTTTTTCAGCTTAATAAGGAGGAATTTTCCTTGCGTGCGACCATGGACTGGGTCCCAGCTGTCAGGCTCTCCACGTACAGTCCTCTTCTGATGCCTCTTGTTTGTTGACCACGCCGCGCCGGGCGCAGCAAGGCGGTGGACGACGGCGAGGCCCCGGACGGGAACGACCCGGAGATGGGAAGACGCGGCAGTGGAGTCATAGATTGAGAGGAGTACAAGGGTTATATAACTGGTTTTGGTGCGGCGTGGGGCTGCAGTCGGTGGAGAATAACAGGAGGTGTGGAGGGGTGGAGGGATAGCCTAGCCGGCGGTGGGGTAGCGCTTCGCAGCGATGCGTGCTAAGCAGAGCCGCTAGCCGCCGGAGGCCGGAGCAGGCGGTCCCGGCGACGCTGGAGGAAGAAGATGAGAGATTGAAGGTGCATGCTGGCCATTGGATATAAATCCAATGGCTGTGGATGTCAGAATCATTTGTTGACTAAGTTGACAACGCCTTGCGTAGGCTTCGACCTATTGGCCCACATGTCAGCCTGCAAAAATATGGCATATATTTAACCCGTGTTTTCTAGAATTTACAGTCCATTTGCTGGGCCGGGTGAACAAATAATTGCGCGTAAATGCTTTCCATTTAATATTTTCTAAGAAATCCCAGTCCATTTGCACTTTCTTGAAATACACGAATTAGCTAGGCTTGTTCTATATTTAATGTTAGGTTAGAAGGAGCAATTAATATCAAAAAATAAACCGGAGCTACACATTTTATTATATATAAAATTAACAAATTAGCGAGTTATTGCTCAAAAGAAAAATGAGCGCGTTATTATTACATTTGTCCTTAAAATCTTCGCAAACTTTTGTACGCAATCACCAGGATTTTCCTTGCTTGTGAGTTAAAAACAACCAGGATTTTCCTTGCCAACTTCTGTTAAACATTTACTTTTATAAGTTAATAAGACGTGGGATGTTTTTATAATGTATATATAAGTCTCTATTAAATATACGATAATAGTAATAATATAAATATATATAATGTGGTTAGAAGGGAAAACATAAATTGGACACTGCATTATTATTCTTATATATAGATAAATAGAACAGAGATCTGCATTTTATTAAAAAAATACATTGGGCTGCCGATGTTTAAGAAAAAGTAAAACCTACGCTGGGAGGCCCATAGGCCGGTACGTACATGATGGATCTCAAAAAATAAGTTGAAACCACTGTCTCGGTATGTCGTGGTCTACGCATGTTAAAAACCAAAACCTAGGCCTAGCTGATACTTGTTCGCCCTCTGAAAAAAATGAGCGCGTTATTATTACATTGGTCCTTAAAACCACTGTCTCGGTATGTCGTGGGCTACGCATGTTAGAAAACAAAACCTAGGCCTAGCTGATACTTGTTCGCCCTCTAAAAATCACTAGGACAAGCAGCCATCGCCGGTGTTGGATTCGATGCCGCGCTTCTTCAATCTCCCGGCAGCGCGAGGGGGAAATAAACTTCCATCCTATGCTGCCGGTTGGGGAATGGAGCGAACTGGATTAAAGAGGGGCCCGGCGGCGCGACTGAAGAAGCACATCAGACGTTTTTTTTAGTGGATGGCTCTCGATGGCGTTTTTTTACTTGCCTCTACACCATACAACTTGTATTTTAGCCTCCCAGTCCGTGGTGGACTAGCAGCCCATTTGCTGGGCGGGCCAACCTACAGAAAGTAGCACTTGATTTTTCATCAAGGCCCAAAAACAACACAGTACTATGTTTGTTTTGAGGCCGAAAACATTACGGCAGGGGTTGAGCGGGGGAGGGGGGAAGACAGAGCAAAAAGAGAAAAAAGAGCTGATGTGCCGTTGCTACCCTAACAAGCAGGTGCAATTCTGCTCGGGAAGAAGGTGTGCCGTTGACACTCACACGTCACAATCCCACAGTAGACATTCTAACAAGTTCACACACAAGTACAACAGAAAAGGTAAACATTCATATCAAACTCAGGTTCACAGGACACGTTCATATTCATAGCCAACATTCACAATCAACAACTCAAAAGATTCATATATACACAAGTTCAGCATGTCTATGCATCCAAATGATTGATAGATCACAAGACAATATTCATATATAAATCACAAAAAGATTCAGATATACACATGTTCAGCATGTTTATGCATCCAAATGATTGAGATCACAGCCAATATCATCCATGGACAAACTTTAATTACCTAGGGTACAGACTGGTAAATGGTGTTCACTCGATGGTACTTCTTGCTAAAATTAATGCTTGTACGAGTAAACTTTCGAGTATATAAGAGGCAGCACAGACAATCTGAACTTTGCTTGTAGGTTTATCCTCGAGATAGTGGCCTCGATGCCGAGGGAGGTTTGAGCAACTTGGCCACTACTTTCATCCAACTAGTTTACTGGCTCATCTTGGTCCTGTAGCTCGCCAAAATTCTACATTGCAGACAAGAAAGGAGGTGGTCGATAAAATGAACCACCCAAATTTTTTGTGCAGTTCAACTGAAATGGAGCATCCCTGGCGTGCAGACTAATTAAGTGCCAGATGAATATACGCGTCAACCAACTTGTCTGGAATCATTAGACTCCATGCCATACAGTTCGCTACCATATGTGTCGATAACCAAAAGGCAAAAGTTGGGACCAAAGACTGGACTGCGTTTTTCTGGGCTCTGCGCCAAGCAATATTGTTGGCGTTCACTCTGGCACTTCTTCTTGTCAATGTCGATGCTTGTCTGAGTGAACTTTGGAGTACATAGCAGCAGCATAAGTATCTGTCCATCTGATCTTTTTGTGCAGTTCTACTGAAATCGCCCAATGTAATGATTTGCCTGTGAGTTCAGGCTCCAAGTTACTCCTTTATGAAATCGGCAAACAGTAGCACAATACCAAATTACCAATACATATGACAAGCACAATAATCAAAATAAAGACCGGTACCAACCTTTGTGAGGTAGCATATCAAATACTATTTCCTTTGACTGGAAGCCGAGATAAGCGACTGACAGGAAAGGAAGGAAGCAGTCGAGGCAATGAAGCACCCAAAGTTTTTGTGTAGTTCCACCAAAATCGAGCATCCCTGTTGGCACATATATTGAGAGAGTGAGATTACTGTAATAGTGGGACTAGTTGATGAAACATACACTAACAAATAGAAGCACCCTCATTATCTTAATGGGTAAAGTTAGCAACATAGTAGTCTTGCTTAAAGAGAGGTATTAGTTTATTTAATCAGTGCCAATTAGCTCAACACTCAAAGCATTGCCATGTATCATAGGTTGCAAAACGTTAACGTGCAAAGATAAAGGAGTTTCTCATGACAGTAGCAACACAGTAGCATGATACAAATAGAGATGACAGCAAACTAATATGGAGGAAGGCCTTAGGCCGGTACCAACCTGAGCAAAAAAGCTTATTCAAGTAGTCCCAGAAGAGATGATAAAGCGCTAACTGTAATCATTCAATATTATATATTTTTGTGCACTTCAAATGTATGGTTGACATCACTCTTGTTTACCAGTGGTGAGATTATATCGAAAGATTATCAAGAACTTCCAGCAGAGTTAAAGCACTGGCTGGGATACAGTTCATTGTATTCTCTTGTGCAGTTCCACTAAAATGTACGATTGGCACAACATGATCCATGTTTGCACAAGTAGGAACAAGGTGAAACCTTCATTAGCTTAGTGAAAAAGGATAGAAAGACATTAGCATATTACTTTAACAGTAGCATCAAATTCATGATGGATAATACGCAAAACATTGCCTCATTGAACTAGTGGCAATAAATTGACATGCAAAACAATAGCATTATTATGTCATGACACTACCAAGATTCCCTCCCTGCTCCACCACATGATTTACCTCCACAGACACACATACACATGTACATGATTCAGCATAGGGTGCTACTAAAGATTTGTTTGACTCTGACAGGAAAATTAGGTAGCAATAAATTAGTGCTACTTAAGTACTCCTAATTAATTAAGTGACCTTACAGGAGAGACAACAGAAGTGGAAGGGCTCCTGGAGGATCATCTCACATGTAAGGGAGACATTGCCGGCGCCCTTGAACGGCCTCGACTGAGGCCTCGGCTTCAGCAAGATCACCTTGGCACTATTGATCGTGTAGAGCTGGGTCACACATGCATCCAGAATCCAGTTAATTGGTATGATGTGTCATCAAGCCAAGTACTACTCTGCTGCATTTCTCTATCTATCTCTACTTCTCTACTCTTATAAAAAACAGAGTTTGTGATGATGGTGTGCCTGCCATCTTGCAATATAGGCCGTCCAATTTATATCTGACGGATACGAAAGAAACTATGGCAATTTTGCAAAAAGATACCCACACCCCTCTCCACATTTGCAAATAAGGCCTTCCCTCGTTCATCCTTTTCTCTCACAAGATAAACTACTCATACAAATGCATCTTGATGTTACGTGCAACGCACGGGCATCTTGCTAGTCTTCCAAGTAAAGTAAGACTAGTAGCAACACAACAATACAATACCACTAGCAAGATGTCAGGATAACATAGGACGGTACCATCGTGTGATCTTCTTCATTTCCTCCTTCTTCTTCTTCTTTGTCTTCCTCTTCATGCTCTGTTTCTCTTTATCCTCATCAGTTGGTGAAACCAAGTACATGATTGGCCTTCTATTTCAGAATTGGTTTTGTCAGTGAGGGAGTACAAGTGTACTAGTAAACAATAGCATTATTTTCTCATGGCAGTCGCAAAATAGAGGTGAACACATGCATTAAATATCATTCTTACCTAAAGGAAGGTTATGGTGCCAATATGGAGGATGAATATTGGAACACAGATCTCCCTTTATGCAGTTCCACCAAAATGAACCAACGGTTCCATTATGACATTCCAGTTAAACAGCACAAAAGTCACTTCTTTTAAGAAGTGTTTTGTGCAGTGCACCAAAAGGTCGCAATAGCAGCGAGGTGAAATGGATATCCCTGTTTGCACAAAAAGCTACAGAGGAAATAGTCAGAGTCTCAAACAATTACTGGCAAAAACAATTGGTTGAACTTGTCATGGCTTATAACAGTGGCATGGCTTCATTTTACCAGGGGCATTATATTAAGAACAGCAAAATATTTGCTATAAGGGCATGGGACAGTGAGTGCACCAGCAGTCCAGCACCATGTACCTAAACCGGGGCATAAAGTGGCGATTCAGTGTTTGTTGCCCCGAGAAACAAACATCCAAGAAACATATCTGGGTTGGTCCCATTTTTGTTCACTCTAGCCACCTATTCCTATGTGTGGATAGCAAATCTAGTCCTGGTCATACCACTGTGTACAACGTTTCCCCTATATTTCCCTTTTCGACCAAGAGACCGGTTGGATGACCAGTCTGTACTACTTTCACCCCCTTCCTTTCCTGTTTGTACCAAGTCCGATGTACATACTAAATTTTCCCCCTTTATTTCTTGTTTGAACCAAGTACAAGATTCGACTCCATGAAGTAGCTTTACCTCTAACAATAGAAAAAAAATTAGGTGACGTTGGACCATCCGATCGAGCCTAGGTACGAGGGGGGCTGAGAGGAAGAAAATGATGCACATGCAGCGACATAGCAAGATGGGGAAGTAGAGCTAGGCCAGTTTCGAAGGAAGATATACCTGAAGGTCGTCAGGGTGTGGATAGGTGGGCGGCGGGAGGCCGGATCCGCCCACACTAGGGCAGCGACGAAGGGATCAGAGGACTTCCCGCGCCCCGGTGCTCGGCCAGAGATAACGGTGCGGCCGGCAGTGGGTCTCCTCCCTTGCTGTCGACGATGACCTAAATGCTGCCCCTCCTCCCCTTCATCGGTGGAGGGGGATATGTCCGGATCTGTAATAAGCGGTGAGGATAGAAAGACAGTGTTACCACCGCTATCTTGTTTAGATCTGGAGAGGATGAGAGTGTGTGAATAGAGCAACCCTAGCAAGCAAGCGCGGAGGCTCCTGCCTATATATACGTATAGTGGGTTAGTTTTCTTTTTTCACTCCATCAAAACAATCGTTTAAAATTGTGTACGTGCCAGGTCGCCGTTTTTTTGAGTTGTTGATTGTTTTTTGAGATAGCTACCCGCTTATTCCAAGTGGTGTTACGGTGTGCCAGGTCACACTTTGTATCGTTCAAGTCTGGTACTAGACCCTCCATTAAGTGAACAACCACCGCCTCGTAAAAACTGTGAACAAGCCCATGGCTAAAATTATCGGAAACGTGGGCTGCACCAACATGCATTATTATTTATATTTTCTATGTGGGAGTATCCTCAAAACAAAATGTGAGAGTACAATCTTTATTGGGCCCCTTTGTAATTTGTGCTAAATTTTGACCAAAGATTTAACTGGCAAAATGTTAGTGCATGTTAACAAAAATTATATCCTTGGATTCGTATTTGAACATAGTTTTCAATGATGTAATTTTTTGTGATATGCATGAACATTTGGTTAGTTAAATTTATAGTCAAATTTGGCACAGATTATCATAGGGACCAAGGACCAATAAACCAGGATGGAGCTCCTCGTCTGTCGTCCAAACTACTTATATGACTAGCCGCTCTATTACATGCGGGACATCAAGCATCCGGGCCCGCGTGCCATCCACCAAATCACAGTGAGGTGCTACACTCGAGACTCACCAGTCACCCCGGTGTGGCCGTCATGACCCGTCATATCACAAAAACCACACCTTTACCAGCAGTGGTAAAGTGGCCTCGAAGTTGGACTGGACGAAGCAACCATCATTTCACTGGAACACTCGTTGAAGCCCTTTCCATCCTTTCTTGAAGAAAACCTCACTCCTGGCTACTCACTTCTGCCATTTTTCTTCTGTACTGATGAAGGAAAGGTGGGCAAATCAGTGATGATACTATATTTTCATTCCAAGAATCTTCTTTTTGTGAAGCACCGACCGATTCTCACTGCCTATTCTTTTCCCGTTTTCATTGCGATTGTGGTTTCCTTTCGATTGCTTTTTGTTTGTCAGTTTATTGATGGATCCTTGAGCACTAGGCAAAGAGTTGCCGGCGGACAACCCAATCGAGACAGAGATCTCCTGGAAGCGAACACCGACCAACGAGTTGGCCATGTTGGCGGGCCAACCCATGGAGACGAAGAACTCCAAGAAACAAGCACTGGCCAAAGAGTTGACGACGTTGGCGGACGAACTCCTCAAAGAAAGCTGCAAGAACAGCAAGCGCCCCACCGTGCCTACCCCAGAAAATCTAATGGCCACCTATGAGAGGCTCAAGGCCGAGTTTGAGGAGATAGTCGCCGTTGAGAAGTAGTATTTCCCTGGCAAGGCGATGGCCCCCATCAAGGAGATGGCCCCCGGAGGGATGGGATCCCCCGGTGAGCTGCACAAGGTAAAAAAATGGCTTACCATAGTTGTAGTTTTTGATTATTTGCAATGTGCTTGCTAATATGTTAGGGGTGTGCAGGTGCCGGTGGACGTCCTTGATGATTCGGATGTCGCGGTCCGTCCTGTGGACATCGCCCCGGAGATCGATTCCGATGCCGCTGTCCGTCCTGTGGATATCGCCCCGGAGATCGATTCCGATGCTGCTGTCCGTCCTGTGGACATCGCCCTAGAGATTGATTCTGATGTCGCGGTCCGTCCTGTGGACATCGCCCCAGAGATCGATTCCCATGCCGCTGTCCGTGTTGTGGTCATTGCCCAAGAGATCGATGACAAGAAATAGTTGGTCGCGCTAATCCTTCAAGGTAGTTTGCATTGTGTTTAATTAGCAGAACGATGCGTGTTATCAAACCATCTTAGGGCTAGTGCACTGTCTTGTGTGGGCAGTACTTGCTACTTTTGTTTGATAGTGAATCATGCGAACCCTCTCCGAGTTATGGAAACAGATGTATCCTCACCAGCTTTTAATGTAATATATGGCATGCTTAGATGTAAGTTTTAACTGTTTATCATATCAGAAGGGCTTGTTTGATGATTCTTGGTGTTAGTAGGCTAGGTACTGTGCGAGCTATAGTACTTGCAAACACTCACCGAAGAGAAACGTTGGGGCTGATGAGCTCGTGGTACCCTTATAGGTCTGATCCATCGTCTATCGGCCAATAGCCCAAGCTCCTAAAATTGTAGGCTTAGCGATCGATCAGACAATAGTCCACAATTATACATTAATTCACATCAAACTCAAAGAGTTGGTTCACGGATACATTCACATTAATAGCCAGCAAAATTGGCACTTACAAAATCATAGCAGTACAGAGACGTACAAATCCTAGGCGGGCTAGTTTGGCCTAGTGGGTTTCAGTGATATGACATGCTACAGTGCCGTCCAGTCTTCGTGTGTGGTAGCTGTATTGTGGGTACAGTAAATTTTCTTGAAGAAACGGAATTCAACAAAGTCATGATGGTTCGTTCATCCGACCAACTTACAGTGGGAAAGGTTGGGCCTGCGCTACGACCGGGGTGGACCAGGATAATTTTGTGCATGGCAAGTGGACCAGGATGTTCGACGTCCCACATGTCGGCGAATGAAAGTATTCTTTCCGATATTGAGGACGAGCAAGGAGTATTCATTGTTTATTTTTTATGAAAGCTATTGTCTCCACTGTTACGATGGAGGAGTGTGAAACACGGCAGCCCAGTGAACTTGGCATGTGCACAACTCCCTCCTTCCTGATGTACGATAGTGTTGACTATAAGGTTGGCTATAAGGTTACAACTTTTTCTCACTTTCTCTCTATCTATTTCCTCTCAAATGTTTTTTACCTTCTTTTTTCAGACACAATTGTTTTTTTATACCTTTTTCTAGAATTAGTTTGTTTATACCTTGGAGAACGTGTAGAGACGGGCTCTTGTAGAGCCCACTCCTTCACTTTTTCAATGCCTCTCTCCTCCACATAAGCGGGCTTATAGCCCAGTACTGTACTTGCTATGAATGCGGGCAGCTGGCGGCTGAGGGGGGAGCGCGCGCGGGAGGGGTGGAGGGGTTTTCTGGTGGGCCAGGGCGGTCAGAAGCGGGCTTGGAAGCGGTCCGGACTCCCGCATGGCCCACCTCACATTATCACCATATTTCTTGGAGTCCGTGCACGGTGGGCGGGCGATCTCTTCTCCCTCCCCCGTCTCTCTCTTCTCAGCCGACGCCCGCCGAGCGATTAGATTTCGGCTATTGACGGTTTATTCAATTGCACTCCCACATGTCAGTGAAAATGCAAGACAATGTGTGTCCCCTTTGGTGAGCGGCGTGCGAGCCGGACTGTCGGGGGTGCGACGCGAACGCGACAGGCGTGCTTTAAGTGTGCCACCTTTTCCTTTTGAACTTGCAAAGTGTAACATTTTCGTGCGATCGATCGATAGAAATCCGGAACAAAATGACGAGGGCGGGGCTTTCCCGCGCGTTAGGCGGGCTAGTTTGGCCTAGTGGGTTTGAGTGATATGACGTGCTACATTGCCGTCCACTTGCTCCATTTTTATGTAAGCAAGCGTCTCCACTCTTACGTGGGAGGAGAGCGAAACACGGCGGATCTGATTTTGATCGAGGGATAACTGTTCCCTGCGAAATAATGGAGCTCTGTTAGCGATTATAGCATGATAGTTAGGGCATCTCCAGCGCTGACCCACAAATTTACACCGTCATCTGTCCGAGGACACTGATGCCAGAGGATGCCATCCAATGCTGCCCGCAAACCTTTCGACAACTATATGAACTAACAGGATGAAATTCGTGCAAACAAAGCAAATTTGAAATTAACCGGATGAAATTCATTACATTTCGAAAACTTTTCCTATAAACTGGACGAAATTCATTACATATTTCGCACAAACCATACTAAAACCTACTGTAGACCTAATCTAAACGATCGCCGGCGCCCGACCACCATGTCCGGCCATGAGCCCCGAGAACTGATGCTCCGGCTATTGCCTTTGCCTCCTCCTCATCCGCCTCGGCTTTGTCCAGCTCTGCCTCGATAACCTCCTCCTCCAGAGCACAAGGTTTTGAAGAATTCCGCATCCACGTCGCCGTCAAGCGGCTATTCGGCCGCCGATGTTTACCCCACCAAGCTTGGCGTCGACTGAGTGGAGGAGCGGTGGCCTTCCTGGGACCAAAGCGGCGGTGACCTATCATGTACTACTCTTCCTCGCTGCCGGCTGCGCCCGCGCACGCGCGCAGGCTTCGTGGTCGTGGCGGTGGAGGGCGGCCGGGGGGGGGGGGGGGGGGGGGGGGGGGGGGAGGAGCCGGCAATGTCCTTCGTCTGCTTCTGCGACAGTACGTCAAAGAGAGCTTTGGAGCGCGCCCGGAGCGGAGTCGGCGATGTCCTTCGTCTGCTCCTACGATAGTACGTCCAAGAGATCTTTGGAGCGCGAGGAGGCCATGGTTGGAGTGGTGCCGACATAAGGAAGGGACCGAAGGAGAATGACTGTGGGTCTTTGGCTATGGCTGGCGGCTGGGGCTGAAGTTAATATAGCGGGCGAATGGCAATGAGCCGTGACAGACGGATGGACGGCTGGCACCGGAGTAGGTTCATCGGCAGCCGCGTGTCATTAATGTGGGCGGCGGACGGACGGATGGCCGTGGTGTCGTTAACGCGGAGCAGTCGCTTGCACCGGGATGCCGCGCGGGTGGCGCTCTCTCGGCCGTCGCGCTGCTGCAATGCCGGCACCAGTGAGAGGTCGCGTCGGGCATGAATGCGGCATTGACGTTCTGGAGCGACGATGACCGTTTCAAGCGAGAAGCGCGCGCTAGCGATGGAAGGGGTTTCGGTAGTCCAGGGCAGTCAGACGCTGGCATGGTGGTATATTGTTTTTGTAGTTTGCAAAAGTACTCAATTAATGGGGCTTTTCATTTTTTTTTCTACGATCAGCATACACCCTACAAAGCACCATGTTCAAATTTGGCACTTCTCCGGGTTCATTTACCATATTTAGGCCATTATGTGCATTTTGTAGAAATTTACTACCACTATAAGAATTAACGAACATCTACATCATGCATATATGACTCAAAGCTTACATGCTATAGTGTGGTATTTATTCATAATTTGGTTGCCAAATCTCATGCGTGCAATGCACGTGTACCTTACTACTAAACATAGTTTCTAGTGATATTATTTGTAGTTACATGCATCAACTAGGACGGAGGTGCAGAAACATCAAATCCCAGCTATAGCTACATGGGTGTGATGATAGGGACTATATAATCACCATATCTCATATATAATGACCGTATTGACCGTATTCTTAAGTACAATGATCAAAGTGAGCTATCAAGACAAGTTCGATGACCGCCAATGCATTTTACTTGGTAATAAATGACCAGGATTGAAGGGGAATCCAAATTTCCTTCGTCGTCTGTCCTTGAGCTCTTGACAACCAATGCACTATACGGTTGTCTGGCCACTCCGCCCCAGAGCTCTCACCAAGTGCCGTTCATGCCACCACACCGCACACTAACCGGTAAGGAAGCGATGGCATCCCATCGCGCCGAGTTCCTCGCCACCCATGACCGCACACAAAATGGTAGGGAAGCGATGGCATCCCGCTGTGCCGAGTTCATCGCCGCTCGCGACCTCACACCTACGTAGGCGGACTTTGAAGCTGCCAAGGCCGAATGGACGGTAGAGAAAGAGGCGGCCAAAGCCGCACAGAGGGAGCGGAAAAGGCAGAAAGCACTCAAGAAAAGAGAGGCCCGCCGCCGCAAGAAAGAAAAGGACGCACGCACTGCTGCGAAGAGCTCGGCGGAGATCCAAGCACGGTGGGGTGTCGCCGACAAAGCCGGGAAGGAGAACGACGGCGTCTGGCCAGCATGTGAGAAGTAGTAGTACTAGTAGTTAGTGTGTGTGTCTGTGTCGCCCGTACGTTTATTTAATTAATTACGAGCATGTACCAGTACTAGTTACTACTGTAGTTTTTAGAGCAAATTACCAGTACATTAGCCTAGACTCAATGGAAAAATTCCTATCCTATGCATCAAATGGCATCTCTTTCTCTATAGGAATTGAGATGCATGTCATCTCACTTCCTATGATTTTGATATTCCTATAAAATTCCAATCCTATGAACCAAAGGAGGCCTCCGCTGGAGTACAGTACTACTGTAGCTAGTAGTATTGCTGGTACAGTAGTTTTCTTCAAGAAGCGGAATTCAACGAAGTCATGATGCTTCCTTCGTCCGAGCAACTTTACAGTGGGAAAGGTTGGGCCTGTGATTTGACGGCTCATTAGTCATTATTACAGTGGCGCGAAGACCGGGGTGACTCTCCCTTGGAGTTCAGCGTGCATGGCAAGTGGACCAGGATGGTCGACGTCCCACATGTCGGTGAACGGAAGTATTCTTTCCGATATCAAGGAGCAAGGAAACCGCGTGGTATAGTATCACTGCTGATTTATATTTATTTTTTATTTTTGATGAAAGCTAGTGTTTCAACTCTTACGACGAAGGAGTGCCAAACACGACACGTGCTGGATGTCCCACACATCAGCGAAAGGAGTGGGACATGAACAGTGTGGTAGAGCGTCTCCACTTCTTCCACTTCTAAGTCGGAGACCACACGTAGTACTAGTAGTATGAACGATACAAAGTGCGACCCAGAGAGAAAGACGCGTCTAGTTGGAAGGTCTCGGGCCATACACGTAAACAAATATAAAACCTAATATGTGCCTCCAATTAATATAGTAATAGAGTACTTAGGAACGTACATCATAATATCACCGTGCATTGCACGTACAACATTTAGTGGTAGTAAAAGACAAATGCCTATATGCCACGCATGTTCATACTATTTGTGCCTTTCTACTTCACTTACTGCGCTACATTACTCAGGTTCGTACATCCCTGGGTACATGTCCATCTCGTAGTTCCAATCCCACGTGTTCTTCAAAGATGGAACGATCCATAACGGTGGGCAATGGGAGTCCATATCATTGCAGCTTCTTAAGTGTGGCTCCCTACGATGGAGACTCATCCAAACTGAAGCGACATAGATCAGGGATAGGGGCGTTCAAGATATGAATCCGTCGGTGCGCAATGAAAATGCACCCGTTCTTCATGAACGGCAGGCCGTCGGTGTCGTGCACGGAAGGTGGCATCGTTTGCACTATGGGGTAGTTGTCCTAGATGAAAATCGAGTACTCTTCAAGTGTGTTCATCCGCACCCAGGTAGCATCATGGGGGTCGAGCACGCTGCCGTCCATCTGGTACACCTAGCATCTCAAACCTGGATACATGCTGACGTGCATGGTTATGGTCCATGCAGTATAATAAGGTGACGTAAGCAGGGGATACGGACTAAAATAAAATACTTTATATTGCTTATTTCTATGAGGGGGAACAGAAGCAATGTATAGACCAGCTGCGGCACGGGCGACGACAAACAATTTGAGAGTGTTACCTGGGCCATGTACATTAATTAAAGTAGGAGTAGTTTTGTTTGATGGGATTATGGCTACCTAGCTAGTACTACACGGAATTGAAATTGTTAAGTCCTTTATAGTTTATACAACTGGCATTATAAAGTTGCGTAGATGACTATCCCAATCAATAAAAAAAAGGAAAGAACTACTCCTGCTCCTGGAGTGCAAAGAGACATGTACTGAAATGTTATAAGATGACATGGCAATAAGATGTGGGAGACGAAGATGAACGAGGGAATGCCTTATCTGCAAATGTGGAGAGGGGTGCGGGTATCTTTTTGCAAAATTGCCATAGTTTGCTTTCTATCCGTCAGATATAGATCGGACGGTCTATATTGCAGGATGGCAGGCACACCATCATCACCAACTCGGTTTTTTATATTTTTATATTTTTTATCTATTTATTACTAGCAAGATGCCCGTGCGTTGCACGTAACATCAAGATACATTTGTATGAGTAGTTTATCTTGTGAGAGAAAAGGATGAACGAGGGAAGGCCTTATTTGCAAATGTGGAGAGGGGTGTGGGTATCTTTTTGCAAAATTGCCATAGATTCCTTCCTATCCGTCAGATCTAAATCGGACGGCCTATATTGCAGGATGGCAGGCACACAATCATCACCAACTCTGTTTTTTATAAGAGTAGATAGATAGATTATTATTATTATAAGAGTAGAGATATAGATTAGGGAGCTGGCGGGCGGTTCGTTGTACGGCACGTTCGCGTCCATCCACTAGCCCAGAATTAAAGCACGAATGACATTTGCAGCGACTGGGATTAGTTGTTTTCCGGGCGCATGGACCAACGCGGACTAGCGGACCTGGTCGCCCTTTTTCGAGCACGCCTTCGACAAGTACGTGCGTGACATGCTTGCATGCAAATCTTGCATGACCAAACCGTGCGAAGCGGAGCGGTAGGCTATCGAACTGCAGCCTGCATGTTGCAGCCATGTCATCCACACGCAACCTAAAGGCCAATTCATACTCCGCTGGACTATACTGTACTATTCCTTGGAGCTCGTGCTGCAACTGGCGTACTCCACAGCCCGCTTCCCATCTCCTTCCTCTTCCACCGCCCGCTCACGTCCGCGGGAAGCGACCGGTCAACCCTTATATAGGAGTGCTAGCACAAATAGATGCATGCATGACCACTAAAATTTCCTTTCTTTATCTCTATGAAATAAATGTGGCGTGAAACTCAAAGCCCTTTAAGCCTGAGTATAATGGAAATCATCGTCCTCCTTCGGCTCCGCTTCGCCCGCGTCGTCGTCCTCCTGTTCTGGCTCCGCATCGTCGTTCTCCTCCTGTGGCTCCGTGTGCTGCTCCACCTCCAACGCCTCCTCGTCCGGCTCCGGCTAGTCCGGACTCCGGAGGCAGGGAGGCTGTGATCCGGGCTTCGCGCCGCCTCCAGATCAAAGTGCCGCTCCGGCGGGAGCATGGCGTATGTCGTTACCTTCGGCCGGGCCATGTCTATCGGGCGACGACGACCAGAGAAGAGGCGGCGGGAGGGGAATGAATGCAGCTACTATTTGGGTTTGCCGTCCGGCTTAAATAAGTGCGCACCATCACGTGTACCTGCGGGTGCACAAATTGTAACATACAGGTCTGCTTAGGGGGCGTCACGTAACTGGTATGTGTGTGAGATTCTGAGAGACAGAGTGCATGTGTGCGACTCTACTCTTCAAACATGTACTCCACCTTTTGCATCGGATATAAGTATAATGGTATTACACTTTAGCTTGTGATTTACATGGCCATGTTAACGTGGTTGTGAAAAAAAAATGTCACTTCCTGCTCGTGATTTGCGTTATATAATTATGAGAACTTTGCTAACTACTAAAATAAAGTGGAATTTGTCCATGTTATATAAGTAAATTAAGGTGATTGTTTATCGTACGGGTAAGGTTGGACGAAGGGTGGTAGGAACAAATGCTCCACCTAGAGCATGTGTGTGTGAGATGGAGTCTTAATGTGTGTGTGTGTGTGTGTGTGAAGAGGAGTCTTCGGTGGCGAAAGTAATTTAAGTGTGTGTGGCTTCATCGTAGAGAGGTGATGTGTATGGCAGAGGCCACCAACGAGGGGGTGCGAGAGAGAAGAGGCCCATAAAGAGGGAAGAGAAGGTGTGTGCGCGTGAGAGGAGTCGACATCGAGATAACGTGTTTGTTCGAGAGACACCGAGGAAGACTACTATATATCGATGGTGCATGTAGGCGGGAATTAAATGAAGGGATGGTCTTATTGGTTTTGGGGATATAGGGGAAGAGTGAGAGAGGGGGTAGCTAGAAGGAGATTGTTAAGTGTGAGTATGTGTTTTAGAGAAGAGACCCATCCAGGCGGAAGTCATGTGCACACAAGAAGAGAACGATTCGATGTGGGGTTAGGGATGAGGGTAATTAACTACGTATGGAGACATAGGAGACCTTGAACGTGCATGTGCGAGAGGTATACATGTATACATGGGATGTGTGTGTGTGTGTGCGCGCGCGCATGATCGAGATAAAAGAAAGAAGACATAAGTCATAAGATCAACGACATGGGAGAGACGGATCGGTATGACAATATGCATGCATGTGAGAGTGGAGGGAAGAAGGCCCGATAATTGAGCATGTGTTTTTGTCTTTAAGAGCTAGTGGCGTGGGCAGGAGCATGCATCTATGGCGAGCAAAGAGAGCGAGACACAACGATTGTGCAAAAGAGATCAACCTATAGATGCATATATAGAGAGATAGATATAGTGTGCGTGATAGGAAGCAAGAGTGCGTGCGAGAAAGAAAGGTTGACGGAGAAACTGCAGATAGATAGAGATGCTAGCTAGAGGGACATCAGCTAGTTTGTGTGTTAGATATGACCGCCGAGTGGTTCAGAGGGGTGAAGTTATGTGTGTGTGAGAGAAAGATAAAAAGAGGGCGCATGGCCGCATGTAGAGAGAAACATATATAGTATGCGTGATAGGGAGCAATAGTGAGGGCGAGAAATAAGGTTGATGGAGAAACTGATAAATAGAAAGATAAAGATGCTAGCTAGAGGAAGATTGGCTAGCTAGTGTGTGTGTTAGAGATAAGAGTCGAGTGGATCAGAAGGCTGAGTTATGTGTGTGGGTGTGAGAGAGATAGAGAGAGGGTGCATGTGACTCACATACAAACAAATATGAGAGAGAAATGAGATCCCGAGAGACGGAGTTTTGTGTTTGCGAGAGAGAAAGATATTTCACAAGGAGAGTGATAGCTAGAGAGACATATCAGGGAACGCGAGATATCTCTTGGGAGAGAGAGTGAGTGTGAGCGACATACAAGGGAATGGTGGAGAGATATGAGACCCTGGGAGATAGAGTTTGCATTTGTGTGTGAGAAAGAGATATTTAAGAGGGAGAGTCGCAGCTTCTCATAAATAAGGAGCGCAAGACATCTCTGTGTGAGAGGGGGTGTGCGAGTGGCACACAGGGGAATAGTAGAGAGAAATGAGACCCAGGGAGACGAAGTTTGTGTTTGTGTGAGAGAAAGAGATTTCACAGGGAGAATCATAGTTAGAGACACATAGCAGGGAGTGGGATATACTTAGAGAGAGATAGAGTGAATGTCGAGGGAGAGAGTACCGTCAGTGTGTTACGAAGATAAAAGATCATTGTCGACATACAAGTAGCACGAGAGATAGCCGAGAGACGATGAAGGCATATAGGTCTAGAGAGATATACAAGCATGAGTGATAGCTATATGAGACGGATATCTAGATTAAAGGGGATTCAAATATTTAAACTAGAGATCACGACATCGATAATATCATAACGAAAATTGGTCTATCAAACATGCATATTCATTTGAATTTGGGGACACGTGTAATGTTATATAGTTTATCAATATTAGTGATCCATAGATTTTTAATTAGAGACAATGGATGGTTTATATGCAATTAATGTCTAAACGGGATTACACTATATGTTGCGTGTGTCAAACACATTATATGTGTTTGAGAAGCAAAAAAAAAACCCGCATGAAACACACATTAGTTGGAGACAGTTAGCGAGGAATGCATACATCGGATTTCAACATAAAGTGGTTTCAAATATTTGAAAATCCAAATTAAGATGGATCCAGCCTTATGAATCTGAGATCATGCCATTTGTAAACCATATTTATGTATAAAGGGTGTTGTGCTTTTGAAATTATATATAAAAAATGATGTATATAGATTTGTATTCGAATACAAAATGGATCCTGCCCGGAAAAATACAAACTGGATTCGAATTGAGTTGGCACGGTAAACATGCACTCTTTCTTTGCAAAAATTTGAACGAAGCGGGGAAACTCGCAGTAACAGCCCGAAACCAAAATCTGCGAGATGGAAATTACTGCATATCCCTGACACGCAAAGCCTATCAGCTCGATTTCTATAGGTTTCGATAGGGGTAGCCTTGTAATTTCAATCAAACATGACATAACCGCCTCCGCCTCTCACCTCCCCGGATTCATACACGGTGGGCGCCAAAACACAGTTTCTCCTCGGCCGAAATCGCCTCTCACCTCCCTCCCCGATTCATACACGGTGGGGGCCAAAACAAACTCTCCTCAGCCGAAATCTCCGTCGGCAAATATTCGGTGTATGCGAGATTACCGTCCTATCCCCAACCGACTAATATTGCTGTGATGTAGGAAATTTTAAACGGGGGCTAAGTTTGTAAATTTCCTCGCATTTGAGACAAGCGCGCCCTGAAGACATGGTTCCCCCTTCCTCTCTCCCTCCATTTCCCCATTCGTACTCCGTGGGCGCCAAAACACCCTCTCCACCACACTCTCCTCTGTCTGCCACCCCATCCACCGCCGTCCTCCTCCACCATGCCGGAGCTAATACCCCGATGCCGTTGTGCATTACAAGAGATTGACCTCTCTCATTCACGGCTTCAGACCAGGATCCTTGCATCGTGTCCTCTCGCTTCATCCGCGCTGTCGTCTCGTACGACCATCTCGTCCACCGCACCGGGATATTTCCCTCGCCGCCACCGTCTGCCCTCCTAGATCTGCTTCCACACCACCGATAGCCATCGCTACCGCAGCACCCTCAACGCCTCAGCAGATTCTTACACGGCGCCACACCAGAGGCGGTACTCTTTTGTATCAGCTCAAGTTATTTATCTCAGCAAGAAAATAGATCGCCACTGCTTTACTGTGATTTCTTGTCCATCACCTAGAATCTTACTTGTTAGTTGAAACCAAACATTGGTTGCGAAGTTGCCTTTGTCCGGTTTGCACCTACAGATCCGCCATGGCACGCACACCACTATACTCGCAATGCTTATGGTTTTCCCCTTTTATATTCCACATTAGCTTAAATGACAGTCGACTGAATTTCAAATTGGGGTCAGTCCATTTTTGGGAGTTCGCCAGAGGGAAGGAAGGGTCTCGCCGGAGGGCTGCCCCATTATCTATCTTAGGGTTTCGGGTGGGAACCGTGGTTGTGGGGGGCTGTCGTCGGGCTATGGTGGGGCCTCGTCGGAGGCAAAACTCGACGTGGGTGGGGGGGTGGGATTAGCTAGAGGGATGGCCGGGGGCGGCGGAAGATTGGAGGTGGTGGGCGGTCCAAGGGAGGGCGGGGGCTGGTGGTTCGGCCGGAGGCCCGTGCGGTGGTCTTTAGGGGAAGAATAAGAGGCGAGGAAGAAGAAGGGTTAGGAGACGTAGGATCTTCATCCAACCGCCTGAAATGGTCGACTGACCCAAATGAGGAAAGTCAGGCGACTTGCATGTAGACATTCCCATATATTCAGTACCATTATCGTAGGTGCTTCGAGACGTACGTGCAAGCAGTGCTCCTCAACCCATCAAGCTAAAGAACATGCCACTCATAATTCCAAACTTAGTTGCTCAAATACGAATCTGATATGATGCTGACATGTACTAAAACAGAGAATGTTTAATTGGTCAGCTAATGTTCCTACTTTACTTTCAAAAATCACATGCGCCACATATTGAGGGACAGCAGGGAGTTGCGTTCTTAATGCGCTCTAGTTCATCATGTGTGGCCAACCAACATTTTATTATCCAAAATCTGCTTGCTCTTCTTTAACATGCTCCTCTTCTGTTCTTCTTTTGTAAGTACTCTCTCCGTACCTAAATATAAGTCTTTGTAGAGATTCCTCCATGGACTACATACAGAGCAAAATGAGTGAATCTACACTCTAAAATGTATCTATATACATCCGTATGTTATCCATAGTGGAATCTCTACAAAGACTTGTATTTAGGAACAGAGGGAGTATAATAGTTGTACAGTATGTTCTTTGTAGTGAAGAGGAGCAGGGACATTTGTAGTGTACAGGTCTATTCGGTCGCTTGTCATGGACGCTTTCAACTCTTCGTGTTGGTCTTCATGTCGATTGTCATGGACGCTTTCAACTCTTCGTATTCGGTCGTATGTGTTGCCTTTGAGAGTTAAACTGATAGTAACAGTACTGCGCCTTCAGTTGTAGAGAGCTGGTATCTGGAGCCTTTCTAGCCGTACCGGCAATACTAGCACATATATTCTATCAAGTTTCACTTTCCTGATTTTACTCCTGATGCTTAGGGTTTTCCCATTATATCTACACTATGATCTGCGTAGGTGCTTTGTGTCCTACTAGCAACTGTCCACCCTTTAAAGCTAAATAACACACCAATCATACGTCCTAAGGTCCTTCAAATACGAATGTGAAATGATACTGACATTAGCTAACAGACACACATTTTATTGGTTAGCTAATGCTCCCACTTGAGTTTCCAAATGCATGTGGCCACATATAGAGAGACATCATGGAATGGCATTTCTTTGGGCGCTCTGATTCATCATGGGCGGGCAACCAACATTGTATAGAAAGAAGGGGAATCTCAATAATATGCTTCCTCTTCTATTCTTTAACATGTTCCTCTTCTGTTCTTCTTTAGTAAGTACAGTATGTTCCTTGTCAGGAAGGGGAGCAGGGACATCTGCAGTCGACAGCTCTATTGGGCCGGTTCTGCTACATGATTTCACACTTCGCGTTGGTCTGCCATAATATCTCGGTAATGGTGGGAGCCGCGCGGTCTTTGATAGACTAGACTGATAGTAACAGCTGTGCGCCTTCAGATGAATAAAACTGGCCTATAGGTGATCGATAGGCTACATATTAGTAGCGGCAAAACCCTGTATTTTCCAGCCAGTTCTGCTTTCCCGATTTATTTATGGTGGTTATGGTGTACCCCTATTATCTACACTATGATCTGCCTAGTGGCTGTGCGCCCTCGTTATCATGGTTTGGCAATAAACTTTCTATACGGTATATTATGAACCTATCATCTGCCAACTATCCTTACATCTGGAGCTCCCAACAGGGAGCCCATATTTTTGTGTAGTTGTGCCAGATTATATTAATCTACTCACCATATTACATCACACATGGGCTCTCTCATCAGAATCCAGTGATAGCACACAAGGGTTTACAGGAAGCCCCTATTATATTACAATATCCTCTGCATTACAAAGATAATCTCACTACTACTTATGTTTTCATGCTTTTCAGATATTGTACGTAATCACAATGAATATAAGAATGCGCACATCAGAAGAATATTGCGGAACAGTTCAATGGGTAACAAACTTGGCATCAAGGGATTGAGGTCCATTATGGATGCAATGAAACCCACATGCTCCTGACCTATAGATTCGTATTCAGAATATGATCCTAATGACTATTCTGAGCTCAAGGAGTCAAAGGCAGATGGCCTATCCTGTTCACCCAATAAGGTGCCTGTTCTAATTTGGCAAGGTTTTATTGGTTGCACATATCTTGCATAAGGTGTCTTGCATTTCTTTTCTTCGTTACACTGCCATCTGCTTAGTTTACTCATGATGTATGTGAAGATGCCATGCCCATCCATTATCAATACCTATTCCATTTGTCGTCATACCATGTTTTTCCATTCAAATGATGTTCTTGTGTTTCAGACATCCAAAAGGAAGAGGGTGATTGCAGAACCTGAAGGAGTACAAGCAAAGTCCTTGAAAAAGGTGGTGCTACTGGAGAAATAAGATAGCACCCCATGTATATTGGCGATAGAACAAGCGCCACAAAACCTAGGATATCGCAACTATGCTGGTCGCTGCTTTGCTCTTTTGAGTACCTATTATCCTATCGATGTACTTACATTCATACCTGGTGGATTATGTGACATCATTGTGCATTATAGCTTGCTTATCCACTGTTCTCTCCAAATTATCAGATCTATATTAATGCTTACATTAATGTAGAATAAACCCAATGCTTATGAAGAAATTTAGTTCTGCATTGTTCTTGTAAGTATCTGCTATCCTTCATCACTGTACTTATATTGTCAGCTAGTTCTTCATGTACAGTTTGCAACTTATTTTCCCTTGCCCTCCATTTTCTACACATCAGATCTATATTTACTCTTGCGAAAATATTGAATAAAACCAATGTTACTGAAGAAGTTTAGCTCTGCATTGCTCTTGTTAGTGCCTTTTGCCTGTATGCTGTATTTACATTTGTACTCTGCATCTTAGGTTAAATAATCACCATTTGTTCCTATATTTTCAAATCTATATTTACTCTTAACAAAATGTAGAATAAAGGCAATGCTCTTGAAGAAGAGTGTGCGGTAAACTTCTTGAATTGCCGCCCCATCAATATGGACAAGGGCTTTATAGAGCCGGTCTTCACTCCTAATGTAAGTTTGTCCTCCTCGAGCCTTCAAACTTTGTTGTGTATATTTGGATAGCTATGAGTGCAAATGCTGTTTATTTTTGTCGTCTGCATCAAATTGCTTGTTCAAAGTTTATAACTAAGAAGTACATAAACATAAGTTTGTCCTTCTCAATTTTAGTCTTTAGTTGTACAACCTAGTTCCTTATTCATACCATGTAAGTTAAACTAAACATAGCAAGTTATATTCTTTAGCACTGCATGTATGCTTGTGTTCTTGATCTGTAATCCAGTGGTGTGGTGAAACTACCAACTCCAGCACAATGTCATATCCTGCTATGTCTCAACTATGAACAATGCCATATTATATTAATGTTATTTAAATCATGTCTCTTTATTTGCCAATCTGAAATGGTATAAATTGACAGTACACTCACCATTCATGCTTATACGTTGTTTAGCACTACATGTATGCTTGTGTTCTTGATCTGTAATTCAGTGGTATGATGAAGCTGGCCGCTCCTGCACAATGCCATTTCCTGCCGTCTTAACTATGAACAATGCCTATTATGTTAATACTATTTTAAACCGTGTCTCTTTATTTCTGACAAAGAAATGAGATGAATTGACAGCGCTGATGCTTATACATGCAAAACCTGTTATCTACCTACTTGTTTCTCTTTCAGGGTGACAGCACTGATGCTAGGAAGAACTGCCACAATGATAGTGAGACGAACCCATTGTTTGTCCCTCTAACATATATTCCAGAGAAGAAGGCAACACATCTCGAGGGTAGGGATACAACCACAAAGTCATGTCTTGATGTAGTGTCGAACTTACTCAGTGACACAAGCTCGATGAAGTCGCCGCCCGAATCTGTTTGACTTCTTCAGTCTGAAATTCAAGCAGAAAGACATGCTTTCGCTCAAATCCGACTAGAACTCCAATCACTATGCAAGATTAACCATAAGTACAGGACGTCTATTGATGCTATGTAGCTTAAGTTGGTGGATATAAGTGTTAAACAAGCGCAGTCTCATCAGGTTGCTAAGCTACTTGCGCTGCAGCTCCTGGGCCGGGCTAACCATTCTTGAACTGTGTTGAAGTGCTGTCGGTTCTATCTATTATTTTGTCGGCCTGTTTACTTCCACTGGTGGCGACCTGCCCAGTTTATGGAATCTGCTGTCTGGTTGCCCTTTATTAACACTGGCGGCGAACTTTGATGCCCAGGGGATGTAATATGCTATAATTTCTTTGTTGTATAGTCTAGGTTTATTCTTCGTCATGATGCTGTAATTTATTTGCTGTTTATTTCGTCACTCTGAGAAAAGGTCGTAATCTTCGATCGGAGCGCAATGAGCCAATAGGTTAGGTTTATAAAAAAATAATTTTGGTACAAAAACTGGTCGGTCGCCAATCGCTAGTACGGGCCGAACCATGGGCCTACAATCATCTTGGGCCATTAGTTAGGTCTAGTCTTAATCTGGCCCACTATTAGTTTTGGGCCTTTAAAAGGCCGAGTAAACCGCTTGCCTTAATTGGGCCAGAAAATTAAATTGGCTTTTAACAGGTTGAGAACTAGATTGAGCCTTAATTGTGGCGAACAATTCACGGGCCAACAACACGCTGTAATATACATCGGCCCATTATTGGCCCATTTGTGTGACGGGCCATTAACAGGCTGAAATGTTTTTGGGCCTTGGCTAACCCAATTACATGACGGGCGGGAAGCAGGCCAGATGTATAACGGGCCAAAATTAGGCCCAACACTCTCAAGGGCCTTTAACGGGCCGATAGGCAGTTTGGGCTAGAATGTATCCACGAAGACTACGGGCCATTAAGAGGCCAAAAGTAACAACGAACCAGAATTAGGCCCAGGTTCAACTCAGGCCTTTAAATGGCCGAAAGCGAAACTGGGCCGAAAGAGGCCCATATGTAGACAGGGCCGCTAACAGGCCGAAACTAATATTGGGCCGAACTGTTAAACGGGCCATTAAGAGGCCGAAGAGCAAAGATGGCCCCCAATGGGCTCGATGGCACAGTAGCTGTTAAAGGGCCGTAATTTGGCCCAAGAAATGAAAGTCAGCTAACGGGCCAGATCTAGTATGGACCGTAATTTGGCCCAAACTATTGCAGGCTGTTAACGGGCCGAATCTGATATGGGCCGTAAACTGGCCCAGAATATTGCAGTCCTTTAACGGCCCGTATCTGTTGTGGGTCGTAGTTTGGTCCAGAAAATGTTAGGCCGCTAACGGTCCGGCCCATTAGATATGACGAAATCTTGTGGGCCTATTCCTGGGCCGGCTTTCAAACCCATATGGGCCTCTATTGGGCCGTCCCACGTGTCAACGTTTCATTGGCGATTCTTGTACAATGGACGGTTGACATCTGTGCCAACGCAGAGCTGACACGTGGTTCCGTCGGCCAATGAGAATTTTCATGTGGAAAATCGCCATTGGTCGTGGCTGTTAGCGGGTTATCGGATCCAAAATCAAATCCGATAGCTTAACGGTGACCTGTTACGGTGGATGCCACGTGTCGGTTACCCTTGACGAAAGCACTTCTATGACGCGCGATTTATTGTCATGGAAGTGGACACTTCCGTGATGATAATTTTGGTAATGTCATGGAACACTTCTACGACAGCACAGGTATGACTATCTTGATTCTGTCATAAAATCGTCATGGATGTACATGCATCACAGAAAACGTGACCTACTGTGACAAACACATATCATCACGGAAGTGTATTTTTTTTGTAGTGCTTACCTACCTATTATGGCCTTTCCATAGCCATTCCGAGATATATTGCCATGCAACTTCCACCACTTCCGTTTTGATGACTTGAGCATTCATTGTCATATTGCTTTGCATGATCATATAGCTGACATAGTATTTGTGGCTCAGCCACTGTTCATAATTTTTTATACATGTTACACTAGATCATTGCAAATCCTGGTACACTGCGAGAGGCATTCATATAGAGTCATATTTTGTTCTAGGTATCGAGTTGTAATATTGAGTTGTAAGTAAATAGAAGTGTGATGACCATCATTATTCATTATTAGAGCATGTCCCAGTGAAGAATGGATGATGGAGACTATGATTCCCCCACAAGTTGGGATGAGACTCCGAACAAGAAGAAAAAAAAGAAAAAAAGAAAAAGAAAAAAATGAAAGAAGAATGAGAAGGGGCATGCTAATTCCACACTTGTGCTTCAAAGTAGCACCATGTTTTTCATATAGAGAGTCTCCTATGTTGTCACTTTCATATACTAGTGGGAATTTTTCATTATAGAGTTTGATGCACACCCACTCAGTTTCCATGTTGAGCTTTCATACACTTATAGCTCTTAGTGCATTCGTTGCATGACAATCCCTACTCCTCGCATTGATATCAATTGATGGGCATCTCCATAGCTCGTTGGTTAGCCGCGTCGATGTGAGACTTTCTTATTTTTTTGTCTTCTCTATATTTACCCCTATCATCATACTCTATTCCACCCATAGTGCTATATCCATGGCTTGCGCTCATGTATTGCGTGAGGGTTGAAAAAGCTGAAGTGCGTTACAAAGTATGAACCAATTGCTCGGCTTGTCATCGGGGCTATGCATGGTAAATACTTTGTGTTAAGAAGACAGAGCATGACAAGACTATATGATTTTGTAGGGATAGCTCTCTTTAGTGTTGATATTTTGAAAGACACAATTGTTTGTTGGGATGCCCGAGTATTGATGCCTTTATGTCAAATTATAGACTATTGCTTTGAATCATTCTTGTATTAATATTCATGCCATGATTAGATATATGATCAAGATTATACTAGGTAGCATTCCACATAAAAAATTATTCTTTTTTATCATTTACCTACTCGAGGACGAGCAGGAATTAAGCTTGGGGATGCTGATACGTCTCCATCGTATCTATAATTTTTGATTGTTTCATGCCAATATTATACAACTTTCACATACTTTTGGCAACATTTTATATGATTTATTGGACTAACATATTGATCCAGTGCCAGTTCCTATTTTTTTGCATGTTTTTTGTTTCGCAGAATATCCATATCAAACAAAGTCCAAATGCAATAAAATTTTACGAAGAATTATTATGGAATATTTGTGATTTTTGGGAGGTGGAATCAATGCAAAAGGAGGCCCACAACCCCCACAAGACACCAGACCACGACCTAGGGCCCAGGCGTGTGGTGGTGGGTTGTGCTCACCTCGTAAGGTGGTTGCTGCACTCCTTCGGGCGCAAGGAAGCTTATATCCGAAAAAATCATGTTAAAATCTCAGCACAATCGGAGTTACGGATCTTCGGATATTTAAGAAACGGTTTTCGGCCAGATCTGGGGAGCGCGAAACATAAGAGAACAGAGAGGGAGATCCAATCTCAGAGGGGCTCCCCTCCCCCCACCATGGCGGCCATGGACCAGAGGGGGAACTCTCCTCCCATCTAGGGGGGAGGCCAAGGAAGAAGAAGGAGGGGGGCTCTCTCCGCCTCTCTCCCGGTGGTGCCGAAACACCATCGGGGCAATCATCATGTGACGGTGATCTACTCCAACAACTCTGTCATCTTCACCAACATCTTCATCACCGTCCCCCATCTATATTCAGCGGTCCACTCTCCCGCAACCCACTGTACCCTCTACTTGAACATGGTGCTTTATGCTTCATATTACTATCCAATGATATGTTGCCATCCTATGATGCTTGAGTAGATTTTTGTTGTCCTATCGGTAATTGGTGAATTGCTATTATTGGTTTAATTTGCTTGTGGTTATGTTGCTGTCCTTTGGTGCCCATCATATGTGTGCGCGTGTGGATCACACCATAGGGTTAGTTGTATGTTGATAGGACTATGCATTGGAGGGCAAGGGTGACAGAAGCTTCTTCCTAAACATAGAAATTGATATGTACGGGATTGAAGGGGGACCAATATATATCTTAATGCTATGGTTGGGTTTTACCTTAATGAATGTTAGTAGTTGTGGATGCTTGCTAATAGTCCCAATCATAAGTGCATAGAGTTCCAAGTAAGGGATGACATGCCAGCAGTGGCCTCTCCCACATAAAAACTTGCTATCGGTCTAGTAACGTAGTCAATTGCTTAGGGAAAATTTCGCAACTCCTACCACTACTAATCCACACTCGCTATACTAATTTAATTGTACTTTAATTAGAATAGCACCTACTTTTTACTTTTACGTTCTTTATTATCTTGCCAACTTATCCCTTCACACCTACAAAGTACTTCTAGTTTTATTCTTGTTCTAGGTAAAGCAAACGTTAAGTGTGCGTAGAGTTGTTTCGGTGGTTGATAGAACTTGAGGGAATATTTGTTCTACCTTTAGCTCCTTGTTGGGTTCAACACTCTTATTTATCAAAAAAGGCTACAAATGATCCCCTATACTTGTGGGTTATTAGTGTCGCAAGCTTACTCAAAACAGAAGGTGAATCAAGTGCAGAGTGTGATGGCAGTTCCTTACCTCCCCTCGTCTTAGAGGGAACGATCTTGGTTCTTGGATCTTTCAGATTCTTTATACTGATCAAAAGATATAAATCCCAAGTGACTCAGCAAATATAGCTATGCTCCCCAGCAATGGCGCTAGAAAAGAGTCTTGATAACCCACAAGTATAGGAGATCGCAATAGTTTTCGAGGGTAGAGTATTCAACCCAAATTTATTGATTTGACACAAGGGGAGCCAAAGAATATTCACGAGTATTAGAAGTTGGGTTGTTAATTCAACCACACCTAAAAGACTTAATATCTGTAGCAAAGTAGTATGATAGTAACGGTAACGGTGGCAAAAGTAACAATAGCAATTTTGTAGTGATTGTAACAGGAGCAACTGCAAAAGTAACTTGGCAAAGATCAATATGTGAAAAGCTCATAGGCATCGGATCAGTGATGGATAATTGTGTTGGATAATATTCATCATGTAGAAGTCATAACCTAGGGCGACACAGAACTAGCTCCAATTCATCAATATAATGTAGGTATGTATTCCGTATATAGTCATACGTGCTTATGGAAAAGAACTTGCATGACATCTTTTGTCCTACCCTCAAGTGGCAGCGGGGTCCATAAGGAAACTATGGGATATTAAGGCCTCCTTTCAATAGAGAATCGGAACAAAGCATTAGCACTTAGTGAATACATGAACTCCTCAAAGTACGGTAATCACCGGAAAGAATCCCAATTATTGTCACCTTGGGGTATGCGGATCATAACTTGTAATAGGTGTCTACAACTTGCAAGGTAGGATCAATAACACTCATATATTCATGAAAACATAATAGGTTCAGATCTGAAATCATGGCACTCGGGCCCTATTGACAAGCATTAAGCATAGCAAAGTCATAGCAACATCAATCTCAGAACATAGTGGATACTAGGGATCAAGCCCTAACAAAACTAACTCGATTACATGATAAATCTCATCCAACCCATCACCGTCCAGCAAGCCTACGAAGGAATTACTCACTCCTGGCGGTGAGCATCATGAAATTGGTCATGGAGAAAGGTTGATGACGACGACGGCATCGATTTCCACCCTCCGGAGCCCCGAACGGACTCCAGATCAGCCCTCCCGATGAAGAACAGGAGGTGGCGGCGGCTCCGTATCGTAAAACGCGATGAATCCTTCTCTTTGATTTTTTTCTCCGTGAATAGGTATATATGGAGTTGGACTTAGGGTTGCCGGAGCTCCAAGGGGCCCACAAGCCTGGGAGGCACACCCTGGGGGTGGGCGCGCCCCCAGAGCTTGTGGCTTCTGGGTGGCCCCCTCTTGTATCTTTTTCTACCGGTATTTTTTATTTATTTCAAAAATATTCTCCGTAAATTTTCAGGTCAATCCGACAACTTTGATTTCTGCACAAAAATAACACCATGGCAATTCTGCTGAAAACAACGTCAGTCCGGGTTAGTTTCATTGAAATCATGCAAATTAGAGTCCAAAACAAGGGCAAAAGAGTTTGGAAAAGTAGATACGATGGAGACGTATCAATGACCGAGCCTTGTCATGGCTAGGGCCGCACGATTCGGATAAAAAGAAGCAGGCAGGAGTGGTGCTAAAATAAGGCGCACCACTCCCTACGCATGCTGGGCGGGGCCAGCGTGCACTGGTACAGCGAGGTGCTATACAAATGGTTCTTAACCCCTTTCCGCAACGACATTTGGAACCATCGCCAAGTGAGTCTGGGCGATAGGGGGGTCCTTCCCACATGACCCAGAAACCGTCGGGGATATGGAGCCATGATCCAGAGGACTTGCAAAATGTAATCGTGTGCGATGCAGCACACACTAAATTCTTTCGCACGTGTGGGATCGGTGATTAAACATTTCTAATGACGAAGTGAAACCAAACGGTGTGTCGTAATTAACCGTTTGGGAAACAGTATGTAAGGCACATGGGCCAACAGATAAACTGTGTGCGATATGTGCCCCATCGCACACGAGTTTTCTGCGGAACCCGTCTGCCATGCAAGACTCCATCGCACATGTTTCCCAACAATTACCGTGTGCGATAATGTTCTATCACAAACGGTTCAGGAGCCCCTTCGCACACATACAAGTGTTGCAGACCGTCACATGATTTGTTGTGTATCACCGACGGTTGCGGCAAGAGTGACGTGTGCTTTTCGTTTGGGATCCCACACGTTTCCTGAAAAATTTACGACTGGGATTGTATTTTACATTGGGCACGGTTTACTCCGAGCTCTCGTGTGCGATAATGTGATATCACAAATGGTTCCGGAGACCCTACGCACACGTAGTAGCGCTGCAAATCATTTGCGATCTGCTGTGTATCACCGACGGTTCCGCCACGATTGACATATGCTTTTCGATGTGGATCGCACACACTCATTTAGTTGAACCGTGTGCGGAGCAATTGCCAGGTTAAAACAAAAATATCCCATTTTGAATCGGATGCAAAAAGCAAATTCGCCACAATATTCAATTGAACAAATAGTGTCCATAGGAAGAACATTCATCAGATTTCACAACAATTGCAATTGAACATATGGTAGCTAAATTCCAATGATTTGTCGACACATATATGCATTACATAATTAATCATAGTGTACGGAATACGAAGACTTCATCAGATGGAAAACAATGGATCCATGTGTATATGTTTAGCGGCTAACTCTTACTCAATGTTTCAGGAGAACGCATGCTGAAATCTTCATTATCACCAGTGGGATTGATGTAGTGATTCAGGAAGAAGTCGCTGATAAATCTCTGAATGATCAGCAATTCACCAGCGGGGAGCGGTTCAGGGGTCCTTGGTTCTAAGATGAGCTGCAGTATTTATAAGATCAGAATGTGCCATATGAGTGCAGTAGAAGATATTAATTAAGATAGACTTACTGGTACTAATTCGCGAGGATCTTCACAACTATCAGCAGATTTGCAGATGGAGATCATGTGTCTGCAAACATAGTATCCACAAAGGTTGGTCCCTGCTTGTTGGTGAGGACACTGAAATTTTTTGTACAGAATTAGTCATGTATTTGTCCTGTTAGGAACAACCTAACCGGTGTTAGATGTATTTTTTTCTTTGGACAGAAATAGAAAGAGGTTTATTTAGAAGCTTGAACATTTGACTAGCGTAAGAAAAGGTATTTGCAGACTATTGGATAAATTTTCTGAAAATAAAGGATTTCGGTGTGTTACCGGAGAAACGATCTCGTGCTGCAGAGGTAGTTCCCTCTTGAACAGGTTCCCTGGTTTAGTTTTCCACAATGCGAGCACACTGCAAATGAAGATGAATTTTGACAACATCAATTATTGAACCAGATATGAATGCAAATTAATTTCAACATCATAGAATTCAATACCTATCCATGAATTGCTGAAGATGCGTCAGATCCTGAGCGTTTGTTGACTCTCTGAGAGAATCTGTATAGTAAACTGTGTTCTTGTTTGGAACAATGAATACCAATATCCAGTGATTACTACATATTAAGAAAGCCATGAACTTACGAATTATGTCGAAATCTGAAAGACAATCAGTGTATGCGTGGTTGTTTACTTGACTTACCGTTTAATGATATGGACAGAGAAATGATTCTGCATGGGATGTGTTTTCAAAGATACGGACGACCGAGTAAATGGCCCAGTCCCGTAGGTCTTTACCATCTAATGTTGTGCCATTTGCTAATGCAGGATCTATGAAATACACACTCTCCCTTTTTCTTCTCTGCGCGTTCAATCCCCTAAGAGGAATAAAATGCAGTTAGCTGTTTATCATTTACAGCCTTGTATGGAGAAGTTGATCAGAGTTTGTTAAGTACTTACAAAATCAGGCATCTAACAAGAGTGGCATTGAGCTCGTTGAAGTTGAAGAAGAGATGTAAGTCCTCGAAACTCACATTGATGGAACCAGCATCGTGTCGGAAATGATTTCTGTTGTAGTGGACTAGCAGACCATGATGACCTGCTGACATTTGATCCATGCAATATTCATGTAACTCATGGCAATTGGAGCTGCACTCATCAAAGTATTCACCAACAAGAAATGGCTGGCCATGGACATAATTGTGTGCTTCAAGTACATCTGCTGTATTTTTAGCAAGCTGCAAAGCTATTTCTTCATCATCCATGCCGTCAGAAATAATATTACTCCCCGATTCGAACAACCTGCTGTTAATTTGGTTCTGGGCGATGAGTGCTTTAAGTAAGAGGCAATCGTTCTCTTTCCTCTTCACTCTCCCGGCGCGCTTCCTCGCGGGTGCAGCCTTTTTGGCCGCTTCCTTCTTGGTACTTGAAGCATTTCTGGTAGAACGTCTGGTTGGCTGAAAGGTAGACTGCCGAGCAGACGGTGAAGCTTCGATGGACTGCTTAGCAGACTGTTTAGCTATGCCGGACTGCTGAGCTGGCGGTGCTACTGTGATGGACTGCTGGGCTGTAGGAGCAGAGGCATCGGACTGCTGACCATGCGTTAAAGCTATGTCGGGTTTCTGTGCAGGTGGTGCCAACTTGTCGGTGTGCTGAGGAGGCCGTGCCAACGCGTTGGTTTGCTGAGCAGGAAGTGCTGACGCATTGGTATGCTGATCACGCGGCTGAGGACCGACAGACTGATGAGCAGTCGGTTCTGGACCTACAGACTGCTTAGCAGGCGGTTCCGAAGCATCAGACTCCTTAGCAGTCCATTCCACCAGGTTGGTCTACTGAGCCTGTGCTGTAGCTGGGTCTCCCCCCGCTACTTCAGCGGCCGGCATCTGAACCGGTGGTGCGTCTTCAGCAGTTGTAGGCCTTGCCACTGGCTGCTCTGGGGCTGACGATGACATGGCCTGTATGGCACAAAGTCGGGCCGGCTGATCATAGGTTGCTGCATCAGCCGTCGGATTACGAGTATTAGGTTCTTTGGGGGAAGCACTCGAGAGTTGCTGTGGCAAGGAGAGCATCACCGATTGAGGGGCGACATTGGTTGCTCTTGGCGGGGCTTCAGGGATGTCATCGATGAACTCTATTTCCTTTTGTGGCCACTGGATGTGATGTAACAGTGTTTCTCCCAAGGTCCTTTGCTCATCAAAGTCTCCTAGGACATTCTTTAGGGAAAATTCATTGAATCCAGGCTTTACTTCAGTCACGTAGCACTACACACAACCCGGCTTCAATGGCACATTGTCCAACAAGAGGCCCTCTTCCAAGAAGGGTGGGCAAACCCAGGCTATTGCACATTTTAATGTACCTTCATAATGTGTAAGCACGCCCTTCAGTCTGTCTTTCATTCTAGATAGATCAGATATAGCATCATCATGAACAGCTGCAGTCTCAGTGTCGCTGGGGTCAGCTGATGCACAGCTACTCTTGTGCGGTGTTGTCGCGCAATAAACAACATCCTCCATGCCTGCTTCCCCTCCCATCTACTGGCTATCTGTCAGTGTTAGAGTCTTCTGCATCATCACTGACTCCTCAATATCCTTTCGAACAGCCGGATACATGTCCTTCCTCAACCTTCCATACAATTCATTCTGCTTCATTTCACTCCTCGCTTTTTTCATGCTGAGCCTCTCTTCTTTGCTGAGTGTGAAAGCCCTCTTGTGCGGGACATTAACACCTATACCCCTTGCATGGCCAGGGGGCTCTCTTGTTTCCAGAGCATCGGACAAAATGTCACATGGCCCTGAGTTCCTGTAGAACCTTCCAGGGATCTTGGAAGCCTTTAACATCATGTTATACAGTTCTTCATCACGTGAGTTTTCAAAGTAATAAGTTCCGTCATCACGCCTCCTTGCACGTGCCCGCAAGTAGTCTCTAGCGCATTCGCCCCTGATTTCAATAAAGGCCGGTTTCCCACCCGCCGCTACTGCTTCTTTGTCCTCCTGGTCCCATATCGTTTTCATGCCGTAGTATCCCGCCACACCAATACGGTGGGGGTGTGTGTTCCTCTTATGAAGTTCCGATTGCTTGGCACTCTTCTTAGCAAACTCTGTAATTGCCCTGACCCTTTTGAATTCTGCCAAGTCTGCCTTTGTAATTAGGGGGTATGCGGGGATTGGGTCCTTTCCTTCACTCAAGTACTTCTTGTACAACACGTGCTTCCAGTTTCTCCAAGCATCCCTAGCCTTCTTCAGTGCAGCGTGTTCCACCTGCATTCTCCACTGCTCTGGAACGTTGAAGTGATCCATGATCTCCTGGACTATCCTTTGTCGTGTTTCTGTGTCAGCCTTCCGAAACCCCGACAGATTAATGTTGAGCCTTGCCCTGCCACCAAATCCACACACACTCCTGAACCTCGTGCGTGCTTTATCTGGTTTAGTTGGAGCCCAAGACTTTAAATCGATCTCGGTTACTTCATATACACCTTTAGGCTGGTGTGTGGGCTTCCTTGGAGCGTTCCTCCATGTCCTGACCGGAAGGGTAATTGCTGCATTTGCTGTCGTTTACCGTGCCCAAGACATTTTTTGGCATTTACCGTGCATTTTGGCATATAAATCAAATCCTAGCCGAACTGCATTTGCTGTCGAAAGGGATGAGGATTGCCGTTCGATCTGGGAGCATCCAACGATGCAGATGTACGATCCGTGGGGTTTGGGTTCTGGCCGATCAGAACGCACGACTCAGATCGCGCGCACAGCAAGGGGGGGCATCGGCAATGGTTTGGTAGGACACGGCTTTCGTGAATGAACCGTGTGCTATTTGAAAACATATACATGAACTAACATCATATTTTCATTTGAATGAAAACAAGAGTTCATCGTTTTGCCTCCAAATTGTTTTCCACGGTAAGAAATCACCATTGTACCCTATGGTTCGATTTACTCGTGCATTTGAGGTAACGTTTGCTATATTTGAGTCGTTTGCTATAGTCAGAACTACACGTGGGTGCTAGCTAGCAAGATCATTTTTGTGTCGCTTTGGGAGTTTTCATTCATTGTTCGAGAAAAGGGAAAAAAGTTCAAACAGTTCGGCCGCAGGGTGCGGCCAGAGGCATAAGCCTTGTTGGTATTCTAATTACAGGAAATGCATATAGAGTCCGGAAATAACGAAAATCGGTGTGTCACCGTGGCGTGCTCTCAGGATCCCATGGAAATTTTTTGGTAAAGATGGCACAAGTTTTGATGCTCACACCTTCCAAATCGGAGCATCTCACAAGAAGGATCATAGTTTCCAAAAGGAGACGCGGCACTTCGGACTCCAATCGTCAGTGACTACATCGTTCCGCCTCGAATTTTTTTCATGGTAAACACTCACGTATATACCCTAGGTTTGATTTTCTGGCCCATTTTAGGTCTCGTCTGCTATATTTAAGTCATTTTTTGCACTTACCTTGCATTTAGTGCATATAAATTCAAAACCGTTCTACAACTACATCTGGGTGTTAGTTAGCAAAGAAGGTGTATAAATCATTTGTGTGTTGCTTTGCAAGTTTTCATCCATTGTCTGAGAAACGGGGAGAAGTTTCAAACATTTCGGCCGCGAGATGCGGCCACCGGCGTAGGCCTCATTGGTATTTTAATTACAGGGAATTCAGATGGAGTCCAGACATCATCAAAATAGGTGTGTGTGCCCGTGGCGTGCTCTCACGACCCCGGGGAAAAAAATTCGTAAAGTTTGGCACAAGTTTTGATGATCGCTCCTTCCAAGCCGGAGCATCTCACATGAAGGACCATGGTTTCCAAAAGGAGATGTGTCAATTCAAACTCCAATGGCCGGTGACTTCATCGTTTGGCCTCATAAAAAATTTCCACGGTACGCAATCACCATTATACCACGAGTTTGATTTTCTAACGCATTTCTGGTATCGTTTGCTATATTTAAGACATTTTTTCAATTTAACATGCAATTTTTGGATATAAATAAAATCACAACCGGAACTGCATGTGCTATCGAAAGGGATGAGGATCACCGTTCGATCAAGGAGAATCCAACGATGCAGACGTATGATTCGTGGGGTTTGGGTTCTGGGCAATCAGAACGCTTGACTCAGATTGCGCGCGTGGCAGGGGGGGCATCGGCCACGGTTTAGTGGGCACACGGCTTTCGTGAGTGAACCATGTGCTATTTGAAAACATTTACATTAACTAACAACATATTTTTGTTTGAATGAAAACATGAGTTCATCGTTTCGCCTCCAATTTTTTTTTCATGGTAAGAAATCACAATTGTACCCAATGGTTCGATTTTCTGGTGCATTTTACCAGGCGGCAGGCCTGGCTAGCAATCTCAAGCTTTGAATATGCAAAAAAAAGAGATCTCGTTTGCTATATTTGAGTCATTTTTTGCACACACACACACACACACACATATATACACGTGGGTGTTAGCAAGATCATTTGTGTGTCGCTTTGCAAGTTTTCATTCATTGTCCGAGAAACGGGAAAAAACATCAAACAGTTCGGCCGTAGGGTGCGGCCAGAGGCATAGGCCTTGTTGGTATTTTAATTTCAGGAAATGCATATAGAGTCCGAAAAATAACGAAAATCATTGTGTCATTGTGGCGTGCTCTCAAGATCGCATGGAAAAATTTTGGTAAAGTTTAGCACAAGTTTTGGTGCTCGCACCTTCCATACCGGAGCATCTCACAAGAAGAATCATAGTTTCCAAGAGGAGACGCGGCACTTCGGACTCCAAATCGTCAGTTACTACATTGTTCCGCCTAAAAAAATCATGGTAAACAATCGCGGATATACCCTTGGTTTGATTTTCTGGCCCATTTCAGGTCTCGTCTGCTATGTTTAAGTCATTTTTTGCACTTACCTTGCATTTAGTGCATATAAAGTCAAAAACCCTACTACAACTACATGTGGGTGTTTTAGTTAGGCTATACTTCGGCTACTCATAGTGGAGAGTATCATATACTAGTATCATGCATATATATGATACTAGTGTATGATATACTACCTTTAATTATAGTGCATAGTATAATAGAGTAGTATCATAGATGATCATATTTATTGCCATGCATGACACAAATTAGCATCGTATTTAACATGATACGGTATCTACCTATATGTTACTCTAACCCTCTCTATCTTCTTTAATTCTTTGCCACATCAGCATACTTGCTATTTCCGAGTGCATGGTACCGGCTATGATACCACCACTATGGCCAGCCTTATAGTGGGGAGTATCATATACTAGTATCATGCATATGATACTAGTATATGATACTACGTACCTTCATAGTGCATAGTATCATAGAGTAGTATCATAGATGACCGTATTTATGGCCATGCATGAGACAAAGTAGTATAGCATTTATTATGTTATGGTATCTACCTATGTTATTCTAACCCACTCTCCCTTCTTAACTTCCTTGCCACATCATCATATTTGCTATTCCCGTGTGCATGATACCGGCTATGATACCCCCACTATGGCCACCCTTAGCAAAGAAGGTGTACAAATCATTTATGCGTCGCTTTGCGAGTTTTCATCCGTTTGTCTGAGAAGCGAGGAGAAGTTTCAAACATTTCGGCCGCGAGGTGCGGCCACTGGTGTAGGCCTAGTTGGTATTTTAATTACAGGAAATTCAGATGGAGTCCAGAAATAATCAAAATCGATGTGTGCCCGTGGCGTGCTCTCACGACCCCGTGGAAAAAAATTGGTAAAGTTTGGCACAAGTTTTGATGATCGCTCCTTCCAAACCGGAGCATCTCACATGAAGGATCATGGTTTCCAAAAGGAGACGTGTCAATTCAAACTCCAGTGGCCGGTGACTTCATCGTTTGGCCTCATAAAAATTTCCACGGTACGCAATCACCATTATACCATGGGTTTGATTTTCTGGCGCATTTCAGGTATCGTTTGCTATATTTAAGACATTTTTTGAGTTTAACGTGCATTTTCTACATAAAAATAAAATTACAACCGGAACTGCATTTGCTGTCGAAAGGGGTGAGGATCGCCGTTCAATCTGGGAGCATCCAATGGTGCAGACGTACGATCCGTGGGGTTTGGGTTCTGGCCAATCAGAAAGCACGACTCAGATCGCGCGCGGGGTTTGTTCGGCACACGGCTTTCATGAATGAACCGTGTGCTATTCGAAAACCAGATTGCATATTTTTGTTCACACATACTGTAGTGAGATCAATTGAGTGTGCTACCTCTATGATATAATAATAATAATAATAATAATAATAATAATAATAATGATAATAATAATAATAATAATAAATAGTTCATATTCATTGCCTGAGCTGACAGCATATCAAGGTCAACATATTAACGGTTCTTACATCAACAGAAAACCGGGCATAACTCACAAATTCAGTACACGCGACAGTTCTAAATTGAATGAATTAAGTTGCAGGGTAGGCATAAAGACTAGTCTTACGGCTTAATTCCCATATACATGGGGGAACTGGGATCATTACGTTGACCACGAATGAACTTGGGTTTTCTGATGATTTTACGCTTCTCTGTTACATGGGTGCGTGATCCCTTGGCTGGCAACTCAGCAAATTCATCGTACTCATCTTCATCGGCAACATCGTCGACACCCAGTACCCTCCTCTTCCCATGCATCACTACATGGCAGTTCTTATGCAAGGGGTCTTCCGCAACGAAAATCTGGGTAGCATCACTAGCAAGAATGAACGGGTCCGCATGATATGCCATCGTTATCCTGTTAACACAGGTCTTCCTGTAATCATCAACCTTTACATGACCAAGAGGGATCCATGCGCACCTGAATAATGCCACCTTAACTTTCACATAGTCAAGCTCCCAAATCTCTTTGATGGTTCCATAGTATACCCTTTTATCAGCTTCATCTACAGTCATGCATTCTATTCGAACAGAGCTATTCTGATATGAGGTCTTCTCATCACGTTCCTCAGTGTAGAACTTGTATCCGTTTATGTCATATGCTTGGTACGTCAACACTGTAGGTGACGGCTTTTGTGCCAACCACGTAGCAATGTCATCGATGGATCCTTGTGCCAAACGATTCTTCAGCCATTCGGCATAGTTCTTAGTGTGCTCCTTCATCTCCACATCTGATGAAGGCACCATTGGTAAGAAGCTTTGGCGTATCTCCGCCAAGTGTTCTTCGGCATAAGCGCTGAGAACTGGGCTGTTAAGCAGTACCGTCAAATGGGCTTTCTCTGCCAATTCTTTGGGTGCAGCCATTTGCGTGCCAGCAAGGACCGGCTTACCTTTCAGCCTTCCCTCGTGGCAAGAGCGGGGCAAACCTATAGGTCTTTGTTTCATGTATTCGGTGCAAAACTCAACCACCTCCACCGCGGTATAACCTTGTAGGATGTTTGCCTCTGGATGGTTTCAGTTCCGACAATAGCGCTTCAGTATTCCCATGAACCGCTCGAAGGGATACATGTTGCAAAGAAACACAGGACCACAATACTTTATCTCGTTGACAAGGTGCACAGTGAGATGGACCATGACATCAAAGAATGACGGTGGGAAAAACATCTCTAGGTTGGACAATATTCTTGCAATATCATCTTGCATATGAGCCAACTCTTCAGGATCTACAACTTTCTACCATAGCTGGTTGAAGAAATCACAGAGCTCAATGAGTGTGTTTCTTATATCTTTGTCCATCAGATTCCTGATGGCCACCGCGAGGATTTGTGTCAACATTACGTGGTAATCATGTGACTTCATGTGTCCCAACTTCATTTTACCTGAGCTCACATCCACGAGACTTCTGATGTTTGCGGAGTAGGAAGAGGGTGTCTTAACTGACAACAAATAGGTGAAGAACTGTGTTTCTTCTTTTGTATTGAAATTGTAACTCTGGTGAGCTTTGATGAATTTTTCATCATCTTCTGCTTCACTCTTGTGTTTTGATTGATTAGCAAGCATATCAAGCCGTGAACCGTCACCATCCTTTCTTTTACATTCAATCTTGAGCAGAGTACCAAGGATGCTTTCACATACGTTCTTCTCTATGTGCATGACATCGATGCAGTGATGTACACGTAGAATCTCCCAGTAAGGTAATTTCCAGAACACCGATTTCTTCTTAAACACTTGACCCTTGGGTGTTTGTTCCACCGTCAAAGCATGCTTCTTGCCAAGCACAACATTAATTTGTTTAGCCATGTTGTGGACCACCTCCCCATCATAGTGTCTTGGGCCCACATCTACCTCTGCTGTACCATCAAATTCAGCTTTCATCTTTCGGTATGGCTGATTTCTCCGTAAGAACCTAAGATGACGCAAATACACGGTTTTGCGCAAGTTGGGAAGAAATCTGCTAGTTGTCCTATCCATGCATGTGACACACCCTACATCTCCCTTTGTTTTCTGCCCCGATGTGTTGCCTAATGCCGACATATCTTGAATGGTGTGCACCAGCATCGCATGTAGATCAAAAATCTCCTTTCTGTAAGCATCATAACATTTTACAGCAGGCGCATCTATCCACACTGTCAGCAGTTCTTCTACCAGTAGCTGGAAGTAAATGTCGATGTCATTTCCAGGTTGCTTCGGGCCTTGGATAATCATTGACATCATAATGTATTTTTTCTTCATACACAACCAAGGAGCTAGGTTATATATGCACAGAAGCACCGGCCATGTGCTGTGATTGGTGCTCATATCGCCAAAAGGATTCATCCCGTCAGTACACTCCCTGAGCCTTATACTTCTAGGATCCTTGGCAAAGTCTTCAAACTTGTTGTCGATTAATTCCCACTGAGCCCCATCTTTCGGGTGCCTCATATACTTATCTGCAGTTCGCTCATCATGATGCCACCACAACCTCTTTGCCTCTCTAAGGTTTGCAAACAAACGCCTCAACCTTGGAATTAAAGGCAAGTACCAAACAACCTTGAACAGGATTCCTGTCTTGATCTCCTCGTCCAATATGTACTTGTCTTTTGCTCTCCTGCACTTGTATCATGCATGCTTGCATGTGGGACATGCATGCAAATCTTTGTACTCACCACGGTACAATATACAATCATTCACACAAGCGTGTATCTTTTGTACTTCAAGTTATAATGGGCAAACAATTTTCTTCACTTCATTCGTGCTTCTGGGGAGCACATTATCTTCCGGAAGAATTTCTTTGAAAAGACCTAACATCTCTGTGAAGCCCTTGTTTGATAGACCGTATGCTGCTTTAAATCTAAGAAGTGCCAGGGTGGCACTCAACTTGGAATATTTCTTTTTGCAACCTGGATACAATTCTTTCTTGGAGTCCGCATCAATGGTTGGCAGATCCTTGTACCCAATCATATCCTTTTTTGGGCCCTTGAAATCTGCAATCATAGCAGCAAAATCTGGCATATCAAGATCGTCGTCATCTGCGTCGACGTCTTGGTTTTCCAGTGGGCGTTTCGGCTTTCCGGTGTTCCATTGGTAGCTTGACGCCTCTGCCCCGATGTTAGATTCAACAACCATGTGACACTGATCGGGGTTTGGCATCTCGCAGCCCTGGGTATATTCATCCATGACCTACTCTTCACCGTGTCTGGTCCAACGTGTATATCCATCCATGAATCCCCGAGAGACTAAGTGCCACTAGACATCTGCAACTTCACGTGACTCTGTATTGGCACAATCAGTACATGGACACAGGATGTAATCCGCATCACCAATTCTCCTCTTTGTACTTTCAGCCAAATTCATGAACTCTGTCATGCCACTGATAAAATCTGCGGTTCTCCGATTCTTCATCCATTGAGATTGTTCCATCTGCACCACACGAATGGTAATTAAAAACAAAACAACAACATTAATACACGGATTAACTGCTACCCAAAGATGCATGCATAAATCACAAGGTTTTATTTTCATAATTACTGAGGATGCTACATATTGTTATCCAGACGTGCAATGACAAAATTAATGGCCAGTCAATTTACACGCAGAGTACTAGTACAACACTACCCTTAGGAATTGAATACCTTAATTAAGGCACTCACGAAAAGAATACCTTAATTAATTAGCCGCGCGACGACCTCCACCCAGCAGACAGAGAAGCGTGATGCAGCGGCACACTGAGACAGCAAGGTCGAGGAGCAAAGCTTAGTGCGGCTGCCTCCTGAAGTTCGACCTCCACTATCCCGCCATCGACCGCGATGGATGTGCTCGAATCACGCCGCCGCTGACCTCGATGGTTGAGCTCCTCCTACCTCCCGCCGCAGACCGAGGATTGACCTCCTATGACGCCGCCACCGCCCACCGACTGAGGATTGACCTCTTCTCCGGTAGCCGCTGCCTAGGCCGCCGCCGCCATCTCTATATGCAGAGCGGCTGTTTTATTTTTTGACGGATATCCGCAGAGTGGCTGTTTACATGGTATCACTGTAACTCAATTATATGTACAGGGTAGTACATCACATACGGTTATGTAACGGCAACCATGTCTCACCTACGTTGTCTTCTCACATGATTTGGTGCGGAAATCGTGTGTGAAGTTGTAATACCTAACACAAACGACATGTATAAACAGTGTGCCGTATACAACATATAGTGCCATAAGTAGTTCCGGATCGTTAGCTTATCCCCACAGTTTCCCCATTTCCCCCAAATCCCTAGATAGCCTCCAAATTCCCTCATGTGGCGCTGACATTGGGAGAATGCGGACGAGTGGTGCTGATGGTTTCGGTGCGGCTGCTCCTGCTCGTACTGCCGCCACGATGGTGGTTGCCGCCGAGTACTTGCCTAAGGTCATCAGAAGGCAGGTGTACTATGGATCCGAATCGTCCTGTCAGGTTCCAATCTATCTCGATCTTTTTTAGCATGTCCAAAGTAGCTCCTTGCTGAATCCGTCCTGAATGACCCCCCCCCCCACCAGGAAAGCGATCTGCCGCCGGATCCGGAGCATGACTCCAGACTCCCGCAACACGAGTTTGACTCCGAGTTTTGCGCCACCGAGAAGTACCAAAAGCTGAGTTGTGTGCACGGGCACACTCCCGCTCGATGTGTATGCACGGAGGGATTCGACATTGGCAGGCAGTTTCTCAGTTGCCCCTTAGAGGTTAGTGCTAAGTTCATCATTTTACTTGAGTTAATGCTACCGCTCATCCTAAATACTATTTAACATTGGCAGGGATATGAGGCTTGTGCCTTTGTTAACTGGCTGGATGAAGAGTGGCATGACAGGGCTTGGAGTGTTATCACCAAGCTTGCAGAAGATAACGTAAAGCTGAAGAAGAAACTGGCTGATCTGGAATGTACAATCAATACGATGAAGCAAGAAAGAATCAATCACAGGCAACAAATGAAAGCAAGAGAAAAGAAGGAACTAGCATGTGTAGTTGTGGTTGTCGCATTAGCCATGTTCTATGCGCTGTTTGCAATGATGATTAGGGTTTTTGCTTGACAGTATTGCTAAAGCACATCTAGATGTGCTCCAAGTAATGCACATCTATGTCCTATGCCATTGATGTTACGCGAAGATTCGTGCAGATATTTTCCTTTGTCTTTTTTTCTTTTCCTTTGTAGTTTGATTATTACTGGCTTCATCAATAAGAAGAGCTCAATGTATTGCTTGCCAAATGTCCTACTCCGTTCGTACCGGTACCTGTGCATAATCCCAAAACTCGTTCCTTGTTTTTGTCCTGAAAAAAGAAATCAGCCAATAGGAGTCCTGCACAACCCCGGGAATTTGGAGCGACTGGGTACAAATAATTGCGGTTGATTATATCAGCGGTTAGATAATATGTCAACCCCCACTTCAATTGGCATTTCCTCTTCTCTGCATACCCCGCTTAAGTGTCCACCATCTTCATCGTCCCCGGTAGGCCGCGCTACACACTTGCACACACTCTACAATCTCGCTTTCTTGTAGTTTTTATACGACCGCATCCATGTCGAGCGACAGCGAGGATGACAGTTCGGCTAGCAGTCTGGCACCCGATGATAGGTCAACATCGGAATCATCCCGCTCGTCTTCCATGAGTCCTGCGTCGAGCCCAGACCTCGATTATAACCAGATCATGGAAGGGACGCCACCTCCGGAGTCGTTAGACGACAACCAGACGGACGAGGAGCCATCGGAGGATGAAGAAGAGGACGACGAGGATGATGATGAGGAGGAATGGTTGAACAAGGAGAAGGAGGACGACGACAGCAACGACGATGATGACGGCGGCGGCGATGAAAAGCCAACGGTCAGTGGCAAGAAGCGTCCTCGCCAAGATGATGTCGCGGGGCCATCCAACAACAACAACAACAAGAAGAAGAAGGACTAAATTAAGTAGACTGTATATATCTCTGTTTCCGTTCGCTCATATTAATTTGTTATCTCTGTTTATCCTGTCAATATCATTGCAGATGGTTAGTAATACGTATTCGACAGAGATCTTCTACATTATCGCCCACAGGTTGGTTTGTTGAACTGTGTGCCCTGACGAGCACACAATTCACAAAAAAAGACCGTATGGCCTGTCTATAATGATCGCACACAATTCTGATTACCGACCTGTTTGCCGGGTAACACACACATCTTGTTACGCCGAATCGTTTGTGTTCACCTCGATCATCGCAAATGGTTCATCGGAGCGAACTGTATGCCGTATATCGCACACACCTTGATCTGGCTGCCCGTTTCTGTTGTTCTGTCTCATCGCAAATAGTTCATATGGATCAACCGTATGCCCCGCATCGCACACGCAACTAAAATCTGAACCGTGTTTGATGTATCATTCATCGCAAATGTTTTGCATCTTTTTTGACGGGTTTTTTACATCACCGTTTGTGATTAATGCATCGCACACAGTTTCATCAAAGGATCTCTGATCGTAGTGTCATGTTAGCAGCATCCTGCAGTAGTGGTGCATCATGGGCCACTGGCCTTTGGGACAAATCTCCCTATGCATAAGCCGTGGCTCTGGCGTCAGCGGCGTCGGCGCCGGCGGCGAGCGATGCCCCATCCTATCTTTATCCGGCGACAGTGGATGAACCCAACGGCAGCGCAGACACCCTCCTGCTCCACATCTTGCTGACGCGACCGTGGCCTTCCTCGTCCATCAAAGACGCTCAACAATCTAAACACTAGCCTTTCCTCATCTTATTTCAGATGAATTTTTTAACTCTATTTTAGATTCAATACACCTTAGTTCTTCTTTGTTTTGGGTACTCTTGGTGGGCAACTTCTTCTCCATGGTGCTCGAGCAACTGCACAAGAAGCTCAAGTATCTCAGATTTGATGTGATGTGGAGTGTACTACATAAGAGCATCCATGTTTGGACATCTAAATTTCGCCATGCCATGGTACTATATGAACTATCCAGGGAAAGGGTTTGTGTGTATAGAGAGATTATGTATTTTTTTGGCTTGGCATATTCTCAGGTGGTTGGTTACCTGTCCAAGCAAGAGGCACAAATTCTGGAAGAAGATAAGAAATTACTAGAGATTACATGTGTTCGAATTCAAATTCTAGCTCTTGAAATATTAGTCTTCTTTTTGGAAATAGTTAACCTGCTCTTGTCTATTAGGGTTTGCAGCTGATGATATCAGTCCTTATCTTTATTTTGTTGCTGGAATTCTGAAAAATGACTAGTACACTTCTTGTTCATGAAGGCTATTGCCAGGGCTAGACATAACTCCGTCATCTTGCGTTTCATCAATTCTCCATTCTAGATAGCATCTTCTATTCTAAAACCAGGGGTGTCTGTTTCTATCATAAATATATACTTTCGTACTATGTATATTTGATGTTGTAGATATTAGCAGCCGAAAAGATTTTGGAGTGATTATTGCTATTGAGAAAGATGGTTTTAAGGTAGTGTTCTTCTCATGCATGCTTGAGTTCCACATTTTTGTGCTGTCCTGTTGTAACAATGATTGTTTTTCTTTTAGATTTTAAAAGGTGGTTGATACATCCATTTTGCATCATGATTTACTACTGTTATTTATGATGTTTTTATGCATAATAATGCTTTATGGAGTAATTCTAATGCCTTTTCTCTCATAATATGCAAGGTTTACACAAAGAGGGAGAATACCGGCAGCTGGAATTCTAGACATGAAAAAGCTACGTTAGAGATACCTATTCTGCACATCTCCTAAGGAGCTGAAAAGTTACGGAGAATTATTTTGGAATATATAAAAAATACTGGAGAAAATAACTACCGGAGGGGGGCCACCTGGTGAGCACAAGACACCAGGGTGCGCCAGGCCCCCCAGGCGCGCCCTGGTGGGTTGTGCTCAGCCCAGCCCACCTCCGGTGCCCCTCTTCTGGTATACTAGATGACCCGTTGCGCCAATGGCGCAAAAAGCATCGGCCAGCCGAGTCTTCAAACCATGTGTATGTGATAGTTTAAGAGATATACTTTTATCTCATTATATGGTATTATGACAGATGAAAAGGAAGTAATGACATTATCTGATAATAGCATACATTGGTTTCAAAAAGCAAGTTGTAGAAGGATCAGTCTAAAGACATAAAAAAGCTAAACACTGATTAGATCATAAGCAAATAGAAACTTAGTGCTGATACATAGTGTTCTAAGAGAACCTAGCGCTTATCTGCAACAGAGTGAAAAACGTCTAACAGATACAGGAACATATATTTCTCTTTCTGCACTGCTGCCCCAAAAGCACACTTCATGATGGTCTTGCCAGCAAACAAGCAATAGCCATACGTACATGATAGTCTTAGGTGGCTTACATATGATCCAAAAGGATGCTAAATGTAACATCCCAAAATTCTAAATTTTGGAATGTTATATTAAATAAATAGTTTTGATTGATTGTTTGATTGTGGTGTGGTTGCTTGTGTGAAATTGAGTGAAATTTGGAAACTTTTTGAAAGTTGAATGAGAGGGAATAAAATGACTTTCCCAAAACTTTCACCTTGCATTTACGATCTCCATGAATTCATATTCATTTCATCACAAAACCCTAGAGTGAAGATGATATCACTTCTTCCATTTAAATAAATGAAAAGGGTTTTGAAAAGATTTGAATTCCATTTGGAAATATTCCAAATTCAAAAACTTTATGCAACTCAATGATTTTCATGAGAGGAGATAAAATGACTTCTTCAAATTATATGAAATATGAGTTGGAAGTTTAAAACAATCGATAAATCCCTGTGAACTTATTTTCAATTTGGAGTTATTTGGTTTTTATTCAAATTGTTTTATCCAAAAATAAAATATATGGAAATTAGGTTAAAATGATTCCCTTCAATATAAAATTAGAGGGAAATAAATTTGAAATCATTTTGGTATTTTTAAAATGATTTTTATTAGGTTTTATTGCAGCAGTAGCACTGTTTGCTTTATTTAAATTTTTGTGAAATTTATTTGCTGCTAAAAATATGTTCATATTTTAGGAAATCTTTTTCTGAAATTTTTGATATATAATATGCCTATGGAAATTTTTCTTATTTTCCGTTTACCTTTTTTTGTTTTTATTCTAAAAAAAAAACTGTACGAGCGACCGACTGCTATCCTTCGCCAGCGTGCGCAACATAGCTAGCAGGTCGGACTATATTATTTTTCCAGTTGTCCTTTAATTTATTTATTTTCTGTTAAAAAAAAAAAACTCCGCGCACGCACACATGCGCGCACACGCGCAGGCCGGCCGAAGGCCCATGCGGCGTCGTTTCTTTTCTTTGTTTTTCCTATATCTTTCGTCTGCCTTTTGTTTACGTTTAGTCCCACATTGCCTAGCTTTTGACCTCTAAGCCTCCTTTCCACCTATAAATATAGACCCATAGAGCCACCAAAAATCATCCGATTCGGGTTAAATCAATATATTTTGGTTTGACTAGATTCACTAAATAAAAATATTTTTCTTCTCTCCGGCGGGACTTCTGAAAGTTGTCTTCTCTCTCGGAAGTCATCTTTTCTCTACCTTATAAAGGTATCTTTCTTCGTATTTTTTTATATACTTCCGTAGCTTATTATTTCTAGACTAGTACGGTAGAATAGTTAGATTTATAAATTAGTCCTTGTATTTACATTTTAGGACTAGAATTCTTTTAGCCATAACTCTTTTTCTTCAGTAAAACAGCTTGGCCCTGATTTTTCAAATAGCCATAACTTTTTACTCGTTCATCCAAATTAGACGAAACCAACGCCAATATTTTTTTCTTGATTCCACCTTTCTAGTGAATCTATCAAATAAACTTTTTGCAACTTTCAAATTTCGAAATTTGTTCAGATTCATATTCAAACTTGTTTTGGCTATAACTTGAGTTTCGTAACTCCGATTTAATTGATTCTTTTTGCTAATTGAAGCTCTTGACCTAAACTTTCTGATAAGACCAAATCCACCCAATTTTGGTACTGTTAGAAATTGTTTTCTGTTGCAAGAGTTAATTGCTAGTTTTCGAAGTTTTTCGAGATCTTTTCTTCGATTCTTTTGCATGAGTGCTTATGTATGCAATTGCTTGCTCACGTTAGATTGAACGGAGTGTGACGAGTAGAACTATCAGGAATTATGAGTGCGAAGGATCTTCATCAACAGTACAAGGCAAGTTCACACTTTGATCATACTCTTCTATACCCAGTTTTTATGCATTAGTTTTATCCTCAAACACTACATGACTAGGATGTGATTAACTTGTGGGTATTGGGAAGTAGATGATGAGGTAGAACCTATTGCCCTTTTTAATAACAAACCCTTGGGAGTTACTTCTACGCTATGCTTATGTTGCCATGCTATGCTCGTAGACGTGGATTGGGTTTGAGTGTATCCATGACAGATGTGAGATTTTTAATTAATGGTTCAACTTAAGGTGGCAACTTTAATACACATCTGGGTGGATTGCTTGTTTGGGCACCTGGGGATATACCAGTGTTGTCCTAGGAGATCCCGGGGATATACCGTGTGATCCTCCTACGGTCCGCCACCCAGGCTCAAAGGGATCATAAGATTATTCATGCTAGAAACTTCCGTGTGCAGCCACAAGCTATTATGGGCTCTAGCATAGTTGGGTATGTTACATGACCTCTTTCAGTGGTAGGCTAGCAGATGTAGGGGAAAGTAGGTGTAACTGTCTACCCAGAGTAAAGAGTAAATGTTTCTGAAAGACTGTGTCTCGGTCATCCGTTTCTCAAACACCATGTAGTGCGAGAAATCCAACGGAGGAGATCGAGTCTTGTGGGGAAAAGTGCACAAACCTCTGCAGAGTGTACAAACTAATCATGATTAGCCGTGTCCCCGGTTATGGACATCTTGAGTATCTGGTTCTTGGATCATCATATTGAATCCCATCACTCTAAATTAATTTGTTGGGATTAATGATTACTTTTAATTGGGATTGAGAGGGGGATTTAGCTTCTCAATGTTCAACAACCACCATGATAGTTAAATAAAATATATTCCTTTGTTGTAGGAAAAAAAATTAGCTTTTCGCAAAATCATGTTAAACCTAGAGCCTCCACCAGCCAAATATGCATATAGTGATAGCTATTATTCATCATTATCCTATGGTGTGAATTTGCCAGTACATTCAATGTACTGACCTACATGGCTGCAACGTCTCATGTTGCAGGAATTCTTACGACGAGTAAGTGATACGTTAGGGTTACGATTTCTACACTCAACTTTGCCGTTGGTGTTGATGGGAATCCACAACCTTGTTGTTACTTCCGCTATATGGATTGAGGTAATAGTATTTACGTTACTTTATACATGTGATTTACCTCTGTTATAAATCCTCGAGTACTGTGTGTGTCAGCATACCGATCCAGGGATGACACTTAAGCACAGAGACTTTGATCCATTCGGGTCGGGTCGCTACAAGATGGTATCAGAGCACATGTTGACTGTAGGACGTGACCCCTAGAAACTGGCTAGCCCATAGGAAATATTTTCTCTAAACTTATTTTCAAAAAGGATCTCTTACCTCTCTTCTTTTCTAAGCTTTATCAAATTTCCTTTTAGTTAGACTATACCCCTTTGCCCTTTTGACCACTCGAAGGTTCAACTGATGAGACCACTCCAAGAAGTACAAAGTATTGGACAACTAAGACCACTTCGGAATGAAGAGTATTTTATCGAGCATTGGTATAATTGGAACTACAACGGTTGAAGACTCCGAAGACTAAGAGAATTTGAAGGCTATGAAGAATTTCCAGATTTGTATGACCTAGTAAGGCTACTCTTATGGAATTTGTCAGACTATTGAGGCTGTCAATACCCGAGATCAAGGTGTGTCGGAGAAAGACCGGAACATGGAGCGTTAAAACTCAAAGTTTTTGTCAAGAAAACCCTAAGGCAGGAGATATCAACTATGGAATGATAACTCATGGCAATGACAAGGGCAGAAACACTGCTATCCATGATGTTATCGCCCGCTTATGCTATTGTCGCCGTGCTGAGTTAAGCATGCATTTCGTCGGAAGGATTGGATGACAAAAGGGCTAATGGAGCATCTATCAGCAAAAGATGAAGTTTAACCTTAGCTGGTGTATCGACAGGATCTGGAGTATTACATCGAGAATTTTAAGATGGACCTTCAGGAAGCCGTATTTGACAAGGAAGCATTTCGTGAAGAACTCAGGACCCAGAAGCTGAAAGTAGCCAAGCTGGAGGAGCAAAACCTCGAGATACTAGAGATTCGTCAGGAACTGAAGGACAGTAGGACCATGGTTCATTGCCAAGGATGTTGAAACCCAGAAGTTTGGAACGCAACTCCAGAATATTAAAGGACGTCACGAGAGACTTCGCGTCAACAAAGATGATCTGGCAAAAGAACTTGAGAAGGTCAAGCACGATCGGAAGAAGCCCATCGGATACATGAACAAGACTTGAAGAGTTTGGCGACTTTGAAGATTTATTGACCATTAGAAGACCAAACCCCTGTTATATACTTACGTTAGATACGACGATTGTGAGCTGTCATTTGTTTGATGTTTTTCCGACAGCCACAAAATAAAAATCTGTCTCTTCAAAACCTTTGTTTGTATTGTGTGTATCCCTCTCTATCTCTCTTGTCTCACCCCAAAAAACCCTTGGAACCAATAGAGGATGAGTGGAGATGAACTCATATTTTCTGGAACAATGAGTCAATTGGAGACGGACCGATGGATTCAGAACATAGAAGATCACATGAAGAATAACGCTATAGCCAGAAAGGATATGACCCAGCATGCTCTTCAGTGCTTTGAAAGAGGTGCTGCTACTTGGTGGAGGATGTACCAAACCATCAATGGATGGCAAAGAGTAACCACTTGGAAAGAATTTAAGATGACTCTGCTAAAGTCTCGGCTTGTGTCCCAGAAGTTGAAGCCTTATGGAAATGATATGAAGAAACCTTGTGCATGCAAGTTCTGTGGAGAAATAGGACACAACCATAAAGAACACAAGGATGAATGCCCTCATTGTGAAGGAAATCACCCAACTGAAGAATGCCCAACTAGGCAGATTACTTGTTTCTTGTGTGAAGGGACTACCCACTACCCTGCTCAGTGTCACATTTACCCCATGGTACAAAGAACCATCCAGCAGAAGAAAGAAGCAATGAAAGGAGCCCTCATGGAAATTTTAGAAGAACCTGTGATGAAGGAAGAGGTGGAGGACACACCCGAAGAAGACCTAATTAAACCCTGCACCAAGTCATGTTATTCATGTGGAGAAGAAGGACACATCTCCCAGAATTGTCTGAAGGGGGATCTAGTAGCATTCCCGACGAAGGAAGTAGAGTATGACCCACAGGAAATAGAAGCCCTGTTTGGAATGGAAAAGTCCAGAAAGAGAAATAGATTGGATTCCAAGAACAACCAAATTTCTACAAAGAAGGACCTGAGTCATATCATATGTTTTAGGTGCAAAGATTCAGGACACTACTTTAGCGAATGCCCAAAAAGGAAGCCGAGGACCCAAGGAGGCTATGTAATCACTAGGAAACCACGAGACTTGTCAGAAGTAATATGTTTCTGCTGTAATGAAGCATGTCACTTTGCCAGAGATTGTCCCAATGAGAAGGAGACTTGTGCTAAGTAGTTGTGTAAAAAAAGAAATATAGTAGTAGTAGTGGGAACAATTCTTTTTGAGGTATTGAGTTGAGGCCTGTAATGGAAATGCAGGAGATTGTAAAAATTTGAGAATCAATAAAGTTAGCATTATTGTTGGTACTGATTTGGATTTTATGAGTTGTTACTCTATGAAGAAAGATTTTGACCATTTTCGAGGATATGAGAAATATGGTCTACGGATGAATTTGTGCATTTCAAGGGTGGTAGTACCCTGTGAGGACACTTGACCTCTGGAAAAGATAATGATATTCCACGGAGTGGACTTCAGACAAAATAAGTACGAGTTTTATCTCGATATGTGGGATACCCCAAGAATATGATGGGATGAAGTACTATTGGATATAAAGGAGGTAGAAGGTTGGCAATATGGAGCAATTGTAACTCCTTGATGAGTCTGTGTAATCCCTTCTTAGTTTGGTACCGATAGAAGGAAGGGAGACAGTACAATGGGATGGATTTAAGAATGCTAGAAAGCTGGATGTTGGAATAATGATCAGTTGCCCCGATGATGAGTTCAAGGTTTACAAGTGATGAGATGGGCCATAACCCACAGGCCCTAGGACCTACCAAGAAGCAAGCACACTCTTGCTGAAGGAAAAACCCTGGAAGAAGATACGACTTTATCAACAGACGATCTTATAGGAGTTAACGCAAAACCTGATTGAGGTGAAGAAACGATAGATGTTCGTTTGGCTTGCAGAATCAATGGATTTATCCGAACTTAGTTCGTCGACAAGAGAAATTCTGCAATGCTTGTGAGGATGACCGAGTGATAGAATGCGAGATTCGCTAAACCATATACAAGGTAATGATTTGGGTGCGGGATGGATTGATCACCATACCGACTTACTCTTATTATTCGCCTTGCTATATGGGATGGTAAATCTGAGTGACTTACCCATAGTAGAGCGACGACGATCAAAACCTTGTTTAAACCATAGAATGGTGTGACAATTTTTCCCCTTGTACAAGGCAGTTGTTGCCAACCGTAGGCCATACGGTGAGAATGAAGCCCAGACCCGTTTTCTGCAGGGACCCAGTCAAATTGTTTGATGACCACCATGAGATATTGATAGTTGTTTAGTATTGGCGCCAAACATGTCAGCTAAGAAGACACTGTCTCGGAAGAACCTTAATTACCATGATGCAAGGACACAAGAATTGAAAAAAAAAAGGTTATGCCACTACCGGAAGAGCGCAGAGAAGGAATTATCCTGAAGATCTGAGAAGATCGACACTGTCAACAATAAAGATGGAGTACATGAGTTTTGATGGAACCATAACCATGCTTCTAAGGGTGGTAGCACCCCAGACCTTCATGACAATCGATGGATTTTGAGGAGACCCCCGACCCTAACCTATTTCTTGCTAGCCTCTCCGAATCTCGAGGACGAGATTCATTTTAAGGGTGGTAGGTTTGTAACATCCCAAAATTCTAAATTTTGGAATGTTATATTAAATAAATAGTTTTGATTGATTGTTTGATTGTGGTGTGGTTGCTTGTGTGAAATTGAGTGAAATTTGGAAACTTTTTGAAAGTTGAATGAGAGGGAATAAAATGACTTTCCCAAAACTTTCACCTTGCATTTATGATCTCCATGAATTCATATTCATTTCATCACAAAACCCTAGAGTGAAGATGATATCACTTCTTCCATTTAAATAAATGAAAAGGGTTTTGAAAAGATTTGAATTCCATTTGGAAATATTCCAAATTCGAAAACTTTATGCAACTCAATGATTTTCATGAGAGAAGATAAAATGACTTCTTCAAATTATATGAAATATGAGTTGGAAGTTTAAAACAATCAAATTTAAAGTCCCTTTGAAATTATTTTCAATTTGGAGTTATTTGGTTTTTATTCAAATTATTTTTATCCAAAAATAAAATATATGGAAATTAGGGTAAAATGATTCCCTTCAATATAAAATTAGAGGGAAATAAATTTGAAATCATTTTGGTATTTTTAAAATGATTTTTATTAGGTTTTATTGCAGCAGTAGCACTGTTTGCTTTATTTAAATTTTTGTGAAATTTATTTGCCGCTGAAAATATGTTCATCTTTTAGGAAATCTTTTTCTGAAAATTTTGATATATAATATGCCTATGGAAATTTTTCTTATTTTCCGTTTACCTTTTTTTGTTTTTATTCTAAAAAAAAAACTGTACGAGCGACCGACTGCTATCCTTCGCCAGCGTGCGCAACATAGCTAGCAGGTCGGACTATATTATTTTTCCAGTTGTCCTTTAATTTATTTATTTTCTGTTGCGGCGTCGTTTTTTTCTTTGTTTTTCCTATATCTTTCGTTTGCCTTTTGTTTACGTTTAGTCCCACATTGCCTAGCTTTTGACCTCTAAGCCTCCTTTCCACCTATAAATATAGACCCATAGAGCCTCCAAAAATCATCCGATTCGGGTTAAATCAATATATTTTGGTTTGACTAGATTCACTAAATAAAAATATTTTTCTTCTCTCCGGCGGGACTTCTGAAAGTTGTCTTCTCTCTCGGAAGTCATCTTTTCTCTACCTTATAAAGGTATCTTTCTTCGTATTTTTTTATATACTCCCGTAGCTTATTATTTCTAGACTAGTACGGTAGAATAATTAGATTTATAAATTAGTCCTTGTATTTACATTTTAGGACTAGAATTCTTTTAGCCATAACTCTTTTTCTTCCGTAAAACAGCTTGGCCCTGATTTTTCAAATAGCCATAACTTTTTACTCGTTCATCCAAATTAGACGAAACCAACGCCAATATTTTTGTCTTGATTCCACCTTTCTAGCGAATCTATCAAATAAACTTTTTCAACTTTCAAATTTCGAAATTTGTTCTGATTCATATTCAAACTTGTTTTGGCTATAACTTGAGTTTCGTAACTCCGATTTAATTGATTCTTTTTGCAAATTAAAGCTCTTGACCTAAACTTTCTGATAAGGCCAAATCCACCCAATTTTGGTACTGTTAGAAATTGTTTTCTGTTGCAAGAGTTAATTGCTAGTTTTCGAAGTTTTTCGAGATCTTTTCTTCGATTCTTTTGCATGAGTGCTTATGTATGCAATTGCTTGCTCACGTTAGATTGAACGGAGTGTGACGAGTAGAACTATCAGGAATTATGAGTGCGAAGGATCTTCATCAACAGTACAAGGCAAGTTCACACTTTGATCATACTCTTCTATACCCAGTTTTTATGCATTAGTTTTATCCTCAAACACTACATGACTAGGATGTGATTAACTTGTGGGTATTGGGAAGTAGATGATGAGGTAGAACCTATTGCCCTTTTATTATAAAACCCTTGGGAGTTACTTCCACGCTATGCTTATGTTGCCATGCTTTGCTCGTAGACGTGGATTGGGTTTTGAGTGTATCCATGACAGATGTGAGATTTTTAATTAATGGTTCAACTTAAGGTGGCAACTTTAATACACATCTGGGTGGATTGCTTGTTTGGGCACCTGGGGATATACCAGTGTTGTCCTAGGAGATCCCGGGGATATACCGTGTGATCCTCCTACGGTCCGCCACCCAGGCTCAAAGGGATCATAAGATTATTCATGCTAGAAACTTCCGTGTGCAGCCACAAGCTATTATGGGCTCTAGCATAGTTGAGTATGTTACATGACCTCTTTCAGTGGTAGGCTAGCAGATGTAGGGGAAAGTAGGTGTAACTGTCTACCCAGAGTAAAGAGTAAATGTTTCTGAAAGACTGTGTCTCGGTCATCCGTTTCTCAAACACCATGTAGTGCGAGAAATCCAACGGAGGAGATCGAGTCTTGTGGGGAAAAGTGCACAAACCTCTGCAGAGTGTACAAACTAATCATGATTAGCCGTGTCCCCGGTTATGGACATCTTGAGTATCTGGTTCTTGGATCATCATATTGAATCCCATCACTCTAAATTAATTTGTTGGGATTAATGATTACTTTTAATTGGGATTGAGAGGGGGATTTACCTTCTCAATGTTCAACAACCACCATGATAGTTAAATAAAATATATTCCTTTGTTGTAGGAAAAAAAAATTTAGCTTTTCGCAAAATCATGTTAAACCTAGAGCCTCCACCAGCCAAATATGCATATAGTGATAGCTATTATTCATCATTATCCTATGGTGTGAATTTGCCAGTACATTCAATGTACTGACCTACATGGCTGCAACGTCTCATGTTGCAGGAATTCTTACGACGAGTAAGTGATACGTTAGGGTTACGATTTCTACACTCAACTTTGCCGTTGGTGTTGATGGGAATCCACAACCTTGTTGTTACTTCCGCTATATGGATTGAGGTAATAGTATTTACGTTACTTTATACATGTGATTTACCTCTGTTATAAATCCTCGAGTACTGTGTGTGTCAGCATACCGATCCAGGGATGACACTTAAGCACAGAGACTTTGATCCATTCGGGTCGGGTCGCTACACTAAATATAGGAGTCTTGGTAGGTACTTATACTAATATTGAGTTATAAAGCAAATGGCTTTTGCGATCTGCTTATATAGGATAGACAATCATGCGCAGCCCCTTTGATGTGCACTTGAAGGCAAAGGCATAGGCATGGCCTTTCTTCATCTTTGCCTTACAAAAAAGCTGCTCTAGTTTACACTGGTAGTTTCGTCTCCAGTGCTTATTGGCAGCTCACCATGATCAGCATCCATGTGTGGGAAGAGGCTATTCTTAGAAAAGTGTGTCCTCAAGTACTACAGATGAGGATAAAGGTTATTCAAGTAATCTCGGACTCATAAAATTGGAAATGTTGAGATAATAAAAGTAGCAGAGTAACACAACACTTGTAGGGTGAAGAGGAGCTCACCTAGAGCTTAGGCCCTCTGCCCGCCATGTAGGCACAGGAGATGCGTCTTGACACCGCTCTGAATAAAATGTAGGGCGACAAGCAAAGGGTAGGTCTAGGGCGTGAGGACAAGCAGAGAGCACGAGCAAGGGATCACACCTACTGCAAATTCCATCATAAAAGGCGACCCTCTACTCAGTTTCTTTAGATATAGGTTCTTATCAAAGTTAATACACAGACCATCTGAAACCATCAGTTTCAGCCTACTCGAATTACAAAATTGACACATGAATAATATCTCACACAAATATATATGTATTAGTGAGATCCACCGACTGATAAAAAATGAGATCATGTTGTTTCACTTAAAGATATTGATAGAAACATTTATGTGTGCTCAGTAAGCAAAGGATAGGCAACATACATGTCCCCTGAACCTAAACCCAGCACTTGATATGTACAAAGGTAATTAACACATAACAAAAATGAGCAAAATAAAAGCAAATATAAATTTATCTATGCTCCAGGACTGACATATGTGTTCGCAATAAAATCTGCCACAACACACTAATATGCATATGCAAGAGCACCAGATGCAAAGAGGCATGTCATACCTAGATTTTCATGAGATATCTTTTCCTTGATGCTGCCAACCGAAGAGTGCAGTGGTTGTGGTAAAAGAATAACTCGCCAAGTACAAGAATCAGTATGGGGCTGGGACAAGGATATAGAGGCAAGAGGAAATGGAGATTGAAACATGACCTCAGAGCAGGGAACACTACTGATAATTGGCAGACTGATTTATATATACCACAATGGGAGATTAAAATTTGTATTGAACTGAAATAATATACGTGCAAAGAGGAAATTTCAAAGCAAAGAAATTTATGAAACTCTCAAATGTAAGACCGCATCTGGTCTTGCAACTTGCTCTCACTATGTAAGCTAAAACATCAAAATGTATATAGAATCTGTCTATATCTCTAGCATTACTCAAACTGGAATACTCTGCTTATATGATTAGTACCAGACCTCATTTTTCATAGCAAGAAAACAGTAGAATAATATTATTTTCAATAGTTATAGGAATAATTCAAAGTTTAGCATTATACAATTGTTCTTCTTAACACAAAGCGGGTGTTGCAAATCTGCAATCACTCCAGCTAAGCCATATACACATTTATACATATGAACCCTTAGTGTTTCTGTAGGCGTGCTAAGTATTGATGGTCCATTGTGGTAAGCCTTCTTCAGATACGTGAATCCCTTCTGAATTTCGGCTTGTCAAATGCCTCTAAGAATATGTGCAGAAAGCCATGATGGTCCAGTGCCTCTAAGAATATGTGCAGAAAGCCATGATGGTCCAGTGCCTCTAAGAACATGTGCAGAAATCTTTATATGAATCAAGAGTGCTAAACAACACGTCTTTAGTCAGCCATAGACAACACATGAGTACCTAAAACTATTATTGAGCAAGCTGATGACTTATTTCATAAATGAAGGCACAACAAAAAAGCTATGAAGGCTTGGAAAGTGTATCAGCTTATTGGTGGTGGATCAGGAGATGATGCTAATCAAAGTAAACTTAGAGCAAATCCTAAGTAACTAAGGTCTGAACTATCGACACTTACCAAGGTTCTGAATTGCCGTGGGCAATACTTCCAGTTTGGATTAGAACCGTCAGTTTTAGTACTTTAGTAATATATCTAAATATGCAGGCATGTAGTCATCAGTTTTAGTACTTTAGAGAGTATGAGCTTCTGTAATTCATGGTGAAAATTTCATCTCTATGGTGACAGAATTGACAGTGTGCATCAATTCAACTGATTTAGTTACCTTGTCCATATTGGGCACGAGGTCTTGCAGCCTCCTTAGCCTCTTGCTATTCCTTGCTCTTCTTTCCTAAACAGTTTAAGCAAGAAAAATATTCAGTACAAACATGTGGCACCAAGACAAACACTAAAAATGTTGTAGGAAATTAACTAATCCTCTCAGCGGTGCTTCGCAGGTGAGTGGCGCAGCCACGCTTGGTGCGGATTATGCAGGCGATCAAGTACTGCTACAGCTGCAGATAGTCGTCCATGCCGGACATGTCCAAAGACGTGGTCGACATGCCAACTGAATTTGGTCCAAGGTGTTAGTAGAACTATAGCATTAAACAATTGACGGGCAGCAGAGTGCGGATGGATGTGAAGTGTATACATGTGAAGCTTGTCCTACTTGGGATTCGATTTTGCTGAGGCCGGTGACCATGCCATCGTCGCTGTTGATGAGCACCATGGCCTTCTTGCTTCCGGGCGCGGAGAACATGATGTTGGAGTTGGTGTCGTTCGAGGAGCTCATGGAGAAGCTCCTGGAGAGGTTGTTGGAGCAGTTGTTGACGGTGATGCTCTCACCAACGGCCGACGACATCGGCGCGGGCATGGCCATCCCCATCTCCGTGTGGCATAATGTTCTGTTGCCTCGAGTAGCTCCACAACTGCATATTAATTGAGAGATCTCCACGTCAGTGAATTCTGAACTTATCCAGAAAGCTGACAGTATTGGGGGATCAAAGAAATAACAGAAAGTATTATACTTCGTAGTCACATAAGCCATACCATGAAAGAACATGAGTAGTACATGGATTGGGGGATCAAAGAAATAACAGAAAGTATTATACTTCGTAGTCACATAAGCCATACCATGAAAGAACAAGAGTAGTACCTAACTTTGTTGAATTGGGAGAAATCATGTTAAAGTATGGATTCACTTTAAACCAGCAGTATCTCTTCACCTGATTAGAAGAGACTAAATAGTAAATCCCCTTGACATGTGACGTCTCACGCTTGACCTCCTTGCTGCCATAAACTTTATCCTCTGAATCCCCATCCCACCATAGACAAGCTGCACACAAAAAAAAATCTCTTTATCCTCATTGGGGTCGTAATCAAACATTGTAAATACATATAGACAATAAATAAGAACCCTATTGGGATTACAAAGAGGATTAATCATAGGAGGGGAAAGGAAGTGAAATTAGTACTCACCTCATACATGAGGAAGGGAAGCTGAAAAAAAATACACAATTTGACATAACAAAATAGCACGAGCTGCAATATAGGAGCTCCAGGAAAATAAACCTTGCTTCTCTGCATTTTGGATCTAGCTAAAAATGGAATGCTAAATGTTAGGAACCACTATGTGATTCAAAAGAAATTATTTTATGTACCAGTTCTCACACTGTCTATCAATCTCCTGATATGCTCAATGAACAACAGAGAAAAATAACTGCACAACCCTGCTTGTCAACTTAGGTTTCTTTACCTCGGTCGGCTCCTGACATTGTTGTCTTTCCCAGCTTTAGCCTTCTTTTGTCCATAACAGTAGTAAAATCCTATATGGCCAACGAAATCAAAAGACCCTTTACTAATATATGAACTCAACAAAATCAAAAGACCCTTTGCTAATCTACTGAACTCAATTAAATCAAAAGAACAAAATAACTATGGGGATTCCCTATGGAGGTTCACAAAAGGCATGGCCCAGTCAAGGCTTGTGCTGTGAGGTAAAACTAAAAAAATGCACATATGCAAGAATATGCAAACCTAAAAAAATTTGTGCAAGAAAATTCAGAGAACTATAGGGAGAAACATGAACCTGGGAGTGTGCTCGACTAGGATGGGCTCCTGTGCCGTCACTTGCAGCCAATGTCGTCCCCCTGCTGCGGCCGTGGGGATGGTGCCGATGTGCATGCTAAAGAAGGGCACGACCCTATGGCAGCCATCTCGCCAGGGTCATTCTCCTTCTCCCATATTTGCCTGCTTGCTCCTTGCCTACTCCACCAAGTGGACAAATCCAATCCTATGGGGAAGAAGAAAACATGAATAGATCAAACTAACTGGTAGCAAACAAACTGATTTTCTTTTGAATCAATTTCAATACAATCAAAAAATGGCAATGATAAGTGGAGACAGAGACACTCATTTGAGAGCAGCGAGGAAGTAGCAGCAGGGGAGGAGAGAAAAACAAACTGAGGCGGGTGGAGGTAGCGAAAACTGCCCTTGACGAGGATGCTCAGGCCATCTTCTCACACACCTTCATCGCCGACCCGCGTCTCCACCTGCTCCACAGTGGCTCACAGGCCATCGCTGCCGCTAGTCTCCCCCGCGCCACCTCCTCTTCCTCTTTTTTGGTCTTCCCCGCGCCACCTCCTCTTCCTTTTTTCTTCCAGCGGCGGCGAACCAGTGGCTTCTTGGTGGTGAGGGCTCATGGATTGGGGAGGAGAAGAGGAGGCGGCGGATTGGGGAGGAGAAGGGAAGGCGGCGGATTGGGGAGGAGAAGGGAAGGCGGCGGATTTGGGAGAAGGAGAGGATGCGGGGATTGAGGGAGAAGAGGAGGCAGGGGATTGGGGATGAGAGGAGGCTCTCGATAGGCTAGGGTTTTCACCGTGTTCATTTTTGGAGCGACGGGACCTTAGATACCCACCATCTCAAACAAGTGACCCCTCATACACCCGGGCCCAATGGTCATCGGGGTGGACTGCTAGCCGAAAGTAAAAAAAAAACCAATGGCGGGGCTACTGCCAGCAGCCAAAACGCTGCTACAGTAAAAAGATTGCACGACCAACGAGCGCCGCGAGCGCCGAGGCCCCAGAATGGCGGGTTGGCTATGGTTTATATGTTCGATAAGTCATTTTGACCTAGAAAAAATAAGGAGATGACTTTTGGGATGGAGCGCCGCCGTCTCGAGGCGAAACTTGGGCATGAGGACTTTTGCCCTCCGATGGAGCGATTTTGCCGGGGGAACTTCCCTCCCGGAGGGGGAAATAGAAGCCATCGTCATCACCAACAACCCTCTCATCTTTGGGAGGCCAATCTTCATCAACATCTTCAAAAGCACCATCTCCTCTCAAACCCTAGTTCATCTCTTGTGTTCAATCTTTGTACCGGAACCTCAGATTAGTACCTGTGGGTGACTAGTAGTGTTGATTACATCTTGTAGTTGATTACTATATGGTTTATTTGGTGGAAAATTATATGTTCAGATCCATTATGCTATTTAATACCCCTCTGATCTTGATCATGAATATCATTTGTGAGTAGTCACTTTTGTACTTGAGGTCACGGGAGAAGTCATGTTGCAAGTAATCATGTGAACTTGATATGTGTTTGATATTTTGATGATATGTATGTTGTGATTCCCTTAGTGGTGTCATGTGAACGTTGACTACCTGGCACTTCACCATCTTTGGGCCTAAGGGAATGCATTATGGAGTAGTTATTAGATGATGGGTTGATAGAGTGACAGAAGCTTAAACCCTTGTTTATGCGCTATTCCATAAGGGACCAATTTGGATCCAAATGTTTAATGCTATGGTTAGATTTTATATTAATACTTTTCTCGTAGTTGCGGATGCTTGCGAGGGGGTTAATCATAAGTGGGAGGTTTGTTCAAGTAAGAACAACACCCAAGCACCAGTCCACCCACATATCAAATTATCAAAGTAGCGAACATGAATCAAACCAACATGATGAAAGTGACTAGATGAAATTCCTGTGTGCCCTCAAGAACAGTTTGCTTATTATAAGAGACCGTTTTGGCCTGTCCTTTGCCACAAAAGGATTGGCATACCTTGATGCACTTTAGTTACCATTACCGTTACTTGCTCATTACAAATTACCTTGCTATCAAACTACCTGTTACCGACAATTTCAGTGCTTGCAGAAAATACCTTGTTGAAAACCACTTGTCATTTCCTTCTGCTCCTTGTTGGGTTCGACACTCTTACTTATTCAAAGGACTATGATTGATCCCCTATACTTGTGGGTTATCAAGAATCTTTTCTGGCGCTGTTGCCGGGGAGTGAAGTGCTCTTGGTAAGTGGAAATTGGTAAGGAAAAATTTATATAACGTGCTGAAATTTATTGTCACTTGTCACTATGGAAAACAATCCTTTGAGGGGTTTGTTCGGGTTATCTTCACCTTGACCGGAAGCACAATTAGTTGCCCCTCAACCTACTGCACCTACTAAAAATATTCGCTATGAAATTTCTTTGGGTATGATAGAACAACTGCTAGTTAATCCTTATGCAGGAGACGGAACTGAACATCCTGATATGCATTTGATATATGTGGATGACATTTGTGGATTATTTAAGCTTGCAGGTTTACCCAGAGATGAAGCTAAGAATAAGGTTTTCCCTTTATCTTTGAAGGGAAAAGCATTGGCATGGTATAGGCTATGCGATGATATTGGATCTTGGAACAGGAATCGATTGAAATTGGAATTTCACCAAAAATTTATCCTATGCATCTAGTTCATTGTGATCGGAATTACATATATAATTTTTGGCCTCGTGAAGGAGAAAGTATTGCTCTAGCTTGGGGGAGGCTTAAGTCAATTTTATATTCATGCGCCAATCATGAGCTCTCGAGAGAAATTATCATTCAGAACTTTTATGCTCAGCTTTCTCGTAATGATCAATCCATGCTCGATACTTCTTGTACTGGTTCTTTTATGAAGAAGACTATAGATTTCAAATGGGATCTCTTGGAAAGAATTAAACGCAACTCTGAAGATTGGGAACTCGACGAAGGTAAAGAGTCAGGTATTAAGCTTGAGTTTGGTTGTGTTAAATCTTTTATGAATACCGATGCTTTTCACAAGTTTAGCACTAAATACAGACTTGACTCTGAGATAGTAGCCTCTTTTTGTGAATCATTTGCTACTCATGTTGATCTCCCTAAGGAGAAGTGGTTTAAATATCATCCCTCTATTAAAGAAGAAATTAAATAACCGGTCATAGCTAAAGATGGAACTATCATTTACAATGTTGATCCAGTTGTGCCTACTGCTTATATTGAAAAACCACCTTTTCCTTTTAAGATAAAGGAACATGCTAAGGTATCAACCGTGGTTCACAAAAGTAATATCAAAGCACCTAAACCTTTTTAACAATTTAAAGTAGAACCTAGTGTTGCTATGGTTAAAGATCTCTTGGTTGAAAAGATTGATGGGCATGTTATTTACTTCTGTGATGAAGCTGCTAGAATTGCCAAACCCGATGAAAAAGATAAACATAGACCTATAGTTGGCATGCCTGTTGTCTCAGTTAAAATAGGAGATCACTGTTATCATGGTTTATGTGACTTGGGTGCTAGTGTGAGTGCTATTCCTTTTACTTTATACCAAGAAATTATGAATGATATAGCACCCGCTGAAATAGAAGACATTGATGTCACTATTAAACTTGCTAATAGAGACACCATCACACCACTTGGGATAGTTAGAGATGTTGAAGTCTTGTGTGGGAAAACAAAATGCCCTACTGATTTTCTAGTTCTTGGTTCCCCACAAGATGAATTTTGTCCCATTATCTTTGGTATACCTTTCTTGAACACTGTTAATGCTACCATAGATTGCCATAAACAAACTATCAGTGTTAACTTTGGTGATGAGTCTCATGAATTTAATTTTTCCAAGTTTAGTAGACAACCTCGTAATAAAGAATTACCTAGTAAGGATGAAATAATTGGTCTTGCTTCTATTGCTATGCCTCCTACTGATCCTTTAGAACAATATTTGCTAGACCATGAAAATGATATGCACTTGCATGAAAGGAATGAAATAGATAAAATATTCTTTGAACAACAACCTCTTTTAAACACAATTTGCCTATTGAAAGTCTTGGAGGTCCTCCTCCACCTAAAGGTGATCCTATGTTTGAATTAAAGTAATTGCCAGACACTTTGAAATATGCTTATCTTCAAGAGAAAAAGATATATCCTGTTATTATTAGTGCTAACCTTTCAGAACATGAAGAAGAAAGATTATTAAAAATTCTGAAGAAGCACCGTGCTGCTATTTGATATACTCTTGATGATCTTAAGGGCATTAGTCCCACTCTCTGTCAGCATAAGATTAATATGGAGCCTGATGCTAAACCTGTTGTCGATCACCAACGATGATTAAATCCTAAGATGAAAGAAGTGGTGGGAACTGAAATACTAAAACATCTGGAAGCAGGTATAATCTATCCCATAGCTGATAGTAGATGGGTAAGTCATGTTCATTGTGTCCCTAAAAAGGGAGGTGTTACTGTTGTTCCTAATGATAAAAATGAACTTATTCCACAAAGAATTGTTACTGGCTATAGAATGGTAATTGATTTTAGAAAATTAAATAAAGATACTAGAAAAGATCATTACCCTCTGCCTTTTATTAATCAAATGTTAGAAAGACTATCTAAGCACACACACTTTTGTTTTCTTGATGGATATTCTGGTTTATCTCAAATACCTGTTTCACAACCTGATTAAGAGAAAACCACCTTTACTTGTCCTTTTGGAACTTATGCTTATAGAAATATGCCTTTTGGTTTATGTAATGCACCTGCTACCTTTCAAAGATGTATGACTGCTATATTCGCTGATTTTTGTGAAAAGATTGTGGAGGTTTTCATGGATGATTTTTCCGTTTACGAAACTTCTTTTGATGATTGCTTAAGCAACCTTGATCGAGTTTTGCAGAGATGTGAGCTAACTAATCATGTCTTGAATTGGGAGAAGTGCCACTTTATGGTGAATGAAGGTATTGTCTTGGGGCATAAAATTTCTGAGCGAGGTATTGAGGTGGATAAAGCTAAAGTTGATGCAATTGAGAAAATCCCATGTCCTAAAGATATTAAAGGTATTCGAAGTTTCCTTGGTCACGCTGGTTTCTATAGGAGGTTTATTAAAGACTTCTCTAAAATTTCTAGGCCTCTTACTAATCTTTTGCAAAAGGATGTTCCATTTGTTTTTGATGATGATTGTGTAGAAGCCTTTGAAACACTTAAGAAAGCCTTAACTTCCACACCTATTGTTCAACCACCTGATTGGAACTTGCCTTTTGAAATTATGTGTGATGCTAGTGATTATGTTGTTGATGTTGTTCTAGGACAAAGAGTTGATAAGAAACTAAATGTTATTCATTATGCTAGCAAAACTCTAGACAGTTCCCAAAGAAATTATGCTACTACTGAAAAAGAATTTTTAGCAGTTGTGTTTGCTTGTGACAAATTTAGATCTTACATTGTTGATTCCAAAGTAATTGTTCACACCTATCATGCTGCTATAAAATATCTTATGGAAAAGAAAGATGCTAAACCTAGACTCATTAGGTGGGTTCTCTTGTTACAAGAATTTGATTTACATATCACTGATAGGAAAGGAGCTGAGAACCCCGTAGCTGATAACTTGTCTAGGTTGGAAAATATTCTTGATGACCCACAACCTATTGATAATAGTTTTCCTGATGAACAACTAGCTGCAATAAATGTTTCTCATAACACTCCTTGGTATGCTGACTATGCTAATTACATTGTTGCTAAATATATACCACCTAGTTTCACATACCAACCAAAGAAAAAAAAGTCTTCTATGATTTAAGACATTACTTTTGGGATGACCCACATCTTTATAAAGGAGTAGATGGTATTGTTAGACGCTGTGTACCTGAGCATGAACAGGAAAAATCTTACGGAAATGTCACTCCGAAGCCTATGGAGGACATCATGCGGGAGATAGAACTGCTCACAAGGTAATGCAATCTGGTTTTTATTGGCCTACTCTTTTCAAGGATGCCTGTAAGTTTGTATTGTCTTGTGATGCATGTCAAAGAATTGGCAATATCGATAAGCGTCAAGAAATGCCTATGAATTATTCACTTGCTGTTGAACCATTTGATGTTTGGGGTTTTGATTATATGGGACCTTTTCCTTCCTCTAATGGGTATACACATATTTTAGTTGCTATTGATTATGTTACTAAGTGGGTAGAAGCTATTCCAACTAGTAGTGTAGATCATAACACTTCCATTAAAAAATTTAGAGAAGTTATTTTCCCAAGGTTTGGAGTCCCTAGATATTTAATGACTGATGGTGGTTCACACTTTATTCATGGAGCTTTCCGAAAAATGCTTGCTAAATATGATGTTAACCATAGAATTGCATCACCCTATCATCCTCAATCTAGTGGTCAAGTTGAACTTAGCAATAGAGAAATAAAATTAATATTACAAAAAACTGTCAATAGGTCCCAAAAGAATTGGTCTAAGAAACTAGATGATGCACTTTGGGCCTATAGAACAGCTTATAAAAATCCTACGGGTATGTCTCCTTATAAAATGGTTTATGGAAAAGCTTGTCATTTGCCTCTTGAGTTAGAACATAAAGCATATTGGGCAATTAAAGAACTCAACTATGATTTCAAACTTGCTGGCGAAAAGAGGTTATTTGATATTAGCTCACTAGATGAATGGAGAACCCAAGTTTATGAAAATGCCAAACTATTCAAAGAAAAAGTTAAAAGGTGGCATGACAAAAGAATCCAAAAGCGGGAATTCAAAGTTGGAGAATATGTTCTTTTGTACAACTCTAGTTTTAGATTCTTTGCAGGAAAACTTCTCTCCAAATGGGAAGGGCCATATATTATCGAGGAGGTTTATCGCTCTAGAGCTATCAAGATTAATATTGCCGAAGGTACTAACCCGAAGGTGGTCAATGGGCAAAGAATTATACATTATATCTTAGGTACGCCTATTAATGCTGAAAGCAATATTATCCAAACCATGAGACCGGAGGAACACATAAAAGAAACCTTCCGGAGTACTCCAGAATCCTGAAAAAGAGGAGGTACGTGATATGGTAAGTAAACAGACTCCGAAAATCCGCAAAAATATTTTCTGTCAGTTTTGGAATATTATAAAAATTAGGAAATTAAGAAATAACCAGGAAGGCAACCGAGGAGGGCACAATACACTAGGGCGTGCCTGCCTTGCCTGGCGTGCCCAGTTGGGTTGTGCCCACCTCGGGAAGTTTCCTGACTCCGTTTTCTTTCCATATTCTTGTTTCCCAAGATAAAAAAATCTTTAAATATACCCCCGGACGATTTGACCACCGCATCATAGAAAAATCCTCTGTTCTTGTTTCATGTTGTTTTCTCGTCAGATCTAGATCTCCATGGCTCCACCAAGCTCCTCCAAGGACAAGTTCTTCGAGAAGTCCATCAACCCATACTTGTCGGAGGTGATGAGGCACCCTCAAGCCATTGAGATGCGTGAGGGTGTGCTCCACATCTGGGATGTTCAGGGGCCCAAGAGGACCGGTAGCGTGGAGGCCAGGCTCGAGGCGGTGGAATAAGACATCTTCAAGTGCCAAGGGATGGTGGAGCGTGAACTCAGTGCCAATCACTCCATGATCACGGAATTTACCCATGACACCATGGTGGATGGCCGGTCCATGAAGGACATCATCTTCACCTTCAACGAGCAAATCAACTTTCTGCAAAGCCAAATCTATGATCTTCAAAACCAGGTTTTTTAATATGAAGCAAGATTTAAAGGTATGAGTTTAGCTGCCAGTTGCAGGACTCGGGAGACTCGTGCATCGTCTTTTGATGGCGAGCCCTTGCCCTGGAAGCCAGAGGACAACCCCACTACCTCACCACCTTCATCATCCTCCCCACCAAAGGAAACTTGAGTACACGGGTATGGGCACTCCCCTTGGCTTGTGCCAAGCTTTGGGGAGATGCCCCGGTATCGTATCACCATCACTTTTATTACCTTTACATATTCTAGTTCGATCCTTAGCTATATCGCGATTTAGTTGAATAAAATTTTAGTATGATCTATTTTTGAGTGCTAGTTTCGTGATCTATCTATCTATGTAATCGAGTGAAAGTTATACAATGAAGTTTAGTTTGAGTTTTTGCTTCTTTTACTTTCTTGTTGCACTCAAATAAAAAGAAATAAATGAAAATGATCGTATGCTAATCTTATGGTAAGTAATGACATCACATAAGGAAAAGTATAAGTGGTAAAATTTATTGGAGATTAACAAACATAGCATTGGTCAATGATGCAACTCATGAAAGAATTAATAAGGGAAGAGAAGATTCACATGCAAATACACTATCATGGACATCTTTTATGATTGTGAGCCCCCATTAAATATTATATGTCAAAATTGTTGACGTTGGACAAGGAAGACAACGTAATGATTTATGTTTGTTCATATTCACATAGAAGTTATATTGTCATAGATCTTTCAACATGTGGTGCTTGCTCAATATCTTTGCTAGCCAAAATTCCGCACTAAGTAGAGATACTACTTGTACATCCAAAAACCCTAAACCCAAACTCATGTTTTGAGAGTCCACCATACATACCTATGGATTGAGTAAGATCCTTCAAGTAAGTTGTCATCAGTGCAATAAGGCAATAAATATTGCTTCTAAATGTGTTGGATCATTTAGTGTAAGAGAAAATTGAGCGTTGTATGAAGTTGTGATGGAAAAGTAATAAAAGCGACGGACTGCATAATAAAGGTTGCTATCATAAGGGGCAATATAATGTGACGTTCTTTTGCATTAAGGGATTTGGCATACAAACAAATAAGCACATGACAACCTCTGCTTCCCTCTGCGAAGGGCCTATCTTTTACTTTTATGTATTTACTTTTATGCAAGAGTCAAAGTATTCTTCTCTATTCTTTTTCTCTTTTTGCAAGCATCATGTGGTGAGGAAAGATCTAGGCACAAATATCCAGTTGGATATGAGTGAGCATGAGTTATTATTGTTGACATAACCCCTGAAGCGAATACGTTGGGAGGCGAAACTATAAGCCCCTATCTTTCTATGTGTCCGGTTGAAACTTTTTGCTCATGGGTATGCTGTGAGTGTTGGCAATCATAGAAGATTAAATGATGGCTGAGTATGTGGACTTGCCAAAATGCTCCGATACGAGACCCTTCCTGAAAATATGATGAATTGTAGTTGCAAAGTTGACTGAGAACACAGTTTGTTGGTTTTCAATAGAGTTTATGCTTTTTTACTTCGATGTTGTGATGAATTGTTACTTGCTCATGAGAAGTTGTATGATAAAAGTTATATGAAAAAGTTTCTTGATAAAGTTTGTTGTCGTTATGGTAATAAGCATGATGCTACTACGTCCGTATTTTGTTTTTATCGACACCTCTCCCTTATACCATGTGGACATGTTTTCGATATCGGCTTTTGCTTGAGGACAAGCGAGGTCTAAGCTTGGGGGAGTTGATACGTCCATTTTGCATCATGATTTACTACTATTATTTATGATGTTTTTATGCATAATAATGCTTTATGGAGTAATTCTAATGCCTTTTCTCTCATAATATGCAAGGTTTACACAAAGAGGGAGAATACCGGCATTTGGAATTCTGGACCTGAAAAAGCTACGTCAGAGATACCTATTCTGCACATCTCCAGATGAGCTAAAAATTTATGGAGAATTATTTTGGAATATATAAAAAATACTGGAGCAAATAACTACCGAAGGGGGCCACCTGGTGAGCACAAGACACCAGGGCATGCCAGGCCCCCCAGGCGCGCCCTGGTGGGTTGTGCTCAGAGAGGACTTTCGGGACGGAGCACCGCCGTCTCGAGGCGGAACTTGGGCATGAGAGCTTTTGCCCTCCGACGGAGCGATTCCGCCGGGGGAACTTCCCTCCCGGAGGGGGAAATTGAAGCCATCGTCATCACCAACAAACCTCTCATCTTTGGGAGGCCAATCTTCATCAACATCTTCAAAAGCACCATCTCCTCTCAAACCCTAGTTCATCTCTTGTGTTCAATCTTTGTACCGGAACCTCAGATTGGTACCTGTGGGTGACTAGTAGTGTTGATTACATCCTGTAGTTGATTACTATATGGTTTATTTGGTGGAAGATTATATGTTCAGATCCATTATGCTATTTAATACCCCTCTGATCTTGAGAATGAATATCATTTGTGAGTAGTTACTTTTGTTCTTGAGGTCACAGGAGGAGTCATGTTGCAAGTAATCATGTGAACTTGATATGTGTTTGATATTTTGATGATATGTATGTTGTGATTCCCTTAGTGGTGTCATGTGAAAGTCGACTACATGGCACTTCACCATCTTTGGGCCTAAGGGAATGCATTGTGGAGTAGTTATTAGATGATGGGTTGCTAGAGTGACAGAAGCTTAAACATTAGTTTATGCGCTATTCCGTAAGGGACCGATTTGGATCCAAATGTTTAATGCTATGGTTAGATTTTATCTTAATACTTTTCTCGTAGTTGCGGATGCTTGCAAGGGGGTTAATCATAAGTGGGAGGTTTGTTAAAGTAAGAATAGCACCCAAGCACTAGTCCGCCCACATATCAAATTATCAAAGTAGCGAACATGAATCAAACCAACATGATGAAAGTGACTAGATGAAATTCCCGTGTGCCCTCAAGAACACTTTGCATATTATAAGAGACCATTTTGGCCTGTCCTTTGCCACAAAAGGATTGGGCTACCTTGCTGCACTTTATTTACCGTTACCGTTGCTTGCTCGGTACAAATTATCTTGCTATCGAACTACCTGTTGCCGACAATTTCAATGCTTGCAGAAAATACCTTGCTGAAAACAACTTGTCATTTCCTTCTGCTCCTCGTTGGGTTCGACACTCTTACTTACCGAAAGGACTATGATTGATCCCCTATACTTGTGGGTCATCAGTGGTCCTGAAGGATTTGTCGTAGAAAGTAAGATATTAAGAAAGAAGATGTAGACAAAATGTTTACAGCTGTTCATCATCAGAACAAAGTCAATATCCGTTAATGACGCTGTTAAAGTTTTGGAAGGACCAATTCAGGTGAAATTTTAATTTCCATTCAATCAGGAGTCAACTATTATGAAGCCTTTCTTATTTTCTAAGTAGTATGTGGAACTATGCATCCTTTTTTCTTTTCAAGAAAACATTCAATCTATTTGGTGTACTCCATGTAGTTTTGTCAAGTATATCTGCTAATTGTTCCAACCTTGTAGTTTATAAGATTAATTTTTGTTCAAATGACAAGCTCCATAGCTGTAAATTATGTTTTTGAAGTTCATGTAATTATTTGTTAAAACAATTTCCTCTGTGTAGCACCCTTAGCAAGGTGTTGTTAAACACTTATATATGTGAATACTTTTTATACATGATGAAAGTGAAAGTGAGAGCAGCGGATTTTTCTGTGCTCGGTTCAGGTCATGTGAATATATCAAGAAAAGGAGGGACCTAGCAAATTCAGCATGTTTGATGCACTATGTACACTTGGCAGTGAATCAGAAGTGTTCTTTTGGTCACTTTTTTTATGTATCAGGAGGACAACCCAATTCCCATGTTCTCGTAGTTGGCTTTCATATCATCCGAGCAAAATGAACAACGGAACAATAAGTGTTTCATGATTATTATTTCTATGTACTATTGTTATTTGAAAGTTTGGTGTGTGACAGCAGAAGTTCTGTTCGGAAGAGCTAGAGCTGTCCTTGGAGATGTTCAAGCAAGGGGCATCCAACCGAGTAACAGGAATGTACGTTATTGAAGTTGCTTCCATCTAAAAACTAACAACTTTTAATTAACAATGCTAACTTTCTTGGCTTGCAATTCTACAGCCTTCAGTTTTACAGTGTGAACTAGGCGGTTACTGTCATTCAAGATGGCAGCGCAATGCTGAAGGTAGACTCCCAACACCTGAGGGACATCAGTTTGTCGGATCCATGTTCCAGATCATCGGTGAGCTCCTGATCCAGCCGAACTACGACATAACTCTCTGTCCTTCTTTGTCTTTTGTCAGTGAATGATACTAAGTAATGTGCTACCGTGAGCAACCATACTAGATGTTGGTGTCGGTTCATAACATTCATGTCATTAGGAGCTACTATATTTTTGACGAACAAGCAGGACATCATATATGAATGGTCTTATGTAACATGTTATCAATTGTGCAGCTTACGTATCTGTTACACTATCAATTGAGATTTTGCCAGTCAAAAGCATATTCACTCTTGCTCATGGCACCTGATATTATATAAATTCCTATTGTTACATTGCACAAATGGACGGGTGCGGCAACGCGCGCCATCAATGATCTAGTCCAACATAATTATCCATCACCGATCCAATGCCTACAAGCTTTTCGCATATTGATCTCTGCTAAGTTACTTTTGCTGCTGATGCTGTTAAAATCACCATAAAACTGCTGTTGTTACTGTTACCGTTGCTATTCTTATTGTTACCATTGCCATCAAACTATCATATTACTGTGCTACTGATCACTCTACAGCATATATTTAGTTCTCTAGGTGTGGTTGAATTGACAACTCAACTGCTAATACTTGCAAATATTCTTTGGATCCCGTTGTGTCGAATCAATAAATTTGGGTTGAATACTCTACCCTCGAAAACTATTGCGGTCCCCTATACTTGTGGGTTATCAAGAATACCTATGAGGACTTCTTCAGATGTTTTGATGGCATTCTTCAGAAAACAACCCAATGCACTTCAAGTATCACTACGGGACATATCTTCATATAAGATTCAATGCACTTGATGTTCCATAGGAATTGTCAATTAATACCAAAGCTTAGAGAAAATATATCTTCATATATATGGATTTCATCCTTGATCCCATCTAATATCCTTGATGCACCATCTATGTAACATCCCTTCAAATATATCTCAGTGAAAGCATTAGTCCATAGAGATTGCCATTAATTACCAAAACCACACTTAGGGGCTACATGTGTTGGGAAACGTTGCATGGAAAACAAAAAAAATTCTACGCACATGCAAGATCTATCCATGGAGATGAATAGCTACGAGAGGGGGAAGAGCATCTACATACCCTTGTAGATCGCTAAGCGGAAGCGTTTATCAACGCGGTTGATGTAGTCGTACACCTTCACGATCTGTTCCGATCAAGCACCAAATGCAAGGCACCTCCGCGTTCAGCACACGTTCAACTCGATGACGTCCTCGCCTTCTTGATCCAGCAAGAGGGGAGAAGTAGTAGATGAGTTCCGGCAACACGACAGCGTGACAATGGTGGTGGTGAAGTTATTTCCGGAGGGCTTCGCCAAGCACAACGGTTTTTGGACGGAGGATGAACTAGAGGGAGAGGGGGCGCCGGCACACGGCTTGGGATTCGTGGTGTGTGTTGCCCCCTCCCCTCCTCACATATATATAGGTGGAGGGGGAGGAGAGGTAGCCCTAGGCGCCCCCCTTTCCTTCCTTCAGGTGCGAAGGAGAAGGCAGGAGGGGGGCCGGCGGCTGCCCTGCATCAGGCGCCCCCCTTCCATATTTGGTGCATTGGGGGAAGGAAAGGGGGGCCGGCTGCCTTAGGGCGTCCCCTCCTTCCTTCTGGCGCGTGGGCAGGGGAGGTGGAGCGTGCCCAGCCCCCTGTGGGCTGGTGCACCTCCCTCCTTGGACCATGAGGCCCACCAAGTAGGTATACCTACCGGTGGCCTCCCGGAACCCCTTCCGGCACTCCGATGCATTCCAAAACCTTTCCGAAACACGAATACCTTCATCCTATATATCAATATTTACCTCTGGACCATTCCGGAGCTCCTCCTCATGTCCGTGATCTCATCTAGGACTCCGAACAACATTCGGTCACCAAAATACATAACTCATATAGTACTATATCGTCAACGAACATTAAGCATGTGGACCCTACGGGTTCGAGAATGATGTAGACATGACCGAGACGCTCTGCGGTCAATAACCAATAGCGGGACCTGGATGCCCATATTGGTTTACATATTCTACGAAGATTTTTATCGGTCGAACCTTTATGACAACATATGTAGTTCCTTTTGTCTATCAGTATGTTACTTGCCCGAGATTCGATCGTTGGCATCTCCATACCTAGTTCAATCTTGTCACCGGCAAGTCTCTTTACTCGTTCTGTAATACATCATCTTGTAACTAACTCCTTAGTCACTTTGCTTGCAAGCTTCTTGTGATGTTGTATTACCGAGAGGGCCCAGAGATACATCTCCATCATACGGAGTGACAAATCCCAGTCTCGATTCACGCTAACTCAACAGACACCTTCAGTGATACCTGTAGAGCACCTTTATGATCACCCAGGTACGAAGTGACGTTTGATAGCACACAAGGTATTCCTCCAGTATCCGGGAGTTGCATGATCTCATGGTAAAAGGAATATGTATTTGACATTAAGAAAGCAGTAGCAAAAACTGAACGATCATATGCTATGCTAACGGATGGGTCTTGTCCATCACATCATTCTCCTAATGATGTGATCCCGTTATCAAGTGACAACTCATGTCTATGGTCAGGAAACCTTAACCATCTTTTGATCAACAAGCTAGTCTAGTAGAGGCTTACTAGGGACTTGCTATTTGCTTATGTATTCACACATGTATTTAAGTTTCCGATCAATACAATTATAGCATGAATAATAAACCTTTATCATGATTAAGGAAATATAATAATAACCACTTTATTATTGCCTCTAGGGCATATTTCCAACAGTCTCCCACTTGTACTAGAGTCAATAATCTAGATTACATAGTAATGAATCTAACACCGATGGAGTCTTGGTGCTGATCATGTTTTGCCCACGGAAGAGGTTTAGTCAACGGGTCTGCCACATTCATATCCGTATGTACTTTGCAAATTTCTATGTCTCCATCCTAGACTTTTTCATGAAAGGAGTTGAAGCGTCGCTTGATGTGTTTGGTTCTTTTGCGAAACCTGGACTCCTTGGCTAAGGTAATTGCTCCAGTGTTGTCACAAAAGATTGTCATTGGACCCGTGATGTCGCTTGAACTACGTCGGTATTTCCCCAAAGAGGAAGGGATGATGCAGCACAGCTACGGTAGGTATTTCCCTCAGTTATGAAACCAAGGTATCAATCCAGTAGGAGAACCAAGCAACACTATGTAAACGGTACCTGCACACAAAGAACAAATACTTGCAACCCGACGCTTATGAGGGTTTGTCAATCCTTCTATGGGTAACGGCGCCAGAAATTGTCAAGTTGACGGGATAAAATTTGTGTAGATTGGATAAATAGATCTTGATAAAACGCGAAATAAAATAAGTAACAAAAAAGTGCAGCAAGGTATTTTTGGGTTTGTGGAATAATAGATCTAAAAATAAAGGAAAATAAAAGTAGATCTCAAAGCAAATATGATAAAGAATAGACCCGGGGGCCGTAGATTTCACTAGTGGCTTCTCTCAAGAAAATAGCACACGGTGGGTAAACAAATTACTGTTGGGCAATTGATAGAAGATCAAATAATTATGACGATATCCAAGGCAATGATCAATATATAGGCATCACATCCAACATTAGTAGACCGACTCCTGCCTGCATCTACTACTATTACTCCACACATCGACCGCTATCCAGCATGCATCTAGTGTATTAAGTTCATGGAGAAACGGAGTAATGCAATAAGAACAATGACATGATGTAGATGAGATCTATTAATGTAGGAATAGCCCCCATCTTATTATCCTTAATAGCAATAATACATGCGTGTCTTGCTGCCCCTTCTGTCACTGGGAAAGAACACCGCACGATCGAACCCATCACAAAGCACCTCTTCCCATGGCAAGAAAAATCGATCTAGTTGGCCTAACTAAACCAAAGATTCAAAGAAGAAATACGTGACTATAAATAATCATGCATATAAGAGATCCAAGAAGACTCAAATAATATTCATGGATATAGATCTGATCATAAACTCAAAGTCCATCGGATCCCAACAAACACACCGCAAAAAAGAGTTACATCAAATAGATCTCCAAGAGACTATTGTATTGAGAATCAAAAGAGAGAGAGGAAGCCATCTAGCTACTGCCTACAGACCCGTAGGTCTATGATGAACTACTCACGCATCATCGGAGAGGCACCAATGAGGATGATGAACCCCTCCGTGATGGTGTCTAGATTGGATCTCGAGGTTCTGGAACTTGTAGTGGCTGGAATTGTGTTTCGTCGACTCCCCTAGGGTTTTTGGAATATTTGGGTATTTATAGGGTGAAGAGGCGGTGCGGGGGGTCACAGAGGGGGGCATAACCCCCTGGTACTTCTTTGGCCCATCTTGTGTCTTCTGGTCCAAAAAAAATCTCCAAAAAGTTTCGCTGTGTTTGGACTCCGTTTGGTATTGATATTCTGCGAAGTAAAAAACAAGCAAAAAATAGCAACTGGCACTGGGCACTATATCGATAGGTTAGTCCCAAAAAATGATATAATGTTTCTATAAAATGATAGTAAAACATCCAAGAATGATAATATAACAGCATGGAACAAGCAAAAATTATAGATACGTTGGAGACGTATCAGCATCCCCAAGCTTAATTACTACTCGTCCTAGAGTAGGTAAATGATAAAAACAGAATTTTTGATGTAGAATGCCGCCTAACATGTTCATCACATATTCTTTTCTTTTGTAGCATGGACATTTGGACTTTTATATGGTTCAAAGCAATAGTCTAGTTTTGACATGAAGATTTCAATACTCAAGCATATCAACAAGCAACCATGTCTTTCAAAATATCAACACTAAAGAAAGTTATCCCTAGCCCATCATGCTCAATCATTGATCCAGTCATGAAACACACTCGCATATTAGCTACATCCAATGCTCAAGTACGATCATAGTGCCCCTTAGTTGGTGCTTCATAAGAGAAGATGGAGACTCAAATAAAAATAAAAATTGCATAAAGTAAATATATAGGCCCTTCGTAGAGGGAAGTAGGGATTTGTAGAGGTGCCAGAGCTCAAAGCTTAAATTGAGAGATAAATTTTTTTGTGAGGCATACTGTTCCCGTCAACAAAAACGACCGAGTAATTCCCAACACTTTCCATGCTAGATATATCATAGGCGGTTCCCAAACAGAAAATAAGTTTATTCCTTTTTCCACCATTCTTTCGCAATCCATGGCTAGCCGTATCCACGTGTGCCTTCCATACCAACACTTTCCAAGGAATTTATTATTTGACAACATAAAGTAAATTTCTTTTTTATTTCGGGATTGGGCAACTCTATTACCGCCGTACTCTCGTGCAATGACAAGTGAATAAACACTCATCTTGAGAATAACACATCTAGCATGGAAAATATTGGCCACCCCCTGCCGCTTCATGAGCGGTATGGGCACACAAAAAGGAAATTCATTTTGAAAATTAGAGATGGCACATACAAATTTGCTTAGAACAGCAAGGAATTACCGCATATAGGTAGGTATGGTGGACTCATATGGCAAAACTTGGTTTAAGGATTTTGGATGCACAAGTAGTATTTCTACTTAGTACAAGTGGAGGCTAGCAAAACAATTGAGAAGCAACCAACCAAGAAATGAAAAATCACATAAGCGAGCATTAAGCATAACTAACAACGAATAATGCACCATAAGTAGATTGTAATTTCATTGCATAACTATTGACTTTCTTGCTTGCATAGGTAATCACAAACCTTAACACTAATATTCTTACTAAAGCATAATTACTCACCAACATGACTCACATATCACTATCATCATATCTCAAAACTATTACAAAGAATCAAGTTTATTTTGTCCAATGATCTTCATGAAAGTTTTTATTATATCCCTCTTGAATATCTATCACTTTGGGACTAATTTCATGTATTGCAATTGCTTTTAACAAGCTCAAAAAAATTTAAGTGAAGAACATGAGCATACTTTTTTTTCGTCTCTCAAAATAATATAAGTGACACATGAGAGAATTTCTTCAAAAATTTACTAACTCTCAAATAAATCTAAGTGAAGCATGAGAGCATTTCTTTTAAAAATATTAAAGCACACCGTGCTCAAAAAGATATAAGTGAAGCACTAGAGCAATTCCATAGCTCAAAAAAATTAAGTGATGCATAAAGAGCAATTCTAACAAATCATAGCATAATTTCGGCTCTCTCAAATAGGTGTCTCCAGAAAAGATACTTGTGAAAAACTAAAAAGCAAAAAAAGCAAAGAATCATATAATACAAGACACTCCAAGCAAAACTCATGATATGTGACAAATAAAAATATAGCTCCAAGTAAAATACCGATGGTCGTTAGAAGAAAGAGGGGATGCCTTCCGGGGCATCCCCAAGCTTAGTTGCTTGGTTCTCCTTGAATATTAACTTGGGGTGCCATGGGGCATCCCCAAGCTTAGGCTCTTTCACTCCTTATTCCTTCATCCATCGCGATCTCACCCAAAACTTGAAAACTTCAATCACACAAAACTTAACAAAACCTTCGTGAGATCCGTTAGTATAATAAAGCAAATCACTGCTCTAAATACTGTTGAAAACCCATTATTATTTTATTATTGCATTATATCTACTGTATTCCAACTTTACCATGGCTTATAACCCCCAATACAATCCATAGATTCATCAAAATAAGCACACAATGCAATGAAAACAGAATCTCTCAAAAACAGAACAGTCTATAGTAATATGGAAACTTCGTATACTTATGTAAGTCCAACAATTCTGAAAAATAGGAAAACGTGGGAAATTTGTATATAAATCTTGTGTAAAAAATTCAGAAATTTTTCGTCGCTTCTATGATTTTACAAAATTCTGCTACTGGAGTTTCTGTTTTTCAACAAGATCAAATCAACTATCACCCAACATGATCCCAAAGGCTTTACTTGGCACAAAAACTAATTAAAACATAAAAACACAATCATAACAGTAGCATAATTGTGCAAACACTCAAGAACCGAAAGAAAAAAAGGCAAAAATAAATTTTATTCATTGGGTTGCCTCCCAACAAGCGCTATCGTTTTATGCCCCTAGCTAGGCATAATTCATAGATTCAAGTATTGTCATCTTTAGTTTTTGATCCATAGTATGCCCTCATGATTGATTCATATGTTGGCCTAATTATTATTGTAGGGAAGTGTTCCATACCCTTTCTTAGTGGAAATTGAAATTTAATATTGCCATCTTTCATATCAATCACGGCAGCTATAGTGCGTAAAAACGGTCTACCAAGTATAATTGGACAAGATGGATTGCAATCAATATCAAGAACAATAAAGTCTATGGGCACATAATTCCTATTTGCAAGAATAAGAACATCATTAATTCTTCCCAAAGGCTTTTTAATAGTAGAATCCGTCAAGTGCAAATTAAGAGAACATTCTTCAATATCGGTAAGACCAAGAACATCACATAAAGATTTCGGAATTATGGAAACACTAGCACCCAAATCACACAAGGCAAAACACTCATAATTTTGGATTTTGACTTTAATGGTAGGTTCCCATTCATCATGTAATTTTCTAGGAATTGAAATCTCTAATTCCAATTTTTCTTCCAAAGCTTTCTTCATGGCATCTACGATATGTTTAGTAAAAGCTTTATTTTGTTCATAAGCATGAGGTGAGTTTATCATGGATTGCAACAAAGAAATACAATCAATAAAAGAGCAATTATCATAATTAAAGCCTTTGTAATCCAAAAGAGTGGGCACATCACTAGTTAAAGTTTTGACCTCTCCAAACCCACTTTTATCAATTTTTTCATCAAGATTTTCACCCTTCAAATTATCGAGACGCCTTCTAGCTAAAGTTGACTGTTCTTCAGTCCCTTTATCATTAATTTTAATCTTACTAAACAAGGAATCAATAGAAGAAACGCCAATCACTTTAAGATCTTCATCATTTTTATCTTCTAAAGAAATTGGCTTAGCGGCCATTTGATTTACGAGGGTAGCTTGTGCATCGGATATGTTGCCTAGCAAATTTTTAGCATGAGCATACTTGGATTGAAGATTACAAACTTCTCTACTAATATCATCAAGTTGTTTTGTTATAGCATCTAACACAACCAACACAACAGAGTGTTCCTTAAGTTCTTTGGTAAAATATTTATTGTGCTCAAATTGTGTAGTCATATATTCCTTAGTACTTTTCTCAATTTCAAGCAAAATATTTGGGTAAGGAACATCATAGTATTTTCTTTGAGGCATCATGACTACGCAAACAAGATTGCACACAAAAAGATAGATCTGACGAGAAAACGACAAATGAAAAAGAGGGCGAATAAAATGACAAATTTTTGTGAAGTGGTGGAGATGAAAACAAGAGGCAAATGGCAAATAATGTAAATTGCAAGGACATGAGATTTGTGATTAGGAACCTGATAGATGTTGATGATGTCTCCCCGGCAAAGGCGCCAGAAATTCCTTTTGATGTCACTTGAACTACCTCGGTATTTCCTGAAAGAGGAAGGGATAATGCAGCACAACTACGGTAGGTATTTCCCTCAGTTATGAAACCAAAGTATCAATCCAGTAGGAGAACCAAGCAACACTATGTAAACAGTACCTATCCACAAAGAACAAATACTTGCAACCCGACACTTATGAGGGGTTGTCAATCCCTCTACGGGTAACGGCGCCAGAAATTGTCAAGTTGACGGGATAAAATTTGTGTAGATTGGATAAATAGATCTCGATAAAACGCAAAATAAAATAAGTAACAAAAAAGTGCATCAAGGTATTTTTGGGTTTTTGGAATAATAGATCTGAAAATAAAGGCAAATAAAAATAGATCTCAAAGCAAATATGATAAAGAATAGACCCGGGGGCCGTAGATTTCACTAGTGGCTTCTCTCAAGAAAATAGCACACGGTGGGTAAACAAATTACTGTTGGGCAATTGATAGAAGATCGAATAATTATGACGATATCCAAGGCAATGATCAATATATAGGTATCATGTCCAAGATTAGTAGACCGACTCCTGCCTGCATCTACTACTATTACTCCACACATCGACCGCTATCCAGCATGCATCTAGTGTATTAAGTTCATGGAGAAACGGAGTAGTACAATAAGAACGATGACATGATGTAGACGAGATCTATTCATGTAGGAATAGCCCCCATCTTGTTATCCTTAATAGCAACGATACATGCGTGTCTTGCTGCCCCTTCTGTCACTGGGAAAGAACACCGCACGATCGAACCCATCACAAAGCACCTCTTCCCACGGCAAGAAAAATCAATCTAATTGACCTAACTAAACCAAAGATTCAAAAAAGAAATACGAGGCTATAAATAATCATGCATATAAGAGATCAAAGAAGACTCAAATAATATTCATGGATATAGATCTGATCATAAACTCAAAGTTCATCGGATCCCAACAAACACACCGCAAAAAAGAGTTACATCAAATAGATCTCCAAGAGACCATTGTATTGAGAATCAAAAGAGAAAGAGGAAGCCATCTAGCTACTGCCTATGGACCCGTAGGTCTATGATGAACTACTCACGCATCATCGGAGAGGCACCAATGAGGATGATGAACCCCTCTGTGATGGTTTCTAGATTAGATCTCGTGGTTCTGGAACTTGCGGTGGCTGGAATTGTATTTCGTCGACTCCCCTAGGGTTTTTGAAATATTTGGGTATTTATAGGGTGAAGAGGCGGTGCGGGAGGTCACCGAGGGGGGCACAACCCCCCTGGTACTTCTTTGGCCCATCTTGTGTCTTCTGGTCCAAAAAAGTTCTCCAAAACATTTCGCTGCGTTTGGACTCCGTTTGGTACTGATATTCTGGAAAGTAAAAAACAAGCAAAAAATAGCAACTGGCACTGGGCACTATGTCAATAGGTTAGTCCCAAAAAATGATATAAAGTTGCGATAAAATGATAGTAAAACATCCAAGAATGATAATATAACAGCATGGAACAAGCAAAAATTATAGATACGTTGGAGACGTATCAACCCGATGCACTGGGTATTACACTCAGATCGGATATGAACTCCTTCATCCAGATTCCTTCATGTGCTGCTTCCATAGCAGCTATGTACTCCGCTTCACATGTAGATCCCACCACTCTGCTTTAGCAGAACTACCATGGTGTTGTTTTTTGTGCAGAAATAAAAGTTCTCGGAATTGGACGAACTTCTTGACTATTTTTTTTTGAAGAAAAGAGAAATAATGGAACAAAGAACTACCAGAGGGGGGGCCCCTGCTGCCCACAAGACACCAGGGCGTGCCAGCCCTGCCTGGCGTGCCCTGGTGGGTGGTGGGCCCCCTGAGGCCCATCTTCGCGTGATTCCAACGCTGAAAAATCCTATATATTCAGAAACCCTAGAAAGTTAACCTAGATCAGAAGTTCCGCCGCCGCAAGCCTCTGTAGCCATGAAAAACCAATCAGGAGCCCGTTCCGGCACCCTGCCGGAGGGGGAAATCATCACCAGTGGCCATCTTCATCATCCCGGTGGCCACCATGATGAGGAGGGAGTAGTCCACCCTCGGGGCTGAGGGTTTGTACCAGAAGCTATGTGTTTAACCTCTCTCTCTCTCGTGTTCTTGATTTGGCATGATCTTGATGTATTGCAGGCTTTGTTAATATAGTTGGATCATATGGTGTTTTCCCCTCTCTATCTTGTTGTGATGAATTGAGTTTTCCCTTTGAGAATTCGTTATTATCGGATTGAATATTTTTATGGATTTGAGAGCACTTGATATATGTCTTGCATATGAATACCCGTGGTGAAAATGGGGTATTATATTGATTCACTTGATATATGTTTTGGTACTCAACTCACGGATTCCCGAGGTGACATTGGGGTAATCTATGCATAGGGGTTGATGCATGTTTTTGTCCTACTTTCTCCGGTAGAAATCTTGGGGCACTCTTTGAGGTTCTTTGTGTTGGATTGAGTATTATGAATCTGAAATTGTTTGATGAGTATCGTATAACTAACTCATGGATACTTGTGGTGACATTGGAGTATCTAGGTGACATTAGAGTTGGTTGATGCGTATCATGTGGCGTTATTTTAGTACAAACTCATAGATAGATCGATCGGAAAGGATAACTTGGTGTTATTTTAGTACGAACTCTTGGATAGATTGATCGGAAAAGATAACTTTGAGGTGGTTTCGTACCCTACAAACAATTTCTTCTTATGTTCTCCGCTAGATAAGAACTTTGGAGTGATTCTTCATCGCACGTTGAGGGATGGTTATATGATCCAATTATATTAGCATTGTTGAGAGATTGCACTAGCGAAAGTACGAACCCTAGGCCTCATTTTCAAGCATTGCAATACCGTTTGTGCTCACTTTTGTTACTTGCTACCTTGCTATTTTTTGTTACTATTACAAAAATCAATATCTACTATCATTACTACACTTGTATCACCATCTCTTCGCCGAACTAGTGCACCTATACAATTTACCATTGTATTTGCTGTGTTGGGGACACAAGAGACTTTTTATTATTTGGTTGCAGCGTTGTATGAGAGAGACCATTTCATCCTACGCCTCCCATGGATTGATAAACCTTAGGTCATCCACTTGAGGGAAAATTGCCACTGTCCTACAAAACTATGTGCTTCGAGGCCCAACACGATTCTACAAGAACAAGTTGTGTAGTGGACATCAAGCTCTTTTCTGGCGCTGTTGCCGGGGAGGTGAGTGCTTGAAGGTATATCTTTAGATCTTGTAATTGAATCTTTTAGTTTCTTGTTTTATCACTAGTTTGGTTTATAAAAGAAAACTACAAAAAATGGAATTGAGGTTGCCTCATATTATTCGTCTTATCATGTCTTTCTTGAAAATGATGGAAAGGAAAATTGTGCTCAATTGATAGAAGAGGAATTCAATAAAATGTTTGGAATAAATGATGAGCATGATTGCAATGTTACAAGTATGAATTCTTTGAATATCCATGATGCTATGATATGCAAAGCCATAAGCTTGGGGATGCTATGTTTGATGAAGATGATATTTTTAGTCCCCCAAGTTTTGATGAGAAAATTTATTATGATGAAAGCACACCTCCTATTATGATGATTATAATGATGAAAGTGGGTTTGGAAGAGTGTCAACTCTAGGTAATGATGATCCCACTACTTTGGAGGGTGTTGAATCTTATTGTAATAATTATGAAAGTGGATTTGGAGAGGTCATGACTTTATTTAGTGATGAATTCACTATTTTGGAAGAGGTTTCAATTGACTATGACAACAAAGTTGCTATCTATGATGATTATGGTGATGACTGTATGCTATAAAGAATAGTGATAACTATGAAACTTGTCATCATGATTTTAATTCTCAATATGATTATGCCAATAAAGTTTCACATGATAGTTATTTTGTTGAGTTTGCTCCCACTAATATTGATGAGAATAAATTTGCTTATGTGGAGAGTAATAAAATTTCTATGCTTATGGATCATGAAAAGAATGCTTTATGTGATAGCAATATTGTTGAATTCATTCATCATGCTACTGAAAATTATTATGAGAGAGGAAAATATGCTTCTACATATCTCAATAACATCAAGTTTCCCCTCTATATGTTGAATGTTTTGAAGTTGCACTTGTTTTGCCTTCCTATGCTAGTTGATTCTTGCTCCCAAAAGTTATTTGCTCACAGAATCCCTATGCATAGGAAGTGGGTTAGGCTTAAATATGCTTGCCATGTGTTTCATGATGCTCCCGTTATGTTTCAATTCTTATCTTTTATGTGAGCATCATTCAAATTTTCATGCCTAGCTAAAAAGGCATTAAAGAAAAGCGCTTGTTGGGAGACAACCCAACATTTACCCCTACTATTTTTGTGTGTTCACATGATTAAGCTACTGTAGTAATCATGTTTTATAGCTTTTGTTTCAATAAAATACCATGTAAAGCCTTTGTGATAGTGTGGATGATAGTTGACTTGATTCTGTGCAAAAAATAGAAACTTTTATGCCAGTAACAGAATTGTTAAAAATCACTGTTGCGTCGAAAAATTCTGAATTTTTTAAAGTTGATGGGTATACAAATTTTCTACGTTTTCATAAGTTTTCAGATATTTTGGAGTTACATAAGTATGACCATAATTCAGATCTTTATGTACTGTTTTGTTTTTGACAGATTTTGTTTTGAATGCATAATTTGCTTGTTTTATAGTTTCTATTTCTTATATTGGTGAATATAAGTTGTAGAAATTGTAGGGTACAATAGGTATTGTGTGAGAACAATTATGAATCTTATCTTGACAGTAGCAAAGTGAATGATTTGTCTTTATCATACTAACCCATCTCACAAAGTTCCATTAAGTTTTGTGTGATTGAAGTTTTCAAGTTTTGGGTGAGATATCGATATGAGGAGAATAAGGAGTGACAAGACCCTAAGCTTGCAGATGCCCAAGGAACCCCAAGGTAATATTCAAGGAAGATCCAAGCAACTAAGCTTGGGGATGCCCTCTGGGGCATCCCCTCTTTCGTCTCCAACATTATCGGTAACCTTACTTGGGGCTATATTTTTATTAGGATAATTGGTTTTATGCCCCTAGTTGGGTCACACTCGGCTGGTTTACCCCTAGTTTTCAAAAACACGCGTTCCTACCCAAACCACTTTGCTCGTCTTATGTTTTTGCCCTTTGACCATTTGACCATCATTTTGAAAACTTCATAACAAATTCATACTAACTCAGAAAAATACAAATAATATATCAAAATGTTCAGAAAAACATCACCTATATGTGCATGACATTTGCATTCATGAGAGAAGTGTTGGAAAGTCCCCATCTCAATTTTAGCTCGTATAGGTGATGGGGACTTTCCAACACTTTTGTCATGAATGCAAATGGCATGCAAATGTAGGTGATGTTTTTCTGAACATTTTGATATCTTATTTGAAATTTTCTGAGTTAGTATGAATTTTTTATGATGTTTTCAAAATGATGGTCAAACGGTAAAAGGGCAAAAGCATAAGACGAGCAAAGTGGTTTGGGCAGGAACGCGTATTTTCGGAAACTAGGGATAAACCAGTCGAGTGTGACCCAACTAGGGGCATAAAACCAATTATCCCATTTTTATTCGTCACATGATATGTATTTTGCTTGGAGCATCATTTTATTTTGTTAGGATTTTCTTGCTGTTATTTAGATAACATTTTTCATCTTTTATTTCAATAAAAATGTCAAGTATAGCCTTTGCCATGCTTATTTTGCAAGTCTATATGTTGCTGTTTGAAAACAGAAAGTTGCACGCTAGTGCGTGAATTCTTGAGAAAATTCAGAATGTGATAAAATATTGAATTTTTTTGCACAATAAGCTATGATAAATTTTCTACGGTGTGGTACATTTTAAGAATTTTTTGAATTAAATAAGTATGGATACTTCTTCATCCATTACAGACTGTCCTATTTTGACAGATTGCTGTTATGTTTGCATTGTTTGCATATGTTTGCTTGTTCAATGATTCTATTTGAGGATAGGAGTGTTAAATATGTGGAGGAATTTAGTATGGAATGTTAAATAATAATTTTAGTGATTTGCTACAGTAGAGAATGATAAGGTTATGCATTGATTTATACTAACTTATCTCACGAGTTCTTGTTGAGTTTTGTGTGGATGAAGTTTTTAAGAATTAGGAAAACCATGATATAAAAGGAATTAAGGAGACACAAAAGCTCAAGCTTGGGGATTCCCAAGGCATCCCAATATAATATTTCAAGAAGTCTTAAGCATCTAAGCTTGGGGATGCCCCGGTAGGCATCCCACCTATTTCATCAACAATTATCAGTTAGTATCGGTTGAGCCTAAGTTTTTGCTTCTTCACACATTGTGTGCTATCCTTGGTATGTCCTTTTATTTTCATTTTGCTTGCTTTTTTAATAAAACACTTAGATCTGAAATTTTTTAAATAAGAGAGAGTCCTCAAATAGCTACCCATTTACTTAACTACTCACTTGATCTTCACTTATATCTTTTTGGAGTAGTTTGTCATTTACTTTTGTGCTTCACATATATCCTATGAGTAAATTGTTGAATGAATTGAATATCATGAAGTTGAAATTATATGTTCATATTATGCCTAGTAGTAGCTTCATATTGGGTTTAGAAAGTGAAATCTTTTGAAGCTTGACAATCACAATATTGGTCATACAAGCAATTCATGAATGAATAGTATAAGGAAGAGAACTTTCACATACAAATATATTATCTTGGACATTTTCTATGATTGTGAATACCCATTAATTATTTTCAAACTTGAGCAAATTAGTTGAAGTTGGACAAGGAAGACAACGTAATGAGTTATGGTTGTGTATATTTGCATGGAAGTTATATTGTTATGGATCCTCCAACATGTAGTGTTTGCTTAGGATCTTTTGCTAGCCAAAAATTCGTACTAAGTAGAGATACTACTTGTGCATCCAAAAACCCTTAAACCCAGTTTCTTGCCATGAGTGTCCACCATACCTACCTATGGATTGAATAAGATCCTTTAAGTAAGTTGTCATCGGTGCATAAAGCAATAAAAAATGCTCCTAAATATGTTTGATCTTTTATTGTAAGGGAAAACAAGCGTTGTACAAACTTGTGATGGCAATGTAATAAAAGCGACGGACTGCATAATAAAGATTGCTATCATAAGGGGCAATATAACGTGACGTTCCTTTGCATTAAGAGATTGTGCATCCAAAATAAAAAGCGCATGACAACCTCTGCTTCCCTCTACGAAGGGCCTATCTTTTACTTTTCAGTATTTACTTTTATGCAAGAGTCAATAGTATGCATTCTCATTTCAACCTCAATTATTCTCTAGTTGGCAAGCATCATGTGGTGGGGAAAGATCTAGGCACATATGGCTAGTCAAATATATTTGATCATGATTTATTATTGTTGACAATTATCTCTATGATAAATGAGTTGGGAGGCAAAACATTAAGCTCCTATCTTCCTCTGTGTTCGATGGATGCCATTTGTTCTAAAAATATGCTTTGAGTACTAGCAATCATAGAAGACTATATGATGATTGAGTATGTGGAGCTCTTACTTAGACTTTGTTGAGAATAAGTCGAATTGCAATTGTTTGGTGACTAAGAACATAGGTTGTTATGTTTCAAGAGAAGGCATTGTTTGAACCGTAACATGTGAATTGATTGCTACTTTATCATGATAAGTTTTATGAGAAAGAGTTGATGTTATGATGCTAGGAAAAGTGATTGAAATTATCATTGATCAAACTTATGCACTTTGCTAGCATTCACACTTCATAAATTATTTCTTTTATCAATTACCTACTCGAGGATGAGTAGGAATTAAGCTTGGGGATGCTGATACGTCTCCAATGTATCTATAATTTATGAAGTATTCATGCCATGTTTACAACAATTTTATATGGTTTGGGTGCAATTTGGTATGATTTGCATGGAACTAACCCAGACTGACGCTATTTTCAGCAGAACTACCGTGGTGTTGTTTTTTGTGCAGAAATAAAAGTTCTCGGAATTGGACGAAACTTTTTGACGATTTTTTTGGAAGAAAAGAGAAATAATGGAACAAAGAACCACCAGAGGGGGGCCCCTGCTGCCCACAAGACACCAGGGCGTGCCAGCCCCCCTGGCATGCCCTGGTGGGTGGTGGGCCCCCTGAGGCTCATCTTCGCGTGATTCCAACGCTGAAAAATCCTATATATTCAGAAACCCCCGAAAGTTAACCTAGATCAGAAGTTCCACCACCGCAAGCCTCTGTATCCATGAAAAACCAATCGGGAGCCCGTTCCGGCACCCTGCCGGAGGGGGAAATCATCACCGGTGGTCATCTTCATCATCCCGGTGGCCACCATGATGAGGAGGGAGTAGTCCACCCTCGGGGCTGAGGGTTTGTACCAGAAGCTATGTGTTTAACCTCTCTCTCTCTCTCTCTCTCTCGTGTTCTTGATTTGGCATGATCTTGATGTATCGCGGGCTTTGTTAATATAGTTGGATCATATGGTGTTTTCCCCTCTCTATCTTGTTGTGATGAATTGAGTGTTCCGTTTGAGATTTCGTTATTATCGTATTGAATATTTTTATGGATTTGAGAGCACTTGATATATGTCTTGCATATGAATACCCGTGGTGACAATGGGGTATTATATTGATTCAGTTGATATATGTTTTGGTACTCAACTCGCGGATTCCCGAGGTGACATTGGGGTAATCTATGCATAGGGGTTGATGCACGTTTTCGTCCTACTTTCTCCAGTAGAAATCTTGGGGCACTCTTTGAGGTTCTTTGTGTTGGATTGAGTATTATGAATCTAAAATTGTTTGATGCGTATTGTATAATTAACTCATGGATACTTGTGGTGACATTGGAGTATCTAGGTGACATTAGAGTTGGTTGATGTGTATCATATGGTGTTATTTCAGTACGAACTCTTAGATAGATTGATCAGAAAGGATAACTTGGTGTTATTTTAGTACGAACTCTTGGATAGATCGATCGGAAAGGATAATTTTGAGGTGGTTTTGTACCCTACAAACAATTTCTTCTTATGTTCTCCGCTAGATAAGAACTTTGGAGTGATTCTTCGTCGCACGTTGAGGGATGGTTATATGATCCAATTATATTAGCATTGTTGAGAGATTGCACTAGAGAAAGTACGGACTCTAGACCTCATTTTCAAGCATTGCAATACCGTTTGTGCTCACTTTTTTTTACTTGCTACCTTGCTGTTTTTTATTGTTACTATTACAAAAATCAATATCTTCTATCATTACTACACTTGTATCACCATTTCTTTGCCGAACTAGTGCACCTATACAATTTACCATTGTATTTGGTGTGTTGGAGAGACTTTTTATTATTTGGTTGCAGGGTTGTTTGAGACAGACCATCTTCATCCTATGCCTCCCACGGATTGATAAAACCTTAGGTCACACACTTGAGGGAAATTTGCTACTGTCCTACAAAACTCTGCGCTTGGAGGCCCAACACGAGTCTACAAGAACAAGTTGTGGAGTAGACATCATGGTCGGACTTTGAGTCTGACTCAACTTCACACCTTGCAACACAGGCAAGAACCCTTTCTTTGACTGGTCCATTTTGAACTTCTTCAGAACTTTGTCAAGGTATGTGCTTTGTGAAAGTCCTATTAAGCGTCTCGATCTATCCCTATAGATCTTGATGCCCAATATGTAAGCAGATTCACTGAGGTCTTTCATTGAAAAACTCTTATTCAAATATCCTTTTATGCTATCCAGAAATTCTATATCATTTCCAATCAGCAATATGTTATCCACATAAAATATCAGAAATGCTGCAGAGCTCCCACTCACTTTATTGTAAATACATGCTTCACCGTAAGTCTGTATAAAACCAAATGCTTTGATCACCTCATCAAAGCGTGTATTCCAACTCCAAGATGCTTGCACCAGTCCATAGATGGATCGCTGGAGCTTGCACACTTTGTTAGCACCCTTAGGATCGACAAAACCTTCTGGTTGCATCATATACAATCTTCTTTAAGAAACCCGTTCAAGAATGCAGTTTTGACGTCCATTTGCCAGATTTCATAATTATAAAATGTGGCAATTGCTAACATTATTCTGACAGACTTAAGCTTCACTACTGGTGAGAAAGTCTCATCATAGTCAACCCCCTGAACTTGTCGAAAAACTTTTGCGACAAGTCGAGCTTTGTAGACAGTAATATTACCATCACCGTCTGTCTTCTTCTTGAAGATCCATTTATTCTCAATGGCTTGCCGATCATTGGGAAAGTCCACCAAAGTCCACACTTTGTTCTCATACATGGATCCTATCTCAGATTTCATGGCCTCAAACCATTTGTCGGAATCTGGGCTCATCATAGCTTCTTCATAGTTCGTAGGTTCGCCTTTGTCTAACAACATGACTTCCAGGATAGGATTACCATACCACTCGGGTGCGGTACGTGTTCTAGACGACCTACGAAGTTTAGTAGTAACTTGATCTGAAGTTTCATGATCATTATCATTAGCTTCTTCTCTACTTGGTGTAGGCATCATGGGAACGGTTTTCTCTGATGTGCTACTTTCCCATTCGAGAGAAGGTACAACTACCTCATCAAGTTCTACTTTCCTCCCACTCACTTATTTCGAGAGAGACTCCTTCTCTAGAAATGACCTATTTTTAGCAACAAAGATCTTGCCTTCGGATTTGTGGTAGAATGCATACCCAATAGTTTCTTTAGGGTATCCTATGAAGACGCACTTCTCTGCTTTGGGTTTGAGCTTATCAGGATGAAGCCTTTTGACATAAGCGTCGCATCCCCAAACTTTAAGAATTGGCAGCTTAGGTTGCTTGCCAAACCATAGTTCATATGGTGTCATCTCAACGGATTTAGATGGTGCCCTATTTAACGTGAATGCGGCTGTCTCTAATGCATAACCCCAAAATGATAAACGCAAATCGGTAACAGACATCATAGAACGCACCATATCTAATAAAGTACGGTTACGATGTTTGGACACACCATTCACTACTGCAGGTTGGTCCAAACATGATAGTCGAATCAAAGACCCTTCGACGAAACTGTGTGCGATGCATTAATCACAAACGGTGATGTTATAAAACCGTCAAAATACAAAACGTTTGCGATGGCGGTGACATCAAACGCGGTTCAGATTAGAGTTGCGTGTGTGATGCGTGGCAAACGGTTAATCCAGCAAAACTGTTTGCGATGAGGCAGAACAATAGAAACGGGTAGCCAGATGAGGGTGTGTGCGATATACGGCATATAGTTCACTAGGATGAACTGTGTGTGATTAGGCAACACAATAGAAACGGCCAGCCAGATCAAGGTGTGTGCGATGGAGGGCATACAGTTCACTCAGATGAACTGTTTGCAATGAGGCAAGACAATAGAAACAGTTCAACTGAACAAGATGTGTGTGATACGCGGCAAACAGGTCCGTAATCAGAAATGTGTGCAAAGACCAATAATAACACAGACGATTGCTGCTAATGAGCCGTGTGATTTGCTCTGTCTACAGAAGAATAACATATATATATATATAACTAAAATAAACATCCAATTACATAAGTGACTATACAGATCATTCGCACACACCCCAATAAACAATTGCATGCATTCTAAACTAGGAGAAACGATCGTCTAGTCATCTACTTCTTGTGACACTCCCGCCACTGCTCTGTCGCTTGATCCCTCGTCTGGGGCAGGAAGAAGACACTTCCTCATGTCAACGATCCGCCTATACATCTCGTAGCTTGTGTACGCGTCCTTAGCCGTGTACTTGACGTGTTGTTAATCCAGTCTCTGATGCCAGACACTGTGGCAGGCGTTCTTGTCCTTCTTGATCTCATCCTTCATCTTCATGTAGTAGGGGTCGATGATGGCCGAGGCGAGGTCAACCAGGGAGTTATGTCTATTGTTGTCGCTGCCCCAGACCTTGTAGTGGTCCTGGATGTTGACAAGATTCTGGCATTTCAAGCCCGAAACCTTGAGCGCTTTTAGATCGTTGGTGGTGTCCACCGTAGCGAAACTGTAGTCAGAGCTGTTGATAAACCTGGAGAACCGCTTGCTAGGCCTTGTGGCCAGGTGGTAGTGGTAGACGAGGACGTCATGTCGCACGCACAACTGGGCAACGGCAACCTTCTGATTGTGCCCAACATGACCGCTGGTGAACTCGAGGTCGAAGCCGACCACTTGGTACTTGTCCTTAGCAAGCAACTGCTCCATAGTTTGGATGGAGCTCTCCACCGAGACCGGCTCATTCATGTACACCACCGAGAGGGCCTTCCCCCTCACGTGGGTGTCCACTACGTGATGCATGGTGAACTGCCCCCCATTGTCGTCGTCGGCCGCTAGGAGCGCCATTGGAGCCACGGGGAGCGCCATTGGAACCGCTTGATGTCCTCTCTGTATGTGTCGTCGTGGGTGTGCTGATTGTGTCGTGTGGTGCGAGAGATGAAGGTAAATGGCCGCAGGAATAAATGGGGGCCGGGCGGCCTGGATTTTCGGCGCGTCCGCATGGCAGTTTTTGCAGCGGGTAACTGCATCGTGGCGCCGCGCCCGGCGCAACCGCATGCACAATGGCAGCACGAACGTACGTGATCGTGCGCCGGCCCCAAACACTGGCAGCGCGCATGGAGGGATGACGTCAGAGCGCCCGGAGGGACGCAAGAGCACAGCGCACGCAGCAGGACGCAAGCAGAGCGCGCCGCAGCCGCCTCAACCGCGAGCAAACACATGCATAGAGCAGTTGAACACGCAGGGAATGGTCGTCTACAAGCCGACCGGCAGTTGCGACGCTGCATAGAGAGCGGCCGTGTGCTACTACCTCCGTCTTTGTCTATTAGTCCCCTTTATATTCTGTGCCATATTTTGACCATAAATTTAACCAACAAAATGTTGATGCATGTTATAAAAATTTTTATAATTGGAAACTATGTTCAAATACGAATCCAATGATAAAATCTTTGGCGACATGCATTCGTATTTTATTAATTAAATCTCTAGTCAAAATTAGGCACAAAAATACATAGACGACTTATAAACTAGGACGGGGGTAGTAGGTAATTAAATCGCAAACTTTTTTTATTAACCGTATGTGTACGTGTACTTTCGTCCTCCTCTCGCATGTCTTGTCACCCCGCTGCCGCAGACGGCTTACAGCGCAAGCTTGCGCAGTGCGCGGGGGCGTTCTTTTGGCCAAACGGTGGCTCCAAGTGGTGCCAATGAATCGTCGGTGAGCCCATTCCCGCGCAACCTTACAGGTTCCCGCGCAAGCTTCCCGCCCGACTCGGTGAAATCCCCCAAAATCCCAATGCTTACTGGCCTGCTATATAAACCCTCACGGCCGGCGAGTCCTGCATCGCATTTTCCCCTCCCTCCCTATAGCTTATCTCATTTGCTTCTCCCACAATTGCCAATGGCACTGGTCCGTCATCGTCGCTCAGCCATTCTGCCGTCATCAGAGGACAGCTCCAGCTGGGAGGCTACACCGTGGCGGCGGTGCAGTCCCCGGCGTAGTGTAGTCCGCGTGGCGTCCCAGTTGGGTGTTCGTGGAACACCCACCACACGTGATGACCCACATGTATAGGGGATCAATCATAGTCCTTTCGATAAGTAAGAGTGTCGAACCCAACGAGGAGCAGAAGGAAATGACAAGTGGTTTTCTGCAAGGTATTCTCTGCAAGCATTGAAATTATAAGTAACGAGTAGTTTGATAGCAAGATAATTTGTAACGAGCAAGTAATGGTAACGGTAACAAAAGTGCAGCAAGGTAGCCCAAACATTTTGAGGCAAAGGACAGGCCAAAACGGTCTCTTATAATAAGCAAAGCGTTCTTGAGGGTACACAGGAATTTCATCTAGTCACTTTCATCATGTTGGTTTGATTTGTGTTCGCTACTTTGATAATTTGATATGTGGGTGGACCGGTGCTTAGGTGCAATTCTTACTTGAACAAACCTCCTACTTATTACTAACCCCCTCGCAAGCATCGGCAACTATGGGAAAAGTATTAAGATAAAATCTAACCATAGCATTGAACTTTTGGATCCAAATCAGCCCCTTACAAAGTAGCGCATAAACTAGGGTTTAAGCTTCTGTTACTCTCCCAACTGATCATCTAATAACTACTCCACAATGCATTCCCTTAGGCCCTAATAAGGTGAAGTGTCATGTAGTCGATGTTCACATGACACCACTAAGGGAATCACAACATACATATCATCAAAATATCGAACACATATCAAGTTCACATGATTACTTGCAACAAGATTTCTCCCGTGACCTCAAGAACAAAAGTAAGTACTCACAAATGATAATCATGATCAAGATTAGAGGGGTAATAAATAGCATAATGGATCTGAACATATAATCTTCCACCAAATAAACCATATAGTAATCAACTACAAGATGTAATCAACACTACTAGTCACCCACAAGTACCAATCTAAGGTTCCGGTACAAAGATTGAACACAAGAGATGAACTAGGGTTTGAGAGGAGATGGTGCTGTTGAAGATGTTGATGGAGATTGCCCTCCCCAAGATGGGAGAGTTGTTGGTGATGATGATAAAGATGATTTCCCCCTCCGGGAGGGAAGTTCCCCTGGCGGAATCGCTCCACTGGAGGGCAAAAGTCTCCTGCCCAAGTTCCACCTCGAGACGGCGGCGCTTCATCCCGAAAGTCCTCTCTTATTTTTTTCTAGGTCAAAATGACTTATATACCAGAAGAGGGGCACCGGAGGTGGGCCGAGGAGGGCACAACCCACCAGGGCGCGCCTAGGGGCCTTGGCACGCCCAGGTGGGTTGTGCCCACCTGGTGGGCCCCCTCTGGTAGTTATTTGCTCCAATAATTTTTAAATATTCCATAAAAATTCTCCGTGAAGTTTCAGCTCATTTGGAGTTGTGCAGTATTGGTGGCCTGACGTAGCTTTTTCAGGTCCAAAATTCCAGCTGCCGGTATTCTCCCTCCTTGTGTGAACCTTGCATATTATGAGAGAAAAGGCATTAGAATTACTCCATAAAGCATTATTATGCATAAAAACATTATAAATAACAGTAGGAAAACATGATGCAAAATGGACGTATCAACTCCCCCAAGCTTAGACCTCGCTTGTCCTCAAGCGAAAACCGAAATCGAAAACTTGTCCACAAGCTTAGAGAGAGAGGTGTCGATAAAAAACAAAATACGGACATAGAAGCATCATGTATATTATTATAACAGCAACAAACTTTAACATAAATCTTTATCATATAACTTCTCATGAACAAGTAACAATTCATCACAACATCAAAGTATAAAGCATAAACTCTATTGAAAACCAACAAACTATGTTCTCAGTCAACTTTGCAACAACAATTCATCATCTTTTCAGGAAGGGTCACGCATCGGAGACTTTTGGCAAGTCGACATACTCAACCATCATATAATCTTCTATAATTGCTAACACTCACCGCATACACATGAGCAAAAAGTTTCAACCGGACACATAGAAAGATAGGGGCTTATAGTTTCGCCTCCCAACATACTCACCTCAAGGGTGATGTCAACAATAATAACTCATGCCCACCCATATCCAGCTGGATATATGTGCCTAGATCTTTCTTCACCACATGGTGCTTGCCAAAAGAGAAAATAAAAAGGAACAGAGAGAAATACTTTGACTCTTGCATAAAAGTAAATACATAAAAGTAAAGGATAGGCCCTTCGCAGAGGGAAGCAGAGGTTGCCATGCGCTTTTTGGTTGTATGCCAAATCCCTTAATGCAAAAGAACATCACGTTATATTGCCCCTTATGATAGCAACCTTTATTATGCAGTCTGTCGCTTTTATTCATTGCCATCACAAGTTCGTACAATGCTCAATTTTCTCTTACACTAAATCATCCAACACTTTTAGAGGCATTTTTTATTGCCTTATTGCACCGATGACAACTTACTTGAAGGATCTTACTCAATCCATAGGTAGATATAGTGGACTCTCAAAACAAAATTTGGGTTTAAGGGTTTTGGATGCACACGTAGTATCTCTACTTAGTGCGGAAACTTTGGCTAGCAAAGATGGGGGCAAGCACCACATGTTAAAGGATCTATGACAATATAACTTCTATGTGAATATGAACAAACATAAATCATTACGTTGTCTTCCTTGTCCAACATCAACAATTTTGGCATATAATATTTTGATGGGGGCTCACAATCATAAAAGATGTCCAAGATAGTGTATTTGCATGTAAATCTTCTCTTCCCTTATTAATTCTTTCATGAGTTGCATCATTGACCAATGCTATGTTTGTCAATCTCCAACAAATTTTACCATTTATACTTTTCCTTATGTGATGTCATTACTTACCATAAGATTAGCATATGATCTTTTCATTTATTTCCTTTCTTTTTATTGAACATGAAAATAAAGAAAGCAAAACTCGAACTAAACTTCATTATATACCTTGCACACGATTACAAGGATTGATAGATCACTAAGCAAGCACTCAAAAAGAAAGGATCGAACTAAAATATTTAGATGGAAAAGATAGTGGTGACGATACGATACCGGGGCACCTCCCCCAAGCTTGGCGCAAGCCAAGGGGAGTGCCCATACCCGTTACTCAAGTGTCCTTTGGTGATGATGAAGGTGGTGGTGAGGTAGTCGCGTGAATGTTCTTCTTCCTCAGCTTATGCTTGAGGATGGAATTTTCCTCCCTCAAGTCACCGATCTCCTGCTCAAGATTTAATATCTTTTTGCATAAGTCTTGCTTGTTTTCCTGCAAGAGACGAAAAGGGATAAACTGGATCTTAGGTTTCTTTGCTTTATTAGGGAGACTTGACTTCTTGAATTCCATGTGCATGTCCCCAGGTTGGGGTAATGGAACTTCATCTTCATCCGAACTTGTCTCTTCTTTCCTTTTCGGATCATAATCCTCTTCTTCCTTCCGTGGTCCAACCATTATGTTCCTCATCTCCATAAACCTTGGGGTTTGCAATATAATCAGCAATATAGCTCTCACCCTCCGAATCTTGAGACGACATATTTTTGGACCTGCCAGAAAACAGCAAGAAAGAAGAACAGGAGATTTCTCCGCGATACGATGGTCAATAGGTTCGGGGGGTATATAAAGATTTTTTATCTTGGGAAACAAGCAAACGGAAGAAAAACAGAGTCCAGAAGGTAACCGAGGTGGGCACAACCCACCTGGGCACGCTAGGGGGACCTGGCGCGCCCTGGTGTCTTGGGCCCACCAGGGTTGCCTTCCTGGTTGTTTATTTTCCTAATTTTTAATATATTCCAAAACTGACAGAAAATATTTTTGCGAATTTTTTGGAGTCCGTTTACTTACCGTATCACGTACCTCCTCTTTTTTTGGTTATTCTGGAGTGTTCCGGAAGGTTTCTTTTATGTGTTCTTCCAGTGTCATAGTTTGGATAATATTGCTTTCAACATTAATAGGCGTACCTGAGATATAATGTTTTATTCTCTAAACATTGACCACCTTCGGGTTAGTACCCTCGGCATTATATATTTTGATAGCTCCAGATCGATAAACCTCCTTGATAACATAGGGTCCTGCCCATTTGGAGAGAAGTTTTCCTCCAAAGAATCTGAAACGAGAGTTTTACAAAAGAACATATTCTCCAACTTTGAATTCCCATTTTTGGATTCTTTTGTCATGCCATCTTTTAACTTTTTCTTTAAATAACTTGGCATTTTCATAGGCTTGGGTTCTCCGTTCATCTAGTGAGCTAATATCAAATAACCTCTTTTCACCGGCAAGTTGGAAATCATAGTTGAGTTCTTTAATTGCCCAAAATGCTTTATGTTCTAACTCAAGAGGCAAATGACAAGCTTTTCCATAAACCATTTTATACGGAGACATACCCATAGGATTTTTATATGTTGTTCGGTAGGCCCAAAGTGCATCATCCAATTTCTTAGACCAATTCTTTCGGGACCTATTGACAATTTTTTGTAAAATTAATTTTATTTCTCTATTGCTAAGTTCAACTTGACCACTAGATTGAGGATGATAGGGGGATGCAATTCTATGGTTAACATCATACTTAGCAAGCATTTTACAGAAAGCACCATGAATAAAATGTGAACCACCATCAGTCATTAAATATCTAGGGATTCCAAACCTCGGGAAAATAACTTCCTTAAGCATTTTAATAGAGGTGTTGTGATCAGCACTACTAGTTGGAATAGCTTCTACCCACTTAGTGACATAATCAACAGCAACCAAAATCTGTGTATACCCATTAGAGGAAGGAAAAGGTCCCATGTAACCAAAACCCCAAACATCAAATGGTTCAACAGCAAGAGAATAATTCATAGGCATTTCTTGGCGCTTACAAATATTACCAATTTGTTGACATTCATCACAAGATAAAACAAACTTACGGGCATCCTTGACGAGAGTAGGCCAATAAAAACCAGATTGCAATACCTTGTGAGCAGTTCTATCTCCCGCATGATGCCCTCCATAAGCTTCGGAGTTCATGCTCAGGTACACAACGTCTAATAATACCATCTACTACTTCTTTATAAAGATGTGGGTCATCCCAAAAGTAATGTCTTAAATCATAGAAGAATTTTTTCTTTTGTTGGTATGTGAAACTAGGTGGTAAATATTTAGCAACAATATAATTAGCATAGTCAGCATACCATGGGGTGTTATGAGAAACATTTATTGCAGCTAATTGTTCATCAGGAAAACTATCATTAATAGGTTATGGGTCATCAAGAATATTTTCTAGGGACATTTACATCTATGCCCCTAACTTGATCCCACTACTCAGATTTGCCCCTAATTTCGAAGGGTGCTCAAATTTGCCCCTCTGCCGTTAGTTGGCATTATAGAAATGCCCTTCTGCACCATTAGCGTCCGGTCAAAGGACTTTGACCGCATTGAAAAAAATAGTAAAAAATCCTGAAATTTTGTGGGATCGAAGGTACTCAAGTGCGCAATGTGCGTGCAGATTTTCATGCTGTTTGGACACTCTAGGAGCTCATGGCAAAGGAAAAACAGTAAATATGTACGCCTGTGAACAGTAAATTCAAAAAAATAGTAAAAAAATTCAAAAAAATATGAATTTTTTTGAAATCCAAGATGCTCGGGTGCGCAAGGTGTGTGCAAAATTTTGTTGTGTTTGGACATTGTAGGAGCTCGTGGAGAAAAAAACAAAATATGGCTCGGAAAAAACTTTGAAAAAAATACACTATTTTGTTTTTTTGCTAGAGCTCCTGGCATGTCATTTGATAACAAAATTTTGCACACACCTTGCACAATCGATCATCTTGGATGCTAAAAAATTTCATATTTTTTTGAATTTTCTTGTTATTTTTTTGAATTTACTATTCACCACCGTACATATTTTCTGTTTATCCTTTGCCATTTGCTCCTGGTATGTCTAAACATCATGAAAATTTGCATGCACCTTGCGCACCTAAGTATCTTTGATCCCACAAAATTTCAGATTTTTTTGCTATTTTTTTCGAGACGGTCAATGCCCTTTGACCGGACGCTAACGGCACAGAAGGGCATTTCTATAAGGCCAACTAACGGCAGAGGGGCAAATTTGAGCACCCTTCGAAATTAGGGGCAAATATGAGTAGTGGGATCAAGTTAGGGGCACAAATGTTAATGGCCCTATTTTCTAACCTAGACAAGTTGTCAGCTACGGGGTTCTCAGCTCCTTTCCTATCAGTGATATGTAAATCAAATTCTTGTATCAAGAGAACCCATCTAATGAGTCTAGGCTTAGCATCTTTCTTTTCCATAAGATATTTAATAGCAGCATGATCGGTGTGAACAATAACCTTAGAATCAACAATGTAAGATCTGAATTTATCACAAGCAGACACAACCGCTAAAAATTCTTTTTCAGTAGTAGCATAATTTTGTTGGGCACTGTCTAGAGTTTTACTAGCATAATGAATAACATTTAACTTCTTATCAACTCTTTGTCCTAGAACAGCACCAACAGCATAATCACTAGCATCACACATAATTTCAAAAGGCAAGTTCCAATTAGGCGGTTGAACAATAGGTGCGGAAACTAAGGCTTTCTTAAGTGTTTCAAAGGCTTCTACACAATCATCATCAAAAACAAATGGAACATCCGTTTGTAAAATATTTTTAAGAGGCCTAGAAATTTTAGAGAAGTCTTTAATAAATCTCCTATAGAAACCAGCATGACCAAGGAAACTATGAATACCATTAATATCTCTAGGACACGGCAGTTTCTCAATTGCATCAACTTTAGCTTTATCCACTTCAATACCTCGTTCATAAATTTTATGCCCCAAGACAATACCTTCATTAACCATAAAGCGGCACTTCTCCCAATTCAAGACAAAATTAGTTTGCTCACATCTCTGCAAAACTCGATCAAGGTTGCTTAAGCAATCTTCAAAAGAAGTTCCGTAAATGAAAAAATCATCCATGAAAACCTGAACAATCTTTTCACAAAAATCAGAGAATATGGCAGTCATACATCTTTGAAACGTAGCAGGTGCATTGCATAAACCAAAAGGCATACGTCTATAAGCATAAGTTCCAAAAGGACAAGTAAAGGTGGTTTTCTCTTGATCAGGTTGTGAAACAGGTATTTGAGAAAAACCAGAATATCCATCAAGAAAACAAAAGTGTGTGTGCTTAGATAATCTTTCTAGCATTTGATCAATGAAAGGCAGAGGGTAATGATCTTTTCTAGTTGCTTTATTTAATTTCCTAAAATCAATTACCATTCTATAGCCAGTGACAAATCTTTGTGGAATAAGTTCATTTTTATCATTAGGAACAACAGTAATACCTCCCTTCTTAGGGACACAGTGAATGGGGCTTACCCATCTACTATCAGCTATGGGATAAATTATACCTGCTTCGAGAAGCTTTAATATTTCAGTTCTTACCACTTCTTTCATCTTAGGATTCAAACGTCGTTGATGATCAACGACGGGTTTAGCATCAGCTTCCATATTGATCTTGTGCTGACAGAGAGTGGGACTAATGCCCTTAAGATCATCAAGAGTATATCCAATAGCAGCTCGGTGCTTCTTCAGAATTTTCAATAATCTTTCTTCTTCATGTTCTGAAAGGTTAGCACTAATAATAACAGGATATATCTTTTTCTCATCAAGATAAGCATATTTCAAAGTGTCTGACAATTGTTTTCATTCAAACACAGGATCACCTTTAGGTGGAGGAGGTCCTCCTAGAGTTTCAATAGGCAAATTATGTTTCAGTAGAGGTCGTTGTTCAAAGAAAATTTTATCTATTTCATTTCTTTCATGCATATGCATATCATTTTCATGGTCTAGCAAATATTGTTCTAGTGGATTAGTAGGAGGCACGGCAATAGAAGCAAGACCAATTATTTCATCCTTACTTGGCAATTCTTTCTTATGATGTTTTCTACTAAACTTAGAAAAATTAAACTCATGAGACTCATAACCAAAACTAACACCGACGGTTTGTTTCTCACAATCTATTTTAGCATTAACGGTGTTCAAGAAAGGTCTACCAAAGATAATGGGACAAAAGTCATCTTGTGGGGAACCAAGAACTAGAAAATCAGTAGGATATTTTATTTTCCCACACAAGACTTCAACATCTCTAACAATCCCAAGTGGTGTGATGGTGTCTCTATTAGCAAGCTTAATAGTAACATCTATGTCTTCTATTTCAGCGGGTACTATGTCATTCATAATTTCTTGATATAAGGTAAAACGAATAGCACTCACGCTAGCACCTAAGTCACATAAACCATGATAACAGTGATCTCCTATTTTGACTGAGACAATAGGCATGCTAACAACAGGTATATGATTATCTTTCTCATCGGTTTTAGCAATTCTAGCAGCTTCATCCCAGAAGTAAATAACATGCCCATCTATATTTTCTACCAAGAGATCAATAACCATAGCAATGCTAGGTTATACTTTGATTTGTTCAGCAGGTTTAGGTGCTCTAATATAGCTTTTATTGACCACGGTTGAAACCTTAGCATGTTCCTTTATCATAACAGGGAAAGGTGGTTTTTCAATGTAAGTAGTAGGAACAACTGGGTCAACATTATAAATAATAGTTTCATCTTTAACCATAGCTGGTTCTTTAATTTCTTCTTTAATAGGTGGATGATATTTAAACCACTTATCCTTAGGGAGATCAACATGAGTAGCAAATGATTCAGAAAAAGAAGCTACTATCTCAGAGTCAAGTCCATATTTAGTGCTAAACTTTTGAAAAGCATCGGTATTCATAAAAGATTTAACACAATCAAACTCAAGCTTAATATCTGACTCTTTACCTTCTCGAGTTCCCAATCTTCAGAGTTGTGTTTAATTCTTTCTAAAAGATCCCACCTGAATTCAATAGTCTTCTTCATAAAAGAACCAGTACAAGAAGTATCGAGCATGGATCGATCATCATGAGAAAGCCGAGCATAAAAATTCTGAATGATAATTTCCTTCAAGAGCTCATGATTGGGGCCTGAATAGCACTCACGCGAGCACCTAAATCACATAAGCCATGATAACAATGATCTCCAATTTTAACTGAGACAACGGGCATGCCAACTACGGGTCTATGTTTATCTTTTTCATCAGGTTTGGTAATTCTAGCAGCTTCATCACAGAAGTAAATAACATGCCCATCAATATTTTCTGCCCAGAGATCTTTAACCATCGCAACACTAGGTTCAACTTTAATTTGTTCAGCAGGTTTAGGTGCTCTAATATTACTTTTGCGAACCACAGTTGAAACCTTAGCATGTTCCTTTATCCTAACAGGGAAAGGTGGGTTTTCAATATAAGCAGTAGGCACAACTGGATCAACATTATAAATAATAGCTTCATCTTTAGCTATGATCGGTTCTTTAATTTCTTCTTTAATAGGCGGGTGATATTTAAACCACTTCTCCTTAGGGAGATCAACATGAGTAGCAAATGATTCACACAAAGAGGCTACTATCTCAGAGTCAAGTCCATATTTAGTGCTAAACTTCTGAAAAGCATCGGTGTTCATAAAAGATTTAACACAATCAAACTTAAGCTTAATACCTGACTCTTTACCTTTGTCGAGTTCCCAATCTTCAGAGTTGTGTTTAATTCTTTCTAAGAGATCCCACCAGAATTCAATAGTCTTGTTCATAAAAGAACCAGTACAAGAAGTATCGAGCATGGATTGATCATCACGAGAAAGCCGAGCATAAAAATTCTGAATAATAATTTCTCTCGAGAGCTCATGATTGGGGCATGAATATAACATTGGCTTAAGCCTCCCCCAAGCTAGAGCGATACTTTCTCCTTCACGAGCCCAAAAATTATATATATAATTCCGATCACAATGATGTTGATGCATAGGATATTTTTTTTGGTGAAATTCCAATTTCAATCGATTCCAAATCCAAGATCCAATATCATCGCATAGCCTATACCATGCCAATGCTTTTCCCTTCAAAGATAAAGGGAAAACCTTCTTCTTAGCTTCATCCCCGGGTAAACCTACAAGCTTAAATAATCCACAAATTTCATCCACATATATAAAGTGCATATCAGGATGTTCGGTTCCACCTCCTACATAAGGATTAGCTAGCAGTTGTTCTATCATACCCGAAGGAATTTCATAACCAATATTTTCAGTACATGCAGTAGGTTGAGGGCCAACTAATTGTGGTTCCGGTCGAGGTGAAGATACCCGAACAAACCCCTCAAAGGATTGTTCTCCATAGTAGCAAGTGATAATAAATTTTAGCACGTAGTAATAATTTTTCCTTACCAATTTCCACTTACCAAGAGCGCTTAACTCCCCGTCAACGGTGCCAGAAAAGATCCTTGATGACCCACAAGTATAGGGGATTAATCGTAGTCCATTCAATAAGTAAGAGTGTCGAACCCAACGAGGAGCAGAACGAAATGACAAGTGGTCTTCAGCAAGGTATTCTCTGCAAGCACTGAAATTATAAGTAATGAGTAGTTTGATAGCAAGATAATTTGTAACAAGCAAGTAATGGTAACGGTAACAAAAATGCAGCAAGGTAGCCCAATCCTTTTGAGGCAAAGCGTTCTTGAGGGTACACGGGAATTTCATCTAGTCACTTTCATCATGTTGGTTTGATTTGTGTTCACTACTTTGATAATTTGATATGTGGGTGGACTGGTGCTTAGGTGATGTTCTTACTTGAACAAACCTCCTACTTATGATTAACCCCCTCGCAAGCATCCGCAACTACGAGAAAAGTATTAAGATAAAATCTAACCATAGCATTAAAGTTTTGGATCCAAATCAGCCCCTTACGAAGTAGCGCATAAACTAGGGTTTAAGCTTCTATCACTCTCCCAACCCATCATCTAATAACTACTCCAAAATGCATTCCCTTAGGCCCTAATAAGGTGAAGTGTCATGTAGTCGACGTTCACATGACACCACTAAGGGAATCACAACATACATATCATCAAAATATCGAACACATATTAAGTTCACATGATTACTTGCAACAAGATTTCTTTCGTGACCTCAAGAACAAAAGTAACTACTCACAAATGATAATCATGCTCAATATCAGAGGGGTAATAAATAGCATAATGGATCTAAACATATAATCTTCCACCAAATAAACCATATAGTAATCAACTACAAGATGTAATCAACACTACTAGTCACCCACAAGTACCAATCTAAGGTTCCGGTACAAAGATTGAACACAAGAGATGAACTAGGGTTTGAGAGGAGATGGTGCTGCTGAAGATGTTGATGGAGATTGCCCTCCCCAAGATGGGAGAGTTGTTGGTGATGATGATGACGATGATTTCCCCCTCCGGGAGGGAAGTTCCCCTGGCGGAATCGCTCCGCCGGAGGGCAAAAGTGCTCCTGCCCAACTTCCACCTCGAGACGGTGGCGCTTCGTCCCGAAAGTCCTCTCTTATTTTTTTCTAGGTCAAAATGACTTATATACCAGAAGAGGGGCACCGGAGGTGGGCCGAGGAGGGCACAACCCACCAGGGCGCGCCTAGGGGCCCTGGCGTGCCCGAGTGGGTTGTGCCCACCTGGTGGGCCCCCTCTAGTAGTTATTTGCTCCAATAATTCTTAAATATTCCATAAAATTTCTCCGTGAAGTTTCAGCTCATTTGGAGTTGTGCAGAATAGGTGGCCTGACGTAGCTTTTTCAGGTCCAGAATGCCTGCTACCGGTATTCTCCCTCCTTGTATGAACCTTGCATATTATGAGAGAAAAGTCATTAGAATTACTCCATAAAGCATTATTATGCATAAAAACATTATAAATAACAGTAGGAAAACATGATGCAAAATGGACGTATCAACACGCTCTGCCGCCGCTGCACGCCGGCAGCTGTTGCCGGCCGCCGTTGCCGCAAACCCACTGTCTGTCACCATGGCCGCCACACCACCATCGAAAGCCAGGGCCATCTCCCACTCTACCGCCGTGGCCCAAAGGCGGGAGGTGGTCGTCATGGCCGCCACCCCACTGTCGGCCACCGTGGCCATCACCGGCTCCGCCACCGCGGCCCGAAGGCGGGAGGTGGTGGTCGGGGCCGCCACCCCATCGTCAGCCGCCATGGTCACCAGCCCACCATCGACCGCCGGGGTCATGACCCACTCCGCCACCACCGCCCGAAGGCGGGAGGCAGAGGTGGAGGACCGCACGTGCGTCAGCTACCTTGCGCGCTACATCGAGTTCCTGCGGGAGGAGGAGGAGCGCCTCGTCGAGCATGCAAAGAGCCTTACCTTCGCCGTGGCCGCAGCACACGCCACCGCAGAGGCGAGGAATCAGGAAATCTATGAGGGGTCCCGCCGCTTTGAGAGGGGTCATCTGGAGCGGCAGAGGGCATTCGAGGTGAGCGTCGCTGAAGGTGCAGCAGCGGCAAGCACCGTATTCCAGTTGTCCTGCTCGTCGGTAGGCTCCTCCTCCTCTGCCTCTTACTGAGCGCGCTCAGAAGAGGAGAGGCTGACGAAAGTAGTACAAAGCCCCTCCGTAGTAGTAGTATTTAGGGGCTATTTTGTTCAGTTCATCAGACTATAGATGTGGTGGAACTGTACAACATACTTAAAATTAGCTAGTATATATAGTTGAACTAGCTATTTCAGTACATGGTTGGCAACAATTGGGGAAAAGTTTGGTCGGTTCAGCTGTCGAGTTGAACTATTTGTATAAAGAACGACTGCTTAATCTATGCTTAATTATTGAATTTTAGTTGCAAAAATTAGATAGTGCTAATGATTTTTAGCTGCATATTTTGACAAATGGCAGTGTTACAAGGTTGACAAAGGGCAATGTTACTAGATCAACAAATGTCAATCTTTCCAGTTTAACAAATGGCAATATACCCAATATGGCAGATGCAAATCTTACCAAATTGTCTGTACGTAGTTGCACAGGGATCATCCGAAAAAATGTTTGCGTTGAAGAGATGCACAAATCCCGTGCGACGAATTTTCCTTTGGCTAACTGGGGAATACCATAGCTCTCATTTTGCATACGGGTGTTCTATCTAAAACGTTTGCGATGAAGAGCTGCACAAATCCTGCTCGGCACATTTTTCCTTGGCTTACAGGGGAAGCTGTTGGTTTGCATACGGGTGTTCTATCTAAAACGTTTGCGATCAAGAGCTGCACAAATCCTGCTCGGCACATTTTCCCTTGGCTTCCTGGGGAAGCTGTCGGTTTGCATACGGGTGTTCTAACTATAACGTTTGTGAAGCGTGTTTTATATTTAAAAACCATTTACCTTTTTTTAAAGAAAATCGTTTGATAAGTCTGTACATTTAGAGAGAAAAACGCAATTTCGTTCAAACCATATCTTTCATTCAATCACACTGCGAATTTATATTCATATGATCGAGGTACAGTATTAAACCTAAAAAAACTAATTCTGGCGGCGGGGAAGGTGGTGTGCCACGCCGGCATTGTCGTTGTTGTCCTCCGGGACGCCGTTGTTGAAGTCTTCAAGGCAGCACAGAATGTTCTCCACTTGGAAATCAAACATTATGTCGTCGCGCGATCGACGGGCGGGGCATGCGAGGACGGCAACTCGCGGTGCTGCGAGGTAGCGGTCAACGGCGGTGTCCCATGCCGCTGAGGGGGGCACGAGCGCGGCGCGTGCAGGTAAACGCACGGGGACCAGCACCGCGGTGGGTGCAGGGGTGCGCATGGGCACGGGCACGGGCGCTGGCACTGGCATGTACACGAGCTCGCGCGGGTCCGCGGAGACCTCGCTGACGCCCGTGGCTTCCAGCTCTGCGACAGTGCTCAGCGACCACCCCGTCAATGCTACGGGGATGGTCGCTGGCGCGGGCGCAGTGATGGGAGCTAGGGCGAGCACGGGAGTAGTAACCGCCGCGGCCAGCTCATTCAGGGCCATGTCCATGAGGCCCCATTCCTCCTTAATTTCTATCTCCTCCGGCTCGGAGTAAACTTCACCAAATTGGAAGACTAGTGGCAGATGATCCTTCTGCGCCATGGCATTGGTGGAGGTCTGCGGGAGGGGAATGGGAGGCGAACAGTAAGGCCCCCCGTATTAAACTGCGGCTCGGGCGCCATTAATGGAGAGGATCAGAGTAAGGCGGGCGGCCATGGAAGTCAAAGGGCTCACTTCCCAGTGAGCCTGCATGGCGTACAGCTCGCACGCTTCTCAGTGAGCCTGCGCATTGGAGGACAGCTTGCATGCCTCTTGGTCAGCCTGCGCTCGCATGCCTCCCGTTCAGTCAAGCAGCTGTCCGCACGGCACCTCCTAGACATTAAAAGAGTGACGCGTGGCATCACGTGAATGGTTAGCAGAACGCACATGATTTAAATTATACAAAATGTTTGAGATATTAAAGTGGCAGCTATTTGTTTCAAAATGCCTTTGTTGGCTATTATTCAAGTGCACCTTCTCTCAAAATGGACACGAAAAATACCACAGCATGTCGGGTGCCATTCCATGATAGCATGCCAAGTTTCATGAATTTCAGACGAGTTTTTGGATTTACTAGAATTTAAAAACAAAGTATCTCAACATTTTGCTGGCAATCAACAGTGCCCTGGTGTTTGAAATTCATTCCCATTTCTTGCATGGGACCTAAGCATGCACCCAAGGACACACATTTGATATGTCAACCCATTTTTCTGCACTTGAGCATGTGCATGTCGTTCAAATTTGAATTATGCACATAAAATGCCTAGAAAACTTAGTTAATGTATAAAAATGTCCAAACGAACCCTGAAATTGCAAATTTTCACATGACACTTTTGTTGCCCTATGTTGCCACTAGGAAAAATATTTGAAAACAAGAAGAGGCAACGAATATCGTTTCATCCACCAAGGAGGCACATTCCCTACCGGAACCATGAGGCTTGTTGTCAGAAGCTCTGGTATGTGAGAAGCTTATACCCAAACCTGCCCCAAATGGGACAAATTTTTTACCACAGCATGTTGATGCCGTTCCATGATAGCATGCCAAGTTTCATGAATTTCAGACGAGTTTTGGATTTACTAGAATTTGAAAACCATGTATCTCAATGTTTGCAGATGAGCGACGGCGGCAAGGTGTTTGACATTCATTCCCATTTCTTGCATGGGACCTAAGCATGCAACCAAGGACACATATTTGTTTTTTCATCCAATTTATATGCACTAGAGCATGTGCATGTCGTTCAAATTTGAATTATGCACATAAATGCATAGAAAACTCAGTTAATGTATAAAAATGTCCAAACAAACCCCGAAAAATTCCAAAATTTAACACAACACTCCTGTTGTTCTATGTTGACACTAGAAAAAAATTGAAATCATGAAGAGGCAACGGATATCATTTCGTCCAGAAAAGTGAAACGTTCCCTACCGTAACCATGGGGCTTGTTGTGAGAAGCTCTGGTTTGTGAGAAGCTTATACCCCAACCTGACCCAAATGGGACAATTTTTTACCATGGCCTGTTGATGCCGTTCCATGATAACGTGCCAAGTCTCATGAATTTCAGACAAGTTTTGGATTTATTAGAATTTGAAAACCATGTATCTCAATGTCTGCGGCCGAGCGACGGTGGCAAGGTGTTTGACATTCATTCCCATTTCTTGCATGGGACCTAAGCATGCAACCAAGGACACAAATTTGATTTTTCAACCAATTTATATGCACTGGAGCATGTGCCTATAGTTCAAATTTGAATTATGCACATACATGCATAGAAAACTCAGTTAATGTATAAAAATGTCCAAAAGAACCCCAAAAAATTCCAAAATTTAACACAACACTCCTGTTGTTCTATTTTGACACTAGAAAAAAATTTGAAATCAAGAAGAGGCAACGGATATCATTTTGTCCAGAAGGTGAAACGTTCCCTACTGTAACCATGAGGCTTGTTGTGAGAAGCTCTGGTTTGTGAGAAGCTTATACCCAAACCTGACCCAAATGCGACAATATTTTTACCACGGCATGTTGATGCCGTTCCATGATAGCATGTCAAGTTTCATAAATTTTAGACGCGTTTTCGATTTACTAGAATTTAAAAACCATGTATCTCAATGTTAGCAGCCGAGCGACTGTGGCAAGGTGTTTGACATTCATTCCCATTTCTTGCATGGGACTTAAGCATGCAACCAAGGACACACATTTGAATTTTGAACCCATTTATATGCACTGGAGCATGTGCATGTAGTTCAAATTTGAATTATGCACATAAATGCATAGAAAACTCAGTTAATGTATAAAAATGTCTAAGCGAACCCCAAAAATCCCAGAAATTGACACAACACTCCTGTTGTTCTATGTTGACACTAGAAAAATTTTGAAAGCAAGAAGAGGCAACGAATATCATTTCATCCACAAAGGTGGCATGTTCCCTACCGAAACCATCAGACTTGTTGTGAGAAGCTCTGGTTTGCCAGAAGCTTACACCCAAACCTGCCCCAAATGGGACAATATTTTTACCACGACATGTTGTTGCTGTTCCATGATATCATGTCAAGTTTCATGAATTTCAGACAAGTTTTCGATTTACTAGAATTTTAAAACCATGTATCTCAATGTTAGCAGCCAAGCGACAGTGTCAAGGTGTTTGACATTCATTCTCATTTCTTGCATGTGACCTAAGCTTGCAACCAAGGACACACATTTGATTTTTCAACCCGTTTTTATGCACTGGAGCATGTGCATGTAGTTCAATTTTGAATTATGCACATAAATGCCTATAAAACACAACTAACATCTAAAAATGTCCAAACAAACCCCGAAAAATTCCAAAATTTAACACGACACTCCTATTGTTCTATGTTGGCACCAGAAAAAAATTGAAAGCAAAAAGAGGCGACGAATATCGTTTTGTCCACAAAGGTGACACGTTTCCCTACCAGAACCATGATGCTTCTTGTGAGAAGCTCGGGTTTGTGAGAAGCTTACACCATAACCTGCCCCAAATGGGACAATATGTTTTACCCCAGCATGTTGATGCCATTCCATGATAGCATGCCAAGGTTCATGAATTTCAGACGAGTTTTGGATTTACTAGAATTACAAAAGCAAGTACCTCAATGTTTGCTGGAGAGCCACGGTGTCGTGGTGTTTGGAATTCATCCCCATTTCTTGCATGAGACATAAGCATCAACCCATGGACACATATATGATTTTACAACCCATTTTGGTGCACCAAAGCATGTGCATGTAGTTTAATTTTGAATTGTGCACCTGGATCACCTAGAAAACCAAGTTAATGTATAAAAATGTCCAAACAAACCCTGAATAATTCCAATTTTTTTGACGACACACCTATAATTGCATGTTCACTGCAGATAAAAGTTCTAGCAATTCAAACACCCTCCTTTGCCGCTGTGACCCCATTATGTAATTCAAATCAAGACGAAAAATCAAGTAGATCAGACACAGTTTATTATAACCAACCATGTGAGATGCAGTACAAAATATCTTGGAGCACCGTCGGAGTATAGTACGCCTATGGCTTATGCGAGAAGGTGCGTCAGCTACAGTCCATAGTCGGCGTATCTAGCACACTAGCTTGCTCCCCAAATATCATTTCACTATTCAATCGTCGCCGATGAAAGATGGGGACGTGGACCCGCGTTGTGAGGGAAACTTCGGCGGCCCACTCCGGCGAGAGCGTGGCCGTAGCCGCCATGCGCGTGCTAACAAGCTGCATGAGCGCGGCCGCAATCTGTGACCGGGCGGCCAAGGCAGCCCAAATGGCCGCTGTTGCTTCTCAGGTGGCGGCAGCAACATCTGCCTCAGGGATAGCAACTGGCGAGAGCGGCACAGCAGCTGTCCATTCCGTAGCGGCGGCCTTAGCCCTAATGGAGGCCGCCCACGACCATGTCGAGGCCGCCCATGCCCAGCTCGTGGCGGTCACCGCACAACTTGAATCAAACTTCTCCGACAACGGTCGGCAACCCACGGCCGAAGAGTTAGCAATCGCCGAGAGTGTTTGAGCAGCCATCCGTTCCTCCGCGGCATACCATGCCACGACGGAGCCCGTCCAAGCCCAGATCATGGCCACCCACGCCCATCTCATGGCGGCCCTTTCCAAAGAGATGGCGGACGCGGATGGCGCGATGCTTGCTGAGTATGGTGCGATGGAGCCCCTTCCCCAGGAGATCGTTAGGCGCGAGCTGGACATGGAGGAGGCGGCAGAGATCGACGAGCACTAGCCGTAGTAGTACTCTTTATTTTGTTTAATTAAGAGCGCCGGTCTTTAATTTGTTAGATTTATGTTTAGGTCAGCTAGCTCTGTTTAATTGCTGAACTTGCTCGATTAAAAAGTGTGGGTGTGCTGTAGTCTCCTTTGTGTACCCAAATTATGCAATGACGTGGATGACCACTGTAACCAGGGAAATTCAAACCAAAATTTGCACGTTCAAACTCATCACACATGGGTTAAGCTATATGAATCATTTGTGATGTTCACATACCGTACACAGTGCTGAATAAGGGACCATGTGTGATGACACTTTGCGCGCCAGTTTTTTCGCTGCACCGATCCAAAATTTTCAGCTTTCACGAAAATATCTACCTCCCCGCCCCCTTCCCCTTACCAAAAGTCACATTTCCCCTGTTTCGGCCATCCTTTCCAAGTTGAAACCTTCACTCCTTGCTTGCAGCGCTGCCTCCTAGCCGGCAACCCTCCTTCACACTGCTCGGCCTCGTCGATCCAGGCAGGTAATCCACACCCGACCCCCATCCTCCTCCTCCTTCCACATCCCACATGCCCCGACCGTCGGCGTGACACCTTCCACCCAAATCACCGACCCCTCCCCCAAATAAGTGCCGCCCTAAGCCATGGTGCACGCAGTATAGCTAGGAGCTCAAGGAGCATTTGGCAGCGGAGAAGCAAATCGCGGCCGCACGCTCGGATGAGGTTGCGATGGCTGCCATTCGTGCCGACCCCCAGATCTTGGAGGAGCACCTCGCCATCGAGGCCACCGTCGACGCCTCGCGCGCCGACGTCGCGACGCGGTTGGCTGCTTTAAATGATAGTTCGTGGCGTTTTCTCGAGGCCACCATTGGTGCCTCCGACGAAGACTATGAGGTGTTTTCTTAGTGTGCCCGTGCTTACCTCAACTCGAGAGCCAGCAGGTTGGTGGCCGGAGCGGCTCAAGCAACTCACCACTATGACGAGGGCACCCACGATGTGGAGGCCTCGCCCTCTTCCATGTCCAAGGAGCCAATAATCATCGATATCTCCGACGATGAGGAGTAGCTTGTCTTATTAGCTCACTATAAGGACCTATGTTCAGTTTGCTAGCTACGCCGGTTAAGCATGCTCGGTTTACCCGTTGCATGTGCGGCTCCTGCCTTTCCTTAACAAATTCTAGTGAATTTTCCTATCTACTTTTACCATACAATCTGTTGCTCTAGTGTATATGTTCTATATGTCGTGCAATGTGGTGCTCACTTATTAACTGTTTGGTTAATTGGTTGTCATGTTCAGTTAACTGTTTGGTTCAATTCTGCAAATGTGATGTTCAATTCTTTAGGGTGCAATTTTGTATTGTCTTCCATGTGAGAAATAAATTGAATTTATCTTCACAAAATACATGAGAAACAAATACAGTTGCTATATTTCCAAGTTGTCAAGCATACTTGGTTTGGTTAACTGTCTAATCTTCTAGTATGTTATATATTGTGCAATGTGGTGCTCAGTTAACATTTGGTTCATTTCTTGTGGTGTTTAGTTAACTGTTTGGTTCAATTCTGCAATGCGATGTTCAATTGTTGTGGGTGCATTCTATTATTGTATACCATGTGAGTAATAAATCAAATTCAGCTGTACTAAATACATGAGAAACAAATATAATTGCTATATTTCCAAGTTGTTAAGCATGCTTGGTTTGGTTAACTATCTGATCTTCTATTAGGAGTATGTTATATTGTGCAATGTGGTGCTTAGTTAATGTTTGGTTCATTTGTTGTGGAGTTTAGTTAACTGCTTGGTTCAATTCTGCAATGCGATGTCCAATTGTCGTGGGTAGAATTTTGTATTGTTGTGCATGTGAGGAATAAATCGAATTTGGCTGCACTTAATACATGAGAAACATATACAATTGCTATATTTCCCAGTTCTTAATCATGCTTGGTTTGGATAAATGGGTTTTCCATGTGGCTTGAATTAATCTGATGAATATGCAATGTGCTTATTTTTCATCAACATATTTTACTGATAGCATGCGAACCCTCACTTAATTTGATCACTAACTACCTTATATGTGTTGCAGGCAAACAATGGGAAGCACTGAGGTTTACAATCGAGGTTTGCACATGCATATTCCTTTGTCTAATAGCACATTATTGTGCAATTGCAGGAACCATTCTAATATTTAGGTTTTTAACAATTTGGTCTTGCACATGTAGGTCCTGCTTTCAGAGGTTTTGACCCACTATTCGACCCTTTTTGCATATGGGGAAATGAGTTGTCCATGAATATCAGTCAAGTCAAGAAACTCAGAAAGATTGTTAGGATAAAGAAATTAGTGACAAAAAACAACAAGATCTTTGTCTGCACAACGAAGAAGACATCAGTTCACTACAGGATGGTACTAACTATTATACCTTGGCTTTTTTATTCCTTTGCCCCATTTCCAATATAGAGAAGATATTTATGCACATCCTTGTTTTCAGGCCTTTCCAAAGCAGTTCACTGATGATTATCTCTCAAACCACATGTATGGTCAGGAGGCGAGGTAGGTATTCATACAACTCCCACGGTTCAATATTGAAGTGTTCCTAAAGAGGATGAAGGATGGACGGTCAATCATCCACAGGCACTGGCCTAAAGTTGCAAAGACCTTCAACATCAATGAAGGCTCAATATTCGCCTTCCACTTCAGCAGTTTTCCATATGAGATTCATCGATCTATGTACCGTCTATGATGCTAATTTCGAAAGGTTATAGATGTTGCATGTGAAACTTGGTGCTGGTGCAGTTGTGTAATGGGGTAGCTGAGTGCTGAAGCTATATGATGTAGTACTCTGATGTATTTCAATGATGAAATCCAGCTTCCTTAATATGAAAATGAAATATATTGTGTGCTTAATATGAAATGTCAATTAGATTAATAAATGGATTATTAATAATAGGACAATTAGCCTGCTAATTGGATTTTTCTATTACAAACGGTTATTGAGAAAACACCATGGGCGATGACCTCAGGCAACGCACACCATTTCTTGGAATAAACCATGTTGGATCAATGAACAATCACACACGACATCCTCTTGAAAACTGTTTGCGTTAGGCCACCTTGTGCAAACATTTACCACATAAAAAGTGTGTGTGATGGACAGCCTATGCCACACAGTTTCTTCTACGCACCGTGTGTGATGCATTCAATAATGCAAATGATAAAATTGTTAATATCGTCTGCAATGGCAATGTTATCACAAATGATTTAATGGGGAAAATTGTGTGTGATGTACCTGCGAACGGAAACGTTTTCCTTGGAGTGACTGTGTGGGATGTATATATGAACGGAAACGAACTTCTTGGATTAACTGTGTGGGATGTACATACTAACGGAAACATATTCCTTGGATTGACTGTGTGGAATGTACATACGAACGGAAACGTTTAGCCGGGACTGACTGTGTGGGATGTACTTACGACCGGAAATGATTTGGCTTGTATAATTGTATTTTTAGCACAACTGTATGTATAACCGTATTTGATCGCCCGCCCGTCGCACACAATATCATTTTGCCGAGCATGTGTGCCAGGAGGGCCTATCCCCGACGGTTTCTGGGTCGTGTGGGAAGGACCCCCCTATCGCACACACTCACTCGGCGATGGTTCAGAATGCCGTCGAGGAAAGGGGTTAAAAACTGTTTGTATAGCACCTCGTTGTTCCAGTGATTACGCTGTGGTGTTCTAGGTGGCGTGAGTTGTGAAACAATTCCACATTGTTTTAAATGAAGGCCAAACTCATAACTCAAATATTCACCTCCGCGATCAGATCATAGAAATTTAATTTTCTTGTTACGATGATTCTCCACTTCACTTTGAAATTCTTTGAACTTTTCAAATGTTTCAGACTTGTGTTTCATCAAGTAGATATACCCATACCTACTCAAATCATCTGTGAAGATTAGAATATAACGATACCCGCCACGTGCTTCAACACTCATCGGGCCGCATACATCGGTATGTATTATTTCAAATAAGTCATTAGCTCGCTCCATTGTTCCGGAGAATGCAGTTTTAGTCATCTTACCCATGAGGCATGGTTCGCAAGTATCAAATGATTCATAATCAAGTGATTCCAAAAGTCCATCCGCATGGAGTTTCTTCATGTGCTTTACACCAATATGACCTAAACGACAGTGCCACAAGTATGTTGCATTATCATTATCAACTTTGCATCTTTGGCCATCAATATTATGAATATGTGTATCACTTGTGGCACTGCCGTTTAGGTCATATTGTTGTAAAGCGCATGAAGAAACTCCATGCGGATGGACTTTTGGAATCACTTGATTATGAATCATTTGATACTTGCGAACCATGCCTCATGGGTAAGATGACTAAAATTCAGTTCTCTGGAACACTGGAGCAAGCTAATGACTTATTGGAAATAATACATACCAATGTATGCGGTCCGATGAGTGTTGAGGCACGCGGCGGGTATCATTATTTTCTAACCTTCACAGATAATTTGAGTAGGCATGGATATATCTACTTTATGAAACACAAGTCTAAAACACTTGAAAAGTTCAAAGAATTTCAGAGTGAAGTGGAGAATCATCATAACAAGAAAATAAAGTTTCTACGATCTGATCATGGAGGCGAATATTTGAGTTACGAGTTTGGCCTTCATTTAAGACAATGTGGAATTGTTTCACAACTCATGCCACCTGGAACACCACAATGTAATGGTGTGTCCGTGTGGCACCCCGGCTCAAAGAACCGGTTTACCGGTGTTTCCAACCCAGAGATCATGTCTTCTGGAAACACACAACAACTTGGAACAGAACATAGCTGGACTTTTATTGATAATAGTCGAGTACAAGCTTATATATTACATGATCATCGAGGCCAAAAGCACATCTAGTGCTATGACAATATCTACATTATTTATCCAACATATCAGGGCCTCGGTATTACTGCGGAATACTACAGCGGAAGACTACTGCGTAGCGGAACATGATAGTAACTCCATCCACAGGGACACTGCTGAGGACACATCCTAGGCATCGCAACACGGACATCGAGACCTCCGTCTCAGTCTTCTCCTGCATCTGGCATGATACGCCAGGTGAGTACTTTGAATGTACTCGCAAGCACATGACAACCAAATATGCAGCAAATAATAGCATGGCAATGAGCATGTTAAAACTTAAGTGATTCACTTACTGTCATCAACTACTCATATCCGGGTTGTCTCACAACCCTCAGAATACTCAATCTCAACGCGTACTTCTGCTCATAAGACAAGTTCTTCCATCATTATTATGGTTATTACGGTTGATCACCTAGAGAGGTCTGGACGGGCTGTCCAATTCCGTGGACGCGGCTATTCGAATAGATTTTACACTCTGCAGAGGTTGCGCACTTTACCCACACTATGGAGCACCTGACCTCATGATCCCATTCGGGTGAATCAGCGTTGCTCCAACAAAACCTGCCTGACCCGTGACTCTCCCATCGTACCACTGGCATTCATTCTCCCCCGGAGTCCTGCCCTGGGTGGCCCCTGTGTCACCTCGTGACACCTGCCACCGTCGTGGCCAAACTAAACTGTCCCAAACAGGGACGCCGGCACATAACTCAACTGGGCTCACAGGGTTATCGCCGTCTACCTGATCAGGGCAGCACACACGCATAACCCTCCCTGTCTGGAGGTACCGGTGAAAGAGCACGGAACCAGACCAATTCAAGGCTGTCCCATACCGGCGAATGTGGCTGCACGGGTAAGCCCGGACAGGTGACTCTTAATCAACCAATTAAGTTTCATTTATCAAGCATGGTGGTTCAACATTTCAGCTTGAGTTATCAACATAAGTCATTTAAATAATTTACTTTGAATAATCTATGTTAATGAGGAAGAGATGAGTATGAATTTATGCAATGCTATGAAATGCTTCATAATATGGATGCCCTGGCTTGCCTTGATCAGTTGGGTGGTTCAGAAACTACTGGTCTTCAAATCCACAAGAATCTCCTTCTGAAAACATTTTTAAATGGCAAAGGAAAATGTCACATAAAGCCTTTTTATTCACCAACAATTCTGTGGGTATTGGAAAAATACCAAACTTGGTTAGAAAATAAAGGACTTTGATACAAACACAATGCAAAAAGAATCAGGTCAATTGGACTTTTCTGTAAAAAGTTATTAATGGTTAAAGTTTTTGGTCAATTCTGTTTAATAAATAAAAATCAGAAAAACCAGAAAAACCTGGAGCGGGCCACGTCGAAGGCGTAATCGCCTGAGGCGCCTCCACTTACCGCTTCGGTGAGTGGATGACGGGTGGGGCCTGGTTTGATTTAAAACAGAGAGAGGGAGAGAGCAGAGGGAGGGGCGGCTCACCGACGGCGATTGCCGGCGCTAGCAACGGCGGTTGGGCTCGGGAAGGACGCGGATGGATCGGGCGCTCGACGGCGGTTCACCCTGTACCCGTAGCTCCTCCGGAGGTGGCTGGATGGCGCGGCGCCCTTCTTCTCCGGCGGACGAGCGCTACGGTTGTCGGCGGAGGAGCCCAATCCGGCAGCAATCCGACGAGGCGAGAGCTCAGGGAGGACCAGCGGAACCTACTGACCACTCTGAAGGGCTCAGGCGAGGTGGAGGTGGAGTGGAGGTGGCTGTATATGGAATGAGGGCGGTGGAGGAGCTCCGGTGAAGCTCGAGGCCAGAGGGCCTCTCGGCATTGGCTCTTGCTTGGGGAGGCAGTGGAGGATGGAGGGTGAGGGGTGAGGTGCTAGGCGAGCCGGGCGGGGCTTTATATAGGCGGGGGAGGGCGATCGGTGAGCTCTCTGGATGCGGCTCGAAGCGGGCCACGTCGTCGGTGAGAGGTACTCCTCGCTGGCTGGCTGCTTGCGGCGAGAGGACGGGAGAGAGCAGCAGCATTGAATGCGCGAAGGGATGGCTCGTGAGGAAGAAGACGAGCGGCGCCGCACTATGGCCGCATGGGCAGCACAGTGCACACGGTCGTGGCGGCCGCCGAGGGCTTCTCCGGCGAGGGCGAGGGTTCTGGAGGGTCTAGGTGGCGTACGGGAGCGATGTCGGCATGCTCGGACAGGCTGCCGCGGCGCAGGCGTCGTGCCCCGATGAGACCCGAGCCTGGCGCGGCACAGAGTGCGGCGACAAGCATGCCAGCGCCGTGCTCACCACGCTGCTTGCCACCAAGAGGCCACGTACGCCTGGCAAAACTTGTCCAGCACGTCGACCTTCGATCCCTCACTTCACCTGTGCCCATGGTTTGGCTTGGTTTGGTCTGAAATGAGAGGTAGCCTCAACAACAGTCTCTGACAGTGAACTACAGAGGGCTCTAGAGATTATATGAGCTAGAGATAGAACCAAAGAGATTGTCTGGAGTGATCCACGTTGGAAGGACTCCAAACTGGTCAAGTTTGAGGTGGTTTGGTTGAAGTTTGAGGGTAGTTCATGTGTAACTTGCAAAACTGGTCCAGAATGTGAATGTTGAAGTACTGTTCACTTGGTTGATCCCCTGGGGCTGAGACTTGGTGGAGGGAAGTCATTTGTGGGTGTCCTCATGGCACAAAATTTTGAGAGCAATTGGACAAACCTAGCATACACTTCCTTCACAAAGGTCCAGACTGACCAGGGACAAAAATGAATTGTTTTGCAAAATATTTGAACAAGGTCATGGAATATTTTTAGATATTGGAGCAAGATATAGTCCAAAGTATTTTAGAGAATTTTCTGAGCATCCAAATTATAGGTTGCTTCACAACCCATAGTAATGCCCTAAATTCTCAAATAAAAGAAAAGGGCTTTTGAAACTGATTTAAATTGGGATTTGGGTCCTTGAGATACTTGGCAGGGTTTTGGCAAGGTAATGAGGCTTTGGACTACTTGGAAAAGATTCAAAAGTTTCCAAGACCAAGTGAAAAGGTTCAAAAACCATTCAAATTTCAAATAAAGCCAAGAAAAGTTTGAAAAGAAAAAGTTGCCAAAATCAGGGTGTCACAAACCTACCCCCCTTAGGATGAATCTCATCCTCGAGATTCGGTTGCTTACGGAACAAATATGGGTATGCGGATCAGTGTGGTGCTCCCAAGTGGCCTATTCCTCAGTGTAGTGCTCCCATAGCACCTTGTAAAATCTTATCACCTTACTCCTCATGGTTCTTTCCATCTCATCCAAGATCCTGACAGGTTTTTCCTCATAAGTCAAATCCTTAGCCAATTCTAATTCACTCATATCTGCTTGTTTGGCTGGGGGTGCAATGCATTTCCTTAACTGTGAGATGTGAAAAACATCATGAACGTCAGACAGTGCTGGTGGCAATTCCAACTGATATGCGACTCTGCCCTTCCTAGCAATCACTGGAAAGGGACCGATGTATCTTGGGGCCAACTTTCCCCGGGTGCCAAACCTCTTTACTCCCTTCATAGGGGTTACTCGCAGGTAAGCATAGTCTCCAGGCTCGAAAGTTACTTCCCGGTGTTTTGGGTCGTAATAGCTCTTTTGTCGGGACTTGGCTGCTTGCAGTCGCTCTTGAATATTTTTGACTTGCCTTTCAGCCTCGAGCATCAAGTCCGTACCAAAAATGCGACTATCTCCTGTTTGGGACCAGTTCAACGGTGTGCGGCACTTCCGTCCGTACAGTGCCTCAAAAGGCGACATCTTGAGACTTGCCTGATAGCTGTTGTTGTAGGAGAGTTCCACGTACGGCAAACTATTCTCCCATTTAGGTCCATGGGAGAGAGCACATGACCGAAGCATATCCTCTAATATTTGGTTCACTCGCTCGGTCTGTCCATCTGTCTGCGGATGGTATGCTGTGCTGTGTTTTAGCATGGTTCCCAAAGCTTGATGTAGCCGTAGCCAGAATGCTGAGGTAAATAGGGACCCCTATCTGAAGTGATAGACTTGGGTACTCCGTGCAGACTGACTATTCGAGACATGTAGAGTTGTGCCAACTGATTTGCGTTGAAAGTGGTCTTTACTGGGATAAAGTGAGCCACTTTCGTGAGGATGTCTACAATGACCCAAATAGCATCATTGCCTCTCATGGACTTGGGCAGTCCCACAATAAAATCTATACATATGTCGTCCCACTTCCACTGGGGCACTGGTAAAGGTTGCAGTGGCCCAGCGGGTTTCTGATGCTCTGCTTTGACCTTGTTGCAAATGTCACAGTAGGCGACATAGTATGCTATATCTTTCCGCATTCCTGACCACCAAAAGGTTTCTCTCAAATCCTGATACATCTTGGTACCTCCCGGGTGGATCAAATATGCAGACTCATGTGCTTCCTTGAGTATTTGTTGCCTCAAGTTGTTCTGATTCGGCACACAAATTCGTTTCTCGAACCACACGGTACCCTGTTCATCTACACGGAAGGACTTGACCTTCCCTTGCTGAATCAACTCCTTGATATTCCGAATTTCTTCATCTGACTTCTATGCTTCCTTGATTTCCTCCATGAGGGTTGGAGTAATTTCCAACGTATCTGGGGTCATTGGGCCGCATAGTACCATATTGAGCTTGACAAACTCTTCTTGTAATCTCGGATGCATACCCTCGACTAGTGTATTCACAGCAGCTTGTTTCCTGCTCAGGGCACCAGCGACCACATTCGCTTTCCCTGGATGATAGTTTATTCCAACATCATAGTCCTTGACTAGCTCAAGCCATCTTCACTGTCTGAGGTTCAGGTCGGGTTGAGTGAAAATATACTTGAGACTCTTATGGTCTGTGTATATCTCACATCGTTGTCCAATAAGATAATGCCTCCAAATCTTTAGGGCATGAACCACAGTAGCTAGCTCCAAGTCATGGGTGGGATAGTTCTCCTCATGAGGTCATAGCTGTCGTGATGCATAAGCTACAACCTTTCCCTCTTGCATTAGCAGACATCCAATTCCACGCCTGGATGCATCGCAATATATGTCGAAACTCTTGTGAATGTCTGGGAGGACTAAGACAAGGGCTGTGGTTAGCCTTGTCTTTAATTCCTGGAAACTGCTGTCGCACTCGTCTGTCCAGATAAACCTTTGGTTCTTTTTCAACAATTCCATCAGTGGCTTGGCTATCTTAGAAAAGCCCTCAATGAAGCGACGGTAGTAGCCTGCCAAGCCCAGGAAACTACAGACTTCGGTCACCGTGGCTGGTGTCTTCCAGTTCAAGACCGTAGTAACCTTACTGGGGTCAACAGCTACTCCTTTCTTTGACAGGATATGTCCAAGGAATTCCACCTCTTTTAGCCAAAATTTGCACTTACTGAACTTGGCATATAAGCGATGGGTTCTCAACCTTTCCAAGACAGCTCTGAGATGTTGTTTATGCTCCTCTTCATCCTTAGAGTATATCAGGATGTCATCAATGAACACCACTACAAACTTGTCCAGAAAGTCCATGAAGTCTTTGTTCATCATACTCAAGAAGTAGGCCGGAGCATTGGTCAATCCAAACGCCATAACTATAAATTCATATAGTCCATAATGAGTGGTGAACGCTGTCTTGGGGATATCCTCCTTTTGGATTTTCAGTTGATGATATCCCGTTCTGAGGTCGATCTTAGAGAATACCCGCGCTCCATTCAACTGGTCGAATAAGTCATCAATTCGAGGAAGCGGGTACTTGTTCTTAATAGTGACCTCGTTAAGCTGGCGATAGTCTACGCACATTCGTAGACTTCCATCCTTCTTCTTGACAAATAATACTGGTGACCCCCATGGTGAGATGCTTGGACGAATATATCCTTTCTGTAGCAATTCGCCTAACTACTTCTTTAGCTCTGCCAGCTCTGGGCCTGGCATACGATAATATTTCTTGTATATCGGGGCTGTACCGGGAATTACCTTGATGGCGAACTCCAATTCTCGGTCGAGCGGCATTCCTGGTAATTCCTCAGGAAACACATCCGGAAATTCATCCCACTACCAGGATCAAATTCATATTTGTAACAGTGGTCTGGTATGCCGTGCCCTTTCTTGTATCATTTTGCTGGCCAGAAATTGGACGGTTTATCCGGCGAGGTTCACCAATGTCATTGTTCTGGTGGCACAGTTTATACACACTTGGTGCGGTGCCAACCAGTCCATTCCCAGTATTATGTCCAGTCCTGGGGAGTCAATAGCAACAAGGGTGGCCGGGAATTTGACTGCATGGATTGAAATTTCTAGATCCTTATATATTATATTTGTTCTGAGCATAGAGCTAGGGGATTGTACCACCATGATTTTGTCCAAAAGTGAAGGAGAAAACTTGTGCAAGGTGGCAAAACTTCGTGAAATAAATGAGTGGGAAGCCCCAGAATCAAATAAAATTACTGCAGGTATGTCATGGACAGAAAACATACCAAGGACAATGTCTGGAGCTTCGCATACTTCTTCGGTAGAGATGTGGTGGACGCATCCGTGGCTGAAGTTGTGGTTGGGGCGGCGTCCAAGGTGATTGACTTGTGGCTTGTGTTCAGCTGATTGCTTTCCGTTATTATTAGCAGGACACTGCTTGGCGTAGTGTCCACTCTGGCCACAAGTGAAACAAGTGTTGTTGCGGCGGTAGTCCTCTATGACTGGTTGCTTGCCGAAGGTCTTGCTCTGGTTGCCTGGCTTGCTGTTGTTGCCACCATTGTTCCGTATTGTTTTGTTTTCAGATGACCCTGGCTGCCAACTGCGCAGCTTTTGCGCATATGGTTCCTTGTTGTCCTTCTTGGGCTCGAACTTCCTCTTACGATCATCATTCCCGGACTTGTGTTCTCGTTCGGTGATGAAGGCCTTATCTACCAAGGTCTGGAAATCGGGGAAGTCCAACATGCATAGCTGACATCGGAGGGCGTGATTAAGTCCTCCGAGGAACCGGTCTATTTTCCGTTCTTCGGTAGCCACATCATGAGGAGAGTACCGGGCCAAATTGTTGAACTTGTTTAAGTATTCTCCCACAGACATGTTTCCTTGTGTGAGAGCCAGGAATTCTCTCTGCTTCACTTTCATGATACCCGTGGGGATATGATACTTGCGGAACAGCTCTTTGAATTTCTCCCAGGAAATCTCTTCAGCAGGCCACATTAACTTGGTGTTGTCCCACCATATGGCTGCCGGCCTTCGAGATAATGAGTGACAAATGGGACTTTATCTGCTTCTTCACAACGAGCGATATCCAATTTCTTTTCCATGGTTCTCAGCTAGTCATCAGCTTCAATAGGATCCGCAGCCTGATTAAAGCTGGGTGGTTTTGTACGCTGGAAGTCAAACAGTTTGGAATGCACCCCATTGCCATTGTTCTGACCAACTATTGTCTGCATACTCTTGGGAAATTCCTTGAGGTCTTGGTTTCTCTTTTTCTCAAACATTCTCATTAACTGATTTGTGGTTGGTGCTTCAGGTGGTGGTGGTGGTAAGTCTTCGGGCGGTTGCCCTGCCTGCCTGGCGGATCGACGGACGGGGTTTCCATCGCCGCCTTGACTGCTACTTCCTTTCTTCATCCTAATTTTTGTTCCCATGGCAAATACCGAATCAATGAGCAACATCCATAAGGAGAAATACAATAATATGACACCAAAAGGAAATTCATGAAAAAGGCGAATGAAGAGAACAACATAATTATACAAGATAACCCAACATCATACATGGCAAGCTAGTAGGGGAATATCATGACTAGACTGCTCATACGACAGTTGGCATATGCAAAGATACATGCATTACTACTCAAACTCCAGCCTAGTGTGTCGGTGACACGAACACTGCCCATCTGAAGAGTCCTCGTCGTCAGATCCTGAATCGGAATCAGAACTGATGATGTGAGTCACCGGGTTAAAGGAGACGCGACGTCGCTGCTGAGACGGCTCTCCTTCCGCGGGGGAAAGAGCACGTCGCCTCAGCATCGGCGTAGCAGGAGTGGCTCAGAGTGAGGCCCACTCAGCTGGGGTCTCGAGTCGACTACCAGACGATAAGCCTGATGGTCCAGAAAAACCAGAAGTGGTATCAAGCACACGCGGGGGTGGAACTGGTGGTGGATAACTAGGTGGAACTACAGGAGGAGGAGGAGCTGGAGTCACTGCTGCAAGTGCCCCTTGAACACGACACAGCTCCTCAACCAAGGAAATGATCATACGATAACTGGCGTTCAGATAGTGAGACAAAATACCAGCCGCATGATCACACGCCGGGTCAACAGGTGAGAAAAGGACTCGCCCTGTCATAGGCGACAGAGTGGGATAGTGGAAGAAACCTGGATGGGTTTGCATCTCGACCTCGTGGAAGCGCAAGTCAGTAATAGCCTCCATGGCAGCAAACTGGATCGCCAGCTCCGGAGTAGAAGCCACTCCGCCCTTGGAAGAGCGAGAAGAGCTTCCAATATCCGAAGTCGCGGTCATGTAAGCCACTGCATGGTACTCATATACTGACTTGCTCAACTGCTCCCGAAACACCTGATACACCGGGTCGTCACCATTGGGATACAGCCGAAGCCAGACGCTACGAAGCAGAGCTGGAAAAGTGTGGGGTTCTGGCTCATGATGGAAATGAAATGGAACTGGTGCCATCTACACTCACAATGCCAAGGGTTAGTAACATAATGAATTATGATGCATGAGGCATGGCATGCAACAATCAAATGCAACAAGCAGGATGCACACTCAAAATCCTATGCTAATCGCAGTCCTAGCGCGGGTTACCTAGGGTGTCCTACAGTCAGCACGGCTCTGATACCAAGCGTTGTGGCACGCCGGCTCAAAGAACCGGTTTACCGGTGTTTCCAACCCAGAGATCATGTCTTCTGGAAACACACAACAACTTGGAACAGAACATAGCTGAACTTTTATTGATAATAGTCGAGTACAAGCTTATATATTACATTATCATCGGGGCCAAAAGCACATCTAGTGCTATGACAATATCTACATTATTTATCCAACATATCAGGGCCTCGGTATTACTGCGGAATACTACAGCGGAAGATTACTGCATAGCGGAACATGATAGTAACTCCATCCACAGGGACACTGTTGAGGACACATCCTAGGCATCGCAACACGGACATCGAGACCTCCATCTCAGTCTTCTCCTGCATCTGGCATGATACGCCAGGTGAGTACTTTGAATGTACTCTCAAGCACATGACAACCAAATATGCAGCAAATAATAGCATGGCAATGAGCATGTTAAAACTTAAGTGATTCACTTACTATCACCAACTTACTCATATCCGGGTTGTCTCACAACCCTCAGAATACTCAATCTCAATGAGTACTTCCACTCATAAGACAAGTTCTTCCATCATTATTATGGTTATTACGGTTGATCACCTAGAGAGGTCTGGACGGGCTGTCCAATTCCGTGGACGTGGCTATTCGAATAGATTTTACACTCTGCAGAGGTTGCGCACTTTACCCACTATGGAGCACCTGACCTCATGATCCCATTCGGGTGAATCAGCGTTGCTCCAACGAAACCTGCCTGACCCGTGACTCTCCCATCGTACCACCGACATTCATTCTCACCCGGAATCCTGCCCTGGGTGGCCCCTGTGTCACCTCGTGACACCTGCCACCGTCGTGGCCAAACTAAACTATCCCAAACGGGGACACCGGTACATAAATCAACTGGGCTCACAGGGTTATCGCCGTCTACCTGATTAGGGCAACACGCACGCATAACCCTCCCTGTCTGGAGGTACCGGTGAAAGAGCACGGAGCCAGACCAAGTCAAGGCCGTCCCATACCGGCGAATGTGGCTGCACGGGTAAGCCCGGACAGGTGACTCTTGATCAACCAACTAAGTTTCATTTATCAAGCATGGTGGTTCAACATTTCAGCTTGAGTTATCAACATAAGGCATTTAAATAATTTACTTTGAATAATCTATGTTAATGAAATGCAAGAGATGAGTATGAATTTATGCAATGCTATGAAATGCTTCATAATATGGATGCCCTGGCTTGCCTTGATCAGTTGGGTGGTTCAGAAACTCCTGGTCTTCAAATCCACAAGAATCTCCTTCTGAAAACATTTTTAAATGGCAAAGAAAAATATCACATAAAGCCTTTTTATTCACCAACAATTCTGTGGGTATTGGAAAAATACCAAACTTGGTCAGAAAATAAAGGACTTTGATACAAACACAATGCAAAAAGAATCAGGTCATTTGGACTTTTCTGTAAAAAGTTATTAATGGTCAAAGTTTCTGGTCAATTCTGTTTAATAAATAAAAATCAGAAAAACCAGAAAATACTGGAGCGGGCCACATCGAAGGCGTAATCGCCCGAGGTGCCTCCACTTACCGCTTCGGTGAGTGGATGATGGGTGGGGCCCGGTTTGATTTAAAACAGAGAGAGGGAGAGAGCAGAGGGAGGGGCTGCTCACCGGCGGTGATTGCCGGCGCTAGCAACGGCGGTTGGGCTCGGGAAGGACGGGGATGGATCGGGCGCTCGACGGCGGTTCACCCTATACCCATAGCTCCTTCGGAGGTGGCCGGACGGCGCGGCGCCCTTCTTCTCCGGCGGACGAGCGCTACGGTGATCGGCGGAGGAGCCCAATCCCGCACCAATCCAGTGAGGCGAGAGCTCAGGGAGGACCAGCGGAACCTACTGACCACTCTGAAGGGCTCAGGCGAGGTGGAGGTGGAGTGGAGGTGGCTGGATATGGAACAAGGGCGGCGGAGGAGCTCCGGTGAAGCTCGAGGCCAGAGGGCCTCTCGGCCTTGGCTCTTGCTTGGGGAGGCAGTGGAGGATGGAGGGTAAGGGGTGAGGTGCTAGGCGAGGCCGGGCGGGGCTTTATAAAGGAGGGGGAGGGCGCTCGGCGAGCTCTCTGGATGCGGCTTGAAGCGGGACATGTCGCCAGTGAGAGGTACGCCTCGCTGGCTCGCTGCTTGCGGCGAGAGGACGGGAGAGAGCAACAGCATTGAATGCGTGAAGGGACGGCTCGCGAGGAAGTAGACGAGCGGCGCCGCACTGTGGCCGCATGGGCAACACAGTGTGCATGGTCGTGGCGGCCACCGAGGGCTTCTCCGGCGAGGGCGAGGGTTCTAGAGGGTCTAGGTGGTGTACGGGAGCGATGTCGGCATGCTCGGACAGGCTGCCGCGGCGCAGGCATCGTGCCCCGACGAGACCCGAGCCTGGTGCGGCACAGAGCGCGGCGACAAGCATGCCAGCGCTGTGCTCACCACGGTGCTTGCCACCAAGAGGCCACGTACGCCTGGCAAAACTTGTCGAGCACGTCGACCTTTGATCCCTCACTTCACCTGTGCGCATGGTTTGGCTTGGTTTGGTCTGAAATGAGAGGTAGCCTCAAAAACAGTCTCTGACAATGAACTAGAGAGGGCTCTAGAGATTAGATGAGCTGGAGATAGAACCAAAGAGATTGTCTGGAGTGATCCACGTTGGAAGGACTCCAAACTGGTCAAGTTTGAGGTGGTTTGGTTGAAGTTTGAGGATAGTTCATGTGTAACTTGCAAAACTGGTCCAGAATGTGAATGTTGAAGTACTATTCACTTGGTTGATCCCCTGGGGCTGAGACTTGGTGGAGGGAATTCATTTGTGGGTGTCCTCATGCCACAAAATTTTGAGAGCAATTGGACAAAGGTCCAGACTGACCGGGGACAAAAATGAATTGTTTTACAAAATATTTGAACTAGGTCATGGAATATTTTTAGATATTGGAGCAAGATATAGTCCAAAGTATTTTAGAGAATTATTTGAGAATTTTCTGAGCATCCAAACTATAGGTTGCTTCACAACCCATAGTAATGCCCTAAATTCTCAAATAAAAGAAAAGGGCTTTTGAAACTGATTTAAATTGGGATTTGGGTCCTTGAGATACTTGGCAGGGTTTTGGCAAGGTGATGAGGCTTTGGACTACTTGGAAAAGATTCAAAATTTTCCAAGACCAAGTGAAAAGGTTAAAAAACCATTCAAATTTCAAATAAAGCCAAGAAAAGTTTGAAAAGAAAAAGTTGCCAAAATCAGGGTGTCACAGTCCGAACGTTGTAACCGTACTTTATTAGATATGGTGCGTTCTATGATGTCTCTTACTGATTTACCTTTATCATTTTGGGGTTATGCATTAGAGACAGCTGTATTCACGTACAATAGGGCACCATCTAAATCCGTTGAGATGACACCGTATGAACTATGGTTTGGCAAGAAACCTAAGCTGTCGTTTCTTAAAGTTTGGGGATGCGACGCTTATGTCAAAAGGCTTTGGCCAGATAAGCTCGAACCCAAAGCGGAGAAGTGCGTCTTCATAGGATACCCTAAAGAAACTATTGGGTATACCTTCTACCACATATCCGAAGGCAAGATCTTTGTTGCTAAGAATGGGTTATTCTTAGAGAAGGAGTTTCTCTCGAAAGAAGTGAGTGGGAGGAAAGTAGAACTTGATGAGGTAGTTGTACCTTCTCTCGAATTGGAAAATAACACATCAGAGAAAACCGTTCCTATGATGTCTACACCAGCTAGAGAAGAAGCTAATGATGATGATCATGAAACTTAGAATCAAGTTACTACTGAACCTCGTAGGTCGACCAGAACACGTACTGCACAAGAGTGGAACGGTAATCCTTTCCTGGAAGTCATGTTGTTACACAACGGAGAACCTACGAACTATGAAGAAGCTATGATGAGCCTAGATTCCGTCAAATGGCTAGAGGCCATGAAATCTGAGATAGGATCCATGTATGAGAACAAAGTGTGGACTTTGGTGGACTTGCCCGATGATCAGCAAGCCATTGAGAATAAATGGATCTTCAAGAGGAAGAGAGACGCTGATGGTAATATCACTGTCTAGAAAGCTTGACTTGTCGCGGAAGGTTTTCGACAAGTTCAAGGGGTTGGATACGATGAGACTTTCTCACCCGTAGCGATGCTTAAGTCTGTCAGAATCATGTTAGCAATTGCCGCATTTTATGATTATGAAATCTGGCAAATGGACGTCAAAACTGAATTCCTTAACGGGTTTCTTAAAGAAGAGTTATATATGATGCAACCAGAAGGTTTTGTCAATCCTAAGGGTGCTAACAAAGTGTGCAAGCTCCAGCGATCCATCTATGGACTGGTGCAAGCATCTCGGAGTTGGAATATACGCTTTGAAGAGGTGATCAAAGCATATGGTTTTATACGGACTTATGGTGAAGCCTGTATTTACAAGAAAATGAGTGGGAGATCTGTAGCATTTTCTGATATTATATGTGGATGACATATTGCTGATTGGAAATGATATAGAATTTCTGGATAGCATAAAAGGATACTTGAATAAGAATTTTTCAATGAAATACCTCGGTGAAGCTGCTTATATATTGGGCATCAAGATCTATAGGGATAGATCGAGACGCTTAATAGGACTTTCACAAAGCACGTACCTTGACAAAGTTTTGAAGAAGTTCAAAATAGACCAGTCAAAGAAAGGGTTCTTGCCTGTATTGTAAGGTGTGAAATTGAGTCAGACTCAAAGCACTACAAAAAAAAAAGACGCTTCCATGACATTTTGGGCCGAACGAAAAAAAAATTGTCATGCTTATGACACTTCTATGATGATAATTGTGACAAAAGCACGTATCATCATAGATGTGGTGGGCTCCTACTTCTATGACAAAAAATCATGACAGAAAATGGGCTTTTCGTCATGGGCGGGCCGGGGACGCACCTGCATGACATTCTTTGGGCCGTCCATGACAGAAAAAACCATGGTAGAAGCGAGGGCGAGGAAAATATCGGGGAGTTCCCAGTTACGGTGGGTGGTCGGGGCCGAGCGATGCACGGAGGTTTGCGCGTTTCTCTCATGTACGCGTGTGTGTGCGAGGCGTTGGCTAACAGAACCCGAGCGATCGCACTAGCTATGTTACTGAACCCGAGCGATTCATTCGCTGCTGACTAAACCCGAGCGATTCCTTCGCTGCTGCTGCTAACTGAACCCGAGCGATCGATCACTGCTACTGCTTACTGAATCCGATCGACCCTCATGCGAGATGTAGCCAGCCGGTGTTGGGTTGCCTCTTGATGAACAGTGATCGTTGATACCATGCGCGCGGTACGTAGAACGAGTCAAGATGTGGTGAGTCGAGCCGGTTGGTTGGTTGTGGATGAATAGTTCCTAGTGGGGGTTGGATGAACTGGACCCCGTGGTAGTAGGCCATTGCCGCTGGATGAACAGGACCCTGAGGAGGCCGCCGCACCCTAGCCGGTTGGGGGTGGATGAACAGGACCCCGTGGAGGCTCTATGAACAGTAGCCGGTGGAGGCTAGATGAACAGTAGCCCGTGGATGAATAGTAGCCCGTTGAGGCTGGAGGAAGTCGATAGTGGATGAACAGTAGCCCATGGAGGCTGGAGCGAGACAGTAGACGGTGGATGAACAAGACCCTGTTTTGATCGTAGGCGCTCCAACAGAAGTCCGTTTCCTCTGTTTTGCGGTACGCCACACCCCTCCCGATCAACAGGACCCTATTTCAACCATAGGCACTCGAACAGAAGTCCGTTTCCTCCGTTTTGCGGTACGCCAGAGCCTTCCCGATGAACAGGACCCCGTTTCGACCGTACGCGGTTGAACATAAGGCCTATTTGCTCTATTCTGCGGTACGCCAGACCTCATTTTGGCTGTTCCGTCCAAGCCGGTTGCCTCCCGATGAACACGATGTATTCCGTTGCCTCCCGATGAACACGATGTAGTTTCTCCGTTCTGACCCAGCCGGTTGGCTTCCGATGAACAGGCCGCCGTTGCTGCTGTCCGTTGCCTCTCCAAGTACACGAGCCCTGGCCGTACGTATGCGCGAGTACGCGTTCGAGACCCCGCCCGTATGTATGTACGTGGCCATACTTTTTGGCATCTGGCTATATGTACGTGTACACGGTTTTGACTGGACTGCCTGAAGTGCTACCGCTCCTTACTCGGCCACGGTTCATCGTGGCAGACAGACCGATCGACCGGTATGTACACAGACAACGCTACGTACGCTTTGATCGGGTGGGTCCCAGCTATCAGGGAGGACAAGGAGGCACTTCCTTGCGTGCGAATATATAGCTGGCGGGTCCCAGCGGTCAGGGGCGGAATCATATATTTTTTGCCCCTAATAAGGAGGCACTTCCTTGCATGCAAAGATGTTGTTGGTGGTCCCAGCTGTCAGGGGCAGGCATAAGGAGGCACTTCCTTCCTTGCGAAGATATACGTGGTGGGTCCCAGCTTTCAGGGGGAGGAATAATTTTATTTTTGCGTAATAAGGATGCGGTTGCATGCGTGCATCCATGGACCTGGTGCGTCCCCACTGTCAACCTTTCCACGTATAGTCCTCTTCCGATGAATCTCGTTTGTTGACCATGTTGACCACACCGCGCCGAGCGCACCAAGGCGGTGGACGACGGCGAGGCCCCGGACGGCAACGAGCCGGTGATGGGAAGACGCGGCAGTGGAGTCGCAGATGGAGAGGTGTACGAGGGTTAACTGGTTCTGGTGCGGCGTGGTTCTGCAGTCGGCGGAGAATAACAAGAGGTGTGGAGGGGTGAAGGGATGGCTTGGCCGGCGGTGGGGTAGCGCTTCGCAGCGAAGCATGCTAAGCAGAGCTGCTAGCAGCCGCAGGCGGGAGCAGGTGGTCTCGGCGGCGCTGGAGGAAGAAGAAAAGAGATTGAAGATGAATGCCGGCTGTTGGATGTAAATCCAACGGCTATCAATGTCAGAATCATTTGTTGACTAAGTTGACAACGCCTTGCGTTGGCTTCGACCTATTGGCCCACATTTCAACCTCCAAAAATGTCGCACATATTCAACCCATTTTTTAGAATTTACAGTCCATTCGCTGCGCTGGGTGAATAAATAATGTAGCGTTCATGCGGCCCATTTATTTTTTTTCTAAAAACTACAGCCCATTTGCACTTTCTAGAAATACACGAATTTGCTGGCCTGGGTGAACAAATAATGTAGCGTCCATGGAGCCCATTTATTTTTTTCTAAAAAAACTACAACCCATTTGCACTTTCTAGAAATACACGAATTTTCTCGCCTGGGTAAACAAATAATGTAGTGTCCATGTGGCCCATTTATTTTTTTCTAAAAAATTACATCCCATTTGCACTTTCTCGAAATACATGATTTTGCTGGGCTGGTTCTAATTATAATGTTGGGTTGGCCGCAGCAATGTTATTAAAAAATAAACAGGAGCTGAGCATTTTGTTATAAATATATTTGAATAATAAGTGCTTTATTTACATTGGTCCTTAAATCTTACCAAGCTTTTGTACACAATCACCTGTATTTTTGTTGGCCTTAAGTAAAAAAACTCAGGATTTTATTGTTAAACATTTATTTTTATAAGTTCATAATACATGGGATATTTTTTTCTTATATATGTAAGTATCTGTTAAATATATGATGATAATAACAATAATATATAATAACATATAAAATAATATAAATATATATAATATAGTTAGAAGGGAAACATAAGTTGGACCTGGCGTTCATATTCTTATATAGAAAAATAGAACAGACCTCTGCGTTTTTTTCAAAAAAAATTACATAAGTTGGGTTGCGGATGTTTATGAAAAAATAAAACCAAGTATGGGAGGGCCATAGGCCGGTCGATACATGACGGCCCTCAAACAAATACAAACCGGCATGTCGTGGGCTGCACATGTTAAAAAAGAAAGCCTAGACTGGGCAGCCCACAACCCAGCTGCTACTTGTTGGCCCACTGATAATAAATGATACATGCCAGCTCCCCGATGACTAGCTTCGTTGTAAATTTATCTCCTTTAGTAACTACGTTGACAAACCCGTGGCCCCCAACGTCAGTATAGCATTAGGAAGAAGTATTTTTTCAATGAGGCACTTGCTTGCGTACGGCCATGGACCTGGTAGGGCCATAGACGTGCTACAGTAGTGGTAGATGTTGTGCCTAATTTCGAGCGAAAGTACTGGAGTAGCCCAGTGACCAAGTTCCACTCCCCAACCGCTGCTCCACCCTGGTTCGATTCCACCTGATGCAGTGAAAATATCCATAAATTTTTGCCTCTGCCTCTGACATGTGGGTGCCCATTGTCATCTACTCACACCACCTCCAACACACTCAACATTGTGTGGGCATTTTGAAAATAGCATATATTTTTGACTATGCATCATATGATGATGTGCTATGCATGAATGTTGATCAGCATGATGTTAACTGGCTGGTAGTTCCATTTTCGACCATGAATAAAACTTCCAACATGATGTTATCCCTGTTTGAAAAGGGCATGTTAATATAAATGCTCTGCCTCAGAAACTTGCAGTTTCTTATCTGAAATTGAAACTTGCAGTTTCTTCTCTGAGAATCACATTGTCTGCACTTTTATATGAAACTACAATTTTTAAAGTGCTAAAAATAGATCTCTAGAATTCATAAAATACTTCATATGCTCAATACTGCAAATCTGAAATTCAAAAGACATTCATATCTGAAATTACTCTCAAATCTGAAACACAAAACACAATTCACAACCTGCAAATACTGACAACCCAAAGCTCCTCCTCAGACTATTTGGGGGGGGAGTCCCCTCCTATTCCTCGGCAGCAGACAGCCGCCCCATGGGACAAGTTGAACAACCTTTCCAAAAATATTCTCTGTAAATTTTCAGCTCATTCCAAGAACTTTTATTTCTGCACAAAAAACGACACCATGGTAGTTCTGCTGAAAACAGTGTCAGTCCGGGTTAGTTCTAATAAAATCATACCAAAACCATATAAAATTGTAGTAAACATGGCATGAATACTTCATAAATTATAGATACGTTGGAGACGTATCAGCATCCCCAAGCTTAATTCCTACTCGTCCTCGAGTAGGTAAATGATAAAAGAAATAATTTATGAAGTGTGAATGCTAGCAAGTGCACAAGTTTGATCAATAATAATTTAAATCACTTTTTCTGGCATCATTATAAATCATAACAGTAGCTCATATCATAAAGCTTCTCATGATCAAGTAACAAGCTATTCACATGTTAAAGCATAGACCATAAACTTTCTTGAAAACTAACAAACTATGTTCTCAGTCATCAAACTATTGCAATTCATCTTATTTTCAGGAAGGGTCTATGTAAGAGCTTTGATTTAGCAAATTCCACATACTCAACTATCATATAGTCTTCCATGATTGCTACCACTCAAAGCATATTTTTAGAACAAATAGCATCCATTGAACACAGAGAAAGATAGGGGCTTAATGTTTCGCCTCCCAACTTATTTCTCATATAGATAATTATCAACGATAATAATTCATGATCAAATATATTTGAATGGCCATTGTTGACACCAGATTTTGGCACGGTCAATAACTTATTTAAGATGACCTCAAATGGAAAAACTTTCTACACGAATTGTCTTCGTCTCGTTGAAACGGTTGATTTTGATATAAAAATCATCCCAATCCAAGTTCGTATGCAGAAGTTAGAGGCAACACTTTGCGGACCGGTCCTGAGTGAAAAAGTGACGCGAGGGACCAGACACCTACCTAGGTGGTGTCTGATCGGTCGCGTGAGTTATTCGACCTTTGCCGGCTGAATGAAGCTTGCCGGCAGAGTAAAAAGCTTGCCGGCAAAAGGCTTGCCGGCGTGGAAAGCTTGCCAGCGCGAAAAGCTTGCCAGCGTGGAAGCTTGCCAGTGTGAAAGCTTGCCGGGGTGAAACCTTGCCGGGGTGAAAGCTTGCCGGCGTGGAAGCTTGCCGGTGTGAAAGCTTGTCGGGTGGAAATCTTGCCGGTGTGAAAGCTTGCCAGGGTGAAAACCTTGCCGGTAAAGCTTGCCGGGGTGGAAACCTTGCCGGCGTGGAAAGCTTGCCGGGAAAAAGCTTGCCGGAATAGTGGAAGCTGTCAAAGTCAATCCGACCAGGAGTTGGAGATGGGCTCGAAAGGTTATTCAGAAGACCTCGGATGGAAAAATGTTCTACATGGAAGTTATGCGTATCGTCGAAACGGTCAACTTTACTTTTGGAGTCATCATCGTCGGAGATAGTATACGGCCTGCAAAGTTGTTACAAGACTCGGACAGTTCAGAAAACTGCATAATTGAATCCGACCCACAGTTAAAGATGGGCCCTAAAAGTCATAAAGACGGCCTTAAAAGGAGAAGTGACACGCGTTGTATTATGTATATCATCGAGGCAAACAAGTTTGATGTTGAACTCGACTCCATCCGAGTTAATATGCGATTTTTACGGCCCGCGCAAGAAGTAGGACAGAAGTATGGGACATATTCGGGCTTAATCCGAGTTGGACTGAAACTAGAACTGTAGGACGTGAATTGATGTAATTTTCTTGTAAGGAAAGCCTAGATGAATCCTTTACTTGTACAGGAAGTCCAGCCGCCTCTTATATATGTTAGGGGTGACGGCCGATTTAAACAACACACAATCGAACAAATCAATATACTACTTTTTATCTACGTTTTATCTCTCTATCGTTTTCTCTCATTCTTTGCTATTCTTCGTGTTTGAGAGCTGCGAATCTCGAGGCTCTAGGGGTGAGTGAATTGACCTAGGGCAGCCCATAGCTGCCGCACTCCCTGAAGGGGTCCCTCCCGGGCGTGTGGGGTTTCGGGTCCTAAAAGCACCCACCGACTGTCTTACGTATCGCGCTGTCGGTCGGGTCTCCTTCGACGTGAGCTGCGGTGCATCACCCCCGGTGTCGACGGTACATGTGACGTGTTCGTGTGTCAATACACTTTTTGGCGACCTCGCTGGGGACTCAAGATCAATTGTCATCATCCACCATGTCCGATCTTCCCAAGCCATCTGAGGTAGACGCCGATAACATCATTAAGCCTAGTCTTGATGAGATATCAGCTGATCATCGCCAAATCTATGAGGAGTACAAGAAGGCGCGCGAAGATAAGGATTTGCAAGAGTTCCTTGCAAAATTCAAGAAGGATCGCCAAGGAAACATCACTCTGATTGAGGAAATCAAGTTTCCTCCTCTTCAAGTCGAGCAGGTTAAACCCTCTATAAGTACTACCTTTTCTCCTGAGCAGTGGGCTGAGATTGAGAGTCGTATTGCTGATGGTAACAATCTGGTCTATCAAACTTTCATATAAAATACCAATGCTCAGAAGAATATATCTCAATCATCTAGTGGTAATGGTGGTGTAGCTGCTAGTGTGCAAAACCCTAATCTGGCTTTACCTATTTCATCAGCGCCTCCCATGCCGATGACTTATTATCCTACCCAAACAAATTAGATTGTTGCTGCACCAATTAATCCTATTATGAGCATGCCAGGTTCGGTGGCAATGCCGAACCAAACCCTGCCTACAGGTACAACCACTCGGCCACTACCGAACTATGGTTTGGCATATATGCCACAGTTTCTACCTACAGCTAGTAGTCCTACTCCTCCTATGCCATAGCAGCAAGCTTCATCGTCTACTATAGACGATTCCCTAGCTCATTTTAGAGAGGAGATGGCTAAGATGCTTCAAGAGAATTTTGGAGTTGAGTTGCCTCGGAAACGGATTTACCAAAAGCCGTACCCCGAGTACTTTGATGCCATCCAGTGCCCTCCAGGATATAAGATTTCAGATTTCGTTAAGTTTAATGGAGAAGGCACAAAAACCACATGGGAGCATGTTAGTCAATATTTAGCACAATTGGGTGAGGCAGGCTCGCTAAATGAATTGAAAGTGCGTTTATTTCCTTTGTCATTAACTGGTACTGCTTTTTCATGGTTTTCTTCTTTACCACATGGTTCCATTCGGGTTTGGTCGTAGCTAGAGCAGAAATTTCATGATCACTTTTATAGCGGTTACAATGAACTCATGTTATCACATCTAACATCGATTAAACAGAAGCATGATGAATCGGTCTCCGATTACGTCAAGAGATTTAGAGAAACAAAAAACCAGTGTTATAGTTTGGCGATAACCGAGAGAGACTTGGCAGACCTAGTGCTGAGTGGTTTGAGAACACCCATTAGAGAAAAGCTAGAAGGCTATGAGTTCTTAAATATCAACCAAGTCTTACAAAGGGCTTTGGCTCAAGAAAGCCGAAGCAAAGAACTCAAATAAGTGCATAGATATAAAGTTGATCGTCCTAAGATGAACATGGTTGAATATGATAGTGATCACTCGGACGATGAGGGTGATATTTATGCTACTGAATTTGTTTGGCCATCTAAGGCCAAACCCTTCACTTGCAATGATCTGAAACCGATTCATAAGAATCGTGATGAAGAGATGAAGTTTACTTTTAACATTGCCAAGTGTGATAAAATATTTGATGCTTTGCTGCAAGCCAAAATTATTAGAATATCTCATACTTTACCACCGTTTGAAGAACAGAAACGGCGCGCTTATTGCAAGTATCATAATTCTTTTTCTCATGCTACTAATGATTGCAATGTTTTTCGACGACAGATACAATCGGCCATTAATGACGGACGATTGAACTTTTCTGAGATGCAAGTTGATAAACAGCCCTTTCCAATGAATATCATGGATTTGGAAGGGAAGAAGCTGCTCATTCGGCCGGAGGTAGCCGAATTTGCTAATAAATCTAATGTCGTTGTTGGTCATCCCAGGAAAAATAAGGAGAGCGACAAGGTCTTGGGGAGACAAGTCGTGCTTGACAAGCAACCCGGTGGCAAGGAGATAATCAAGATCACCATCAAGAATCCTACACTCAGTGGGCAACCACAAGTGCAAGAGAACACTCATGTAAAATTTGTTAAGCCCAAGAGTCCAGAGGTTGGCAAATGGAAGACTAATGAAGCTAAAGTGCAGCGCAAGAAAATCAAGCCAACTTTTGATATGTTGTTGTCCAAGTATGCCAGTCAAGCGGCTAGTTCTAGCTCTAATCGGTCATCAAATTTGAAGCGCTCAAGGTCACCTCCTCGGGAAGAATTTCAGCATCATGCAAGGCCATATGGGTCGTGGGCACCGGGACCATGGATGGCGCCACCCCCCTATGCGCCATACTACATGGGAAACTTCAATGGAGGATGGTGGCAGCCCCCAATGGCCCCTTATGCTTTTCATCCGGGTTGGGCAGAACCAAGGAGGCCCATTCATGAGAGACTTTCTTATCCCACACGAGGCCGTTTGAACAATGGTGTCAATCGGCCAATGCAAGATAATCAAAAAATGGTTGGCAAGCAAGTGTGGCGTGCTAAATCACCAAGTGCTGAAATTTCAGAGCCTAGCAAGCGAAAGGAGAAGAATACTAGTGCTGAAACTATCATGATAGGCACTAAAGAATTAACAATCAAAGAGCTGATTATTGTTGAAAATCCGGCTGGTTCCAATAAAGATGTGGCTATTGTCCAGCAAGATCCCATGGCTAATGATCATGAAGCTAGCACAAGCAAGGCCAAGTCGAGGGATCCAAAATATACTCAGCCTAAGTGGTGTCCTTCCTGTCTGACCAAGGCACAAAAAAGGAGATTGCAGCGCATGAGGAGTCAAGAGATGGCAGAACAGGAGGCCGAGAAGCAAAGAGATAAATTGTTCAACGACATTCGGCCTATGGTACCTACAAAACAAGTATGGATGCCTAAACAAATACAAGGTGCAGTGGCTTCTACATCCGTCACGACATCACCTACACCACCAAAGAAGGACGATGCCACCGCTATTACATCATCCCCATCACCTATTGACTCCACTACGCTTGGACAAATTTTAGAATCGATGAACACGCCCGAGGAGGAAGATGATATGTTGGATTATGAGCCTACACCGGTCTGCGAAGGTATGGATATCAATATGGTGTATTACTTACCCGCTGAATTTCGTGCTATAGATGAAGAAGGGGAAGTAGCTCAGCTAGATTTTGGTCCTAAAAATGCTATTTCAAGAAGCCAAAAGAACCGGTGACACACTTGAAGCCATTATTCCTTAAAGGTCATATTAATGGATCGCCGGTTGCTAGAATGCTTGTCGATGGTGGTGCTGTGGTGAATCTTATGCCATATTCGGTCTTCAAAAAATTGGGTTTGCCTGATGAACAATTGATCAAGACCAATATGGTGCTTAATGGATTTGAAGGCAAAGAGAAAACTGAAGCCAAAGGTGTGATGTATGTGGATCTTACAGTCAGAAGAAAACTTTGGCTACTGCGTTCTTTGTTGCTGAGATGCAAGGTAACTATGTCGGTGTACTAAGTATTGGGCCTTTAGTACCCCGTACTTGTGCACGGGCAGTTGTAGCCATACCTGCGGCAAGGCTTGTCGGGGAACAGCTGAAGATTAATCCAAGATTATCAGAGACATTCAAGCCAAGGACCAGAAGATAAGGAGAACTAGAGATCAGGGGCTCGGCCCCCGGCAAGATCTTGCCGGGGTAGCCTGCGGAGCCCGGCAAGGTTCGCACCCCGGCGAGGTTCCGCCACTGTGCCACCGCTCCAGCGCAGCGACCAGCCTGGCATTCTGGCCCCATCTCTGGATGCGTGGCAAGGTGCTAGTGGAGGTGAGCTTAAGCGGTGCTGATGGGATGGCCCCTTTTTCCATCCCCAAGAAAGTAGGGACACCTAAACGGACACTTCACGGTGCATTAAATGCATTTGTCCTAAACCGCCAGTGGTTAGGTATGATAACCCTGTAGCTACTTTACACCTCGCGTATGAACAGTTAGCCACTGTGGTGACCCCTTTAAGCATATAAAAGGAGGCCCAAGGCAACTGCTACAGGGGAGGAACACTCTCGGCCCATTCTTCATGCGTAGCCGCTACATGAACGCACTTTTCATTGCAAGCGCTCCAAGAACTGGGATGAATATACTGATAATACACTAAGGCAGGAGTAGGGTTTTACGCTGATTAGCGGCCCGAACCTGGGTAAAAATCCCCTCGCGCTGATCCTCGGTTCTGCTCTTTGTGCATACCTCTCTCCCTGCCGAATCGTAAAGGGGTCTTTCGGATCCCATAGGTGTCATACACTGACATCTTTGGCGCGCCAGGTAGGGGAAGAAGAAGACCGACAAGATCTTTGGCGCAAACTCCGGCAAGCGCACCTCTTCAGAGTGTTGCGCTTCCGTTGAGGACGCACCAGAGAGTTCCACCGGCAAGAACAAGAAATCCAAGGCTACTCCACCAGAGATCAAGAAGGTGCCCGTCAAGGAGGACGGAACGGGAGGAACTTTCACCATAAGTTCCACCCTATATGAAAAATAGGAAAGCGCGCTCATTGCCTTCCTGCGGGCGAATGTCGACGTGTTTGCATGGCAACCGTCTGACATCCCTGGTGTTCCCAGGGAGGTAATTGAGCACCACCTTGCTGTCTGTCCTCACGCGCAGCCCGTCAAGCAGAGAGTCAGGAAGCAAGCCTTGGAGCGGCAAGAGTTCATTGCCGAAGAAATCAGAAAGCTAGAAGCGGCAGGCTTGGTCAGAAGAGTGCTTCACCCAACGTGGTTGGCCAATCCGGTTGTAGTGCGCAAGGCAAATGGGAAATGGAGGCTGTGTATTGATTATACAGACATCAATAAAGCCTGTCCAAAAGATCCTTTCCCCTTGCCGTGCATCGACCAGATTGTGGACTCCACTGCTGGTTGTGACCTACTGTCGTTCCTTGATGCCTACTCGGGATATCATCAGATTTTCATGGCAAAAGAAGATGAAGAAAAGACCGCATTTATCACCCCATGTGGTACGTATTGCTTTATACGGATGCCTTTCAGGTTGAAAAGTGCTGGTTCTACATTTGCGAGAGTGGTCCAAATTGGTTTTGAGCCTCAGCTACATAGAAATATGAAAGCATACATGGATGACATAGTGGTCAAAACCAAGGATAAAGCGACGCTCATACAAGATCTAGAAGAAACATTTACAAATCTGCGCAAAATCAATTTAAAGCTCAATCCTGAGAAGTGTGTGTTTGGCGTCCCTTCTGGCAAGCTTCTCGGGTTCTTTGTATCTCAGCGTGGAATCGAAACGAATCCCGACAAGATCAAAGCTATTGAGCAGATTGAAGCACCAAGGCGCGTCAAGGATGTACGTCGTCTTGCCGGCTGCATTGCTGCCCTAAGCAGGTTCATATCCAAATCCGCTGAGCGCGCCCTCCCCTTTTTCAAAATTTTGAAGAAGGCATGTCCAATGAGATGGACTCCGGAAGCGGAGGCAGCATTGAAGATTTGAAGAGGTACCTCTCCTCTCCGCCGACGCTAGTCGCACCTAGGCCACAAGAGCCGTTGCTGTTGTATCTAGCGGCAACGAATCAAGTGGTTAGTGCTGCGTTAGTGGCGCAGAGAGAAGTTGATGAGGAGGCAACAACAGCGGCATGACCATCAGGTAACACGCCGGGATCTTCCCCGGCAAGGTCTGGTACAGGCAAGACAGGATCTGCGCAGTCAGAGGAATCAGTTCAAAAGAGGAAGATGGTACAGCGCCCAGTTTATTTTGTTAGCTCTCTTTTACAGGGAGCTAGGTCAAGGTACTCTGGTGTGCAGAAGTTGCTCTTCGGCCTTCTCATGGCCTCGAGGAAGCTGCGCCATTATTTTCAGGCACATGAGATTACCGTCGTCACTCGCTTCCCGTTCCAGCGGATTTTGCGAAATCCAGAGGCAACCGGAAGGATTGTGGAGTGGGCATTGGAACTATCAAGCTTTGGTCTCAAGTTTGAAAGTACTTCAGCAATTCAGAGCAGAGCCTTGGCGGAGTTCATTGCAGAATGGACCCCAACGCCAGATGAAGAGATTCAAGAAATGACTCTTCCCGGCAAGGAAACAGATCAAGAATGGATTATGTACTTTGACGGGGCTTTCTCGCTGCAAGGTGCCAGTGCTGGCGTGCTGCTTGTCGCACCCACCGGAGAGCACCTCAAGTACGTAATTCAGATGCATTTTCCCCGGGAGAGCTCGACGAACAACACTACGAAGTACGAAGGCCTGCTTGCCGGTTTTAGGATCACGGCAGACCTTGGTATCAAGAAGCTCGTCATCAGAGGCGATTCGCAGCTTGTTGTCAGGCAAGTCAACAAAGATTATCAAAGTCCATTGATGCAAGCCTATGTGGATGAAGTGAGAAAAATGGAAGAGCGCTTTGATGGCCTGCAAACAAAGCACATTCCTCGTGCCGAAAACAGTATTGCAGATGACCTGTCAAAGCGTGCTGCCCTCAAGTTACCTGTGGAACCAGGGACTTTTGTGCTCCATTTAACTCAGCCATCTGTAACGCCATCAATGAGGCAAGAAAAGAGAAGGAAGTTGAATTCTGGTCAGTACTTTCCAGCAGAGCTCCCGGGAGCCACCAGCAAGGAAGTTGCCGGGATCAACGACAAGCCTGCCGGGGAACAACAGGCTCCAGCAGGGGCTCAGGCCCTTGCCGTCGAGACAAATGTTCCCCCGGCAGAAGAGATGCCTTTAGTCCTAGATGTCGAGCCCCAGGCTCCAGCTTGGGCACAGCTCATTATCCATTTTCTTCAGACAGGAGAACTCCCTGAGGAGCAGGAAGAAGCGGAAAAAGTAGCCCATCAGTCTAGCATGTACCAGTTCATCGATGGCGTTCTATACAGGAAGAGACTGAACGGTGTGAAATTGAAGTGTATTCCTCGGGAGGATGGACTAGAGCTGTTGGCAGAGATACATGGAGGCATATGTGGCTCTCACATAGGGTCAAGAGCGCTTGTCGGAAAGGCATTCCGACAAGGTTTTTTTGGCCCACCGCTCTCCAGGATGCAACTGCACTAGTAACCTAGTGTGAAGCGTGCCAGTTTCATTCAAAGAAAATGCATCAGCCAGCTCAAGCTCTTTAGACAATCCCTCTCTCCTGGCCATTTTCGGTCTGGGGGCTCGACATACTGGGCCCCTTTCCCTGTGCTACCGGGGGCTTTGAGTACTTGTACGTTGCAATCGACAAGTTCACAAAGTGGCCGGAGGTGGAAGCAGTGAGGAAGGTGACAGCACAATCAGCCGTCAAGTTCTTTAAAGGAATAGTTTGCCGTTTCGGTGTGCCCAACAGGATCATCACCGACAACGGCACACAGTTCACAAGTCGCACCTTCATGCAATATGTCCAAGATCTTGGCGGCAAAATCTATTTTGCCTCTGTTGCTCACCCGACAAGCAACGGCCAAGCGGAGAGGGCTAATGCCGAAGTGCTGCACGGTCTCAGGACCAGGACTTTTGACAAGCTGAAAAAGTGCGGAAGGCGCTGGATTGATGAGTTGCCAGCGATTCTTTGGTCAATCAGAATGACACCAAATCGAGCTACTGGCCAGACACCTTTCACTCTGGTTTACGGAGCGGAAGCAGTTCTTCCCACGGAACTCATATATGGGTCACCTCGAGTGCTCGCTTATGATGAGCTTGAGCAAGATCAACTGCGGCAAGATGACGCTGTGCTCCTTGAGGAGGATTGTCTTCAGGCTGCTGTGCGAGCTGCACGCTACCAGCAAGCTTTGCGTCACTACCATAGCCGCAAAGTTCGTGCCCGAAGTTTTGAGGAAGGCGACCTTGTTCTTCGGCGGATTCAGTCCGCCAAGAATTCAAACAAGTTGACGCCGAAGTGGGAAGGCCCTTATCGGGTAGTACGAGTCACCAGGCCCGGCGCTGTCCGCCTGGAGACCGAGGATGGCGTTCTAGTGAGTAACTCCTGGAATATCGAACTTCTTCGCAAGTTCTACCCATAAGGCGCAGTTGCCGGGGGATACCGACAACCTCCTTTTGTACGAGTTTTGTCGGCAAGGCATATAATCCTTCGTACAAAGCCAGCCGCAGACCCTGTGCGCAGTTGAATAAGCTTAAGTGTTGTACATTTCTTGTTGATTTCCATGTTTATATATATGCATGCTTGTCTGAGATATTGTATGACACTTGCTCTCGGTAAGCATTAACGAACCACCAAGGTTCCATATCTTTATTTTCTCTTCTTTCTTTTTCTCAAAGGATGGAAGGTTCCTTCGCGCACACGTTTACCGGGGGGGAAGGAAGGTATGGATACCAATGGGCAATGTTCAGAATTGATGTCTTGCCGGAAGGAGTACAGCTACAGAAAGCTAAGTTGCGAAACTTTGAACAAGTTTTTCAATTTTTACAATCGGGCTATTTTCTTCAGACGATTTCGGTCCTTGTATGGAAAACCTGCACGCGAAGGAACCCTTGTCGTAATTGGTTGCGCCCTTATTTTGTTTCGAGTCTGCTAAACAGTTTAAGTGGCTGCACCAAGAGCGCCAAGGTGTCTTGCCGGCTGCTGCACCTCCAGCAGGCTGCTGAAGTCCCGCACCAAGCGCTCGTGGCAGGTTGCGCGCCAGCAAGTTTCCAGTTAGCGTAGGGCGTATACCATACGGAAAGAAATTGGACAGGAGAAATAGCATGCATGTATTCAATTATAGCAAGTTATATTACATCGATAGTTGCCGCAGTTCTAACTTAAGACTAAATTGCCTTTGGCATGGAATGGTGGCGGCAAGGAAAAGTGAGACGGCTAGTCCCTGTGCTGGCCTTCGACCCTCTTGATTGAATCCACCTTCTCAAGGATGGGCGCGACAAGCTCCTCAAGTGCCTTGAGATTTGCATCCTTCGGCAAGCGGTCGAGCACGTTGGTGAGATCAACACCAGGGTTCTTATGCACCACCTTGATGAGTACCTTGCGGAGGACGGCCAGCAAAGCTTGCGGGATTCATTGGCTAGTTGGGTCGCTCGGTTGGACTCTAGCAGCTTCAGAGCATCAATGATGCTTTCGAAGAACATGGTCAGCCTGACGCTCGAGGATATCCTTTCTTCAGAGGAATACCTGAAGTTTTGCAGGCCATCCTGGCCCATGGTTGACAATTGTGCTGTGAGCCTGTCCGCGGTGTCGACAAGGCGATCAGTCTAGATTTTCACACCCTTCTCATAGTGAATTTGGGTGGCGGTAGCGCTCTTAAGCAAGTTCTTCTCATCTTGAAGATCTTTGCTTAGGGCCTTCTCACGGGCCCTACCGTCCTCAAGAGACTTTTCCAGCGTGGTTAGCTTCAGCCTCAGATCGGCAATGGCATCATTGGCTGAAGAGAGCTGCTTGGTCTTGTCGGATATAGCAATTTGCATCTCCGCCAGGCTGTGGAGAGTTTTCTCCCTGTCACCTTTGAGCGTCGAGAGCTCCTTGCTGTGTTCCTCAAGATCCGCCTCCAGCTTTTTTACTTTCTTGCTCAGCTCGTTCTTGGCGGCCTCTGCAGCCTTGGCGGCATCGATGGTTTCCTTGAGCTTGCTGGCATGATCTGCAGTTGAAGCTTCGAGCGCCTCCTTGTGTTTCTGCTCCAGCTCCTGGGTCCGCTGCGCGACAAGCTTTTCAATCTCCTCGTCCTTGCCATGGAGTTTGGCAGCAAGTGCCTGCTCGCGCGTGGCAAGATCTTCTTCGTGAGCGTCAAGCCCAACCCGGCGCTCCGTCAAGAGGGCTTCCTCGGCGGCAATCCTTTGCGCATTTTCCTCTTGCGCCTTCTCTATGTCGGATTGCCTCAGGAGGAGCTCCGTCCAGCTTTGGCTCACTTGTTCCCAGCTGGCAGTCAACTCCTGAAGTGCCTCGGCGTACCAGATCTGCATCTGCTCAACGCGCTTCTGGAAATCTGCCTCGGCTGCTTCGACAACTGCAACTCTGGAATCTGCCTTTTCTTTCCGAGCACGGTGGAGTGCTTGGAGCTTGCGGAAATTATCGCCCATAGCCTGAAGGAGCTGATCTTCTTCAGATTTTCCACTGCTGGCGCTTGGTTCATCAATGATTTCGAGCCCGGCAGCGATGATGATTTCTTCATCAAAGGTTTCCCCTTCGGTCGGCGCTCCAATACTTGCCGTGCCCGGCAAGTTGATGAATAGGTTGTCACCAACCTTGAGATATTTTCTCGATGAGGGAGCCTCGGATGTCGATGGTTGATCCTCGACGATCGTCTCACCGGTGGCTGGGGGCTCTATGGCTGATGTAGCACATGGCGCTCCTGTGGCAGGAATGCCGTCAATATGGTCATCAGTCTCCTCGTCGGCCCACTGGGCAGATTCCTTGGCGGCTTCCTCGGAAGTAGTTTCGCTGACCTCAACAGTGGCGTCTTTGGCGGCCTCGCTAGTAGCGATCTTGTCAGCTTCGGCGGCGGTGTCTCTAGCAGTCTCCTCGATGACAACGTCGACGTCCATGTGCTCCATCACAGGGAACTCTGGAGGACGAAGGGGGGGAAACAGAATAAGATCAAGATTGGAGTTCAAGAAAACAAAGAGAGAGAAAGATAAAGGAAAGAATGACAAGTGCTCTGAGGCAAGCAGTCACCTGCGTCGAGCTGTTGAGGGGTGGTTTCGTCCCTCCCGGCAACATGGGTTGCTGGGGAAAGGTTGCCGATGCCCATGTTTGCCAGCTCCTCCTCTTCCAAGGTAGGCTCGTCGGTAGGAGCTCTTGCCGGGGATGCGCTTGCGGGCAGCGTGGTTGACGGAGGCGGCACGACGGGGGCGTCCTCCAATGACTCTCCCTGTTGCTGTCCTTCTCCTGCAAGCCCGAAGATATCAGCGGCAAAGGTAGAAACCTCAGCACCCGCCAGCGGAAAATGGGTAGTGAACTCACGCTGGGGGCTGCGCTGCGGGCTGCGTTGAGGGCTAAGCTCCGGGCTGATGACGATAGTTGCTGGCACGCTTGCAAAGCTTGTCGGGGGCTCGTCACCCGTGGAAGTCTTCGCCCTTTTCGCCATCCTTTTCGCCAAAGTTTCTGCATCACTGTAGAAACAAGGCAAAGCAAGACAGTGAGATCAATCAAATTCAGAATTTGGGAAATAAAGGTTGTGACAGGATATTTACTCTTCCTCTTCCTGTTCCGGGCTGAAACCGGAGATGTCAAAATCGACCTTCGTTGCGGCATCCGTTTGGGGAGGCGGAGGAGGGGTCCTGGGTCACTTGGCTACGGCAGGTGCAGGGGGTTGGCGCGACTCTGCCGCCTCAACCTCTGGTGTTGTCATGTGGGACACCCCTGCCACCCCAGTGGTTGCCGCGGGTGTGTGTCTCGTGCGCCGCACAGGTTGTTATCAAACTCCTTGCCGCGGTGCAGCCTTGCGGGCCGCCTTCTTGCCGGGAGCGTCACTGCTCGAAGAAGGTTGATTTGCTGGGGCATCAGAGATGGCTTTTCGAAGGACACGCTTAGCCCTCTTTGGAGCTGGGGGCTCCTCTTGTGGCTGTTCTTCGGCTGCGTCCTCATCAGATGAGTTTTCGGCGGCTGTGCCACTCTGCTCCCCGGCAGCCTTATCCTCCCCGGCAGGATCTTCTTCCAAAATGACCTCTGCGTCGCTGGTTTCCCATTCCGTGAAGCCGACGTCGCCGACCTCCGCGGCAAGGTTCGCCTCTTCCACCCTAGTGGCAATATACGCCACTTCCTCATCGGTGGTGGCGTAGACGAGTCCTGTTTCTTCCCGGACGGCCCTCTCCGACAAGTTGTCGAAGAACATTTGTGCCTGCTCCTCAGATGGCTCGACCCAAGTTGCGTCAAGGCCATGGGCGTTGAACATTGGCATCGTGGCGATGATCGACCCCAGGGCAGAGTTGTTGCACAAAGGGATAATTCTCGCTGGCAACCTATGCTTGTCATCACGCTGAAATAGCTTATGGCGGAGAGTGGCAAGCTGCATGATTGTCAAGTTGTTGTTTAATCCGGGGCGCAGCCTCATGATGTCCACCGCATTCTGGAACTCCCAAGCTGGTCTCCCCTTATTCTGTAGAGGGGCGATGCGGCGGCGAAGGAAGTTGGACCCAATCATCTCTATTGTGAGCCCGGCAGCTTTCAGACGAAGAATCCTGGTGGTGGCGATCGTGAGCTTGTCGTCTTGAGCATCAAGATTACTCCAGTCCTCACCACGGACCACTTTCTGCCGTCGGGGCGAACAGAATGGATGGGGATCTGCTTCCTTGATCCAACACCACTCGGACCGCCATTCTTCCCACTTCTCGCGGTAAACCCCATCTGGATATATCTCCTTGTTCCATGCCCTTGGGATCCAGGCGATAGAACCGGAAAGGGCGTCCCCTTTTGGATGCGAGGAACAAAGTAATGGCGGAACAGGGCAGTGTTGGGAACTACTCCGGCAAAGTTTTCGCAAAGATGAGCAAAGATAGACATGCATGTTACGGCATTCGGCGTGAAATCCAGAAGACGGAAGCCGTATGTGTACATGATGTCGATAAAGAAATCGGAGAATGGAGGACAGAGCCCGTAATAAAAGTAAGCGACGAAGAAGGGATATTTATCTGGTCCGCCTTTGAAAGAAGAACCTGGGGCCACGCGTGTTGCGGGGTGAGCCTTCGTCTCCCTCGCCCACATGCACTGGTACCGGTTCTTCAAGGCTTTCGCGTCGAGCGTCGGAGCGAAGACGACATACTTCTTCCGCATCTTCGCCAGCTCGCTCTCCGGGACATCGGCCTTCGTCTCCTTGCTCTTGACTTTGCCCTTGCTAGCCTTGGGCGGAATGGCGATTGCGAAGGCGGAAGCAGAGGATAGAGCGGTTGCGGAGGCGGTGAGCGGATGAGGAGAAGTTCTGCTCTGGGCTCGGGGGCAGAGAAGGTAATGGCGGATTCCAGATTGGAAAGAAGAGGGGGTAAATGGGCGGTGCCTCTGCGGATTCCTTTTTATGGGGAAGGTGCGAGGCTGCCTCTTTTACTGCCCAATGTGAACATGCCTATGCAAGCGCGCTACGGCCGCGGCCGTTCAGCGCACGCTTCCCATGTCACGCATTCAACGTGCGTAGTGGGGAAGCGCAGTAAGCGGAATAATTACAAGCAGTTAACCCCTGCCACGTGTGCCCATGCACTGTTTGGGCCTAGCCCAACAACGCCTCGCACTCGTGTGTGGCCTAGGCCCGAGGGCTCCTGTCGGTGTACTAAGTATTGGGCCTTTAGTACCCCGTACTTGTGCACGGGCAGTTGTAGCCATACCTGCGGCAAGGCTTGTCGGGGAACAGCTGAAGATTAATCCAAGATTATCAGAGACATTCAAGCCAAGGACCAGAAGATAAGGAGAACTGGAGATCAGGGGCTCGGCCCCCGGCAAGATCTTGCCGAGGTAGCCTGCAGAGCCCGGCAAGATCTTGTCGGGGTAGCCCGCAGAGCCCGGAAGGTTCGCACCCCGGCGAGGTTCCGCCACTGTGCCACCGCTCCAGCGCAGCGACCAGCCTGGCATTCTGGCCCCATCTCTGGATGCGTGGCAAGGCGCTAGTGGAGGTGAGCTTAAGCGGTGCTGATGGGATGGCCCCTTTTTCCATCCCCAAAAAAGTAGGGACACCTAAACAGACACTTCACGGTGCATTAAATGCATTTGTCCTAAACCGCCAGTGGTTAGGTATGATAACCCTGTAGCTACTTTACACCTCGCGTATGAACAGTTAGCCACTGTGGTGACCCCTTTGAGCATATAAAAGGAGGCCCAAGGCAACTGCTACAGGGGAGGAACACTCTCGGCCCATTCTGCATGCGTAGTCGCTGCACGAATGCACTGTTCATTGCAAGCGCTCCAAGAACTGGGACGAATATGCTGATAATAAACTAAGAAAGGAGTAGGGTTTTACGCTGATCAGCGGCCCGAACCTGGGTAAAAATCCCCTCACGCTGATCCTCGGTTCTGCTCTTTGTGCATACCTCTCTCCCTGCCGAATCGTAAAGGGATCTTTCGGATCCCATAGGTGTCGTACACCGACAAACTACAATGTCATACTAGGCCGTGATTGGGTTCATGCAAACCAGTGCATGCCTTCCACTATGCACCAGTTTTTGATCCAGTGGGTGGATGATGAAGTGGAGGTCATTCATGCGGATAATTCGGCTTGTGTTGCTTTGGCCGATGCATCGGTGGATGGCAGCATCCCAATGCTACTTGCTTGATGGGACGTGACTTATTAGAATTTGATTTTCTTAGCGCCACAAAAAGTGGTATCGTGCCCGTTTCTTTAAAGCCGGTTGGTGGTAATCGGCTCCAAGGTATGATGTATTTAAATGGATTCTAACTCAGATTGGTTGCAAAAGCGTCTTGTTGAATATCGGTCCAATGAGAACGATATGTATGAATCTATAGAGGAGTTAGATGATATGGATAAATTAGGACAAGGTTTTACGTCAGCCAATCCATTAGAAGAGATAGACATAGGAGATGGTTCAATTCCTAGGCCGACATTTGTAAACGAAAATTTAAGAGCCGATCATAAAGCTAAGTTGATCGAGCTATTGAAAGAATATGTTTGTTGCTTTGCATGGGAATATCATGAGATGCCAGGTTTAAGCCGAGAGCTAGTGGAGCATCGGTTGCCTATAAAGGCTGGTTTTAGACCGTACAAGAAACGGCCAGAAAGTTCAATCCAAAAACATATGACCGGATCAAGGAAGAGATCGGTCGTTTACTTAAAGCTAATTTTATTAGACCTTGCAGGTATGCCGAGTGGATTTCTAACATTGTACCAGTAGAGAAGAAAGGCTCCGGCAAGTTGAGGGTGTGCATTGATTTCAGAGATTTGAATAGAGCTACACCTAAAGATGAGTATCCCATGCCAATAGCCGATATGCTTATTAATGAAGCTTCTGGACATAAGGTCATTAGCTTTCTTGATGGTAATGCAGGGTATAACCAGATTTTTATGGCCGAAGAGGACATGTCGAAAACGGCTTTTTGATGTCCTGGTTTCCTTGGTTTATTTGAGTGGACAGTGATGACCTTTGGATTAAAAAATGCCGGTGCCACGTATCAAAGGGCTATGAATTTAATTTTTCATGATTTACTTGGTGTTATACTTGAGGTTTATATTGATGATATTGTTGTCAAATCAGATGCTTTCGAATCTCATCTAGCAAATTTGCGCTTAGCTTTTGAAAGAATGAAAAAATATGGACTGAAGATGAATCCTTTGAAGTGTGCATTTAGCGTGTCGGCTGGAAAGTTTTTGGGTTTCATTATTCATGAAGATGGCATAGAGATTGATCCCAAAAAGATAGAGGCCATACAGAAAGTGGAGGCTCCAACATGCAAGAGAGATATGCAAAAGTTCCTTAGCAAGGTCAATTGTTTGAGAAGGTTCATAGCTAATCTGTCAGGGAAAGTTGATGCATTTACTCCTATCCTTCGGTTAAAGAATGATGTTGATTTTACTTGGGGGGCAAAACAGCAAGAAGCGTTTGATATGATCAAGAACTATTTGTGCACTCCTCCGGTGATGAAAGCGCCCAAGCATAAGGAACCCTTTAAGCTTTACATTGCAGCAGAAGAAGGTGTTATTGGTGCTATTTTGACTGAAGAAACCGAAGGAAAAGAGCATGCTATTACATATTTGAGCAGGCGTTTATTGGACGCCGAGACAAGGTATACATTTATTGAAAAACTATGCCTATGCTTATATTATGCTTGCACAAAATTGAGACATTATTTGGTACCGAGTGCTTGCATAGTAGCTTGTCAAACCGATGTCATTAAATACATGTTGCATAGGCCAATTCTTAGTGGTAGAATTGGCAAGTGGGCTTATGCTTTGATTGAATATGATTTGGCTTATGAATCGCTAAAATCCATGAAAGGCCAAATCGTTGCTAATTTTATTATTGAGCATCGGATTAATGACAAGCATGATGTTGATATAAACCTTGTTTCATTAGTACCTTGGAAATTATATTTTGATGGTTCAGTTTGTAGCAATGGCCAAGGTGTTGGTATTGCTTATATATCTCCTCATGGTGCTGTTTTTGAAGCCTCATGCCGCTTAGAATATTTTTGCACAAATAATCAAGCCGGATATGAAGCATTGTTATTCGGCTTAGAGATGTTGCTTGCCATAGTTGCTACACATATTGAGGCTTTTGGTGATTTGTTATTAGTAGTGCAACAAATATCCAAAGTCTTTCAATGTTTTGATGAATCACTTAATGTTTATCTTGATAAATGTCTAGATATAATTTCTACTTTGGATTATTTTAGCATTGCTTATATATCTAGACATGACAATTGGAGAGCAAATGAGTTGGCACAATAAGCATCCGGCTATCATGTTGATCATGGCATGTTTCATATTTCTCAAAGGCCGATGTCCAGTCTTGCCAACATAGGGGAGGCCGAACCGGAGCCCACCGTTTTGGCCACTAATGAAATATTCAATGCAGGAGAAAATCAAGACTGGAGGAAACCCATTATTGATTATTTGTGTGATCCTAGTAGAAGGGTGGACAGGGCTGTTCGGCGTATGGCTTTCAAATACACAATGAGAGGTGATGGTCTCTATCGCCGAACGGTTGATGATGTTCTTTTAAAGTGCTTGGATGAGGACCAAGCGAGAGTTGCTATGGGAGAGGTCCATGAAGGTATTTGTGGCACTCATCAGTCGGCTCCCAAGATGAAATGGTTACTACGACATGCTGTGTTTTATTGGCCGACTATGATTAATGATTGCTTCAGATATTACAAAGGGTGTGAAGCTTGTCAAAAATTTGGTGATATTCAATTGGCTCCTGCTGCTATGTTACATCCTATTGTCAAGCCGTGGCCTTTCAGAGGATGGGGTTTAGATTTTATTGGAGAAATTCACCTGTCTTCCTCAAAGGGACATCAGTTCATGTTGGTAGCAACAGATTATTTCACTAAGTGCTCTGAGGCAGTACCTCTCAAGAACATGACACATACAGAGGTAATCCGATTCATAACTGAGCACATTATTCATAGATTCAGCATTCCTCAAACATTAACTACAGATCAAGGTTCATCTTTCATGTCACATCAAGTCAGAGAATTTGCCGAATCTTATAACATAAAGTTGCTCAATTCCTCTCCGTATTATGCCCAAGCTAATGGACAAGCTGAGTCCAGCAATAAAATTTTAATCAAGCTTATCAAGAAGAAGATTGAGGATAATCCGAGGAGATGGCATGAGTTGTTGTCTGAAGCTTTGTGGGCACATAGGATCTCAAGGCATGGTGCTACGAAGGTGACACCATATGAGCTAGTATATTGTAAAGAGGCTGTTTTACCGGTGGAAGTAAATTTGAATGCTTTGAGAATAGCCAAACAAAATGATTTATCGGTAATAGACTTTTATGACTTGATGATGGACAATATTGATGAGGTTGCCGATAAATGTTTGGCTGCTTTGAAGGCCATAGAGAGAGACAAGTTGAGGGTAGCAAGAGCTTACAATAAGAAAGTTAAGTTGAAGAATTTTCAAGTTGGCGATCTCGTCTGGAAAGTGATTCTACCGATTGGTTCAAGAGATAGAAAATTCGGGAAGTGGTCTCCGAGTTGGGAAGGTCCTTTTAGGGTTACAAGAGTAGTTCCCGGAAACTCTTATTTGGTGGAATCCGTACAAGGGGCACTGTTACCTCGAGCTCTCAATGGCAAGTACTTGAAGAAATACCACCCGAGTGTGTGGCAAGAAGCCTAAGTAGGCAATGGCCGATATATGATTATCGCCCTTAGCACAAACATGGCCGATACATAATTATCATCCTGAGAAAAATAAATGGCCGACGGAGTGTTGACATCGTTCTTAGAACAGACAAGGTACAAATTATTTTTCGGCACACAAGCTTTGCCAAAAAACAGGGGGCATGTGTTGACACCAGATTTTGGCACGGTCAAGAACTTATTTAAGATGAGCTCAAATGGAAAAACTTTCTACACGAATTGTCTTCGTATCGTCGAAACAGTTGATTTTGATATAAAAGTCATCCCAATCCGAGTTCGTATGCAGAAGTTAGAGGCAACACTTTGCGGACCGGTCCTGAGTGAAAAAGTGACACGAGGGACCAGACACCTACCTAGGTGGTGTCTGATGGGTCGCGTGAGTTATTCGACCTTTGCCGGCTGAATGAAGCTTGCCGGCAGAGTAAAAAAGCTTGCCGGCGTGGAAAGCTTGCTGGCACGAAAAGCTTGCCGGCGTGGAAGCTTGCCGGTGTGAAAGCTTGCCGGGGTGAAAGCTTGCCGGCGTGGATGCTTGCCGGTGTGAAAGGTTGCCGGTGCAAATCTTGCCGGTGTGAAAGCTTGCCGGGGTGAAAACCTTGCCGGTAAAGCTTGCCGGGGTGGAAACCTTACCGGCGTGGAAAGCTTGCCGGGAAAAAGCTTGCCGAAAAAGTGGAAGCTGTCAAAGTCAATCCAACCAGGAGTTGGTGATGGGCTCGAAAGGTTATTTAGATGACCTCAGATGGAAAAGTGTTCTACACGGAGGTTGTGCGTATCGTCGAAACGGTCAACTTTGCTTTTGGAGTCATCATCGTCAGAGATAGTATACGGCCTGCAAAGTTGTTACAAGACTTGGACAGTTCAGAAAACTGCATAATTGAATCCGACCCATAGTTAAAGATGGGCCCTAAAATTCATAAAGTCGGCCTTAAAAGGAGAAGTGACCCGCGTTGTATTATGCAGATCATTGAGGCGGACAAGTTTGATGTTGAACTCAACTCCATCCGAGTTAATATGCGATTTCTACGGCCTGCGCAAGAAGCAGGACTGCAGTATGGGACATATTCGGGCTGAATCCGAGTTGGACTGAAACTAGAACTGTAGGACGTGAATTGATGTAATTTTCTTGTAAGGAAAGCCTAGATGAATTCTTTACTTGTACGGGAAGTCCAGCCGCCTCTTATATATGTTAGGGGTGATGGCCGATTGAAACAACACACAATCGAACAAATCAATATACTACTTTTTATCTACGTTTTATCTCTCTATCGTTTTCTCTCGTTCTTCGCTGTTCTTCGTGTTTTAGAGCTGCGAATCCTGATGCTCTAGGGGTGAGCGAATCGACCTAGGGCAGCCCATAGCCACCGCAGTCCCTGACGGGGTCCCTCCTGGGCGTGTGGGGTTTCGGGTCCTAAAAGCACCCGCCGACTGTCTTGCGTATCGCGTTGTCGGTCGGGTCTCCTTCGACGTGAGCTGTGGTGCATCACCCCCGGCGTCGAGGGTACACGTGACGTGTTCATGTGTCAACAGCCATATATGCTTAGATCTTTCCCCATCACATGATGCTTGCCAACTAAAAAGTAGGTTGGAATGAGAAGGAATACTACTGACTCTTGCATAAAAGTAAATACATGAAAGTAAAAGATAGGTCCTTCGCAGAGGGAAGCAGAGGTTGTCATGCGCTTTTTAATTTTGGATGTGCAAACCCTTAATGCAAAGGAACATCATGTTGTATTGCCCTTTATGATAGCAACCTTTATTATGCAGTCCGTCACTTTTATTTCTTTACCATCACAAGTTCGTACAACGCTTATTTTCCCTTACAATAAAAGATCGTACATATTTAGGAGCAATTTTTATTGCTTTTTGCACCGATGACAACTTATTTGAAGGATCTTATTCAATCCATAGGTAGATATGGTGGACACTCATGGCATGAAACAGGGTTTAAGGGTTTTTGGACGCACAAGTAGTATCTCTACTTAGTACAGAAATTTTGGCTAGCAAAAGATTCTAAAAAGCAAGCACCACATGTTGGAGGATCCATAACAATATAACTTCTATACAAATATACCCAAGCATAACTCATTATGTTGTCTTCCTTGTCCAACTTCAACTAATTTGCTCAACTTTGAAAATAATTAATGGGGCTCACAATCATAGAAGATGTCCAAGATAGTATATTTATATGTGAAATCTCTCTTCCTTCAACATTCTTTCATGAATTGTTCAAGTGACCAATACTATGTTTGCTAACTTTCAATAAATTTACCACCTCCCTTCTTATACGTGAAGTCATTACTCCCCATGGGATAATCATATGAAACATATATAAATTCAGATTTATGATATTCAATCCATTCAACGATTTACTCATAGGATATAAGTGAAGCACGAGAGTAAATGACAAACTATTCCAAAAAGATATAAGTGAAGATCAATGAGTAGTTGAATAATTATGTAGCTATATGAAGGATTTTTTTTCAAAACTATGACTAAATTTATAGCCTTTTTGAAAACTATTGGGCAGAATGCAAAAATATCAGAAATAGCACCTTGTCAGCCTGGGGTGGGCCGATGGAGGGCCTGTCGGCCTGCTGTGGGCCGAGGGTGGCCTGTCGGCCTCCAGTAGGCCGACCAGTGGGCTGTCGGCCTCCAAACGGCCGAGTGGGTTCCTGTCGGCCTCTAGTAAGCCGAAATGTTTTTTTTGTGAAATTTGACTTATTAATGATGTACAATGATTGCCCATCTTATAAATATTGTAAAAATATTATTTATGCTTCCGCGCAACTATTTCCCTCCATGCTTTCGCACCAACTCTTTCCCTCCATATGTTCCCGGCATCCCTTTCCTGCCATATTTTCCCGGCCTACCTTTCCCGCCATCCTTTCTCGTCAACCCTTTCCCGCCATTATTTCCGCGCAACTATTTCCCTCCATGCTTTGACAAATAAATTCATTATAATTGCTGCACAACCATTCCCCCTCCTTTCCCTCAATATTTCCCTGCCAACTCTGTGCCGATATATGTTCCCGCAACCCGTTTCCCACCAACCCCTTCCCGCCACCCGTTTCCTGCCAACCCCTTCCCGCCATATGTTCCCGCCACCTTTCCCTCCATACCGCAGTCGTTCTTTCCCGCCATTTTCTCCTCTCTACCTATAAAACCCCCTTCACACGGAGTTGGATAAGCAGTCCATTTTAGTGTAGTTCGAGATGTCCGATTATCCTTTTGATCGTAGTTTTCACCCAGAGATGAGCAAATGTCTTCTTAGGCTAGCCACCAATTTCAGGATGGACAATAGGATAGTTCCATGGGACGAACTCATCGGTAGTGACACCATACAGAATGAGTTGGCTCACGCATTACGTAGGTCTGGGTGGCCTGAAAGGACCTATGAGGAGGTACGTAAAGAACTTCTTAGGTTGCATGGAAGGTGGAAGAAGGTAGTGCAGACGAAGAGTGAAAATTTTATAAGGACTGCAGCAGAGCATACATATTTATGGACTGCCGACACCGAAGACGAAGACGATATCTTCATGTCGAGCACCAAGGCCAAGAGTACCGCATCGTCAAAGGGCAAGAGTACCGCATCGTCGAAGGGCAAGAGTACCGCATCGTCGAAGGGCAAGAGTGCCGCATCGTCGAAGGGCAAGAGTGCCACATCGTCGAAGGGCAAGAGTGCTGCATCGTCGGAGGATGACGATGATGCCTTCATGTAGTATGTAAGCAGTATTTTTTAAGTTCAGCCCTACCATTTATGTGAGATGTACTTGTATCTTAATTATCGGTTGCAGTCTCTTTGGAAATGTAACTCGAATAACAATGCGGATTAATAGTAATATGTCTCTCGCATACATAAAACAATATATGTCTCCTGATCAGATAGAAGCAAGTGCGATAGTAACACATGCGAATAGTCTGAAACTAATATAGATAACGACTCATACATAGATAACAATATCACTGGGGGGGACGACGACGAATCTGGGTCTTCCTCGGGCGAGGACCGGAAGGCGATAAGCGATCAGCCGGTGGATGATGCTGACGATTACCACGACCATAGATAACCTCGTCTGTCTGTGTCTCCTGCGTCAATGGTGGTGGTGGAGTGTGAAGAACTGTCTGCGAGAACTCATAGGTGTTTGAAGCTCGGTCATCATCGTCGTCGTCGCCGGCTAAGAACGAACCAGCACCAGTAAGCATCGGTGACTGGACTGAATGCATGAACGGCTGCGACTGGCTGCCGACTGTGGTAAAGTAAAACATGTAAAATTGATTTGCGAACCTACAATGTTTAAAAGAATGTACAAAGTAGTGTTACCTAGGTCCATCCACATCCTGTGGCTGTGACCCAGATAAATAAATCTCGTTAGCCACTTGACTACCCTGCCCGGGTTCATACCCCACGTGGAGTTGTACGGTATTCTCCTCCTTCGCCACAGGTTGCACTAGGGCATATGGGTGGATTCTTCGGTCTCGGAAACGACTTAACAGGGTCAACCAATGCTGGCTCCTATCTATCGGCATCAACTCCCACTTGACATTTTTACAGGATTTGGTCCACAATGCATGAATACTGACGGAACATACTTCAGGGTCCAGCCCAAAACTAGTAGTCAACCAGTGCTTCAACTGTCTAATGTCCAGTCTGTCTGGGTCTGAAAGTGTCATGACGCCATTTTTAAAATCACTAAGATCAACCCCCAACTCATTATATTGAACATTACCAGCGCCGTAGTAAACAATCAAATTTACCAATTCAGACATTTTCACCTGTCAGACATTGCCACCTTCTCATTAATCGCAACGAACAAATTTATTACCCTCTACAATAACTATCCGCTAAAATGACACCACAGACAAACTAACACTAAATAACCGCTTTACAACTTAGAGAAAAAATTATGACGACATAGTTATACCTTCGACGCGTGTGTCCCCTTCTTCTTCCACCTCTCTTCAACTCAGCACCACCGGACTACTTGCACCACCGGAACTCCTCCTCACCACCACCTCCTCCTCCTCACCACCACTGCCTCCACCCCACCACCTCCTCACCAGCCACACCTCCTCCACCCCACCATGGCTCCTCCTCACGCACAAAAAACTACCCCATAGCAAAAAAAATTACCGTACGCTGGCGGAGAATGCTATGATCTATTGTTTCTGCGGGTTGGATATGAAAATAGGTGGATGAGGGAAGAGATCGGCGCGGGGGTGGAGAATACAGAGAGAGGAATGAGAGAGAGAGGAGAAGCAGCGAAGGGAGGAAGAAGAAAGGAGCTGTCGGCCTTATCCAGGAGCTCTTCGGCCTCGTGGAGGCCGATAGGCCCCCCTTGGCCGCCACTAGGCCGACAGGCCTCCCCTCGGCCCACAGCTGGCCGACCAGCCCCCCCTCGGCCCACAGCCGGCCGACTAGCCCCTCTCGGCCCACGGGAGGCCGACAGGCCCCCCCTCGGCCCACGGGAGGCAGACAGGGTGCTATTTCTGGTTTTTTTTGTTTCAGCCCTCTAGTTTTCAAATTTGCTATAAAATTTGTCATACTTTTGAAAAAAAAATCTATATGAAGACTCTCTCTCAAAAATAATAATTTAGATCTTAAATATTTTATTCAAACAGCAAGCAAAATAAAATAAAATGACATTCTAAGGATAGCACATATCATGTGAACAAGCAAAAACTTAGGCTCAACCGAGGTTAACCGATAATTCTTGATGAAAAAAGGTGGGATGCCTACCGGGGCATCCCCAAGCTTAGATGCTTGAGACTTCTTGAAATATTAACTAGGGATGCCCTGGGCATCCCCAAGCTTGAGCTTTTGTGTCTCCTTAATTCCTTTTATATCACGGTTTCCCTAAATCTTAAAAACTTCATGCACACAAAACTCAACAAGAACTCGTGAGATAAGTTAGTATAAATAAAATGCAAAACCTTATCATTCTCTACTGTAGCAAATCACTAAAATTGTTATTTAACATTGCATACTAAATGCCTCTGCATATTTAATACTCCTATCCTCAAATAGAATCATTAAACAAGTAAACAATGCAAACATAACAGCAATCTGTCTAAACAGGACAGTCTGTAAAGAGTGCAATTGTACACATACTTCCCTAACACCAAAAATTCTGAAAAATTACCACACTGTAGAAACATTTTTGTTACCCACTGTGTAAATATTTCAAGATTTTACCATGTTCTGACTTTCCAGAAGAATTCAGACAATGATAGAAAACTTTCTGTTTTCAAAACAGCAACATATAGACATGCAAAATAAGCATGGTAAAGGCTATACTTAACCTTTTTATTGAACTAAAAGATGAAAAACATTACTCTAAATAACAGAAAGAAAATCCTAATAAAATAAAATGATGCCCCAAGCAAAACTCATATCATGTGACGAATAAAAATATAGCTCCAAGTAAGGTTACCGATAATGTTGGAGACGAAAGAGGGGATGCCTTCCGGGGCATCCCCAAGCTTAGTTGCTTGGATCTTCCTTGAATATTGCCTTGGGGTGCCTTGAGCATCCCCAAGCTTAGGGTCTTGTCACTCCTTATTCTACTCATATCGATATCTCACCCAAAACTTGAAAACTTCAATCACACAAAACTTAACGGAACTTCGTGAGATGGGTTAGTATGATAAAACAAATCATTCACTTTGGTACTGTCAAGACAAGATTCATAATTTTTATCACATGATGCCTACTGTACCCTATCATTTCTACAATTTATATTAAGCAATATAAGCCATAGAAACTAGGAAACAAGCAAACTATGCATCGAAAGCAGAATCTGTCAAAAACATAACAGTCCGTAAAGATCTGAATTAAGGTCATACTTATGTAACTCCAAATATTCTGAAAATTTAGAACAACGTGGACAATTTGTATATGATTCCTCTGTAAAAAATTCAGAGTTTTTACACATTCCAGTAAAAGATAGGAATTTCTGTACTGGACGCAAAAGTTTCTGTTTTTGCACAGAATCAAATCAACTATCAACCACACTATCCCAAAGGCTTTACTTGGTACTTTATTCAAACAAAAGCTATAAAACATGATTACTACAGTAGCTTAATCATGTGAACACACAAAAACAGTAGGGGTAAATATTGGGTTGTCTCCCAACAAGCGCTTTTCTTTAATGCCTTTTTAGCTAGGCATGATGATTTCAATGATGCTCACATAAAAGATAAGAATTGAAACACAAAGAGAGCATCATGAAGCATGCGACTAGCACTTTTAAGCCTAACCCACTTCCTATGCATAGGGATTTTTTGAGCAAACAATTTATGGGAGCAAGAATCAACTAGCATAGGAAGGTAAAACAAGCATAACTTCAAAACTTTCAACACATAGAGAGGAAACTTGATACTATTGCAATATGTAAAAGCATAAGTTCCTCTCTCATAATAATTTTCAGTAGCATCATGAATGAATTCAACAATATAACTATCACATAAAGCATTATTTTCATGATCCACAAGCATAGAAATTTTATTACTCTCCACATAAGCAAATTTATTCTCATGAATAGTAGTGGGAGCAAACTCAACAAAATAACTATAATGTGAGGCATAATCCAATTGAAAATTAAAATCATGATGACAAGTTTCATGATTACCATTATTCTTTATATCATACATGTCATCACAATAATCATCATAGATAGCAACTCTATTCTCATAATCAATTAGAATCTCTTCCGAAATAGTGGATTCATCACTAAATAAAGTCATGACCTCTCCAAATCCACTTTTATCAATATTGTGAAAAGATTCAACACCCTCCAAAATAGTGGGATCATTAGTACCTAGAGTTGACACTCTTTCAAACCCACTTCCATCAATATAATCATCATAAATAGAAGGCATGCTATCATCATAATAAATTTGCTCATCAAAACTTGTTGGACAAAAAATATCATCTTCATCAAACATAGCATCCCCAAGCTTGTGGCTTTGCATATCATTAGCATCATGAATATTCAAAGAATTCATACTAACAACATTGCAATCATGCTCATCATTCAAAAATTTAGTGCCAAACATTTTATTGACTTCTTCTTCTAACACTTGAGCACAATTTTCCTTTCCATCATTTTCACGAAAGACATTAAAAAGATGAAGCATATGAGGCAACCTCAATTCCATTTTTTAGTTTTCTTTTATAGACTAAACTAGTGATAAAGCAAGAAACTAAAAGATTCAATTGAAAGATCTAAAGATATACCTTCAAGCACTAACCTCCCCGGCAACGGCGCTAGAAAAGAGCTTGATGTCTAATACGCAACCTTCTTCTTGTAGACTCGTGTTGGGCCTCCAAGCGCAGAGTTTTGTAGGACAGTAGCAAATTTCCCTCAAGTGGATGACCTAAGGTTTATCAATCTGTGGGCGGCGTAGGATGAAGATGGTCTCTCTCAAACAACCCTACAACCAAATAACAAAGAGTCTCTTGTGTCCCCAACACACCCAATACAATGGTAAATTGTATAGGTGCACTAGTTCGGCGAAGAGATGGTGATACAAGTGTAGTATGGATGGTAGATATAGGTTTTTGTAATCTGAAAATATAAAAACAGCAAGGTAACTAGTAACAAAAGTGAGCAAAAATGGTATTGCAATGCTTGAAAACAAGGCCTAGGGTTCATACTTTCACTAGTGCAAGTTCTCTCAACAATGATAACATAATTAACTCATATGGCAATCCCTCAACGTGCGACAAAAGTCACTCCAAAGTTCCTATCGTGGAGAACATAAGATGAAATTGCTTGTAGGGTACGAAACCACCTCAAAGTTATTCTTTCCGATCAATCCATTGAGCTATTCCTATAAGTGTCACAAACAGCCCTAGAGTTCGTAGTAAAATAACACCATATGACACACATCAATCAACCCTAATGTCACCTAGATACTCCAATGTCACCACAAGTATCCGTGGGTCAATTATACGATATGCGTCAAACAACTTCAGATTCATAATATTCAGTCCAACACAAAGAACCTCAAAGAGTGCCCCAAGATTCCTACCGGAGAAACAAGGACGAAAACGTGCATCAACCCCTATGCATAGATTACCCCAATGTCACCTCGGGGATCCGCGAGTTGAGTGCCAAAACATACATCAAGTGAATCAATAGAACACCCCATTGTCACCATGGGTATCCCACGCAAGACATGCATCAACTTTTCTCAAATCCATAATAGTATTCAATCCGATAATAGTGAAACCTCAAAGGTAAAACTCAATTCATCACAAGCAGATAGAGGGGGAGAAACACCATATGATCCAACTATAATAGCAAAGCTCGCGGTACATCAAGATCGTGCCAAATCAAGAACACGAGAAAGAGAGATCAAACACATAGCTACTGGTACATACCCTCAGCCCCGAGGGTGAACTACTCCCTCCTCATCATGGAGACTGCCGAGATGATGAAGATGGCCACCGGTGATGGTTTCCCCCTCCGGCAGGGTGCCGGAACGGGCTCCCGATTGGTTTTTTGTGGCTACAGAGGCTTGCGGCACCAGAACTCCCAATCTAGGTTTATTTCTGGAGGTTTTGGTATTTATAGGAGGTGTTGGCATCGGGGACAAGTCAAGGGGGCCCACGAGGCGACGACAAGGCAGGGGGCGCGCCCTAGGGGGGTGGCGCCCTCCACCCTTGTGGTTGCCTCGGGACTCCTCTCCGATATCTTTTCGTTCCAGTATTTTTTATATCTTCCAAAAATATTCTCCATAAATTTTCAGCTCATTCCGAGAACTTTTATTTCTGCACAAAAAACGACACCACGGTAGTTCTGCTGAAAACAGCGTCAGTCCGGGTTAGTTCTAATAAAATCATACCAAAACCATATAAAATTGTTGTAAACATGGCATGAATACTTCATAAATTATAGATACGTTGGAGACGTATCAGCAACATATGCGTGTATGATTGGGAAACTAAGATGGCATTGCAACAGAGCACTAGAACAACACTTCAATGTAAAAAAACATGGTATGGTAGACAGATGAAGTACATACTGATGAATAACAATGCATAAGATATTCAGAAGCATGATGTCCAAACTAAGCAGATGGCATTGCGACAGAGTAGAATGACAGTACTTGAATTTGAAAACATGTTATCATGAATGGAATAGGTACTGAAAAGCAGGAAGGCATGACATATTTACATGCATGATCAGCAGGCTAAGCACATGGCATTGCAACAGAGTAGATGCACTCCAGGACATTATATGCATGTTGTACCCATATCACGGGCCAAGTTAGAGCAAGGACCTTGTGGGGTGAATAGGATTCGGCATCTTTCTGCAAGTCTTCTGAAGAACTGCCTTTACATGTTCCATCATATTGGGTATCATTGACGTCAAGTTTGTTGGCCGTTACTTTGCTCCGTGAGGTTCTTGTGGATATACCAGTGTGTGCAATTATATCTGACATGCATGGAAGACAACTAGTAGTTAGATTTATGTAATGAGTGCCTGTAGGAGACAACATATATAGTAGGACTGGGCTTAACTAGCAGCAACAGGTCTCAAAAACTAAAGGGAGAACACACATGAAAGCTACAGAATATGTATCGTTTGTACTCGAGATTAACAAGATGGCACACAAAAGTATTAAAGAACAACATAGGTAATACTACAAGTGGTATAATCACCAGCCTGTGGGATAACATTGGCTGATGGATGATAACTATGGAACAGTGTTACCTAAAGAACACGTCTCTTATCTGAACTATGGAACAGGGTTAACTCCTGAACAAGACTCTTAAGAGATCAGCATCAATATACAGTGAAATGTGATAATCTATTTTCCATGCTTAGATGAATAACAAAGCCATAAATGTTGCACACAAGTAAGATGAGGGTACAACCTATCTAGCCGCCATCCATAGGAGTGAGCATCATGTGCTGACTTGTCGATGGCCCTGCAGTTGTTGTGGCGGTCCTTGTCGGGCACGCACATTCGATGCAGGGAACTGTTGAGTGGGGACTATAGCTCCCTTCTGGTGTATGCTTCCCTTGTTGGAGCAGCTGCGGTGAGAAGGAAGACGGAGTGGCTGAAGATGCAGAAAACGCAAAATGTTAAGAATGGCACATATCTCTGATATGAAGAAATACCCTAAGAGATCAACAGTAAGGTACGAGAGTGGTCACACGTCTGTTGACTGAAAACTAAATTGGGGTCACACGATTTTATTTTATTTTGGTACTGTCCGATCTACGCCGGATGGCTTGATGGCCGTCTTGTGCCTCCCGGCTGACACTGTTCAGAATCTTCCCAGAAGAGCCAGTGACCACTAGCAGAGTAGCCTGCTTCCGCCGTCCCTGGCCGCGACAGCTTCGACCAAAACACTGCTCCCCGCCCCACCGCACTGCCATGGTTGCGCCGCCCCGGCTAATCCACAAAGACTCGCCGTCATCCAGATCCGGCGGCGGCAGTACCTTCAACCCATGCATCTCTAAGATAGCCACCTAAGCACTGCTTCCACGGCGAACTTGCGCCCCCGCACCCTTACGTTAGACACCAGCCAACCGGCAGCCTAGGAGCTCCGCCGCCTCGAGGGGTGCTGCTTCCCATTGGGAATCGATTGGCCCAGAATAAAAATGCATACAACTGACGCCTAAATAAAGTGTTTTAAGATGAGTGTACGACCTATCTTGCGGCCCGGTGAAGTAGGCAGCTCCAGTTGGTGAGGCTGGCACGATTGCGGTGGCTACCGGCGGCAGGAAAGTAGAGATGTCGCGACGGTCGACGGCTTCGGGGAAGCAGCGCCGGGGCCCTGGACGCTTCCGAAGTTGGAGCCACTCCGGCGCCATGCACAACAGCGGGAGTGAATCGGCTTCGGGACGGTTCACGCGGCCGTCGTCGAGGCAGCTCCGGCAGCACGGAGTAAGAGGCACACGACCCGGTGCACGATGGCAAACGGACAGCGTCTCCGGCATCGGGGAGGAGGGCGGCGGTGAATTTGGTGCGGTGGGGGGCGCCATGGAGGAGGGGCTGAGGTTTCGCGGCTGGGGAGAAGGGAGCTTCCGGGGAGAAGGTGATTTGGTGCCCATGATGTATGAATGGGGAATTGGGAGGGGGAACCATGACTTACGGACGCATTTGTCTGAAATGTGGGGGGGGGGGGATTACAGTTCTACCCCTTCCTTTAGGCTTCTGGGCTTGGGTCTGTGTACTGAGGGTCGGGGATAGTAGAGTAACTTTGCTTCTCCCAAATAGTGGGTGCGAGCAATTTCGGGCGAGGAGGGCGTGTTTTGAAATAGTGGGCGCGAGCGATTTCGGGCAAGGAGGGCGTGATTTGAAAATAGTCCGTGCGAGTGATTTCGGGCGAGGAGAGGGTGTTTTGCCGCCCATGGTTTATGAATTATTCTGCACCTGTCATTTCGGCCGAGGAGAAGGCACGCTTGGATGAAGTTACGAACCTACCCTCGATGTACAACGGTCCAATTGATGTGTGTCCCACATAGGCCAGTAATTTCGCGTCTCCCATTTATTTGCTCGGGCGAATTGCACCGAGCAGAGGGTGTTTAGCGGTTCGTTGAAATTTTGGGAGAACGAGCATCCACGTCTACCTTACCAAGTCAATTTGAATCAAATTTCGAAATATTAGCCTGCCACTTCTTTTTTAGATGGTGAGATGATGCTCGGGACTAATGTGTTTTTACATGCTCATTGCTAACGATTTACTATATGACAAATAGTTGACCCACTCAAAAATGGGAATCAAAACCAAAATGAAATAGCTCGTTCACCAGGTCAAAATAGTGAACTAAATACAAAATTGAACACCTCAATTGAGTAGCATGTTGTACTGTATTATAGTACTCCATGAACATGTTGAAAGTCAAATTAATGAACTTGTTTGATATGCATATTTCCGTTCATGTGTGGATTGCAGACAACATGTTCTCCAATTCAAATATTTGAATGCAATTTTATATCGAAACATGGTTTATATCAGACTTTGATGCATAAACGCGACCTCCCCCTCTCATGGACTCCTGTTCTCTCTCTCACCGACAATCTTCAATTCTATCGCACGCATCCAAACACAAACCTTGTCGGTCCCTCTCCCTCTCTCTCTATCTCTCTCTCTCTCTGTGGGGGGGGGAGGGGGTCTTTCTAGTTCGCATGCACACTCCATGTATAGGTCTCTCTGGCACACTATGTATGATTCTCTAGTCCAAGCTAAATATCTTGGGTGCACTCATCGTACGCACACAAATTCCCTAGCTCGTTGCCCGTAACTCTCTCATGCACCACTCTGCCGTCTCGGACCTCTTCCCTCTCTCTCTCAAACTCTCCATCTCCCTGGGTCACACATACACATGCATATCTCACTCGCACTCTATAGACCCATCTAAAACTCTCTCTCTCTCTCTCCATCTTACACGCACACACACACAATCTCATGCCTAGCTAAGCATGATTGTCTCTCACTCAATTGTAGGCACACGCAGTCCCCCCTATATATATGACTAATACTTAGTCTCCATCACAAACATGTGCATTGTCTCTTTCCCTCACTTGGTCTATCTTGATTTCTCTCAGGGCATCTTTCTATCGCACACACACCTCGTCCCTCGATCTCTCACCGATATAGTCCCCTCACGATCTCGAGGGGATCTCTCTATCACAAACACACCCTCTCTCCCTCCCCATGCGTCCATCTTCTCCATGCGTCCCTCTCAACCTTTGTCCCTTGTTGGCCAGACCTCTATTAGACATGTGCTATAGGGGTGTCTCTCTCCGTTGCAAACAATCACGCACTAGCTATCTTAGTGTATCTCCTCACCTCGCTTTTCTATCTCGGAGTTGCATGTGTGATATGTTTGCATAAGAAACGAACACACACACTCTCTCTCTATTTTATCGTTTGTTGTCCCTCCCTCTTTCACACACACACTCTTTTTGCACACTCACTCATTCTCCTTCACACGCACTTGATCTCTCTCGACTTAGGCACTCTCTTCGGTCCATAGCATATAGATTTATTGAAAAGTCAAACATCACAAAGTTTGACCATGTACGTGGAGAAACACATTTACATCTAGAATGGCAAACATATATCATTAGATTCATCATGAGATGTAGTTTCGTATGATGTATCTTTGGTATTGTAGATATAAATAATATTTGCGTAAACCTGGTAAAAGTTTCAAAAGTTTGACTTCTAAAAAATTTATATGCACTGCATTATCGAACGGATGGAGTATCTCTTTCCCCCTCTCAGCTATCTGACGCACCACTCAGCCGTATCGGGGCTCCTCTATCTCTCTCAAACTTTATATCTCCCTAGTTCACACATACACATATCTCGCTCGCGCTACATAGACCCGTCTAACACTCCCCTCCCTTGTTCTCTCTCTATGTGACACGCACCCCCCCTAAGTACCATAATCCCTCACTCCATCATAGGCACACGCACTCCCCCCTAAGTATGACCATCTCTCACTAGCCATCAGGAACACATGTATTGTCTCCTTCCATCCATAAGTCTACCTCGATATCTCTCGGGGTATCTTCTATCGCGCACACACCTTGTCACTCGATCTCCCACCCATGTAGTCCCATCACGATCTCCAGGGGATCTCTCTGTCACAAACATACACTCTCTCCTCCCCATGTCTACATTTTCTCCACACGTCTCTCTCGACCTCTCTCCCTTGTTTGTCAGACCTCTCTTGGCCACGTGCTAGGGGTCTTTCTCTCTCGGTTGCAAACAACCACACACTATCTCCTCACCTCGCTTCCGCTGTCGAAGATGCATGTGTGATATGTTTGCATAAGACACACACGCTTTTTCTCTACTTTATCGTGTGTTGTCCATGTCTCTTTCACACACGCACACAAACTTTTTTCACTCACTCTTTATATTTCACTCTCTCTCCATCTCTCTCTCTAGTTACGTACTCTCTCACGTAAAATTTTGACCAGGTATATGTGGAGAAAAACATTTACATCTGGAACGATCATTAGATTCATCACAACATGTACTTACTTCATACTATCATTTATCTTTGGTATTGTAGATATAAGTAATTTCTTTATAGACTTGGTCAAAGTTTCAAAAGTTTGACTTTAAAAAAAATATAGGCACTACATTATCGAACGGAGGGAGTAGCTCTTTCTCTCTCTCTACTATCTCTCACAGGCCTCCCCTCTCACTCGATCTCTCTATACCGAGGGATTATACGGTCACTGTGTTAGCGTATAGCTCCGTATATTGTTTAGTTGACCGGTCAACCAGTCCACATGCTGCCTTGTCTGCTCGTGTTCTCTATCTTCGTGTGCTGGCCCATGTGGCAGTGGGTGAAAATAAGTAAACTAGAGGCCCATCTAACACGCGGTGAAGTAAACAAAGTTGAAACCACTCGCGGTAGCACCCCGCATGCTAGTAAACTGAGGGCACACTTCTTCCGCGTGAAGGACGCACTCACGCACACTTCACCACTGCGCGGCGGCATGCACACAAGGACGCACTCGCGCACACCCAGCACACAATACACACCAAGCACACGTGTACACCGGCGTCGCCGCCGGCTGAGATGGACGGCGAGGCAGCCAACAAGCGGAGGCGGCTCGAGCCAAAACCGCATCCGGCGAGCCTGGACTTCATCAGCAGCCTCCCCGATGACATGCTGCTCGTCATCATCGGCCTCCTCCCCACCAAATCTGCCGTGCGGACCACCCTGCTCTCCCGGCGGTGGCGCCCCCTCTGGCGCCGTGTCCCCCTCAACCTCACCGTCGATAGCTGCCTCTGCGATGGGGATTGCAAACGCATGGCCGCAGTCTCCAAGATCCTTTCATCGCACCCTGGGCCAGCCAGACGCCTTGACATCCGCATGTTCAGTACCAACTGCAAGGTCCAAGCCAAGTTCGACGAGTGGTTCTTATCCCCCGCCCTAGATCAGCTCAAGGAGCTCAGGTTTGAAGCTGTACGATGTTGCTCTCTGCCGCCGTCCGCGCTCCACCTCACACCAACGCTGCGCCGCGCCAGCTTCAGCTCCTGCTATTTTCCCCAGATTAATGTCGTGCCCGCCCTTCTTCTCCCTCAACTCAAGCAGCTCAACCTCTTCGACGTTGGGATCTCGAAGAAGGCTATGGAGCACCTGCTCCGCAGCTGTACTGCGCTCGAGTACCTTCGTCTTCAGCAGATCCACGGGTTCATTAGCCTCCACATCGCCTTGACGAATCTTCGATGGATTTATGTGTCTTGCTGGCCCCGCAACAGGACATCAATTGGGAAGAGATCACTCCAGCTATTCCACGTTATGGTCATTGATAATGCGCCTTTCCTTGAGAGATTGCTTGTATCTGATCTAGAAGGTCCAACAAAAATCAGGGTCATTGACGCGCCGAAATTGACAGTGTTGGTGTACTCATCTGCCAAATTCTCCGAACTCTTTATTGGATCCGTAATCGTTCAGGTACAACACTCATCTTCTTCTCCGTCTTCTTAAAATTCACATTTTTTAATTTCTTCTTGATGTATTTATGACTGTCATCCAGAAAATGATTCCCACAAGCTTGACCCAGTCTGTGCGCACAATGAAGATCTTGGCAATAAAATCTATCGGCCCCAATCTGAATCAAGTTGTTGGATTCCTTACATGCTTTTCGTGCACAGAGAAGCTACTCATCGAGGTGAAACTTCTTTCCTATTAGTAAACGGTAATCACAACGTAGCTCAATTCTTTCGCAATTTTCCCAAATTACGATGACAAGTGTAGTGTTCAAAACTGCATCTACGCACTGCACCGAAAGAAATGTTTTTAGTACTTTTTCTCACGTGATCACCTGCATCGTTTTTTGTTGTTGTTGTACTACTAGTAGCCTAGGCTAGTCATAGTGGCAAGTAACTTAGACTAGTAACTCCATGGTTAGCCTAAGAGCAAGTACTGCCTCCGTCCTGGTTTACTCTTCGTATTTTGTAGTATCAAAATTTGACCATAGATTTAACTGACAAAATGTTAATGCATGTCACTAAAAATTATATCGTTGGATTCGTATTTGAACATAATTTCAAATGGTATAATTTTTGGTGACATGCATTGGCATTTTCTTAGGTAAATCTATGGTCAAAATTTTACACTAAATACGAGGTAGTACAAAAGTGGGCCAAAACACGTGCCAAATTCACTTCTGATGCATTTGGCATTGATGCCCCTCCATTGCTCACCTGGTGCCCCAATCTGGATCACCTACTTTGCTCTGGTGCCAAATTAACTCATGCAATGAAAAAACACTTGCATGGGAGAGGGAGAGGACTGAGGCAATAAAAAAAACACTTATTTGGGAGAGGGAGAGGCTGGTGTAGTTGGTTTGATTGATTTGTTTATACCTGTGGGTCTGTGTGCACAGTGGTGCGAACTATCTCACATCGCTAGAGCGGTGCCAAAATCTTTTGATTTGACAACATCGATGCGTATTATGTGGCATACTTTTGAGAAATATGGCATCGGCCACATAGTGGAAGGCAACAAATGCCCAAGCTCTTCACGTGCTCCTAGGTAAATGAGAGTGTCGGAGTAAATGGCCACGGGTAGCCTCATCAGCTCCCCTTGGTATTTCAAGACATCGGGGCAGGCTGCGCCCCTCAAACATCAAAGACAAAGGACCGCCTTCTTGGGGCCGGCTGGTCCAAGCGGCCGGTTGCCAGGAGGCGGCGGAATCCATAAGACGGCCATGAAGTGGGCCGACTCCTAGCAGGCGGCTTCCTGGGAAGCCGGATCCTAGCAGGCGGCCCCTCGCGCCCTCAAAGTTAGCACCCACATAAACACAACGAGACGGGGCGTGGCTACAGTACAAGCCTGCCTCCCCTGAATCCAGGGAAGAACGTGGCCACAGTGCAACGTACCAAGCGAACATCCCACGCCCGACGCGGCACTGTTGCCATGCTGCTCATGACATCACCCATGGCAGAGGAAGCCATGCTCCCACGACGGACTATCGGTATGGCCCGCAGGCGGCGGGCCCTACCTGTCCGTGAGAGGCCAGAAGGCGGCGAGCCCTGACCAGTCGGCTCAGGGGGAGGCCGGCTCCTAGCAGGTGGCCCTCCCCCTTCCTTGAAGTTTGTGCGCCATTAACCAGAAGAGACGGGGAGTGGCTACAGTGAAACGCCCGCCAGGCGGCGGGACTGTAGCCACGCTCTCCCCGACCAAGCATGCATCATCGGTGGCACGGCTACAGTGCTACGCAGCCGACAGGACCCGCAAGCGGCGGGCCCGGCTTGTCGGCCGAGTACGAGACAGCCGGGGGGACCCACCAAGCGGCGGGCCCCTGCAGTCGGCGGAGAAGCCGGCGACCAGAGACACTGACGGCCGGGTCCTACGCCCGGCCAGATTACCGTTGTACCCCTGGGGGGTAGGCCTACATAAACCCCCCAGGTCACCCCATGCAAGGGGTTGGGACCTTGGTGGAGAGGAGAGAGCCTTCTTAGTTCAGCACTCACACACACACATAGAGAGTGGAGTAGAGCTAGCCTTGCCCTCCTTCCTCCTCTAGAAAAATAGCTCAAGGAGCAAGTTTGTAGCTACTTGTTGAGGTAGTGACCATGCGGAGACCCCGCAGAGCAGGACTAGGGGTGTTATCTCCTAGGAGAGCCCCGAACCTGGGTAAGATTCGCAGGCATATGCGGTCTCGCTCACTCCCGCTTCTAGAGCCCGGCGACGTACTTTTGTCCCCATCCACGATAATCCACCCCCTGGCATATGCCGCACGATATCCCCGACAGAGAGGAAAGAGAAAGAGAGAGATAGAGTGAAAAAATATCACTTGCCTTAGAGCCAACCCTATTGTATGAGCGAATGATATTGGTACCTCTTGATGACATGGCAATCTTATACAGCCACCGGCTCTAATATGTTCTCTTCTTTTGCAGATAAAAAAGACCCGAAAGTGAAAAATGTGCTGCACTATAACAATCTCATCGAATGCCTTGATCTCCATCTTACAGAAATTGATTTGATCGACTACCGAGGCAGCACATCTGAGATTAAATTGGCCAGGTTCTTTGTTCTGGAGGCAAGTGTGCTCAAGGTAATGAGGTTTGGTGTTCTCTGGCGCAACAATGAATGGCGTGCTGATCACCGCAAGCGTCTAAGCCTAAATGACAAAGTCTCCGCAGAAGCTGAATTTGTTTTTGAAACATCAAGTTACCAGAGACTCAAAAATTTATTTGCCCATTAGTGACTTGTCAGGGCGGTGGATTTTAGTTTGTACGATAATGCTGCATCCACCTAAAGTAACGAAAGTTCTTACGTAAACTTCCTAATAATTCCTTCTTCGTAGGTGCAGCATTACTCCTAGCATTTGTAATATCAGTTTGAAACTTGTAATAGTATGACTATCCAGCACGAGGTACTATGTTACGATAAATATTCGCGTGCATAGGTGCGGCAACGATATACCCATTACTCGAGTACAATATTTATTATTACCAACAAGAGGCCCATGCGTTGCACGGAACATCAAGATGCATTTATACGAGCTGTTTATCTTGTGGGAGACGAAGATGAACGAGGGAAGGCCTTATCTGCAAATATGGAGAGGGGTGCGGGTATCTTTTTGCAAAATTGCCATAGTTTGCTTTCTATCCGTCAGATATAGATTGGACGGTCTATATTGCAGGATGGCAGGCACCCATCATCACCAACTCAGTTTTTTAATAAGAGTTTCTCTATTTCTCTATACTACTCATATAAAAACCTTTGAGTTGGTGATGATGGTGTGCCTGCCATCTTTCACCAATAGCCGTCAGATCTAGATCTGACGCATACAAAGCAAACTGCTCTAGTTTTGCAAAAAGATGCCCACACTTGTTCCCTATTTACAAACAACTCTGTGTCTCTCACAATCAGCCTTATCTCTTCCCCACCACGTCTAGAAGGCCATGGAACAATCTGGCACGATGGCCGCTGCCGGCGCCGTCCACCCCCAATCTTGGTGTTCCGTGCAATGCACGGGCATCTTACTTGTATAAGAAAAGAGTAGAGATACTCGTGGCAACGCACGGGAAATTATGTCGAACACGGCTAGCTGTAAGCAGGCTAGCTCTACAGCCATGATGATAGTGACTGCACATGGTGAGGCTGACTTTGGTATGCCGAACACGGCACCTACACTTAGGTGTCATCTCCGGCGCAGGGTCTTGTCACTTCACTGTGAGAAGTAATTTGACCAACGGGTAGTACAGTACTAGTACTATAGTGGTAGTACTACTACCAGTCTAGCACCACCGTCAGGATTTAGTGGTACTGCCACGTCCATCTGGATTTAGTATTTGACTAGCAATATCTAGTAATGCATGTCACAAAAAATATACTACTCCCTCTGTAAATAAATACATGGAGTATTGTTTTATTCGGTTTTGAACGTAGTTCCCGATGATATTATACACTCTCCCTTCCGGTAGATGGCTCAAATCTGAAGTCTCATCAATCAGACTACTATTATACTCACCGAGCGGTCAGCTTGGTAAGCTACCAACAAAAAAGTGCAATCAAAGACTACTATTGTACTCCCTCTGTACTGGTGCATTAGTCACGTTACGAAAACCAAATAAGCCCAAAACTTTTAGGCGCGGTGCATTAACTACCCACCTCGTTCCCTGTTTTTTGCCACGAAAAAAGAAATCACCCAATAGGAGACGTGGGGTGCGTATGCATTCAATGACTTGAGACTACTTAGCACAACATGCAGTGCTCAATTCTCTTTATGCAATGACATTAATTACAAAATACTACTCCTACCTTCGTCCTGGTTTATTGGTCCCCTTAGTATTTTGTGCCAAAATTTGACCTTAGATTTAACTAAAATAATAATAATGCATGTCACCAAAAATGGTATCATTGGATTCGTATTTGAACATAGTTTCCAATGATATTATTTTTGGTTATATGCATTAACATTTTATTAGTTAAATCAAAGGTCAAAACTTGGAGCAAAATGCAAAGGGGACCAATAAACCAGTAAACATCAAAGTTCTCTCGTTTTGCCGAAACTTGGTCTCGGTGAGATGACTATAATGCACCAGCACGGAGGGAGGGCCAAGGAGTAGATGGCCAACACACACGTGAATGCAACGCAGTCTGCACTTCTCATATAAAGGCTCCCCGCCAGTCCAATCTACGAAATCCTACGCACCTACGCACCCTAACCAAGGGCAAGAGTGATCACTCCAATCGCAAGATCAGTTGACTAGAAGCTAGACCCATGGAGATGATGAGCGCGAGCATCAACCGGCTGTGCCAGATGGTCCACGACGCCAGCCTGCGGCCCGGCACCGAGGAACGTCTCCAGGTCGTGCTTGAGGCTGCCAGGGCTAGAGGCCTCTTGGACGACAGCTTCGTCTCCTTGTTTGACGAGGTCCTCGTCGGCTTCCTCGACAAGTTCATCGTCGTCAAGAAGCTCACGGACGACCTTGACGTACGCCTCCAGCCCACGTGCCCAGTCTCTGCGATGCCCGCCACCCTCAACGGCCTCTATGGTGACAACCTCTTCGACGCACTGGTGGCCCTGCGACTGCCCGCCGTCGCGCCGGAGAATGTCCACCTCGAGGTCGCGCTCGCCGCGCAGCGCCTGGCGCAGCAAGACACCATCGACATAATCACCCACGTCTACGCGCAAATCGTCCACAAGGACTACTACATGCAAGAGGAGGACGATAGGACACTGGCCTTCTTGGACTGCAGGGCAACCTTGGACGGCATTGTTCAGAAGCACGTTGAGCTCGCCACCAACGCCGCTGCTCCTCACACGTCGGTTGGTGACCCAGCGCACTAGGGCGTGAGGATGTCGTTGATGGATCCGTATGTATCTTTATCTTTCCATCAATTCCATGTAGTAGTATATTGTACTAGTAATTATCTTACCTTTCGCATCAACTTCATAATTTTCGTGCGTACTCCATGCATGAACCGCGCCAGAACCAAACTTCTCATTACTCTAGGGAAAATCGTTATTTCTATCTATCAGTCGCGCCATGGAGCAGAACCAAATTTTACAAGTAACAAGTTCAAAAGGAAAAGCCTGTCGTGTTCGTGTCGCACCCCCACACGGTTGGTCCGGCACGCCGCTCAAGGGGGAATGCGCGCTGTGTTGCATTTTCACTTACAAGTGGGACCGCAGTTGAGCAAACCGGCTATCGGCAAACCCCCACCCCGCCCACCGCGCGATGGCTGAGTTAGAGAAAACAGGACGGAGAAGAGATGGCTGTAGCACGAACTCCAAGAAAATTGGTGTGTCAGATGGGACTCGTGTGGGTGGCGTGTGCCGTGCTGCTAGACGTGAATGCTAGTTATGGCCCATGCCACCCCACTATACCGAGGTGCTGGTTACGTAGAGCGAACACATTATCTCTCCAGGAGTACGGTACACCACTAGTACTACTCACATTGTCGCGAAATTTCCTGGAGTCCATGCTCAGCCTCCTCTCTCTCTCTTCTCAGCCAGCCAGCAGATGCGCGGAGTGTGCCCATCGTCTGTTTGCTCACATGCGGTCCCACATGTCAATGAAAACGCAAGACGACCCACTGAACATGCACATCTTTCACCTCGATGTGCTAGTGATGAAAAACAAATCCAATAAAGATCTTCGGTGGCCGCTTTTGGAGTTACTCAAGAGTAAGATTCTATTTACAGTTTAACCCAAGATGCACATCACGTGGCTTTAACTAGCACTCCATTTTCTTGCATGACACGACCTGGATGCTGGATGTCCCACATGTCGGCAAAAGGAGGAAGAACTCGACCAAATCTTCTCCACATTTAGACCAGAGGAGTAGGAAACACGGCAAGCCCTGTGCCTACATCATACGTAGTGTACAAGCCCACCTCACACTATCACCATATTTCTCGGCCTCCGTGCGACACCTAGCTCTAGTTGATGGTATACTACTACTAGGACTAACTATTGTACTAGCATACTATGTGATGTGGAACTTCATAAAATCGGATGTTGGCTATACTACTACGGTACTCACACTCCAAGAAGTGACTCGAAAACCATTCATAAATTGAGTTTATCACATGCATATGCAAATGTACCATTCATTACATAGAACAAGTCATCAACACACAACGACAACGAGGATTCATGTTGGATTATAGATTATTTCCAACAAAACATTCTAGTAAATACTAAAAAATTTATCACACAACAAATAACAAGCAATGAAATGAACTTCAACTCAACCAATCCTCGGCATTGGAAACACTTGCTTTGAACCATAACTGATTCTCTGGGAAGGGCCAGCTATTGTCAATCTCGAGACCAACGCAGGACTCATCATCCAGGCTGAAGCGGCCTATAGCAAGACGCATATTGTGATAGCCAGGGTAGGGAACCATAGCAATGTCTGAGGTATAGATACAGTTGCTTCTCATAAATGGTTGTAATGTTGTGCCAACAGCAGCTGGATCGCCTTTCACCATCATTGGATAGTTTTGTCCAAGGAAGAGCGAGTTTTCTCCAAGACTATCAATACTGAACCAGGGATAAGGTGTTGGCACTAGCACACTAGTATCCATCCTGAATACCCTGCAACGGATGTTGGAATAGGTCCGGAGAGTGCGACCATGGGAGACAACACCTGCTTCCTTAGTAGTAACATCAGCAGTGCGCTGTATACGAACAAGAAGAGGTGATCCATCGAAATAAGTTGCCAGGCACCACTGAGTATATAGGTCCTGCTCGTCCTCATGCTCGTGATCATCACCATCGTCATCTCCCCCTTGGTTATAAATTTTTTCAAGTATAGGTGGTGGAATGTTCACAGGACCTTGGAAACACAAGAAGGTTAATTAGTAAAGGGAAACTAGCTAACCCGCATGCATGTGGATGAAACAATTATTTTTTTGAAAAGGATGAAATGATTATAATTATGGTGGAAGACAAACGTACCGAAACCATAAGGATTCCATGCAAAAACAGTGCCACGAGTGGTGGCAGCAAACACAAGAAGCTCGTATTGAATTGCATCACAGTACGCATCCATGTACAGAAATTGATTTTTGAGCAATATCCATCGAGGCGTGGAAGTAAGGACGGCAACAAGCTTGTCGAAGATAGCAACAACATGATAGTTCCTGTAATTCCAAGAGCGGTTGGGAACTCGACAAATTTCTATCTTCCGTAGATGACAGTCACCATGATCGTATTTGAACGTACGTAGATCATCTGTGTGCTCAACCTCAGGGCACTCTGAGATTTTTGGAAGTGGAATCCGCTGATGAGTGTACACATTGACAAGTTCCCACTCGCAGTTGTACCCAATATAAACAACCCAATCTCTATTTACGCCTGCCCAGGCCTTACCCTTAAGCGATGGCATCTTAACATCACACATATCATTATCAAGCGGCATCAACTTGCACAAGGCGAGGCTTCCGTCGTCCGCGCGCCAGTGAGCAGGGTCAGGGCAAAGAAGATAGGGGAGATCAAACTGCTCTTGGACCCTTGGGTTCTTTGTAATGATGTTATTAGTTGAGTCAAGAATGGTCTTGAACGAACCTGCCATGCTAGCCGAGGTGATGACGTCGCACCGATCAATGAGTTCCTCCACCACGTCATCTTTCAGATCGGGGCAAGAATAACGGGGTCGTTTCCGGCCTGTTCCCTCCATGGAGAAGACGATCGAACAATGGCAGAAGGAAGGGTGAAGGCCAATGGAGGGAGGAAGAGCGTGCGACAGCAGTTCCAAATCGAGAGGGAAAGGTGAAGAGGCGGTGGACGGTTGCCACGGTACAGGAAGAGGCACCCCGGCCTAGATAGACATCCGTTCGGAAATTGTAAAAAAGGACTCGCCGTCGTCTCACTGACATGTTGGAATGGGACCACATGTCAACGAAATATGGTGTGTCATTTCTCGTGCAAAATGCGATCTGGCCGCGTTGGCCCGAGGTGCCGCATTATTTCTCGACTTTATTTTTTTAATGGTGTGCCGTTCTGTTTTGAAGCACGACTAACTGGTACTGTATGCAGAGAAAATATAAACTACTCTACCACTACTCCACCTCTAGTACTAGTATCAAAAAGATATATAGGCTGGAGCTTCACCGCTTGCTTGCTAAGGGCCGCCCACTTGCTTCTCACACTATCACCCTCTCTCCAGATCTAAAAAAGATGGCGGTGCCCCTCTCTCTCCCTCCTCACCGGTGGTCATAGATTCGCCGGGGAAGAAAAGGACGTGCAGTGTTGACGCACTCGTCGTCGGAGAGCGAGGTCACGCACTGACGACAAGGCCGTCCTCTCAGACCTAGCGCCCGCGCGGGATGGCCTCCGTCCCCAAGCTCGATGCCGTAGTGTGTGCGGAGGACGACAACCACAAGCGAAGCCACTTCCCGCCGACCCTTAGGTATGCTACCTCTTTTCGAACCATACCCTTGTTCTATTGCCCCATCTGCCACATCGCTGCATGTGGATCTTTTTCCACTCCACCATCTTCCCAATTTGCTATCCTTTGCTCTGCTAATCACGCAGATGAAAACCTTAATTTGCACTATTAAAGGAAACCCTACTTCATGCAGACTAATCCATGTCTGGGTTGAATAAGGAAAGGAAGGGAGAAAGTACTGTCGAAGAGACTAGGCATCGAACCCGCATCTAGGTTGAAAAGGGGAAAATCAGAAGCTAAGGAATGAGTCTCATGTCTCTTGGTCGAAAAAGGGTGAAAAACGGTAGAAAGGCATGACAACGCAATAGAGAATGACCAGGTCGATCAGTTTCTTGTCCTCACATACGAAAAAGGTAGCTAAAGAGAACAAAAATGGGACGTAATCCACATATGCTGCCTGGATATTTGTTGCTCTGGGCAACCATACCTCCCTCACCACTCTATGAGTCCATGGAGGTACATCGTACTGGTACGCCCACTGTCCGAATGGGCCTCCCATGCTCTTATTGCCACTTTTTTGCTGTTAGTATAATGCCAGCGGTAAAGTCAAGCAATGCTACTGCTAAAGTGATGCCACATTTAACTAATGCCGCACTCAGTCTAATGCCACCGATAAATTTAAGCAATGCCATTCAATGTCACTGGATTATTTCAGGGTTAGCTGTTGATTGTGGATGTATTAAAGATTTTTTAGCTAAGGCATTCTAATGTTGTTGCACAACCCGTATTGTCGTGGTATTCTCGCGTCAGTCGCCAGGGGGGACCGCGAGGCGACAGATGCCACGGGGTGGCTTGAGGTGAGGGCAAGTCTGTAGTGGAATATCCGGGACGGGTATGCGAGTAGCACGCGGGGGGTTTACCCAGGTTCGGGGCTCTCCGGAGAGATAACACCCTTACTCCTGCATGTCTGTATATGTGTGGTACAAATGCAGTACAGAGTGCTCCTGGAGCTGTATCTGAGGTCAGTGCCGTAGGCATCTGGCCTCGTATATGTCTGTATGAGCTAGCTAGCAAGTGGGCATGAGAGAGCTCCACCGTGTGAGCTAGTGGCCATGTGTGGCAGTCGGTGAAAGTGTGTGTGCGTGGGAGTCCATCCCCTGGATGGATGGATGGATGCCCTTTTATAGTGTGGGCTAGCTTAGAGAGTAAGCTAGGTAGTGGTATGGGAGCTAGCTAGCTAGTGGCATGGGCACGTCGTGGTGCATGCCGGCTTGTCCCCTGGGTCACTTCATAAACAGTGCCCAGGGACAAGCCGCACTATACATGATGTCGCCACTACTATTCGTCAACAGTACACTGCCGCGAGGGATGTCCGTCTCGTCCGTGCGTGTCCGATGGGACGTCGTAGTTGACTTCGGCTCTTCGGCTGGCTGGGGCAGCCGGCCGGAGGAGCAGTCGGCCCGGGCGGGCAGGCAGCCCGTCCGACCGCTGTCTGGAGCGGCCGGGTGGCGAGCCGGCCGGAGCAGCCGGACTGAGGGGTGTTGGCCGCCCCGATGTCTTAAAGCGTTGATTCGCCGTCTTTGGGGTACCCGGGGGTCATCCCCCCGACAGTTGCCTCCGAGCCTCCGGGCAACTTGGAAAAGTTGGGCGGAGGTTTTTTAGCGGGCGTCGATGTAGAAGATGCTGATGATGGCCGGCTGCGGGCTGCAGTCGACGCGGCTTGCTTTCGGCAGGGGCGCGTGAGCGCACCCGCTGGGTGTAGCCTCTGAGCCTTCGGGCAACTTTGGAAAAGTTGGGTGGAGGCTTTTCGCGGTTGTTGGTGTAGAAGATGGCGTCAAGGGGCCGGATGCAGCCAGCGGAGGGCATGCAACATGCGCGGCATGTTCCGAGTGGGGGCGCGCAAGCGCACCCGCTGGGTGTAGCCTCCGAGCCTCCGGGCAACTTTGGAAAAGTTGGGCAGACGGTCTTGTTGTTGATGAAGCCGACGGCGGCGTCGAGGGTGCCGAGCGCGGACATGAAGTCCGTCGGTTGATGGGCGCGGGGCCCTGCCGGGCACGGACGCGGGGTCCGCCGGCTGGTGCTGTCGAGCGCGGACACGGTGTCCGCCGACTGATGCTGTCGTGTGCGGACGCGGGGTCCGCCGACAGAAGCTGTCGGGCACGGACGCGGGGTCCGCCGACTGAAGCTGTCGGGCGCGGACGCGGGGTCCGCCGGCTGATGCTGTCGTGTGCGGACGCGGGGTCCGCCGACTGATGCTGTCGGGCGCGGACGCGGGGTCCGCCGACTGATGCTGTCGGGCGCGGATGCAGAGTCCGCCGACTGGTGCTGTCGGGCGCGGACGCGGAGTCCGCCGACTGATGGTGTCGAGCGCAGACACGGGGTCCACCGACTGGAGCTATCAGGCGCGGACGCGGAGTCCGCCGCCTGGTGCTGTCGGGCGCGGACGCGGAGTCCGCCGACTGATGCGGACGCGGAGTCCGCCGACTGATGGTTTCGGGCGCGGACGCGGAGTCCGCCGACGGATGGTTTCGGGCGCGGACGCTGAGTCCGCAGACTAATGGTGTCCATGACATCCGGCTGCTGGCTGCAGCCGGCGTGACTTGCTTCCAGTGGGGGCGCGCCAGCGCACCCACTGGGTGTAGCCTCCGGGCGAGGAGGGGGTTCCCCTCGGCGATGATCATGCAAAAGACAAGATTAGTCCGCGCAGATATATCAAATGTTTTGCTTTTAGCAGTGCGAGTTTTTATGCGAAGGGTACCGACTCGGTTTCGTCCGAGCCCCCTTCAGTCTTTTTCATGTTCCCTCCGCTCTTTGGCTTGTGCTCTCGCTAGCCGGACAGCCGCGTGACGGTCTGTGGCTGAGAGTGGGCCGCGGAGTGAAGCGTACAGTACTCAGACTCTGGGAGCAGATTCGACCGAGCAGATACTCATAAAGCAAACGGCCGGGTCGCCCAAACCGTTTTCGCCCCGAACGTTTTTCACGTGGGTGGCCTCCAGCGTTTGCTCTTGCTAGCCGGACAGCCGCGCTGCGGTCTGTAGCTGAGACGAAGAGGGAGCCTTCGGTACCGTGCACGCTACTAAGCCGTCAGTGGGAACGAACGTCTTAGGCCAATCGACCAGCCTCCGGGCCAACACTGGCTGGCACCGGGGCGAACAGCAATGAAACTGATAAAAATGCGAAGATAGCCCCCGAGGTCGCTCGGGGTTATCCGTGTTTGCACGTGGTGTGAAAATATGCGGGTGAGGAGTTCACATTGCTTTGACGCAGACGAGGCGGAGGTTGACGAAGACAGCCGGCGCGGCCTGGCGCTCGCGGAGCGCACCGGCGCACCCGCTGGGTGTAGCCTTCGAGCCTCCGGGTGCTCGAAGGGGGTCCCGGCCGGTCGGGGCCGACCGGACGGGCGTCGAGGCGGACGGGCGGCCGGGCCGGCTCCTCAGCCGGCCAGGCGTCAGAGCAGGAAGCAGTCGAGCCGGCTTGTCATAGCCGGCCGTGCGGTGACGCGAATAGGGATGTCGCGGCTGGCTGTCCGAGTGGCGAAGCAGACGGACGGGCCAGCTTGTCTTTTGCTTCATTTTCTCGTCTACCGGCTGTTAGCAGCCGGACTCTTTTTCTTTTCAACCAGCCGGCACCTTTGACTTTTCCCGAGCAGGCGGCCTATCTATTTTCTTCGCGTGGGCAGCCGACCACGGGCAGCTTGAGCAGCGGGAGCCGGCAGCGGGCGTGCGGGCGAAGCAGGCGGCCGGGGCGGCAGCCGGCGTGGGCGGTGGGTGGAGCAGGCGGTCGGGGCAGCAGCCGACGCGGGCGGCGGGCGGAGCAGCCGGCCGGGGCGGCAGCCGCGCGGGCGGTGGGCTAAGCAGGTGCCGGGGCGGCAGCCGGCGCGGGCGGTGGGCAAAGCAGCCGACCGGGGCGGCGCGAGGTGGCCCGCCTAGCCACCGGGTGCGGAGACTGGGCGCAGGGCGTGGCAGGGCTGCGCGGAGCGGAGCGGCCAGGTGGAGGTGCTGCAGGCGGCGCACGCGGGAGGCTTGACCGGGGATGGCGAAGCGCTGGGGTGGCTCGGAGGCGAGCCGGACAGCGCGAACGCAGCAGCGCCCGGCAGCAGCGGCGAGCCAACGGCATGGCGCGACAGTGGCTGGCGGAGCCGGCGCGTGCGGGTGCGCGGTCGTGGCGGCCAGGCAAAGCCGGCGGGGCGGAGGCGACCAGGCGGAGCACTCGGCCGTGGGCAGGGCGACCAGACAGAGCCGGCGGGGCAGAGCACCCGGCCACGGGCGGGGCGGCCAGACCAGGCCGGTGGGGCGGAGCACCCGGCTGTGGGCGGGGCGGCCAGACCAGGCCGGCGGAGCGGAGCACCCGGCCGTGGGCGGGGCGGCTAGACGGAGGTGATGGAGGGCCGTGCAGCGTGCCGTGAGCAGCAGCGGCGAGCCAGACGGTCGACGAGCCCAGCCGGGGACGCGGCAGCGGCCAACTGGAAGCGAACGCGGGTGGAGCCGGCGCAGAGAAGCCGTCGCGGCACGCCCGGGCGGGGGGCGGCCGGCGCTCGGGAGACGCAGCGAAGCCGATGGCGGGGGGAGGCCGCGGATGGTGCCGCGCGCTCGCGCCTGGAGAGCGCGAGGGGGAGGAGCACAAACGTGCTGGTGAGGACGAGCACAAGGGGAGCGGTTGGGCGCGGCCCGGCCAGGAGGACGGCGCAACAAGGCCGAGCGGGATAGCGGCTCGCTGACGGGGTGCAGGTAGTGCGGCACGACGGGCGGAAGCTGGGGCAGCGCCGCAAGGCGCAGACTCAGGCGAGGGGGCGTGCAGTGTGCCGGGCCGGAGCTGGACGCGGCGGCAGGGCGCGTAGCCGCGGGCCGAGCAGCGCGCTAGGTTGCATACGAGCAGTGTACGGGAATTTATACGGGGATTATCTGGCTTTTGTCTGGGTAGCACTTGGCTAGTGCACAGGTCATGTGCGACTTGCATGGGTGTGACGACGGTGGCTCGAGCTGGGAGTTGGGGCTGAATCTTGCTGCAGATGGTGGATTTTTGCGCAAGAGCTAGCAGCAAGAGAACGAAGCAGGCTGAAACGAGAGTCAGGCAGCATGCGGATGGAGGTGGAGCTCAGGCAAGGCTTGCAACTCGAGACGGGAAGGGAGCCCAACAGCGGCCGGAGCAAGAACTCGACGGCGGCGGCGGACGGCGCGGAAAGGTGCTCGTAGTGGTCTGGCCGAGCGTACGGAACAGCGCGAGGCGCAGGAGCATGTGCGCCAGAGGAGCGCGCGAGGGAGCGACGATGCGCAGCCGGAACGGCCGGAGCGAGATATAGCGCGCGGACGACGGCGATGTCGTGGTGGCGATGGAGAAGATGGCGAGGCCGACGACGAGGACGCGCCGCTCCGCGCGGCCGCCTCGGGGGCGAGTTGACGTCGAGCCCTCGAGCGCGGCCGGAGAGACGGCGGCGACGCCGGGGTGACGATGATGAAAAGGGTCCCGCCCGGACCGCGGTTCCAGCGGCAGCTCGCCCCACGGTGGGCGCCAACTGTTGTGGTATTCTCACGTCAGTCGCCAGGGGGGACCGCGAGGCGACAGATGCCATGGGGTGTCTTGAGGTGAGGGCAAGTCTACAGTGGAATATCCGGGATGGGTATGCGAGTAGCACGCGGGGGGTTTACCCAGGTTCGGGGCTCTCCGGAGAGATAACACCACTACTCCTGCATGTCTGTATATGTGTGGTACATCTGCAGTACAGAGTGCTCCTGGAGCTGTATCTGAGGTCAGTGCCGTAGGCATCTGGCCTCGTATATGTGTGTATGAGCTAACTAGCAAGTGGACATGAGGGAGCTCCACCGTGTGAGCTAGTGGCCATGTGTGGCCGTGGGTGAAAGTGTGTGTGCGTGGGAGTCCATCCCCTGGATGGATGGATGGATGCCCTTTTATAGTGTGGGCTAGCTTAGAGAGTAAGCTAGGTAGTGACATGGGAGCTAGCTAGCTAGTGTCATGGGCACGTCGTGGTGCATGCCGGCTTGTCCCCTGGGTCACTTCATAAACAGTGCCGAGGGACAAGCCGCACTATACATGATGTCGCCACTACTATTCATCAACAGTATAGTGCGACAAGGGATGTCCGTCTCGTCCGTGCATGTCCGATGGGACGTCGTAGTTGACTTCGGCCGGCCGGCTGGCTGGGGCAGCCGGCCGCTGGTGCAGGTGGAGCAGCCGGCCGGAGGAGCAGTCGGCCCGGGCGGGCGGGCAGCCAGTCCGACCGCTGTCTGGAGCGGCCGGGTGGCGAGCCGGCCGGAGCAGCCGAACTGAGGGGCTATGGCCGCCCCGATGTCTTGAAGCGTTGATTCGCCGTCTTTGGGGTACCCGGGGGTCATCCCCCCGACAAGTATACCAACGATGAAACTTGTTACTACCTTCAGATTTTTGCACTGTTAATGCTTATAGATTACATAACTCACTTTCATGAGATAAGTCAATTTTTTTTGTACAGTGTCACCAAAATGCCAAGGCGCTGATGTCATTTTATTTTGGATAAACTGCACACAAAATTATGAAGAGAAGAGGAAAGGTCAAGAGTGGCCACCTCCTCCTCCGACTATTCTCTTGATTCGTTCGATCAAGTTTTTATGTTTGATCGATTATCAAGATTGGGATAGCAATTTTGCGGTCCCCTCGAGTTCGAAATGATATTTACCTTGAAGGTACATGGTTTGCAATTTTTTTATATTGTCATTAGTTAATAATGCTAGTTACCTTCAGACTTTTGTATTTGGTTTAATGCTGTTGCACAGCTAGTATACCAATGCTGAAACTTGTTACCTTTACATTTTGTATTGTTAATGCTTATAGAAATCTTCCAGTGCTAGCTTATGGAAATCTATTCAGTAAAACCATTATACTGTACCTCGTAATAAAAAAACTACTCTACTGTTGCACTAGCCATGGATTAGTGTATATTTGTACTATTTGAATGGTGTTGCATTAGCGTATGGACATATATAAAGTGTGGCAAGCTTTCCCAGATATGTGCTCAACAAAACTACTACCTATTTTTCTAAATACTAGATGTTTGGGTACTTTAAATTGAACTACGAAAATGTCTTATATTAAGGAACAGAGGGTGTAGAGTTCACTCAAATTATCCCGGTAAAGCTAGTCACACCTTTGTTAAAATTAATGTTCATTATGTTATCGGAGGAGGTCTGTATGTTTGTCTCTAATGTCTGTCGATTACATACCTGACATCATGATGTAATGGTAAGTCATTTCTTTTTGTACAGTGTCACTAAATTGTCAAGGCGGTGATGGCATTTTATTTTAGTTGAACTGCACAAAATATGCTTAAAAGAAGAGGAAAGGTCAGGAATGGTTCGGTTTTTAAGAGAATACTATGTATGCCTTCCTGACATCAGCCGTTGTTGCCTTATTTATTCCTTCAAACAGGTGGTTAGAAACAGTCTTGCTACCTTTTCCCATTAAGAAATTGGAATGCTTATATTTGTGAGTCTATGCTTCAACTAGTGCCACTTTCATAGTAATCACACTTTCAATATCTGCGCAAACAGGGATGCTCGATTTTAGTGGAACTGCACAAAAAGTCCAAATGGTTCAACATTAGGAGCATGTTTTCTTCCAAACTGTTATATCCAATTGGTGGCACTATGAGCTGTTCATTACGAAGGTACATGGTTTGCTACTATCTTGCTACTCTTTTTGTACTGTCATTAGATAGTAATATTAGTGGTTTGCATGTGAATTTATTGGCAGGGTGGACCTACATTGGAGGTACAGGACATGATTCAATGATTGGATGCTCAATTTCGGTTGTATCAATTTCACCTCTTCCATCACTGCGAACATGGATATCCTTGGTCTGATGAAGAATAGGCGCTATATTTCTGCTCTGTACCAGCAAATCAATTCAGTACGAAATTGTCCAGGGCAAAACATGACAGTATCAAATTGTCCAGTGCAAAACATGACAGATGCTAAGCGGAAGAGATGTGTTTAAACCGAAAATACAAGGTGGGTATATGTTTACTAGCTGCTTGATATTTGTGCAGACAGATGTCTGCCCGTTGCTATTTGGCAAACAAACAAAGTGACCACAATTTTGGTGGAACTGCACAAGAGAGTAGTATAGTCACTGCATGCAGTGCCATTTGAAAATAGACACAGAAAGATTGGATAGTCACTTCATGGACTGCACAAAAGTAGTATTGTACTATTTATTGGCCAACACTAGGTGCTTCATTGCTTTGGTCTGATTATACAATGGGCATCATTTTGCCTAAGTTAAAGTTTGTATTCCGAAAATAGTCTCACCGTGTGATCGAGAGAAGACCAAATCATATTGCAGTGGATGTTCCTCCATCATGTGTGGTTCATTCTCATGATTCCAGCTGTTGGTCAAACCACTTACATTTGCAAGACGAATTGTAGACTTCACAAACAAATTTGTCTTTCACTCTGTACTGAATGTTGGCCTAGAGAAGCATCCATGTTAGTAGGAAGAACAGATGTTTTTTCTAGATCTTTGCTTTTGGAGCTACATATTTGTATATGATCTGTGAATCATTGAGAAGCATTAACATGTTGATCTTATGTATGGGAATCGTACTAGTTGGTTGTGAATTTGGGCCACTAATGTGAACATATTACAATGCCAGGCCTGTGAGTCTCGTGTGAACATTTCGAACGGATCGGCTCTTACTACTGTGCACAGCATGATCCTTATTTCTGTGTTCTCAGTGTTTACAAGTTACTAGCAGTTCCTTATTTTTGTTCGCTCAGTGTTTACAAGTTACTGATCGATCACTAGCTAGCCTACTAATACGCTCCTGGCAGTTTTAGTTGCGACACAAGATCGAAAGGTGGCAATTTTTTAAATAAAAATGCCTACCTTTGAAGAAACTGACATGCTGTTCTGAAGAAAATGCCATGCGAATCTGAAGAAACTGCCAGCAAAAACGTTCGCAAATGCCTTATCACCCAGTGAACGTTCATCAGCTATTGTGATCCTACACATACACTATCCGACCGACTCGATCCTACGCGAATAACCAGCGGATCACGCACGTACCTCATCTGGATGAATCGAGCGCACTCGTTTGACCATCATGCCGACATGCGACCCAGCACGGACGGGACGCACCACTGACAGGACGGGACGGCACAGTCATAAATTCAGTTTTTCTAGTTTTCCACGGCAAGCTGGCACGCTAAGCCATGCCTGCTTATGCATTGAATTTCGATGACCGCGACGACCGTCGCATTTCCCGCGACACGCTGGTTCACCTACCTTCCGCCTATAATTACTGGTTCCCGACGTTCTCCGGTGGCACCATCACCCAACTCGCCCTATCCTCATAAGCCCCCACTGGCCCGACGTCGCTCACCACTTGTCCTCGCTCTCGCCACGTCCGTCATGCCCCCGCCCATCCGCAATAGGCGACGCCAGAGGCGGTCACCACCGGAACTAGTGTTCGGTTTTTCACCGGAAGGCAGACGGAGGGAGGAGGCATTCTATCGGTCTTTAGATGGCAATGCGGAGTATGAGGACTTGTTGGAGCGCGACCGCCTGGCGGAGGAGTAGCATATCGCCGATTTGCCCCGCCAGCGGGGCATGGAGCAGCAGCGCACCGACGCTCTGAGTCGCGAGCAGAGCGCCCGCAACTGGGCTGGCTACGTGGAGGCCGATGCCCGGCAAATAGCCCTGGAGGCTGTCGGGCACGCACGCGTTCGCGACGCCGAATTTTACTACCAGCTCCTCAAGTGGGTTTTCCGCTTAGAAGCCGAAGCTTCAGTGGACCACGCCAGCATGGAAAGGGCCAACGCGCGTGAGCAACGCGCCCTATCGCACCTCTGGCAAGTCCGAGGCGAGGAGGAGGACGTCGGTGCTGGCGTTTAGCGTGTACCACAGATGGCGGCCGGCATCGTCTAGTTAGCTAAGAGTAAGTTAATACTTGTACACTACTAGAGTATTAGTGGGAGTAGATAGTTAACTTGGCTATGATGGTTGTCAACGTGGAAGTTCAGTACTCTATATCTAGATCAGACCTGTTACTTTGCTCTAAATGTTGAACTTTCCATTTGAACGTATGGAATGGGCTGTTTATTTTTTAAATGGGCTGTATTTTTCCGCCACGGGTTTAGAGGCTGACTTGTGGGCCTGCTAGGTTGACGCGTACACTATCAGGAGATGATTGTAGGTGGAGAGGATGACAGCAGGGACCCACTAGGGTCATGGCAGTACGCAACCAAGTGCCTCCTTATTTCAAGCCAAAAAAAATGGTTCCTCCTAATGGATTTCTGACATCTGGGTCCCATGCCATTGTCAACATAGTCAATAAACGAGAGAATTGCACAACGAGCGGCTGACACCAGGGACCCAACAGCTCGCCCAGTTATTTTTGTTTTTGAGATGGAAGCAGGGTGTCAACTGGGCTATGGGGGGCACTCCGGCCTGTCTAGCCAGCCTTTTATTTTATGTTTACCACAAGACTAGCCTAGTAGTTTTTTTTGTTTCTGAAAATGGCTAGCCCAGTTTTTTTGTTCTTTTGCAGAATACCCAACCGAGGCCTACTTGTTTGTCAGCCCTACCGGCCTGCAAATCTTTCAAGACGAGGAGAGCTTCATTCGGCTTGCCCGGAAAATGGGCTATCAGTAATGAGAAATGGGATGTAGATTTTTAAAACACATCAAACCGGCAATTAGTTACAAATTTCTATTTTTTTTCATTTCAAGATTTTAAATTCCATTGATTTTTATGTGTGGACAATTATTTGGATTTTGTATTGATATAAATTTATTTTTCAAATTAGTTTGAATGTGACTCAAAATTTCGGGATTAAAAACAGTTCGGACCACACCGAAATATGCAAAATTCCGTATAATTTTTTAACCATGGCCATAATATGGGCTGTAATGCTAACAAAAAGAATATGGGCTCCAAAAAAAACCTTAAGAATTAGCAAATGGGTTGTAAATTATTAGAAATAATGGTAGATGGGTTGTATGCTATTTTCCACAGATTTGAGGCTGACTTGTGCGCCTACTATAGGTTGACGCGTACGCTTTCCTAAAAAAAAGGTTGATGCACACGCAACGCCGTGTCAACTTAGTCAACACATGAGAGCAGTGACTGTTGGATGTCCATCCAACGGCCGTCATGCTTCTTCAATCTCTGCTCTTCCTGCTCCAGCCGCTCAAACAAGCGCCAGCGGGGCTGCCTGCTCCCTCCTCCCGTGGCCGGCCATGCTGCCGTGCAGGCCTCACCGCCCCACCCTACTCCCATCGCTGGCCTGGCCATCCTCTACTCACCCACACCTGCTGTTATTCTCCGGCGACGGCAGACGAACCAGTAAACCCTCGTACTCCCCTCCGCGTGGGAAACAACTGCCGAGTCTTCCCTGGCTCTGTGTCGTTCCCTTCCTAGGCCTCGCCGTCGTCCACCGCCCTGGTGCTCTCGGCGCGGCATGGTCAACAAACGACATCCATCGGAAAAGGACTGTACGTGGAGAGGCTAACAGCTGGGTCCACGACCGCACGCAATGAAGTGCCTTCTTATTACACGCAAAATAATGATTCCTCCACCTGACAGCTGGGACCCACCGGAAGGGCCTCTGTATTTCATGAAAAAATGTTCCCCCCACTGACAGCTCGGACCCACCAGCTGTATCTTCGCACGCAAGGAAGTGCCTCCTTATTACGCACAAAAAAATGAATAATCCCCCTGCTAGCTGGTACCCACCATAGTGGGAGGCTGACTTGTGGGCCTACTAAGTTGACGTGGACGGAGGGCTTTGTCAACTTAGTCAATATGAACGATTCTAGCTCCAGTGACCGTACGATGTCCATCCAACGGCCGTAGTGCTTCTTCAACCTCTGGTCTTCTTGCTCCAGCCGCCCAAACCAGCGCCGGTCGTGCCGCCTGCTCCTGCCTCCCGTGGCCGGCTGTGCTGCCGCGTAGGCCTCACTGCCCCACCCTAGTCCAACCTCTGGCCAGGCCATCCCTCTACTCACCCACAACCCCTATTATTCTGCGGTGACGGTAGCCTCACACCGTAGCCGAACCAGTCAACCCTCGTACTCCTCTCCGTGTGGGCATCCACTGCCGCGTCTTCCTGGCTCCGCGTCGTCCCCTTCCTAGGCCTCGCCGTCGTCCACCGCCTTGGTGCTCTCGGCACGGCATGGTCAACGAACGACAGCCATCGGAAGAGGACTGTACGCGGTGAGGCTGACAGATGGACCCACCAGCTAAATCTTCGCACTCAAGGAAGTGCCTCCTTATTACGCGCAAAAAAAAAAGAATCCTTCCCCTGACAGCTGGGACCCATCAGCTATATCTTCGCATGCAAGGAAGTGCCTCCTTACCTCCCTGACAGCTGGGACCCACCCGGTCGAACCGTACGTAGGGTTGTCTGTCTGGTCGCGAACGTGTACGTACATACTGGTCGATTGGTCTGTCTGCAGGCTGCAGCGATGAACTGTGGCCGAGTAAGAAAGGGCACATGTCGTAGTAGAGGCGCGGACGTAGCATGTCACGCAGTCCCGTCTATATCGTGTACACGTACGTACAGCCAGGGTGCAAGAAAATAAATATGGCCACGAACGTACATACGGGCGGGGTCTCGAACGCCTACTCGCGCATACGTACAGCCAGGGCTCGTGTACATGGAGAGGCAGCGGAGGGCAGCAACGGCGTCCTATTCATCGGCAGCCAACCGGCTGTGTCAGAATGGAGAAACTGCGTCGTGTTCATCGGGAGGCAACGGAATGCGTCCTGTTCATCGGGAGCCAACACGCTTGGACGGAATAGCCGAAACGAGGCCTGGCGTACCGCAGAACGGAGGAAACGGCCTTCTGTTCGACTGCCTACGGTCGAAACGGGATCTTGTTCATCGGGAGGGGTCTGGCGTACTGCAAAACAGAGGAAACGGACTTCTCTTCGACCTCCTACGGTTGAAACGGGGTCCAGTTGATCGGGAGGGGTGTGGCATACCACAAAACGGAGGAAATAGACTTTTCTTCGACCTCCTACAGTCGAAACGGGGTCCTGTTCATTGGGAGGGGTGTGGCGTACCACAAAACGGGACTCCACGGGCTACTGTTTATCCTACGTCTACTGCCTTGCTCCGGCCTTTACGGGCTACTGTTCATCTAGCGTCGACCTCCTCCAGCCTCCACCTGTGACTATTCATCCACGGTGTCTCCCTCCTGCCTCCACGGGCTCCTGTTCATCCAGCCTCCACCGGCTACTGTTCAACCAGCCCTCCATGGGGTCCTGTTCATCCAGCCTCCACCGGCTACTGTTCAACCAGCCCTCCACGGGGTCCTGTTCATCCACCCCCAACTGGCTCGATCGGGGTCCTGTTCATGCAATGGCAACCTCCTCTACTACCATGGGGTCCTATTCATCCAACCCCCACCAGGAACTGTTCATCCAACCCCCAACAACACTCACTGTTCATCAAGAGGTAACAGGTTCGATCGGCTTCAGTTAGTAGCAGTAGCGAAGGAATCGCTCGATCGGGTTCAATTAATAGCCAGGAATCGATCGATCGCTCGGGTTCAGTAACGCGTAGCCAGTGCAATCGCTCGGGTTCAGTAGGCGAACGCCTTGCTCGGGTTCAGTTAGAGCCCAACACCTCGCACCCACACGTGTACATGTACGAGAGAAATGCGCAATCCCTCTGAATCGCTCGGCCCCGACCACCCACCGTAACCGGGAACTCCCCGAAATTTTCCTCACCCTCGCTTCTACCATGATTTTTTCCATCATGGACGGCCCAAAGAATGTCATGTAGGTGCGTCTCCGGCCCGCCCAGGACGAAAAGCCCATTTTCTGTCATGATTTTTTGTCATAGAAGTAGGAGCCCACCACATCTATGATGATATCGAGTTTTGTCTTAATTATCGTCATAGAAGTGTCATAAGCATGACAATTTTTTTTTTCGTTCGGCCCAAAATGTCACGGATGTGTCTTTTTTTTGTAGTGTCATTACAGAACCAGCAACACACACAAATAGTCCGGAGAGTCCTAGAGGTGATGTGGAAGCTACTCGACCAATTCATCGCCTGAAGACGAAGGAACTCGAGTGCAGTACAGCCGCGAAGCAGGCGCTCCATGTCATCCTTTGGGATGCAGACGGCGATGAGCTCGAGGTGCTTCAGTCATGGTAGAAAAAGAGCGGGCGCATCATTAAGGGGGGGAAATGGCAGTTCATGAACTTGGCAAGGCGTAGCATGGGCGCGAAGCGGAGCGCGAACGTTGGCAGTGAGCACATATGCCCATCATTAAAACTGAGCTCCTCGAGCTGATCTAGGGCGGGGGATCGGAACCACTCGTCAAGCTTGGCTCGATCCTTGCCATTGGAATGGAACTTGCCCGTGATAAGGCCTCTGACTGGGCCATGGTGACTGCCGAGGATCTGGGAGAACGCATCCAAGCTTTTGCGATAGCCATGGCAGAGCTCGTGGGCGCCGAGGAGGTCGAGAGGGGTGGAGAGCCATAGGGGGCGCCACCGCTGGGAAAGGGCGGTTGTCCTCACCCCATATTTGATTGGGAGGAGGGATATGATGATTGTCAACATATCATCGGGGAGGCTGCTGATGAAGTCTAGGCCTGCTGGAGTCGCTTGAGGTTCTTTCTCGACCCGCCTCCGCTTGTTGGCAGCCTCGTTCTCCACCTCGTCGGCGGCGACGGAAACCTCTGTCTCCATATTCACGCCGTGCTCCGGTGCTTCAGCAGCCCCATGTAACATCCCAAATTTTTAATTTGGAATGTTATACATAGGTCATCCATGCATATCATATTTTATTGCATTTCATTTTGCGATCCTCGAAATCCTGAGCAACTCAAGGACCACGGAGAGAGTTGGGGATTTCACCGTTTTCATATTTGAATTTTCTCAAATATTGAAACAAGGATCAATTTGGTTTAATTATTTTTCTCTCCGAAAATATTTCATATTAAAAATATATGAGAGGAGATAATATGACTTCTCCAAAATAAATGGAATATTGGAGGAAAAATATTAAAATCAAATAAATATTTTATTTGGATTTTTATTGCAATTTTATTTGAATTTAGAAAAATATGCATTTTCAAAATTGCATTAGAATCCCAAATAAATGTTTACCTTGTCCGGGAGATTTTTAGAGGACGGGGAAAATTTATTTCGGGAATTTTGGAGTCCGTTTAGTATTTCTTTTATTTGTTTTTCTGCGCGGAATTATTTAAAAAAAAAAAACTCCGCCGGACCGAACTGGGCCGAAGCCCAGCCGGCCCGGCAACGCCGCCGCCACCGCCGCCGCCTTCGTCCCCGTCCCCGAGCCGGACTCCTCCAGGGAGTCCGAGCCGCCGCCGTCGCTGCCCATCGCCCCTTCCCCAAGCCGCCCCGCCCCCCCCCCTTACATCTCCTCCCCCCCTCTCCCCGCGACCAGCCCCCTCGCGCCGCGCCGCCGCACGCTGCTCGGCTGGTCCGCTGCCTCCGGCGCTCTCCTCCTCCATCTCCTTTTCCCCCGCCTCCTCCTCCTTCCTCCTCCAAGTCCTCCCTCACCCTTGCCTCCTTATCCTGTCTCCCTCCTGGCTCTATCTTCTGATATATGCCAGCTCTCGCTGCTCTTCCCCTTCCTTCCCTCTTCTACTCCTCTTTCGTCTCAGCGCCGCCGTCTCTTCGTTTTTTTTTCGGTTAACCGTTCGGTTTTTTTTGTAAACCCTAGATCTAGATTCGGTTTTTTTAAATTCCGGTTTATTCTTTTAGATCGGTTTTCCGTCGGTTTAGTTATTTAGCGGACGTTCGTCCGTACGTTCGTTTTAACGAAACCGGTTTTCACCGTTTAACCGCAGACAGCGAACGTTCGTTCGTTAGCCTTTCGTTAGTTTTTGTTCTTTTTCTCGGGTGTTTTACGATTATTTTCGATCGCGATTCCTGATCCGATTTCGTTTTAGTTATACTTTTCGCTCGTCGTTTGTGCGAATCAGGCGATTCAAGCGCCTAGATCTTCGTCTCGAAGCCCTCTTTCCTGTTTAACCAACTTAAACAAGTTTTTGCTACTGTAAAATTTGACTTTAGTCCAGATAGTAATCGAAGCTTGTTTCTTTCGCAGTTTGAGTTAGTTGGCTCCGTTGATTTGATGCTTTTTTTGCAAACGGAGTTTTAGGTTGAAACTTTCTGGTTAAATCTTCTCATTTGGGTTTTACCCGTGCAATCCTCGCTTGATTGCTTATGTATGCTATTGTTTGTTTTGCGGATAGAGTTTCCGGAGTGCGCAGCGTGCTACTACGAGTCTCTAGGTTTTTGCGGATCGTCAGCAAGGCAAAGTAAACACATTGATCATACTTCTTCGTTACCCATTTTTATGCATTAGTTTCGACCCTCAAATATTGCATGATTAGGATGTATTACCTTGTGGGTAACTGGGAAAAGTAGATGATGAGGTAGAACCTATTGCCCTTTTAATAAACAAACCCTTGGGAGTTATCCTTCTACGCTAGCTTTATGTTGCCATGCTATGCTCGTAGACGTGGATTGGGTTTGAGTGTATCCATGACAGATGTAGATTTTTAATTAATGGTTTCACTTAAGGTGGCAAACTTTAATACCATCTGGGTGGATTGCTTGTTTTGGGCCCCTGGGGTATACCAGTGTTGTCCTAGGAGATCCCGGGGATTTATACGCGTGTGATCCTCTACGGTCCCGCCACCCAGGCTCAAAGGGATCATAAGATTATTCATGCTAGAAACTTCCGTGTGCAGCCACAGCTATTATGGGCTCTAGCATAGTTGAGTATGTACATGACCTCTTTCAGTGGTAGGCTACAGATGTTAGGGGTAAAGTAGGTGTAACTGTCTACCCAGAGTAAGAGTAAATGTTTCTGAAAGACTGGTGTCTCGGTCATCCGTTTCTCAAACACCATGTAGTGCGAAAATCCAACGGAGGAATCGATGTCTTGTGGGGAAAAGTGCACCAAAAACCTCTGCAGAGTGTACAAACTAGTCATGATTAGCCGTGTCCCCGGTTATGGACATCTTGAGTATCTGGTTCTTGGATCATTCATATTGATCCCATCACTCTAAATTTAATTTGATGGGGATTATTATGTACTTTTAATTGGGATTGACGAGGGGGTTTTTACCTTCTCAATGTTCAAACAACCACCATGATTTAAATAAAATATATTCCTTTGTTGTAGGGAAAAAATGGCTTTCGCAAAAACAGTATAAACCCTAGACTTTTTCCAACCCCAGCCAAAATGCATGTAGTATTAGGCAATATTCTGTTCATTGCTCTACTGTGTTATATTGCCAGCATATTTCCATGTGCTGGACGCCGTTTTCGGGCTGCAACGTATCATGTTGCGACTTTTTCAGACGAAGAGTAAGGTGTGCTAGGTCTTGTCGTGCACTCAGCTATGCCGTTGGAATTGATGGACTCACTTTATCTTCCTCAAGCCTTCCATTGTTATCTTTTTAGTGGCCTTAAGCTATTTATTGTAACAGTTCTCTTTGAGACATTCGTAGTAATAAGTGTGTGATTGCTACTCTGTTATAAATCCCTCAGTAAATGTGTGTGTCAGCATTACGAATCCAGTGATGGAACACTTGAAACACAGAGAGAATTCGAATCCTTTGGGGTGGGTCGATACAAAGATGGTTATCAGAAGGCACCACGCTGACTGTAGGACACGACCACTAAAGGAAAAAGCCATAGGTCCTCTTCTCTAAAACATCATTTCTGATTCATCTCAATTTCTATTTCTGCTAGGGATGGCGGGGGACTCAAGGCACCAAGTTTTACACAACCGATGAAGACACACACCTTTTGGACGACCTTGAAGGAAGTCACTAGTACCCCCTGACATTCGGAATACCAAGCTTCACCGGGACCTACACCGCCACTGTACCAGAAGAGGAGCGTTGGATGATTCGAGTTCAAATTCCAGGAAGGACATTCACGCCAGTTACGGAGCCCATAGAGTTTTCCTTTGATGCACCAACCTGGAGTCTAGGAAAGAGCATGGCAGCCCACATCGCCATGGGACGCATCGGCGAAGTGTATCACAAGGATCTTAAGGATACAATCTACCAGTTATGTGGGCGCCGAGATGAGCAATGGGAGATGATCAGCACCCGGAGGGACAGGTCCATTGCAGCTTTCATCCAGGAGTTAAACCAGCACATTCGTCGACAGGAGAACCAGATGTGTGCAAGCATGATAGATTTGAAGAAGGTGATGACCAGGAACATGGAGCTAGAAGAGGAACTCAAGTCTACACACGATGGATACGAGGAGGAAATCGCAATACTAGTGGAGAAGAATGACGACCTGACAAGGAAGCTAGGAGTATTCATGGGAGACCCCGCGCCCGGAGAAGAAGACGACGAACCTGAGGAAATTCGATCTGAAGACTACATCATCATCGACGACACCGACTCCGACCCCGACAGTAGTGATGATGATTATGAAGACAAAGCTGGAGCGGATATCATGGAGTCTTCCACCGATCAAAATTTCTAGATGACCACCATATTATCATTAGTATTTTCCCCATGTAAATAGTAATAGTCCGAGCACTTTTGTAACAGTAGTTAGATCGATTGTATGCTCTTGCTTGAATTGAGTGGTGTGTTATGAATGTGTTTGTCTCATGTGCATATGGGTAGTGCCTTCTCACTAGACCTTACTCTATTCTTATCTCTTCCCTCTAAACCCATCAGATGCCTCCGAGACGCGACACCGGATTTGTTTTCCCACCGGAGCTCACTCAGTTGATTCAACAGCAGAATACCCTGATGCAGCTACTAGTTCAGAACCAAGGCAACAACAACAACAACAACCCACCGCCACCACCACCAGTTGACAACTTAGCCCGTTTTCTGAGGTTGCAGCCGCCGGTGTTTTCCAGTAGCACCGAGCCAATAGTTGCGGATGACTGGCTACGCAGGATTGGAAGGGAGTTGACCACCGCAGGATGCACAGACGCTGAGAAGGTGCGTTTTGCCGCACATCAATTGGATGGACCCGCCGCCTCATGGTGGGAGAATTACACAGCCACATTCCCTATAGCCAATGTCACTTGGGATCAGTTTCAGCAAGCTTTCCGCACTGCACATGTCTCAGCAGGAGCTATGAGCATGAAGAAGCGTGAGTTTCGCAACTTACGCCAGGGAAACCGTACCGTGGGGCAGTACGTGGATGAGTTCAGTAAATTAGCTCGCTATGCCCCGGATGATGTGGCCACTGATGCCGCGAAGTAGGAGAAGTTTATGGAAGGGTTGAATGATGAGCTGAGTATGCAGTTCATGGTGGCAACATTCAACAACTACCAGGAGTTGGTAGACAAAGCTCTTATGATTGAAGGGAAGCAGCAGCAGATTGATAGCCGCAAGAGGAAGTATGGACAAGGGAAGTTCAACTCAGGAGCTCAGCAGAAGCCCCGGTTCACCCCGAACTCGGGAGGGCTTGTTCATAACCATGGAGATCATAACCACAATGGAGGAAGTTCGCACAACCATAATGGCCACAAGAATGGAAATGGAAATGGAGCAGGCAGCAATCAGAACCGCTCTAACCCAGCCACACCCGCCAAGAAGGATCAAAGCCACATTACCTGTTTCAAGTGCGGGAAGACTGGACATTATGCCAACGAATGCCCAGAATTGAAGAACGGCAATGGTAATGGAAGCGCTGGGAAGAAGCCCAATCCATTCAACCGAGGACAAGTGAACCACGTGAACGTGGAGGAGGTTGAGGAGCAGCCTGATGCAGTTATCGGTAAGTTTTTGGTTAAGTCTTTTATTGCAATTGTTCTTTTCGATACTGGTGCATCGCATTCATACATATCAAGGGGATTCGTGGATAAGTATAAGTTGCCCACTAAGGTACTTAGGACACCCATGTTAGTAAGATCACCCGGTGCGGAGTATATGGCAAGACAAGGATGTTTTCAGATGCCATTGATCATTGGAAGTCATGTTTTCCCCTCAGACCTGATAGTTTTGAAGTCACAAGGATTGGATGTGATACTAGGCATGGATTGGCTATCGATGTATGGAGGAAGCATCGATTGTGCGAGTAAGTCGATTTTGCTTACCACCCCGGAGGGAAAAAGGATCAAGTATGTATCTAGGCATGTCCCTAGAAGGAGCAATAAATTCTCCTACACGGGAGTTGTTCAGGAGGATGTGCCTTTGTGAAGGATTACCCGATGTATTTCCAGAGGAGTTACCAGGCATGCGCGGATCGAGACATTGAATTCTTGATAGAGTTGTTGCCGGCACCGGACCAATATCAAAGAGACCATACCGGATGCCCGCAAATGATCTGGAGGAGATTAAGAAGCAGTAGCAAGGAATTATTGGAGAAAGGTTACATTCGACGAAGTTCATCACCGTGGGGAGCCCCAGTGCTCTTAGTTGAGAAGAAGGATGGATCCTTGAAATGGTTTTGATTATCACGCATTGAATGAGTGACGATTAAGAACAAGTACCCATTGGCCAATGATTAATATTTGTTTGATCAGTTGCAAGGAGCTAAATGGTTCTCCAAGATCGATCTGGAGATCAGGGTATCACCAGCTGAAGATCCGAGAAACAGGATATACCTAAGAACACCTTCACCACACCGGTATGGGCTATATGAGTACACAGTTTATGTCATTTGGATGACTAATGCCCCTGCCTATTTCATGAGTATGATGAACAAGGTGTTCATGGAGTTCTTGGATAAGTTTGTCGTGTGTTCATTGATGATATCTTGGTATACTCAAGAATGAAGAGGAGCACAAGGAGCATCTGCGTTTAGTTTCTCGAGAAGCTTAGGGAACATCAGTTGTATGCCAAGTTCAGCAAATGTGAGTTTTGGTGAAGGAAAGTTGGATTTCTTGGACATGTTATGATCAGGCAAGGTATAAGCTAACCCCACTAAGGTTCATCTGTCCACTGAGTGGTTGGCACCCACTCAGTGGGGGAGATCCGCCCAGTTTTCTTGGACTTGCAGGATATTATCGGAGATTTATCGAGAATTTTTCTAAGATTGCGAACCTATGACGGAGTTCTGAAAGGACACTAAGTTTCAAATGGACAGTGAATGTGAGGCAAGTTTTCAGGAACTGAAGAAAACGTTTGGTTACAGCCCCAGTTTCTGATTCTGCCAGATATACGCAAGGATTTCCAATTGCGACGCTTCTCTCGCTTAGGACTGGAGGAGTACTTATGGCAGGCAGAAGAGTTGTTTCATATGCCTCACGTCAGCTTCGGCCGCATGAGTTGAATTATGCCACGCATGACTTGGATGTTAGCAGCTTGTAGTTTCATGCACTTAAGACTTGAGACATTTCTTATTGGGAACCGTTTGATGTTTACACGGATCACAAGAGCTTGAGTATAATTATTTTCACTCAGAAGGAGCTGAACCTCAGGCAGAGGAATGGTTTGGTTATAAGGACTATGATATGAAGTTGCATTATCATCCAGGAAAGGCCAATGTCGTAGCAGACGCTTTGAGCCGGAAAAGTTATGTCAATACCCTCAAAAGCGGAGGTTTTACCAAAGGGGTTATCCGAAGAATCTCAGGAGTTTCTTTTGGGATAGTCCCTAGAGGTTTTGTCGCAGTTATGGAAGTTCAGTCAACATTATTGGGAAGATTCGAGAAGCTCAGAAGATGACAAAGAATTGCCGAGATAAAGGAATAGAATGCGCAAAGGAAAAGCCAAAGGTTTTCGTGAAGATGAGCACGACACCTTATGGTTTGAGGCCCGTGTGTAGGTACCCAATAATGCCGAGATCAGGAAGTTGATACTACAGGAGGCTCATGACTCGCCATACTCATACACCCCGGAACACCAAGAGTATTTGGATTTAAAAGAGCGTTTCTGGTGGACGGGTATGAAGAGGGATATTGCGTGAGATGTACCGTATGTGATGTTATGTCAGAGAGTGAAGCAGAGCATCAAAGCCCGCAGGATTGCTACACAATCGCCTAGGCCAATACCCGAATGGAAGTGGATAACTTGGCATGGATTTCATCATCGGATTACCCAGGACCCGATCAGGATATGATTCTATCTGGGTAGTAGTGGATCGTTTGACCAAAGTAGCTCACTTTATTCCAGTGAAAACACTATACGAGTGCGAAGTTGGCCAAATATATATGACCAGGATCGTATGTCTGCACGGGTTCCGAGGACCATCGTATCAGATAGAGGAACCAGTTTACTTCAAAGTTTGGCGCCAACTACACCAGACATTGGGAACCAGGCTAGAGTTTAGTACAGCTTTTCATCCGCAGACAGATGGACAGACCGAAGAGTCAATCAGATCCTGGGGGACATTTTAAGAGCTTGTGCGCTAGATTATGGATCTAGTTGGGATGACAATCTGCCCTACGCGGAGTTCTCATACAACAACAGCTACCAAGCCAGTTTGAAAATGGCACCTTTCGAGGCTTTTATGGAAGGAGGTGCAGAACACCGTTGATGTGGGATGAAGTTGGAGACCGTCAGTTGTTTGGACCGGATTTGATTAGGAATCCGAAGAGAAGGTTAAGCTGATTCGAGATAGACTGAAAGTAGCCCAGTCCAGACAGAAGGTTATGCCGATCCAAAACGCAAGGAATGCCTATGAAGTCGGAGACAGAGCATATCTACGTGTGTCGCCACTTCGAGGAGTTAAACGGTTCGGAGTCAAAGGGAAGTTAGCACCACGATTTGTGGGACCATACTAGTATTGAACGTATGGGTGAAGTTGCCTACAAGTTGGAATTGCCCGAAGGATTGTCAGGAGTTCATGATGTGTTCCACGTTTCCCAGTTAAGAAGTGCCATGCGGAGATGGCTGATATTTCTCTAAGAGATACAGTGCCCCTAAAGCAATTCAATTGGATAGTGATCTAACCTACGAGGAGAAACCCGTCAAGATTCTCGAGTTTGCCAGCCGAGTTACACGCAACAAAGTTATCAAGTTTTGCAAAGTTCATGGAGTCCTCATAACCGGGAGGAACTACCTGGGAGCGCGAAGAAACCTCCGGAAGGACCACCCGCATCTTTTCCTAGCCAACCCGAATCTCGAGGGCGAGATTCATCTTAAGGGGGGTAGGTTTGTAACATCCCAATTTTTAATTTGGAATGTTTATCATAGGTCATCCATGCATATCATATTTTATTGCATTTCATTTTCGATCCTCGAAATCCTGAGCAACTCAAGGACCACGGAGAGAGTTGGGGATTCATCACCGTTTTCATATTTGATTTTCTCAAATATTGAAACAAGGATCAATTTTTGGTTTAATTATTTCTCTCCCGAAAATATTTCATATTAAAATATATGAGAGGAATAATATGACTTCTCCAAAATAATGGAATATTTGGAGGAAAAATATTAAAATCAAATAAATACTTTATTTGGATTTTTATTGCAATTTTATTGAATTTAGAAAAATATGCATTTTCAAAATTGCATTAGAGTCCAAATAAATGTTTACCTTGTCCGGGAGATTTTTAGAGGACGGGGAAAATTTATTTCGGGAATTTTGGAGTCCGTTTTAGTATTTCTTTTATTTTGTTTTCTTGCGGCGGAATTATTAAAAAAAAAAACTCCGCCGACCGACCTGGGCCGAACCCAGCCGGCCCGGCAACGCCGCCGCCAAGCCGCCGCCTCTTCTCCCCGTCCCCGAGCTGACTCCTCCAGGGATTCCGAGCCGCCGCCGTCGCTGCCCTCGCCCCTTCCCCACGCCCCCGCCCCCCCCCCCCCTTAATAGCCGCCCCCCCTCTCTTATCCCTCCCGCCGCCGCTACCGCTCGCCACCCCGCCCAACGATCCGGGCCCCGCCCGCCTCCCCTCTCGCCGATCCTCTGCCCTCGCCCTCCTCGCCTCCATGAGAGTCCGGACTGTCCGAGCCGGTCTGACTCACGTCCCACCCCTGTCGCCTCCTCTCTCGCCGGTGTGCCGTGGCCTGCTTTTCTGCGTCCTCTGCTCGGACGAGAGCGTGTACCGAGAGTTTGCTTTTCGTTTTTTTTTTTTCGGTTAACCGTTCGGTTTTTTTTGTAAACCCTAGATTAATTCGGTTTTTTTTTAATTCCGGTTTATTCTTTTTAGATCGGTTTTTCCGTCGGTTTAGTTATTTAGCGGACGTTCGTCCGTACGTTCGTTTTAACGAACGGTTTTTCACCGTTTAACCGCAGACAGCGAACGTTCGTTCGTTAGCCTGTTCGTTAGTTTTTCTTTTTCTCGGGTTTTTTTGCGATTATTTTCGATCGCGATTCCTATCCGATTTTCGTTTTAGTAATAACTTTCGCTCGTTTGTCGGAATCAGGCGATTCAAGCGCCTAGATCTTCGTCTCGAAGCCCTCTTTCTGTTTAACCAACTAAACAAGTTTTTGCTACTGTAAATTGACTTTAGTCCAGATTGTAATCGAAGCTTGTTTCTTTCGCAGTTTGAGTTTAGTGTGCTCCGTTTGATTTGATTCTTTTTGCAAACCGGAGTTCGTAGTTGAACTTTCTGGTTAAATCTTCTCATTTGGGTTTTACCCGTGCATCCTTGCTTGATTGCTTATGTATCTATTGTTTGTTTGCGATAGAGTTTCCGGAGTGCGAAGCGTGCTACTACGAGTCTCTATTTGGCGGATCGTCAGCAAGGCAAGTAACACATTGATCATATACTCTTCGTTACCCAGTTTTTATGCATTAGTTTCGACCCTCAAATATTGCATGATTAGGATGTGATTACTTGTGGGTACTGGAAGTAGATGATGAGGTAGAACCTATTGCCCTTTTAATAACAAACCTTGGGAGTTACTTCTACGCTATGCTTATGTTGCCATGCTATGCTCGAGACGTGGATTGGGTTTGAGTGTATCCATGACAGATGTGAGATTTTTAATTAATGGTTCAACTTAAGGTGGCAACTTTAATACACATCTGGTGGATTGCTTTTTTGGGCACCTGGGGATATACCAGTGTTGTCCTAGGAGATCCCGGGGATTACCGTGTGATCCTCCTACGGTCCGCCACCCAGCTCAAAGGGATCATAAGATTATTCATGCTAGAAACTTCCGTGTGCAGCCACAAGCTATTATGGGCTCTAGCATAGTTGAGTATGTTACATGACCTCTTTCAGTGGTAGGCTAGCAGATGTAGGGGAAAGTAGGTGTAAACTGTCTACCCAGAGTAAAGAGTAATGTTTCTGAAAGACTGTGTCTCGGTCATCCGTTTCTCAAACACCATGTAGTGCGAGAAATCCAACGGAGGAGACGAGTCTTGTGGGGAAAAGTGCACAAACTCTGCAGAGTGTACAAACTAGTCATGATTAGCCGTGTCCCCGTTTATGGACATCTGAGTATCTGGTTCTTGGATCTCATATTGAATCCCATCACTCTAAATTAATTTGTTGGGATTAATGATTACTTTATTGGGATGGGAGGGGGTTTTACCTTCTCAATGTTCAACAACCACCATGATAGTTAAATAAAATATATTCCTTTGTTTAGGGAAAATTGGCTTTTCGCAAACAGTATAACCCTAGAGCTTTTCCACCAGCCAAATATGCATAGTATTAGCAATTATTCTGTTCATTGCTCTACTGCGTTATATTGCCAGCATATCCATGTGCCGACCCGTTTCGGGCTGCAACGTATCATGTTGCAGACTTTTCAGACAAGAGTAAGGTGTGCTAGGTCGTTGTCGTGCACTCAGCTATGCCGTTGGAGTTGATGACTCACTTTATCTTCCAAGCCTTCCGTGTTATCTTATTTAGATGGCCTTAACCATATTTTATTGTAACCAGTTTCTCTTTTGGGACATTCGATGTAATAAGTGTTGTATTGCTACTCTTTGTTATAAATCCCTCAAGTACTGTGTGTGTCAGCATTACCGATCCAGGATGACACTTGAACACAGAGATTCGATCCATTCGGGTCGGTCGCTACACCCCCAGCGTCACCACTCCCTCCGATGGGCGCTTCGGCGGCATCCTCATACACTAACGGCTTTGAGGACTGATGCGGCGTCGAGGATGCGGGCGGAAGAGAAGAGGATTGTGGTGTGTGGCCTGTGGCGAGGATGGGGGGTGCCGGCTTTGAGGACTGAGAGCGGCGTCGAGGATGCGGGCGGAGAGAGAGGATTGTGTGTGTGGCGAGATGGGGGGGTGCGGCCGCTCGGGGCCGCCATTAATATGGACCAGTGGGAGCGAGACGGGCGCGGTCAAAGCTTGTCTCTCTTCCCGGCGAGCCTGCGGCGCGGACTTCTGGCATTCCTATACCATCATTTCATGGAGCAGGTGGGCGCGCCATTAATATGGAGCAGTGGAGCGAGGTGGGCGCGGTCAAAGGGCGGGCTCGCCTCCCGATGAGCCTGCGCGGTGGACTGCTGGCTGCCTACCTTCATTTCACACAGCTACTAGCACGCCCCACGATGAGTGCGTGAGAAACACGCGCATGCCACGCCTCCCAGTCTGCCTACTAGCATGCGCTCGTCAACTCACGCATGCTCGTACGGCACACGGGACGCATGTGCGGCACGTATTATATGATTTTTCCTTTTTGATGATTAATTCTGTTGTTTATTGCTTAACCGAAGCACTGCACTTACATTGTTGGTCTAAAGCACACGGTTCGAATAAAGAGTTCGTTTGCGATATTGGTTGATAATTATTTATAATTTCCTGTATGTAAGAAGATTATATCAAAACTTGTCTCAAATTTGAAAAAAATAAAACGTCACAGTCTATTGGTGTCCATATACACCACGATAAGTTTTCATGAATTTCAACTTAGTTTTGGATTATTTGCATTTTAAAATCAAGATTTAGATGTTAGAAATTCTTTGCATGGGGACTAAACATGCACCCAGGGACACGTACACATATGATTTTGCAATCCATTTTCGTGCACATCACGGGTCTCATGTAGATCAAATTTGATTTTGCACATTTAAATCCCTGGGAATCAATCAATGTATAAAAAACGGATAGATGTTATCTATTTTTTCAATTTTCAATACTAAACTCTTTGGTCTCATGTTCACTGCAGAAAAAGTTTGACATGCATCTTTGGGCCACATGCATGCGGTGGTCCTACGACACTCACTCGCATGGGCCCGCAAGGTCGCCGTCCAGCACTATGACATGCGATGAGAGAGGTTAATTGACCAACAAGGATGGTCATTTTTTGGTTTTTGTTATACGTACGTAGGAGTATATATATAGTACGCGTTGAAGAGGGTGGCCGGGCAATACTACGCGTCATATAGGACACTCACTCGCGTCCGATGCTTCCATCCTGTGGCCCGCGAGGTTGTCCTCCATCACTTTGACCCAACAAGGAGGTTTTCTTTTGGGTTTGTGTTGCGGTAGGAGTATATAGTATGCGTCGAGAGGGAAGGAGGGGCCGGGGCAGCACATATACACTACACACACATCATGAATCTACTTGCTCCTGTGGGGACTTTTCGGTTTCCGAGGCAGGTGCCACAAAGAAGTTGTGCATATGGGTTAAAAAACATCACCAACACATTGGGCCACATGCTGACGATGGTTGTCACTCATTCGCCTGCGACTCTTCCCTCCATGGGCCTGCGAGGTCGTCGTCCATCTAATATATGCACAACGGAAAGGTAATTTGACGAACAAGGCAGATTATTTCGGGTTGTGTTACGGTACGTAGGAGTATTATTACGCGTCGAAGAGGGAGGGGGGGGGCAACATATATATACTACGTGTCATGAACCTCGGTTCGTGTGGGGACTTAAAGGTTTCCGAGGCAGGTGCCACATCAAAGTTCTGGCATTTATATTATAGGTATTCAAACATCACAACCACACACATCCATACTGTGTTTGGCCCGCAAGCAAGCGATGGCGGTTGTCCTCTAGCACTCACTCAGGGTTATTTCATGCGAGATGCTTCGTCCATCTCTATGTGCCCGCTGGTGCAATCACTTCGACCGACAGCGATAAGAGTTAATTTGACTTATAATTAGGAGGGGATTAAATTTGTGGTTCGTCTTATACGGTTCGGTACATGGAACTATATACTTCGCCGCGCATGTGTACGCATGAATCCCTCCCACCACCGGGTCAAAAGTGGGGGGGGGGGGCGAGCAGCGACGCATCATAACAGATCTGTGTGGGACTGTGCGTTCGTTTTCGATGCATGCATGCCCACATCAAAATGTTGTGCTTTTGGTATTCAAACATATTGCATCCATCATGCATGTCCATACATATGTTTGGGGCACAATATACATCAGTGGTTGTCTTGGACACTCCTCCCTCGCTTGCTTGGTTATCATCGACGCCTATATATTCATGGGCCCGCATGAACGTCCATCACTTCGACCAACAACGCGAGAGAGCTAGGTTACCAGGTGGATTCTTCTTCTCTTGGTTCGCGTTACCGTATAGTCGTACGTCGACATGGTGAGATTTGAGACCTATTAAGTTCGAGGCGCGCATACACATGAATCACCTATATATATATAGTATACTATGCGTCGTGAACCCTCGCTCCGTGTGGGGACTTTCCGGTTCCAAAAGCATGCGGCCACATCAAAGTTGTGCATTGGGTGTTTTCAAACACCACATGAACTTCATACATATGTTTGGGCTACACACACAGTGGTTGTCTTCAGGCACTCCCTCGCGTGGTTATCGGCGACAAGCTAGAATATTTTTGTGGGGCCGCGTGTGGAACGTCAATACATGACTTTGACCAAACAAACAAGAGAGTTATACGACCAAGGTGGTGATCTTCTGGGTCAGTCTTACAATACGCCTTGGTGAGATGCGTGGCCCCTCCCCCCGCTCAAAGTGTGGTGTGTGGGGGGGGCACAGTACTACTTTGTACTAGATGAACCTCCGTGGGGTCGGGAATGCCCGGTTAATTTGCGATGCACATGTGCCACATCAAATTTGTGATTTGGTAACGCCAGAAGAACACATCTGTGGGCCGCACACGGTCCACATTTGGTCGGAAGCAAAGGGGGAGGGGGGGTTGATGTACTCCTTTCGGTTTTGTGTTACGGTATGGTGAGGATGTCAGACCTAGCTATTTGGGGGCATGCGTTCATAGATAGGATTCCCCTCCCGGCAACACGAAGTTGTGTGTGTGTGTGTGTGTGTTTGGGGGCAGGGGGGCTAGCATAATAAACGTGCGCTTTGTGCGACAGGTTCCACATCAAGTTGTGCATTGGGTATTTGAACATCAAACCCACCCTTTTCATAAGTGTGTTCGTGTTCTGCACCTTTCCCGCATTTTTTTGGCCAAATTATAAACAGCAGATGAGTCGGACACAGCAACTGTCTATGATCAGGTACGAAACAGACACGGTTCCCTAGGCCTACCCGTGTGCCGCGCCCCTACCCACCCTCACCCACATGATCACAGTAGATTGGCTCACCGAGGCTTCCCTCCCCCTCTCGAAAATATCTATCACTCCCTCGCAATCTCGAAAATATCTACCCTCGTCCGCGTAGATGGTTTTTCTGTTGATAGCACACGATTAGTATGTCTGGACCGTGTGCGATGTCTGTTACTCCCGCTCTGCTTCATCAGTAGATCCAATTTTCAGTAGCCCCGGCATTTTACTTCCCCCCGCTCTGCTTCAATCCCTTGATCCAAATTTTCGGTAGCCCCGCCATTTTACTCCCTGCCTAGTAAAATTTTCAGTACCCGCGGCATTTCCTCAAACACCACCTTGGCCCCCCTCCCACACACCCCACCATCCTTCGCTCACCCCAAATCCCCCGCTCACACACATACACACCACCCCTCCCTCGCTCCAAACCTAGTCTAGGTTGCCGCCGCCGCGCCCCTCCACCGTCAACCTCTGCCGGTCTGCCCGTGCAGTTATACCACCGATATACATATCCTCGCCGCCCGAGTTTCAGATGATGCCTGCGAAATGCCACCTTACCGAGATCCCCATCCCCACCCCCCCTCCCCCATTCCAGGCGTCGCAGCCTAAGCCCGGCTACACTTCCGGGAGATCGAGAGCGAATGGCCCAAAGAGCTTTACCGCGGCCTCTTCGCTCGTGTCGGCGAGGTGGCCACCGAGGAGCTGACAATAATGGGGACCTGGATGAGCCTTTCAATCAGCGGGCTAGAGTATTCTGCATGTCCGGACGCCGGCTACGACATCAAGGTCATCGCACACCGATGGCTTATGCGGGTTATGTCACAGGTTAATTTGCCCACCCCCAACCCTTCGGGTTCGACAGCTGTCGATCTCATCGATGGCCCTGCCGCTGATCTCTTGGCGCTCGTTATGAACAATTTGCCATCCTTCATCGCCATGGAGCCCCTTTTGGTCATTTTTTGAAGGACACGTTCTGCGACGCTTGCCTGGGATCCTTAGCTGGCAAGTCAGACCTCATCGACGGCGACCACGAGGAGGAGCCAACCTGTGACAAGTGAGGAAACCCATGATTTGTTTTCTCCGAACCCCTTTTGTAGTGAGAACCTGTCTAGTATTTATTGCTAAATTAGGTGGTGTTGCATTACGCCTTGTTTATTTCTATGGTTTATGGTTGTTCGGTGTTGTTTGTAGTTAGCATATGTCCCATTTCAATTGCCATCTTTGGTTGTTCGTAGTATGCCTTGTTATTTCAGCTATTAACAGTGTGTGTTCTAATGTGCTAGTATAACTGTGCAGTTCAATTTCATCAATACCAATTTAACAATAGCTCTGTGAATGACTATATTTTGGTTGCTGTAAGCATGTTGTACACCCTCCGAATCTTTTAGTTCGCATATAAGATTTGTCTAAAGTCAGGCCTCTTAAAGTTTGAAACCAACTTTATGAACAAAATACAACCATTCACAATATGAAATAAATATCAGTACATTGTGTCATGACTTAAATTTTCATATTGTAATACTTTAGCATGCTAGATATTGATATTTTTTCATATAAATAAGGTCAAACTTTAGAGTTTTGACTTCAGACAATCTTATATGCATAGTAAAAAGGACCGGAGGGAGTATTGAACACGCCTTCCATTTGATTTAACAATGGCACTGTTTGGATACTCTAACTTATCTAGATTAAGTTAGTTTCTAGCTCATGACAGTTAAAAGGAGAGAAAGATTGGTGGAATAGTTGATTGTATTGCTTGAGCCTCGTGGGCATATATATAGGAGTACAATGGTCATCTTGGAATACAAGTCAAGTAGAATAAATCCTACGCTATCCTACGTTTCCTAAATAACAATGATACTCAACAATGACTAACCCTGAACTAACTCTAGCCAAAGAGGTGTTTGGATGACAATGTTAGATTGACAATAAATCACTAGGAGAAACACCCCAATCAGCACCTCTTGGGGGGATAATGTTTTGGGTGGGTTTGACGCAACTAGCTCAAACTAGCCCTCTGTTTGGATACTTTGGGGCTATTTGAGCCCAAACTAGCTAAAACTAACTCTAACCCTGGTCCAAACAGGGCCAATAACTAGTGTACTTAGACCTGCCAATACAAGTTTGAATGACTACGTTTGCTTGTTTTTAAATATTACGCATGTTGGCAGTTAATAACACACCTTTCCACTTCTTTGTTTTTTAAATATTAGGTTTTTAACAATTTGTCCTGCACATGTAGTCCTGCTGTCAGAGGAGTTCTGACCCACTATTTGACCCTTTTTGCATTTGGGAAATGAGTTTGTCCTTAATATCAGTCAAGTCAAGACACTCAGAAAGATTGTTGATTATAAAAATTAGCGACAAAAAACAACAAGATCTTTGTCTGCACATGAAGAAGACATCAGTTCAGTACAGGATGGTACTAACTGTTTAACTTGTCTTTTTAATTCCTTGCGCCATTTCAAATCTAGAGAAGATATTTATGCATATCCTTGTTTCAGGCCTTTCCAAAGCAGTTTCACTGATGATTACCTCTCTAAACCACATGTATTGGTCAGGATGCGAGAAGTTTTTCAACAACACCCACGGTTCAATATTGAAGTGTTCCTAAAGAGGACGAAGGATGGACATAAATCATCCCAGGCACTGGCCTAAAAGTTTGCAAAGACCTTCAACATCAATGAGGCTCAATATCGCCTTCCGCTTCAGCGGTTTTCTAGATGAATTCATCTGTCTTATGTTCCGTCTATGATGCTAATTTTGAAAGGTTGTAGATGTTGCATGTGAAAACTTTGTGTTGTGTAGTTGGTGTAATGTGGTAGCTGAGTGTGAAGCATATGATGTTGGTAACTCTGATGTATTTCAATTATGAATCATGCTCCTTAATATGAATGAAATATATTGTGTGCTTAATGTAAATGTCAATTAGATTAATAAATAGATATTATAATAATAGGGCAATTAGCCTGCTAATGGCAATTAGCCTGCTAATTGGTTTTTCTATTGCAAACGGTTATTGAGAACACCATGGGCATGACCTCTAGGCAACGCACACAGTTTCTAGGAATAAACCGTGTTGGATCACTGAACAATCACACACGACTCCTATTTGAAAAACTGTTTTGCGTTAGGCACCTTGCGCAAAGGTTTACCACATAAAAGTGTGTGTGATGGACAGCCTTTGCCACATAGTTTTCTTCTTTATGTAACTGTGTGATGGCATTCAGTACACAACGATAAAATGTTAAATCGTGTGCAATGGCAATGCTATCACAAATATTTAATGGGGAAAATTGTGTGTGATTACCTACCTGCTAACGGAAACGTTTTCCTTGGAGTGACTGTGTGGATGTTATACGAATGGAAATGTCTTCTTGGATTAACTATGTGGGATGTACAAACTAACAGAAGTATTCCTTGGAGCGACTGTCGGAGATTTATATACGAACGGAAACGTTTAGTGGGACTGACTGTTGGGATGATGTACTTACGGCCGGAAATGATTTCGCCGTATAATTGTAATTTTTTTAAGCACTACTGTACGTATACCATATTTGATAGCTCGCCGGTCGCCACACGCCTCATCCGAGCGTGTGTGCCAGGAGGGCATATCCCCAACGGTTTTTGGGTCGTGTGGGAAGCCCCCCCTATCGATCACGCACTAGGCGACGGTTTCAGAACGCCGTCGCGGAAAGGGGGTTAAAAACCATTTGTATAGCACCCCTGCTGTACCAGTGATCCTTGTGATGGGAACCATATCTGCAGTCAAAACGCCATCGTAGAAGGGATGACACCATCACCAACATGATGATTCAATTATGGGACCTTTTGTGCAGTTCACCTAAAATGAAGCAATGTTTGCATCATGCAGTTAGCAAATACTTGGTCCCATAGCTAGCAGCTTCTTCTTCTTAGTTGCAAAAATTGAGAACATCAGGTTGGTCTGAAGCTCGTGGAATGTTCAACTATAATTTGGATATCATTTTGTGCAGTTCAACTAAGATCAAGCGTGAAATGTATACTCTGTTTGCACAAAAGGTGGAAAGGAGGGTGACTAAACAAGTGATGAAACATACATCAAATGAAAAGAAGCATGTTCCTTATCTGAATGGCGATCCTACAAGTACAATAGCAATTTCTAAAGCAAGGAGCTTGCTAGATAATAGTGTGGGCATTAGGATTAACTATGATAACCGTTAAAATACAACACTTACTTTAATGGTGCCATTGCTTCATTTTACCAGCAACATTACATTAACAGCTGCTAAGAGTTGTATTTGGCACGGGAAAGTAGGCGGACCAGGACATTGCATTTCTAACGAAAGAAGCAACTATTCTTAATGGGAAATTTTAGCAGGACATGAAAAACAGTGCCATTGATTCATATTACTGGAGGCATTACATTGAAAACAACATTGGTTACGTGTCCTTACTTTAACAGTGGGACGCTACATTTTACCAGTGGCATTACATAAGAGGGGCTCGGGGCAACAAACATCAGAACAGGATATCTGGTTTGGTCCCATTTTTTTCGGTATAAGCCACCTTATACTGTGTGAGGCTAGCAAATCTAGTGCTGGCCATACTCTGTTGACTTGTCCCCCTAGTCCCCCACTTCTTTCCTTTTTCAACCAATAGATCGGTTTTTATATTGAGTTTGTACTATGTTTCCCTTTATTTCCCTATTAAAACCAGGAGACCATTGGATAGCCGTCTCTGCTACTTTTCGCCCCCATTATTTCTCTTTCGACCAAGTCCCTAGATTCAGGTAACAATCTCCCCCACCCCCACCCCCTTTCTTCCCTATTTGAACCAGTGTACTAGATTTCGACTGCATTAGTAGTTTTACCTCTTAACAGTAAAAATTTAGGTGGCTTCTGAACAGCCGATCGATCCTATCTACGAGGGGGTCCTGAGAAATAGTAAAAGATACAATGCATGAATGTCAGGAGCTGGGGTAGTAGAGCCAAGGCCGTTTCAAAGGAATTTATACCTGAGGTCACCGGGATGTCGCTAGGTGGGCGGTGGGGGCCAGATCTGCCCACACTATGGCAGCGAGGAAGAAGGGGTCGGAGGCCCCCCTAGCCGGGCGCTGCATGGGAGAGAATGGCACGGCACGCTGATCGGGACGCGCTGGCAGTGGGTAAGAGCCATCACCGAGGAACGACCACGTGAACATTGCACCTTCTTACCTTCCCCCGTCGGAGGGGATCCAAACCAGATCTGTGACCAAGCGGTGAGCAGAGAGAGTGTGGCCACCGCTGTCATGTTTAGATCTGGAGAGGAAAGAGAGCGTGAAGAGAGCAACACTAGCAAGCACACGCTGAGGCTCCTGCCTATATGTGGAGTAGTTTTTCTTTTATCTACCGGAGCCGGCTTGACCTCGTCAATGACTGTCGAGAAGTCTTCATGCACTGTGCCTCGGAGGCGCAGTTGTATCTTTTGATCTGAAGCACTGGTTAACATATAACACAAAAAATGCCACGACAGAAGAACCATAACCTCACTGCCCCAAGGAGACAACATGATCCCGATGGACAAACTAGACGAGGATCAAGCTCAAATTAAAGACAAACTCAAGAAAAGGGGTCAATGATAGATATCCTAATTAACATAGCTGGCTTGAGAAGATGGTAGCCCGATGTAGTCCTTCGTGCATGTGCCCCCCAATGACCACGCCTTGGAGGAACGCAGTTGTCACTGTTTAATACCCTCGCAAGTGATCCGAAGCCATGACACCTAATATTGCGATGACAAGAACCTTTTTTTAGATTTCTTCATCAGAACTACAACCCTGTACAACACAGCCTGCATGCTGATATGTAGACGATATCCAATCCAGCCGTCTGCTAGAGTCGGTCACTGCATGGACGAACTGATCTCCCTGTCGTGCAGGGATCTCCAGGCACCGACGGTGTTACAGGCACTGCTCCAGTACTATCGCTCATCCTCTCTTCTATATAACTCAGCCGACTTGCAGGGACGGGGGAGTGGTGCCTAAGGTCGGTTCTCAATTGCGGTCCCACATGTTGTGTGCAAACACAATAGATGCACGTTCCATTCGGAGAGCGGCGTGCCAGACTGACCAACCATCTGGGGTGCAACGCGAACGCAATGAGCGTGTTGTATACATGTGTACCAGCCTTTTCTTTAGGCTTTGCTCCATGGCGCAATACCATGGATACAAATTATATTTAAAAGTCGAGGGCGTGCATTTCCCGCATGGTAGGCGGGCAGTTCCGCCTAGTCGATTTCGACAGAGAGATGAGAAGATGAGGGAGTAGGCTAAGCAAAACGTAGGATTTTGTGATTTGATGGCTCATACTGCTGGACAGGTGGGGCCTGTGATTTGACTTGCCATTAACATTATTACTACGTGATCTACAACCAGCGTGAGTCTCCTGATTCCTGAACCTACCTCCATGGATACAGTGCCAAGTATTGTACCTACTCTAGCTACTTACTCCTTGGCAAATGCAATAATACTACGAAGAAAGAGTTAGAGAGAAGTAAAACAAACTCTATAGCGCAACCTTATAGCTAAACCTTGTTGTATGAGTGACCTAAGTATGACTTCGTATACTCCAACATTAGAGTAGCTATGCCCTAGAGGCGGAGGGAACTAGTTTCATGCATGCGAAGTAGATGCAAAAAAATTGCTCATTATATAGCCCGTCTGAAATCTCCAAGGGCTGCGACCACCAGGGGCACGGTCGTGGAGATGCGACCATGAACGGCTGCTGACACCCTTGGATCGAAGACGAACGGGTCGTCATTGCTAAGTGCTGGAAAATTTGCAGAATAACCCTCAGGATAGATATTCACCCATGTCTTAGAATCAGCATGCAACGTCAATATCTCAGATCCAAGGGGCTCTCGGAAGCCTGTTATCATGGGGAGCATGGAAAGCTTCGTATCCACCTGTACTTTCCCGACGCTGACGTGCGGACACGTAGATGCAGTGAGACATTAAGTTGGGCGTCTGTAGGACATGACATCTATTGGGACCCCATATACTGTGCATGAATCCATTTATCCACCGGGACAGCCACAAATACCCTGCCCGTTTGCCGTCCCCATCACATTTTACAATCGAAAAACTGGCTACAGTTCGCTCCTACTCGTCCCGCGTCCGTCCTTTACATTACAAGCAGTTCGCTCCTAGAGTCGTCCGTCCTTCACACTTACAAACACAGTTCCACTAACTCCTAACCCTCCCTCCCAAATTCATGGCGTCCCACATCTCCATGATCGGCGGTGAGTTACAAGGTTACACCATCACCGCGATGAGTTCGACGTCATTACTTCACACCCGTTCTTCCGCGACGGTGAAAGGATGCCTTGCTCTTCTTCAGACCTCATGTTCGAAAAGTTCAAATGGTGAGTGGTGTTCGCTTGGGTTAGATGTTGGAGTAACACCATAGTCCTGGGAAAAGAAAAGAAGATCTAAAGGACGGAAGAGAGGAAAAGAAGCCCGCCGTGATCCAGGTTTGCGTGAATACGTGTGCTGGTCTACCACATAGTGCCATCCCGACATTGAGTCTAGGATTAAGAACTTCCTCACGGGCGGGCAAGGTCAAATTCGTTCTGTAGACTTTTACGATACGACATAAAAATCATGGAATCGGATAGGCTCGTCGTTGTAGGCCAGCCCTTCGACCGTCAGAACGAATGGGCTGGTGTCCTCCCCGTCAGCCTCAATGCGACCCCTGCAGGAGCCATGGTGATCATTTGTACGGTAAACGCCGAAACCCTCCACACCAAGTTTGATTCTTTGATGGCAGTGGAAATACTAGATACGAGGACCACATCCAGTACGCTGGCAATGGTGCTCCTTTGTGTCAATATTGTCGGGGTGGACACAAAAATGGGTTATGCTTCCACACTGTGACTTGTGCAGCGGACAGCAAGCCACCACCGGCCAAGATTGCAGACTCCAAGACCAGAGCCATGCCAAGAGGTCAGATCTTTGAGAAAACCAGAGTGCAGATCAAGAGACCAAGTCAAGCCCGGAGGACAACCGCTAAGGGAAAACCCCTTGCCGGCAGGAGAGAGCTGGCGAGGTAAGGTTGCCCGGGGGAGGAAAGCAAGCCTCAGACCTTCCCCGGCTAGGCTTGCCGGGTCCTACGAATGGACAAAAACACCCCACCAATGGCTAACCGCTCCACCTCACGGCAACGCAAGTCATGAAAGTCGCGGGGCGGTTTCCAAGCCCCAAAGAAGGATTAATGTTGTATTTTTGAACATGGCAGCCATTTCTAACAGGAATCACCTCTATAAATGCACCCGTCCAGCCATGTGTCATGTAGACAGGAAGAAGGGGCCGAACAGCACGCGGCAAGGCGTGCCAGGCAGGCCATGATTTGACACTAAGCGGTTGCATTAAGCGCCTTTGCTCTTTCTACAGAGTAGATATGATAGCACTATTTTTGCCCTATCGTAATCAGTACATAATGACTGATTGGCCACTGTGGTGACCCGTTAATCATAAAAGAAGGCCCATGGCAACCTAGAAAGGATTTCGGTACCTTGGACACTTGACTGCACGTAGTGCTCTCTCCCGAAGGCAAACCCTGGCCAGGCAAGAGCACTGAATTTCCGCCACCATGTCACCATCAACTCCAACCAAAGCAGAGTAGGGTTTTACGCCTTGCGGCGCCCGAATCCTGGGTAAAACTGCTCGTGGTGATCTCTTACCATGCTACGCTGCACTCCCTCGCTCTTGTGGCAACGCGCTCAGTCCCCCTGCCTGAACCAAAAGGGCTCGTGGCCCATAGGGTGCCATGGTTTCCCACGAACTTTGCGCGCCAGGTAGGGGGCAGCGCTTGCACCGAACCCGAGAAGGCGTACGTAGATCCGCGTCATCGTCATCAACGGCATCAACCATTCGTGATGCTCGAAGGAACGGCCGGTGTGATGGAGCGGGGAGGAGACGACGTTGCTCCCCCCCCGACCTCCATGTCCAGTTCTCCGCCACGTCCGTATGCATGGTCATAGCGGCAGCGGAAGTGAGCAACAAGGGCAACGTACCACCCCGAACATATCAGACACGCAGGAAACGCCCTGCGAATCCGTTCGGGAAAAGGAGCGATGTGCAAGGTACAGATTTCCCCCTCTGCCACTTCTCACTATTGAAATCCGGCTACTCCTAGGTTTAGCATCATCAGTCGATGAGCCCGTGTATACGTCGGTCCAGCCATTTACCCTGCTTCGGAAATCCTAGTAGATCGCGGTTGCAAGTCGGTTGATTTGACGGACCCGTAAGTATGGCTCCGCAATGAGGCCGCCGCGCTGGCGTGACTTTGTGCAACTCTGTCGTTGGAGTTGATCAGAAAAGTGTGAAGATGAGGGAATGAGGGACCGGCCATGCCTACATCGCGTTCCTGCCACCCACAAGATACATATGATTCTAGCCTGACCCTTGCGGGAGCTAGAGTCGATGTACGTGCAGTGCCATCTTTCCCGGAGCATCCGAGCTCAGCAAGCGGCCGCAGCTGGGGGGATAGATGGAAGGCATGGATAGAGCTAAGTCTACACAATCGTCTGCTTACTTTAAAATCTAGGAATTTGCATTTGTTATATCCCTTGAATGCGGAGTTGCGTGTGAAGAAATTTCACAAGATGGTACCTTTGCTAGTATCTTGCGCTCCACCCTCATTCGCCTTTAGAGCCTGCTCGCGGAAGGGTGCTGCATCGAAAATCTACCTAAGGAAAAAAACCTGTCGTGGACGCATCCACGCCAAGATACAAGTTAAGGGGCCAACCCTTACGACTTTCGCGGCAATATGATACCGAGGCAACCAGAACGGGCATAGAGATTAATCACTGCGAACATCAAATGGGTAACATAAAAGGGGATAAAAACACGCCAATTCAGATTTACATAAAAATGTCAAGTTACACGCAAGCATAAACAGTACGGTCTAAACACGCATGCACATTTTGTGTACAAAAACAGCACAGCAGAGCGGCATATTCAAGACCGAGGTCCTTGCGACTTGCGGAGCAACAGGCAAGCACAAGAACAACTCCGTCGGATCGAAAGGATGGCCTTCTCCTTGGCAGCAGAAACGTGCCGCGCCCCACGGCGGTTTCCTCCGAAGCCATCGGCAAGGTCGAGATCCGGGTGTGGCGACAGGCGATGTTTGCTCAGGACCATGAAGAGGGAGTTTAGACGGGCAAGCCCTCCGGGATTCAACTCGAAGCGAACCAGCTCTTTCCCTCCTCCTGCCAATCTTAGCTTGGGCGATCGGCCGTTGAAGAAGACCCCTAGCTTAGCATTGGTGGCCCTCCTGCTTGCTCAGCCGGGTAGAACTGGTCCCTCCATACCCATCGCTCGGTCTGGCCAGTGAGGCACTCACGCAATATCAATCAAGTCTTGATCCAGAGGTCGACCTGTACAGCTGGTTCGCGTAGCTTGTACCTCTTCATCACTTCCGGAGGTGCTTGGCGGTGTCAAGGTCTTTTCTTCGCCAGCTGCTGCTCAGGACACGTGTTGATTCCTGCCGAGCTCTCCAAGGTGCCGATCCTGCCTCAGATCTTCAGATGGTATCGTTTGACGCGCTCTCGAGGCCCTTGGCTCTTGGAGGAGAGCTGTGATTTGCAAATCCTTTAGGAGAGTCTCCGCTTCGCGTCTCCTCGTTGAGAGTCTCAACTCCTTAGTGCTCCCGGCAATCTTTCTCTCGTCAGTCTCGGCCACCTGTTTGGGCCCGAGGTCCACCTTGGCGTAGAAGCAGATGGCAAGTCATCCGGCCAAGCCCTTTAGCCAAGATCGGCAAGAATCGACAGTAAGGGCATCCAGGGCGGCCTTTGTCTTGTCCTCCAATCTTTGCTGTGCGATGTGCGCAGGACCTCCAGATCATCGTCCTTGGCACGGAGAGCGGCCTCGAGCCTCTCCTCCCCAGGAGAGATGTCCTGCATCCCTGGCATCCAAAGGCACTTGGCGGTCCGCCAAGCAGCGTCCCTCCCGGGCGAATGAAACAACTCTTCCCTCCCCTACGCCATCGAGATTTGTCGCCTGCTCCCTCAAGTAGACCTGGCAACTGCTTGCCACATGCCAATAGCGCGCAGCTCGACGTCCTTGTCCCTAAGCTCAGGTCCACCTACTGCAGACTTGCGCTGCTCCTCTGAGGCTCCTGCCATTCTTCTTGGCTGTGCCCGATCCCGCACTACGTGAGGCCCTTCGCCACGGCTCCATGAAGGACAAGTCCATGGCGATGGCGATTGGAGTCGTCACCTCTTTCGACCCTTGGTTATAGTGACACCAGGATGCGCTGAAGTATGAGCTCTCGTTCAAGCTCATGCATCGTCGCCATTGACGAGCGGGGCTCAGCCCAAGACGACATGATCACCAGTGCCAGATGGCTCGAAGCATGATGGCGGGACCCCCGCCGGGATGCCCAAATAAGGGGAGGGGCACCATGTTTGAGAGAGGTATCTTCTTCACCACAACCCTGATCCAGACGTTGCTACACGGGGGTTTTTACTAGGGCTCCTCAGGGATCCCAGGTGGACACCCACGGCAGCATGTTCCGCCCCTCCACGGCAGCGATCTGTGCGGCCTCCCCGACGGCGTCCTCCCTATGTTGCCACCCATCAGCACTGGGCCCTCACTTAAAAGGGGCTGCAAGAAGATCCCAGCAAGTTATGGCAGAAAAATAGAAGTTGTTGGGCAAAAAAGTGAACGAGCAAGATGATAAGAGGGAACAGGGAAACAAGAGCGAATAGATTACCCGGAGAGGTCTGAGCGGCGGAAGCTTCAGTTTCTCCCGGCGACATATTACCGGCCAAGGTCGGTACCCTTCCGTGGAGAACCCTTGGCGGGGATCCTCGCCGATCAAGGGTAGATGGGCCCCTCCTGGAAAGCTTACCTGGGTGTTCTTTCTCATCCTTGGCTTCGGTGGTGGGATCTCTCCTCCGTCGCCCCCGCACGTGCGGAAACCACCTCTGCTACGATCAAAGCGATGGGGGCTGGACCGGGGAGGATTGGTGCCGGAGTAATCGCACCCATCCCCTGCAGGCCCGCCCCTTCCACCATCCTCGTGGCTCGGTGTCTGAGCCGCTTGGTCCGATGTAAAGAGGGGGGATCTCACCTCTTCTTCTCGCCTGGAAAGACGGCAAGCAAAAGATCCGTCAACAAGAAGCAAGGAACACATGCGGAAATAACAGTCAAGGAAGGGAGGAAGTTCTTCTCTATACTCCTACATCGATGACGATGGAGCTCAAGCACGAAATCAACAGGTGGAGAAGGTGCCCTGTTCTCGTTCCTGAGCAGAGGAGCTTAGCTCCACGGCAACCTTGAGCCCTGCAGAGACGCAGGGGGCTCTGATGAAGACGAACTCCATGCGAAGAGCTCGAACCCAACTGGAGCTGGGAGTCATCCTCCATGCGTGCTGGCCTTGCTTGGGGGAGGGGCCTTGGCCCCAGAAAGCTAAGGAAGTATGATGTGCACAGCTTAGAACTTGCTGCTCTTGGAGGTGGTCTCCTTCGCCTCTTGGCGGCGGGCACAGGATCGGGGATGCCGCTCCCCGGTTGGTCTACCCGCCTGCGAGGGCGTTGTTCCAAGACAGGCTCGGGGGCTTGTATGGGCCCTTCCGCGAGCCACTCCTCTTCAGGGTTGCGCCCCACCTCCTCACCTCTTCTCCTCTGAGCCTTTGCACGTTTAATATACGGGCCTCGATCAGGAAGGCTCGTCCCCGGCAGGTTCACACCTCCCATTCCGGCGAACTCTTCCAAGTACTTTGTGCCCGTCCGCCTGCCGCGGGATAGAAACTTTAATCTCCGGCTTCTCCTTTCCCTTTGTTGGCCTTCCGGCCTTCATCACCGCTTGATACAGCTCGGAGCGGCGCCATGTCCTCCTCAAGCGCTTACTAATGTTACGCCTCCACACCCTGGAGGTGCGCTTGTTACATATTGTGCCTCCACCTTGGTAGCCCTTTTCCACTAGGGTGGAGGACCATGCTTAGCTCTTCGTCAAGCGTGGGACGACCATCACCCAAAAACTCCTTGAGCATTGCCATGTGGCATCCATTCAGGATTCTGGTCCCTGGCGGGAATTTGATTCTAGAGGTTGATGTTGGCGGGCAACTTGAAAACCTCGAAGCTGCCAAACACTGTTCACACTAACCAGGCAGCCGTAGACTGACAAGTTACTGGCCAGTCCCCCCCCCAGGAATAAGACCTCATCCCTGTCTGCGGTCATCCCATAGAGCCACGGGACAACCGTCGCTCTTCGAAGGGCACGATACGGACGGAGAGGAAGTCGGACCCCACATGCTCGATGGTTGCCCGGCAGTCTTCAGACGGGGATCCTATTTATGGTCGGGGAGCCTACCTCGGTAAGATGGCCAATGCCCTCCAGTCGTTGCCTGCGCTCAAGCATTCCGTCCGCGCCTGGCAAAAGCCGGGGCCTTCTCGTCCTGGACCCAACACAATTCCCCTCCACTCCTCCATCTACTGCGTTGTTGACACAGAGATGTAGGATATCCAGTTCTCCCTTGGCACTAACCCGTTGGCCATCCAACTTATGCGCCCGGAGCGTGGGTTTTGTGTCTCACACCCAACAGAACAAAGATAGTGCGCTGCAAAGATCAACATTGCGGGCAACTCTAACAAAATCTCGCACAAGTTGAGCAAGATCGCCAATGCACCATTGATTTGCGTGGAAATCCAAGAGACTGGAACCATAGATCACCATCATTGCTTCTAAGAAATACCGAAGAAATGGAGGACAAAGACCATCTAGATGAAGTAGACGTTAAGAATCGGGATAACGAATCTGGCGGGTGCCGTCCCCCTCCGGCCGAACTTTGCGCGCGCCATGCCCTGGGACTGTCTCTCCTACCACAGATATCTACCTCGCTTTCAAGACACGTCACCGTCCAATTCACGTGGAGGAAGACGCATTGCCCATCCCGGTTTCCTGTCCAGCTCCGACGCCCCCTTGCTTCCTTGGCGGCCGCCTCCTTCGGGCGGTTGTCCGCTCTCCCCCTGACGGCGATTTTCTTCCCCATGCCTCCCGAGGCGTGCGAGAATGTGGGAAGGGAATAGAGAGGGGATGCGCCGGCGAGTGGTCAGCGAGGAAGGAGGCAGTTCTTGGCTGCGGGGAAGATGGTGGGGAGCGGGTAGACGAATTGACATGAGCAGTACCCTCTCCGCATTTTCCTTTCTTAGGAAATGGGTAAGGGAGTGGCGCGACTCTTAGAAAGTTAACTATTTACATGTCAAACTGCGACAGTCCCCACGCCCCACCCACCCCCGCCTCCCCCCACCCCCCCGCCCCCATGTAATACGCGAAGTGGAACATTGGATTACTGGTCCATCAGACGAAGCTGCCATGAGCGGCGCGGCCTTCTTCCGCCACGTGTCCGTGCACTATTGGGGCCTAACCACACGGGCCCACGACACGTAATGCGCAGCCGAGGGGGCTTTTCCTGTCGGGGTAACACAAATCAGGGGTGTATGCTTGCCCCTGACTTGTGCTGGATAGCAAGCCACCACCCCGGCAAGATTGCAAAAGCGTCCAAGACCAGACCAAGCACAGAGGGACAGCTCTTTGAAGAACTGCAGAGTGCATAATCAAAAGAACCAATTCAAGCCAAGGGATCAAGACTCACCCGCTAACGAAACCTCCCTTGCCGGCAGGAGAGCCTGGCAGGTCAAGGTTGCCTGGGAAGCACGCCTCAAGACCTCCCCCGGTAGGCCTTCCGGGTCCTACGAAGGCCAAACACAACCCCGCCAAGCTTCACACCGCCTCACCTCATAGCGATCAAAGTCAATTGTATCGGTGTCGGTGTCAAGCCCCAAAGAGGATAAGTGGCCGCTTTTGCCACAATGGAAGCCATTTTCCTTAAGGAATCACCTCCAAATGGACACCTGTCCAGCAACTTGTCATGCAAATAGGAGAAAATGGTGGCCGAACAGCCCGGCAAGGCGTGTCGGGCGCAGGCCATGATGTGACACTAAGCGGCGCATTTCATTGCTCTACTTGTCTGCAGAGATATGAAGCAACTGTTTTGTTATCTAATGAGTACAGATGACTGATTTGCCACTATTGTAACCCTTAATCTATAAAATGATGCCCATGCAACCATAGAAAGGATTCGGACCCTTGTACACTCATACACACGTAGCTGCTCTCGCCCCGAGGCAACCCTGGCGGCAAGAGCACTGCGTTTCCACCACCATCCACCATCAATCCACCAAGCTGAGTAGTTTTACCCTCGCGCGGTCCCAACCTGGGTAAAACTGGCCTGTGTGATCCTCTGCCATGCTGCGCTGCTCTCCTCTGCTCTTTGTGCACGGTGCCAGTCCCCCTGCCGAACCAAAGGGGCTCATGGCCCATAGTGGCCGTGTTTCCCACGACAATATCTGACGGTTTGGATGAAGAGCGAGAGCCAATGTGTGGTGTCAAGAAAGAATAATCGGCCCAAGAGACGGGGACAATGACGAAGTGGTCGAGCAACGTGGACAGTGAGTCCGAGTAAGGTGGCAGTGTCATTGCTCTGGTGGTTCTAATGCAGTGTCCTACCGAAACCGATTAGTTTGCTTATTTTAATTTCAGGGTGCTTAGTTTTATTTGAGAGTTTGTGTTGTGCTGAGCCCCCAGTCAGAACTAATGTTATCTGCTCCTGTCTCGTACTTTAACTCTTCGTACATACTACCTAGAGTATTCTTTACAAGTTCATCTGTGTTCGGTAGTACACCACTCGTTTCTTTCACATTATATCATACTATATATGATAGGGCCAATCATATTTGCTATACTAAACCATGCTCTAAGCCATGGCACATCCGCAAACCTTAAATGAGATGTAATTTAAAAAACTTAAAATGAGAGAAGTTTACCAAAGCATGAGGAGTTTCGTTTGTCAAAGAATAAATACATAGGGCTAATTTCTTTAAAATAGACTTTATCACCCCATCTAAAGCACGTCCTAGCTTTTTTAATAGTACTGATATGCATACTTTGGCGCTACGCTCTCTATATGTACCCACCTTTTTTTCTTAATTTCATCTGTTAGTTTTTTGCTCCATGGCGGCAATCCCTCGATACTAGTACTACTGTACAAAAGTACATTTAAAAGGCTAAGAGGGCGGGGCCGCTCGCTTGGGTCGGTTTTTCACGAGAGGCGAGGGCCTTGTGATTTGAATGGCTCATTACTGGCTATAAGGTGTGGCCTTGTGATTTGACTGCTGTATAAATGTTTGCCGAGGCTGATGAGGAGCAAAGACCATGTGGTATATACTCACTTTTTGGGCCCATCAGCCCTGGCATATGGCGATAAGAAAAAATGATCTAATTTTGCTAAGTCATCGTCCCATGGCGCCGTCTCATCGTTACATTGTTCTATTCATGTATGCCTCGCAGAGAATGGACATCTGCAGCGAAACACCAAACCCGAAGCAAAAGAAGAAACACAGGAGCAAAGAAGAATGAATTTATCCCCCCCAAAAAAAGAAGGAAGACGCAGACAAGTCTGTGGCGCTTGCTCTCCTCTTCATGAAGGGTTGCTGCTGGCCGCGAGTCGTAAACTAACCATGCTCTTCATCGCCTCCCGACCTCCATCTCCTCGCGCATCTCCTCCGCCATCTTCTTCATTCTGTCCTGTTACACATGATTTTCTCGACGCGAGTCTTCCATCATCTGTTCCACGGCTGCATTACATACCTTGACCGCAGCCGGGTGCTCGATGTGGAGCTTGCAACTCCTCCTTCTTTTCCATGACAGGGCGTGCGCATCTTCACCGAGGAACTACTCTTCTCATGCAGCTTCTTCCAGCCGCCGCGTTCTCTCCTCCTTCAGCAGGTCGAGCTCGGGCGGAGCTTTTGCCTGTGCCTCCAATTGCAAGGACTTCGCCGGTTGCCTTCTTACCTGAGGCAATGAATCTCCTCAGCAGCATCACCAAGCCGGCGGTTTACTCCTCCTTCCTTACTAAGCTCAGCGGGCATGTCACGAGCTCTCCTTTAGCAGCTCCCCAACCGTCGATGACTCCTTCTGCTTGATTGAGCTGATCGGGCATTCGTCGAGGGAAACGACTCCAGCTCCGCAGCTGTCGGCATGTTTCGCCTACCGCCTCCCGCGGTATGGCGCCCTGGGAACCCTCACCTGCCATGAGATATCTTTCAAATCTTTTCACTTTCACACGGTCTCTGCGAGGCGGCGAGCCTCTCTTTT